>QXDM01000008.1:1200000-1832273 GCA_003730235.1 Pythium guiyangense | reverse complement strand
CTCCGCCACACCGTTGAGCTGCGGCGTGTACGGCGGCGTGAACTGCTGCACGATGCCGCGATCGGCGCAGATCTTGGCCATCTTCGCCGACTTTGTACTCGCCGCCATTGTCGCAACGCAGTGTCTTGACACGTCGGCCGGTCTGGGTCTCGCCCCACTTGACAAACTGCGCGAACTTCTCGACGACCTCCGACTTGTGCTCCATCAGGAACACAACGCAGTAGCGAGACTTGTCGTCGATGAACGTCGCGAAGTATCTCTTGCCGCCGAATGTCGAAGTCTGCATCGGGCCGCACATCGCTGTGCACCACGTCGAGGAGACCAACAGCGCGCGCAGAAGTCGAGTCTTGGAACGAAGCGCGCGTCTGCTTGCCGACCGCGCACCCGCGCACAGCCCACTTGCCCGCTGCCGCGATGTCGATGTCGATGCCGGTGCCGAGCTTGTTCTTCACGATCATGTCGAGTCCAGCATGGCCGATGTGGCCAAGTCGAAGGTGCCACAAGTACGACTTCGACATCGAGCTCGGTTCGTAGCAAGTGCGTGCGCGTTCGCACGACTGTTGCCCGCCATTGACTGGAGACATGCTGAGCTTGAACAGACCCTTGCCGAAGCTCTTGCCGATGGTCCACTTGGACCCCTTCAGCGTCGCAACGCACTTGTTGCTGTCGAACGTGATCGGGCCGACGTCCTTCGCAAACCGTGCCACCGAGAAGAGGTTGCGACTCAGTCCCGGCACGAACCACACGTTCGTGAGCACGCCCTTGCGAGGTCCTCGCGCAGTCTGCATGACCATCTCGACGTCGCCGCACCCGATTGCTTCGACCGTGCCGTCGTCCGCGAGGTGCACCTTCACAGGCTTGATCGCACGATACTTGGTAAAGCACGACTTGGAGTGCGTCATGTGCTGAGTCGCTCCCGAGTCGATCAGCCACACACCACTCGCATCTTGAGCCGCGCTTGCACTTGAGCCGACAGCACCATCTTGAGCTTGAGCCATGAACAGATAGTCGCTGTCGCTGTCGATCACACGCGTGTCGTCGCGCGCAAGGTGCGCTTGCACGTGGTGCCGACGATCACCGTTGATGTTGTTCGCTTGGTTCCACAAACGGGCACTCCGCGATCCAGTGGCCGTGCTTGCCGCAGTGGCGGCACGCGCCAGTCTTCTTCGCCGGACGTCCCTTGCGCATAGCGTTCGACACGAACGCTTGCTCGGACGCAGCACCTTCGCCGTGCTGCTCCTTGCGCTTCATGTCCTCGTGCATCAGCCGAGCCGTCACGAGCTCCCACGTCAGCGTGTCGGCACGCGACTCCAACGCCGTGATGAGGAACTGGTACGACTCGTTCAAACTGCCGAGCAGCGTGATCACGAGGTCGTCTTCACTGACCGGAGCGCCGACTGCTTCGAGCTGCTCCGCCAGTGTCTTGAGCTTGTTGATATGCTGTTGCACATCATCGCCGTCCTCCATCATCGTCGCGAAGAAGCGACGACGCATGAAGAGCTTGTTGGCAAGCGTCTTCTCTCGAAGTGCGCTTCCAGTCTTGACCATGCATCATGCGCACCCGAAGCCGAGCGAACCAACGGGAGCTGCGAGTCTTCCATCGCGAGGCACACCATCGCGAACGCCTTGCGCGACTTCCGCTGGTACATCGCTTGATCTTCGTCGCTCACGCAGTGCTCGATCTTGATCTCGCCGGACGTGACCTCCCACAGCTCGCGCTCTTCCAGCACCATCTGCATCTTGAACTTCCACACGTGAAAGTTGGTTCCGTCGAACTTGTTGATGCGGGCGGTCGTGGTCGAGGACTCCATGCTGGTGGCGAAGGCTGATGGCGCAGAGTCGAACGGGCTTGGGCTCATAACCTGAAGGCTTGAGGCGTGGTTGGCGAAGGCACTTGGGTGGTTGGATGCAAAATGCAAAAGTGATTGATTCATCGAGGTCCTCAGTTCGCATGCACACCTTCCTCTGTGCTAGCTACGTCTAAGCCTGCTGTGCAGTCGCTCCACTAGATACTTGTGCAATGTATCCAGTGTGGCGTAAACATGCATCCATGAGTGTAGGTCGTCACCCACAGCCATGTCCTACCTGCGTATACACTCACCCACGCCATGGCGCAATCATGTCGGAATGATAGCCCTTGTGCGAGTGATGGTCACACCAGTCGAGGTCGTGACGCTGACTCTGTTGGCTCTATCGACGCTCTCGACAATGGGTTCAGCCTCGCCGAGCGACAGCCAGCGCGTGACGAGTCAGCGTCAAGACTTCGACTGGTGTGACCATCACTCACACAAGGGCAATCATTCCGACATGATTGCGCCATGGCGTGGGTGAGTGTTTACGCAGGTAGGACATGGTTGTGGGTGACGACCCACACTCATGGATGCGTGTCTACGCCACACTGGATACATTGCACAAGTATCTAGTGGAGCGACTGCACAGCAGGCTTAGACGTAGCTAGCACAGAGGAAGGTGTGCATGCGAACTAAGGACCTCGATCAATCAATCACTTTGCATTTTGCATCCAACCACTCAAGCGCACTTTCATCAGGTTATGAGCCCAAGCTCGTTCGACTCTGCCTCCGCCCCACCGCCTCCACCAACGCAGCCATGGACTACGCCAGCACCGCCCGCATCAACAAGTTCGACGAACCAACTTCCACGCGTGGAAGTTCAAGATGCAGATGGTGCTCGAAGAACGTGACCTGTGGGAGGTCGTGAGCGGCGAAGTGAAGCTCGAGCACTGCGTGACCGAGCTGGCCCAAGCGACGTTCAAGAGGAAGTCGCGCAAGGCGTTGGCGATCGTCTGCCTGGCGATGGAAGACTCGCAGCTCCCGTGGTTCGCTCGGCGAGTGGCGCGCATGATGCATGGTCAAGACTGGAAGACCACTTCGAGAAGAAGAGCCTGGCGAACAAGCTCTTTCTTCGTCGTCGTCTCTTCACGACCATGAGGAAGAAGGTGATGATGTGCTCGCGCACATCAACAAGCTCAAGACGCTGGCGGAACAGCTCGACGCGGTCGGCGCTCCGGTCAGCGAGGAGGACTTGGTGATCACGCTTCTCGGCAGCCTGAGCGAGTCGTACCAGTTCCTCATCACGGCGTTGGAGTCGCGTTCCGACACGCTGACGTGGGAACTCGTGACGGTCTCGGCTTCTGCATGAAGACATGAAGCGCAAGGAGCAAGGCGGCGACGGGGTCGCGGCTGGTCAAGCGTTCATGACGGGCGACAAGATGCGCAGTGCGCGGCCAAGCAAGAAGACTGGCGCGTGCAACTACTGCGGCAAGATGGGTCATTGGATCGCGGAGTGTCCCTCGCGGATCCATGACAACGCGGACCGGCAACGTCCGCAGCGTGCGAACGTAGCGCACAACCAAGATGAAGACTCGGGCGATTTCCTCTTTGCGACCGGCAAGGAGAGTGACGGCGGCGTCAAGAACCCGACATGGCTCATCGACTCGGGTGCGACGCAGCACATGTCGTACTCGAAGCGGTTCATGACGAAGTACAAGACCATCGATCCAGTCGACGTGCATCTCGCAGACGACGGTGTCGTGCAGGCGATCGGCAGGGGCGACGTCGTGATGATGATGAAGACTCCAAGTGGCGTCAAGAAGGGTGTGGCTCACGGATGTGTGGCACATTCCCAAGCTGTCGCGCAACCTGTTCTCGGTCGGCAGATTCACCAAGGATGTCGCGCCGATCACGTTCGACACAAGCGTCTGCTACGTGAACCTCAAGGGCCAGAAGTGGAAGATCGGTGAGCGCGCCGGCAAGAGTCTGTTCAAGCTGTGCATGACGCCTGTGCAAGCGGAGAGTGCAAGCGTCGCGAGTGTGTCCAAGGCGCCGCAGATGAGCAAGTCGTACTTGTGGCACCTGCGACTCGGTCACATCGGCCACGGCGGACTCGACGCGATCGTCAAGCACAAGCTCGGCGTCGGCATCGACATCGCGTCGGTGAACAAGTGGGAGCTCTGCAGCGGATGTGCGCTCGGCAAGCAGACGCGAGTGGCGTTCCAGTCGACTGCGTCCGAGCGAGCTAAGAACGTCCTCGACGTCGTCCACAGCGACGTGTGCGGCCCAATGCAGACCGCGACGTTCTCCGACAAACGCTACTTTGTGACGTTCATCGACGACAAGTCGCGGTTCTGCGTCGTGTTCTTGCTTCGCAGCAAGTCGGAAGTGCTGGACAAGTTCGTGCAGTTCGTCAAGTTTGCCGAGACCCAGACCGGAAGACGTGTGAAAGTGCTTCGAAGCGACAACGGCGGCGAGTATGTGTCAAGCAAGTTCGCCGCGTTCTGCAGCAATCGCGGCATCGTGCAGCAGTTCACGCCGCCGTACACGCCGCAGCTCAACGGAGTGGCCGAGCGAATGAACCGGACTCTGGTCGAGAGTGCGCGATGCATGATCGAGCACGCGGGTCTGTCCAAGCGCTACTGGGGCGAAGCAGTGTCAACGGCAGCGTTCCTGCGCAATCGGTGTCCGACGCGAGCGACCGGCCATGACAAGTCTCCGCACGAGGCATGGACGCAGAAGAAGCCGTTGCTGAAGAACCTGAAGGTCTTCGGATGCCACGCGTACGTGCACGTGCCAAGCGAGAAGCGGTCGAAGCTCGATGCGCGGTCGACATTGTGTCGCTTCTTGGGCTACTCGGATCACGAGAAGGCGTATCGGTTCGAAGAACTGTCGAGCAGCCGGATCCTGGTGAGTCGCGACGCGCAGTTCATGGAAGACACGTTCGACAGCGGCAAGCACGGACAAGTCGGCAGCAAGGCAGTCGAGTTTCGTGACGGGGATGAAGCGACCGACAGTGAAGACTCCGACGATCGCGACGACGAAGACAGCGATGAAGGCATGAACGAGCGAGCGGCGGAGCCAGTATCGACGAATGAGCGACCGCAATGGCAGCAACGGCAACCATCGACTCGGCAGCCGCAGCGACCACAGCAGCCGAATGTCGAGTACCCGCCGGGGTCGAAGCGCCATTTGCGGACGCACTCGCTCGAAGCTCTGTCAGAGCCACCAGTGGAGAAGCGCTACGGACGCGTGGGTCGTACAAGCGGAGCAAGTTCGACGCCAGCACCAGGTCCAAGGTCGTCGCTCGATGACATGTCGTCGCTGCTCGCATCGGTCGAAGAAGAAGAAGAAGAAGAAGAAGAAGAACGTGCTCACGTCGTGTACTCAGTGGGAGAGTTGCCGACATCGTTCGAGTCGGCGATGGAGTCCAGCGACGCGAGCAAGTGGAAGGAAGCGTGCGAGTCCGAGTTCGAGTCGTTGTGCAAGAACAAGACGTGGGAGCTCGTGCCATTGCCGCGTGGTCGCAAGGCCATCAGCAGCAAGTGGGTGTTCAAGGTGAAGGAGACCGTCGAAGGTCTCATCGAGCGGTACAAGGCGCGTCTTGTGGCGAAGGGTTTCCTGCAGAAGTACGGCGTGGACTTCGAGGAGACGTTCGCGCCGGTGGCCAAGTTCGCGTCGATCCGGATCATTTTGAGCATCGCGGCGCAGTACAAGCTCGATCTGCACCAGATGGACGTCAAGACGGCGTTCCTCAACGGCGTGCTCGATGAAGAGATCTACACGAAGCAGCCTGATGGGTTCGTCGACGCCAAGTACCCCCAACCATGTGTGCAAGCTCAAGCGCGCGCTGTACGGTCTCAAGCAGTCGCCTCGCATGTGGAACCAGACCATCGACGAGTTCATTGCGCAAGATCGGCTTCTCCAAGTGCGAGATGGACCACTGCGTGTACGTCAAGCGCGACGACAAGGCCATGATCTTCGTGGTGCTCTACGGTCGACGACCTCATCCTCGCATGCAACGACACGGATCTGCTCGCGGCGACCAAGCGTGCGCTGAGTGAGCGCTTTGAGATGTCCGACCTCGGCGAGCTCAAGTACTGCCTCGGCATGGAAGTCGAGCGCGATGACAAGTCAGGCGCCGTGTCGATGCGGCAGACCAAGTTCCTGCACTCGATCCTGACGAAGTTCGGCATGCAAGACTGCAAGCCCGTGAAGACGCCGCAAGACCCGGGACTCAAGTTGACCAAGGCGATGTGTGAAGGTGGCTGCAAGCACGAAGACACCATGAACGGCGTGCCGTACCGCAGTGCCGTCGGCGCCGTGATGTACCTCATGGTCGGCACTCGTCCAGATCTCGCAGCTGCAGTGGGAGTGCTGAGCCAGTTTGCTGCCGACCCGTGTCCGACACACTGGCAGGCGCTCAAGCGCGTGCTCCGATACCTGCAAGCGAATCCGACGCATGGCATTCGCTTCACCGGCTCTGGTGATGGCGAGCTGATCGGCTACTCGGATGCCGACTGGGCAGGCGACATCGAGACAAGACGCAGCACCAGCGGCTACGTGTTCGTGCTCAACGATGGCTGCATCAGCTGGCGAAGCAAGAAGCAGCGCACCGTGGCGCTCTCGTCGACTGAGGCAGAGTACATGGCGCTGTCGGAAGCGACTCAAGAGGCGGTGTGGCTCAAGGCGTTCATGCGTGAACTCGGCGAAGATGCAGGCGACGGGCGCTCTGAAGGAGTTTGAAGACAACCAAGGCGCGATCGCGTTGGCCAAGAACCCGAGTTCCACAAGCGCACCAAACACATCGACATCCGCTACCACTTCGTGCGCGAGAAGTCGAAGACGGTCAAGTCGCGCTGCAGTACTGTCCGACACAAGACATGCTCGCGGACATCATGACGAAGGCGATCGCAGCACCGCAGTTCGACGCTCTTCGGACCAAGCTCGGCATCATCGTCGCCGGCGAGTCGAGTGGGAGTGTTGGCTCTATCAACGCTCTCGACAATGGGTTCAAGACGCCTCGCCGAGCGACAGCCAGCGCGTGACGAGTCAGCGTCACGACTTCGACTGGTGTGACCATCACTCGCACAAGGGCAATCATTCCGACATGATTGCGCCATGGCGTGGGTGAGTGTTTACGCAGGTAGGACATGGCTGTGGGTGACGACCTACACTCATGGATGCGTGTTTACGCCACACTGGATACATTGCACAAGTATCTAGTGGAGCGACTGCACAGCAGGCTTAGACGTAGCTAGCACAGAGGGAGGTGTGCATGCGAACTAAGGACCTCGATCAATCAATCACTTTGCATTTTGCATCCAACCACCCAAGTGCCTTCGCCAACCACGCCTCAAGCCTTCAGGTTATGAGCCCAAGCCCGTTCGACTCTGCGCCATCAGCCTTCGCCACCAGCATGGAGTCCTCGACCACGACCGCCCGCATCAACAAGTTCGACGGAACCAACTTTCACGTGTGGAAGTTCAAGATGCAGATGGTGCTGGAAGAGCGCGAGCTGTGGGAAGTCACGTCCGGCGAGATCAAGATCGAGCACTGCGTGAGCGACGAAGATCAAGCGATGTACCAGCGGAAGTCGCGCAAGGCGTTCGCGATGGTGTGCCTCGCGATGGAAGACTCGCAGCTCCCGTTGGTTCGCTCGGCTTCGGGTGCGCATGATGCATGGTCAAGACTGGAAGCGCACTTCGAGAGGAAGACGCTTGCCAACAAGCTCTTCATGCGTCGTCGCTTCTTCGCGACGATGATGGAGGACGGCGATGATGTGCAACAGCATATCAACAAGCTCAAGACACTGGCGGAGCAGCTCGAAGCAGTCGGCGCTCCGGTCAGTGAAGACGACCTCGTGATCACGCTGCTCGGCAGTTTGAACGAGTCGTACCAGTTCCTCATCACGGCGTTGGAGTCGCGTGCCGACACGCTGACGTGGGAGCTCGTGACGGCTCGGCTGATGCACGAGGACATGAAGCGCAAGGAGCAGCACGGCGAAGGTGCTGCGTCCGAGCAAGCGTTCGTGTCGAACGCTATGCGCAAGGGACGTCCGGCGAAGAAGACTGGCGCGTGCCGCCACTGCGGCAAGCACGGCCACTGGATCGCGGAGTGCCCGTTGCGGAACCAAGAGAACAACATCAACGGTGATCGTCGGCGCCACGTGCAAGCGCACCTTGCGCGCGACGACACGCGTGTGATCGACAGCGACAGCGACTATCTGTTCATGGCTCAAGCTCAAGATGGTGCTGTCGGCTCAAGTGCAAGCGCGGCTCAAGATGCGAGTGGTGTGTGGCTGATCGACTCGGGAGCGACTCAGCACATGACGCACTCCAAGTCGTGCTTTACCAAGTATCGTGCGATCAAGCCTGTGAAGGTGCACCTCGCGGACGACGGCACGGTCGAAGCAATCGGGTGCGGCGACGTCGAGATGGTCATGCAGACTGCGCAAGGACCTCGCAAGGGCGTGCTCACGAACGTGTGGTTCGTGCCGGGACTGAGTCGCAACCTCTTCTCGGTGGCACGGTTTGCGAAGGACGTCGGCCCGATCACGTTCGACAGCAACAAGTGCGTTGCGACGCTGAAGGGGTCCAAGTGGACCATCGGCAAGAGCTTCGGCAAGGGTCTGTTCAAGCTCAGCATGTACTCCAGTCAATGGCGGCAACAGTCGTGCGAACGCGCACGCACTTGCTACGAGTGAACCGAGCTCGATGTCGAAGTCGTACTTGTGGCACATTCGACTCGGCCACATCGGCCATGCTGGACTCGACATGATCGTGAAGAACAAGCTCGGCACCGGCATCGACATCGCGGCAGCGGGCAAGTGGGAGCTGTGCGACGGGTGCGCGGTCGGCAAGCAGACGCGCGCTTCGTTCCAAGACTCGACTTCTGCGCGCGCAGTTGGTCTCCTCGACGTGGTGCACAGCGATGTGTGCGGCCCGATGCAGACTTCGACATTCGGCGGCAAGAGATACTTCGCGACGTTCATCGACGACAAGTCTCGCTACTGCGTTGTGTTCCTGATGGAGCACAAGTCGGAGGTCGTCGAGAAGTTCGCGCAGTTTGTCAAGTGGGCCGAGACCCAGACCGGCCGACGTGTCAAGACACTGCGTTGCGACAACGGCGGCGAGTACAAGTCGGCGAAGATGGCCAAGATCTGCGCCGATCGCGGCATCGTGCAGCAGTTCACGCCGCCGTACACGCCGCAGCTCAACGGTGTGGCGGAGCGCATGAACCGCACACTCGTGGAGTGCGCGCGCTGCATGCTCGAGCACGCCAAGATGTCCAAGCCGTACTGGGGCGAAGCCGTGATGACCGCTGCGTTCTTGCGGAACCGTTGCCCAAGTCGCTCGAACATCGACAACATGTCGCCGTACGAGGTGTGGAACGGCAAGGCTCCGCTGCTCGCGAACCTCAAGACATTCGGCTGCCACGCGTTCGTGCACGTACCAAGTCCGAAGCGACTGAAGCTCGACGCTCGTGCGATTCGCTGTCGGTTCATCGGCTACTCGGAGCACGAGAAAGCATATCGGTTCGAAGACATCGAGACCGGTCGAGTGTTTGTGAGTCGCGACGCCAAGTTCATGGAAGACGAGTTCGACGACGGTCGTCGACTCGGTGCTCAAGGAGCAGAGGTCGACTTCATCGACAACGACACCGATGAAGAGTACGAAGAGTACTGAAGAGTACGAGTCCGGCGTCGGCGACGCGGACATGGAGCAGGGTGCTCAAGACGGTGTGCCTGGCAGTGGTGATCAACCTGCGCAGCCACAGCCGCCTAGCAGCCCGGAGTACATCAGCGGTGCGAAGCGTCACGTTCGTTCGCAGTCGCTTGAGAACGTGACGGAAACACCGCGCCCGAAGAGATCGAGCGGCTCGGCGACAGTGGGAGTCGGTCGAATGAGCGGCGCATCGACGAACGCGACGGCCAACTCGACGACTCGACCGACCTCGCTCGACGATCTTTCGGCGCTCCACGCTGCTCACGTCGTGGCTTCAGTGGGAGAAGTGCCGACAACGTTCGAGTCGGCGATGGAATCCAGCGACGCGAGCAAGTGGAAGGAAGCGTGCGACTCGGAGTTCCAGTCGCTGATCAAGAACGACACGTGGGACGTTGTGCCGCTGCCGAAGGGACGCAAGGCAATCGGCTGCAAGTGGGTGTTCAAGGTCAAGGAGAACGAGCACGGTGAAGTCGAGCGACACAAGGCTCGGCTCGTCGCGAAGGGCTTTGCGCAGAAGTTCGGCATCGACTACGACGAGACGTTCGCGCCAGTTGCGAAGTTCACGTCGATCCGAGTGGTGCTCGCACTCGCGGCCAAGTACGATCTCATGCTGCACCAGATGGACGTCAAGACCGCGTTCTTGAACGGCGAACTCGACGAAGACATCTACATGAAGCAGCCGGATGGATACGTCGAAGCAGCGTGTCCGGTCGACTACGTGTGCAAGCTGAAGAAGTCGCTCTACGGGCTCAAGCAAGCGCCGCGGATGTGGAACCAGACCATCGACACGTTCATGATCGGTCTCGGCTTTGGCAAGTGTGAGTCCGACCACTGCGTGTACGTGATGCGCGAGTGCGGCAACGGCGAAGACAAGATGGCGTTCATTGTCCTCTACGTCGACGACCTCATCATTGCGTGCAGCAGCGACGCACTGATGGCGAAGATCAAGTCAGCACTCAGCAACCGGTTTGAGATGTCCGACCTCGGCGAGCTCAAGTTTTGCCTCGGCATGGAGATCGCGCGCGACTTTGATCTGGGCACTGTGTCCGTGCGCCAAACCAAGTTCCTGCACTCGATCTTGGCCAAGTTCGGCATGCAAGACTGCAAGCCCGTGAAGACGCCGCAAGACCCGGGACTCAAGCTGACCAAGGCCATGTGCGACGGCGGGTGCAAGCACGACGAGACCATGCACGGCGTGCCGTACCGCAGCGCGGTCGGATGCCTGATGTACCTCATGGTGGCGACTCGACCGGACCTCGCAGCTGCAGTGGGAGTGCTCAGCCAGTTTGCTGCCGACCCGTGTCCGACACACTGGCAGGCTCTCAAGCGCGTGTTCCGGTACCTGCAAGCGACTCCGACGCTCGGTCTAGTGTTTGGCAAGTGCGACGACAAGTTTGACAATCGTGCACTTCACGGCTACTCGGATGCTGACTGGGCGGGCGACCACGACTCGCGCCGCAGCACAAGCGGCTACGTGTTCATGCTCAACGGCGGCTGCGTGAGCTGGCGAAGCAAGAAGCAGCGATCCGTGGCGCTCTCGTCGACCGAGGCAGAGTACATGGCACTGTCCGAGGCGACTCAAGAGGCGGTGTGGCTCAAGGCGTTTGTGCGTGAACTCGGCGAACTCAGCGACAGCGACGGCGACTCGATCCTGGTGCTCGAAGACAACCAAGGCTCGATCGCGTTGGCCAAGAACCCCGAGTTCCACAAGCGCACCAAGCACATCGACATCCGCTACCACTTCGTGCGCGAGAAGGTCGAAGACGGTCAAGTCGCGCTGCAGTACTGTCCGACACAAGACATGCTCGCGGACATCATGACGAAGGCGATCGCAGCACCGCAGTTCGACGCTCTTCGGACCAAGCTCGGCATCATCGTCGCTGGCGAGTCGAGTGGGAGTGTTGGCTCTATCGACGCTCTCGACAGTGGGTTCAAGACGCCTCGCCGAGCGACAGCCAGCGCGTGACGAGTCAGCGTCACGACCTCGACTGGTGTGACCATCACTCGCACAAGGGCAATCATTCCGACATGATTGCGCCATGGCGTGGGTGAGTGTTTACGCAGGTAGGACATGGCTGTGGGTGACGACCTACACTCATGGATGCGTGTTTACGCCACACTGGATACATTGCACAAGTATCTAGTGGAGCGACTGCACAGCAGGCTTAGACGTAGCTAGCACAGAGGGAGGTGTGCATGCGAACTAAGGACCTCGATGAATCAATCACTTTGCATTTTGCATCCAACCACCCAAGTGTCTTCGGCCACCACGCCTCAAGCTTCAAGCCTTCAGCGATGTTGTTGGACTATGCAAAACGACACCGTTGTACTGGTGGTGACGGCAATGTTGAACCAAACGTAGCGGTCGTATTGGTTCAAACGTAACGGTCGTATTGGTTCAAACGTAACGACATCGATGTACTCGTGGTGACGAGAATGTTGAACCAAACGTAGCGGTCGCAAACGTAACGGTCGTATTGGTTCAAACGTAACGACATCGATGTACTCGTGGTGTCGACAATGGTATACTGTTTGTGGCGATGTTGTAGGACTATGCAGAACGACACCGTTGTACTGGTGGTGACGGCAATGTTGAACCAAACGTAGCGGTCGTATTGGTTCAAACGTAACGACATCGATGTACTCGCGAGAATGGTACTGTTTGTGTGTTGTAGGACTATGCAAAACGACACCGTGTACTGGTGGTGACGGCAATGTTGAACCAAACGTAGCGGTCGTATGGTTCAAACGTAACGACATCGCTCGTGGTGACGAGAATGGTATACTGTTTGTGGCGATGTTGTAGGACTATGCAAAACGACACCGTTGTACTGGTGGTGACGGCAATGTTGAACCAAACGTAGCGGTCGTATTGGTTCAAACGTAACGACATCGATGTACTCGTGGTGACGAGAATGGTATACTGTTTGTGGCGATGTTGTAGGACTATGCAAAACGACACCGTTGTACTGGTGGTGACGACAATGTTGAACCAAACGTAGCGGTCGTATTGGTTCAAACGTAACGACTGAAGGCTTGAAGGCTTGAGGCGTGGTTGGCGAAGGCACTTGGGTGGTTGGATGCAAAATGCAAAGTGATTGATTGATCGAGGTCCTTAGTTCGCATGCACACCTCCCTCTGTGCTAGCTACGTCTAAGCCTGCTGTGCAGTCGCTCCACTAGATACTTGTGCAATGTATCCAGTGTGGCGTAAACACGCATCCATGAGTGTAGGTCGTCACCCACAGCCATGTCCTACCTGCGTAAACACTCACCCACGCCATGGCGCAATCATGTCGGAATGATTGCCCTTGTGCGAGTGATGGTCACACCAGTCGAGGTCGTGACGCTGACTCGTCACGCGCTGGCTGTCGCTCGGCGAGGCGTCTTGAACACACTGTCGAGAGCGTCGATAGAGCCAACACTCCCACTCGACTCGCCAGCGACGATGATGCCGAGCTTGGTCCGAAGAGCGTCGAACTGCGGTGCTGCGATCGCCTTCGTCATGATGTCCGCGAGCATGTCTTGTGTCGGACAGTACTGCAGCGCGACTTGACCGTCTTCGACCTTCTCGCGCACGAAGTGGTAGCGGATGTCGATGTGCTTGGTGCGCTTGTGGAACTCGGGGTTCTTGGCCAACGCGATCGAGCCTTGGTTGTCTTCGAGCACCAGGATCGAGTCGCCGTCGCTGAGTTCGCCGAGTTCACGCACAAACGCCTTGAGCCACACCGCCTCTTGAGTCGCCTCGGACAGTGCCATGTACTCTGCCTCGGTCGACGAGAGCGCCACGGATCGCTGCTTCTTGCTTCGCCAGCTCACGCAGCCGCCGTTGAGCATGAACACGTAGCCGCTTGTGCTGCGGCGCGAGTCGTGGTCGCCCGCCCAGTCAGCATCCGAGTAGCCGTGAAGTGCACGATTGTCAAACTTGTCGTCGCACTTGCCAAACACTAGACCGAGCGTCGGAGTCGCTTGCAGGTACCGGAACACGCGCTTGAGAGCCTGCCAGTGTGTCGGACACGGGTCGGCAGCAAACTGGCTGAGCACTCCCACTGCAGCTGCGAGGTCCGGTCGAGTCGCCACCATGAGGTACATCAGGCATCCGACCGCGCTGCGGTACGGCACGCCGTGCATGGTCTCGTCGTGCTTGCACCCGCCGTCGCACATGGCCTTGGTCAGCTTGAGTCCCGGGTCTTGCGGCGTCTTCACGGGCTTGCAGTCTTGCATGCCGAACTTGGCCAAGATCGAGTGCAGGAACTTGGTTTGGCGCACGGACACAGTGCCCAGATCAAAGTCGCGCGCGATCTCCATGCCGAGGCAAAACTTGAGCTCGCCGAGGTCGGACATCTCAACCGGTTGCTGAGTGCTGACTTGATCTTCGCCATCAGTGCGTCGCTGCTGCACGCAATGATGAGGTCGTCGACGTAGAGGACAATGAACGCCATCTTGTCTTCGCCGTTGCCGCACTCGCGCATCACGTACACGCAGTGGTCGGACTCACACTTGCCAAAGCCGAGACCGATCATGAACGTGTCGATGGTCTGGTTCCACATCCGCGGCGCTTGCTTGAGCCCGTAGAGCGACTTCTTCAGCTTGCACACGTAGTCGACCGGACACGCTGCTTCGACGTATCCATCCGGCTGCTTCATGTAGATGTCTTCGTCGAGATCGCCGTTCAAGAACGCGGTCTTGACGTCCATCTGGTGCAGCATGAGATCGTACTTGGCCGCGAGTGCGAGCACCACTCGGATCGACGTGAACTTCGCAACTGGCGCGAACGTCTCGTCGTAGTCGATGCCGAACTTCTGCGCAAAGCCCTTCGCGACGAGCCGAGCCTTGTGTCGCTCGACTTCACCGTGCTCGTTCTCCTTGACCTTGAACACCCACTTGCAGCCGATTGCCTTGCGTCCCTTCGGCAGCGGCACAACGTCCCACGTGTCGTTCTTGATCAGCGACTGGAACTCCGAGTCGCACGCTTCCTTCCACTTGCTCGCGTCGCTGGATTCCATCGCCGACTCGAACGTTGTCGGCACTTCTCCCACTGAAGCCACGACGTGAGCAGCGTGGAGCGCCGAAAGATCGTCGAGCGAGGTCGGTCGAGTCGTCGAGTTGGCCGTCGCGTTCGTCGATGCGCCGCTCATTCGACCGACTCCCACTGTCGCCGAGCCGCTCGATCTCTTCGGGCGCGGTGTTTCCGTCACGTTCTCAAGCGACTGCGAACGAACGTGACGCTTCGCACCGCTGATGTACTCCGGGCTGCTAGGCGGCTGTGGCTGCGCAGGTTGATCACCACTGCCAGGCACACCGTCTTGAGCACCCTGCTCCATGTCCGCGTCGCCGACGCCGGACTCGTACTCTTCGTACTCTTCGTACTCTTCATCGGTGTCGTTGTCGATGAAGTCGATCTCTGCTCCTTGAGCACCGAGTCGACGACCGTCGTCGAACTCGTCTTCCATGAACTTGGCGTCGCGACTCACAAACACTCGACCGGTCTCGATGTCTTCGAACCGATATGCTTTCTCGTGCTCCGAGTAGCCGATGAACCGACAGCGAATCGCACGAGCGTCGAGCTTCAGTCGCTTCGGACTTGGTACGTGCACGAACGCGTGGCAGCCGAATGTCTTGAGGTTCGCGAGCAGCGGAGCCTTGCCGTTCCACACCTCGTACGGCGACATGTTGTCGATGTTCGAGCGACTTGGGCAACGGTTCCGCAAGAACGCCGCGGTCATCACGGCTTCGCCCCAGTACGGCTTGGACATCTTGGCGTGCTCGAGCATGCAGCGCGCGCACTCCACGAGTGTGCGGTTCATGCGCTCCGCCACACCGTTGAGCTGCGGCGTGTACGGCGGCGTGAACTGCTGCACGATGCCGCGATCGGCGCAGATCTTGGCCATCTTCGCCGACTTGTACTCGCCGCCGTTGTCGCAACGCAGTGTCTTGACACGTCGGCCGGTCTGGGTCTCGGCCCACTTGACAAACTGCGCGAACTTCTCGACGACCTCCGACTTGTGCTCCATCAGGAACACAACGCAGTAGCGAGACTTGTCGTCGATGAACGTCGCGAAGTATCTCTTGCCGCCGAATGTCGAAGTCTGCATCGGGCCGCACACATCGCTGTGCACCACGTCGAGGAGACCAACTGCGCGCGCAGAAGTCGAGTCTTGGAACGAAGCGCGCGTCTGCTTGCCGACCGCGCACCCGTCGCACAGCTCCCACTTGCCCGCTGCCGCGATGTCGATGCCGGTGCCGAGCTTGTTCTTCACGATCATGTCGAGTCCAGCATGGCCGATGTGGCCGAGTCGAAGGTGCCACAAGTACGACTTCGACATCGAGCTCGGTTCACTCGTAGCAAGTGCGTGCGCGTTCGCACGACTGTTGCCGCCATTGACTGGAGTCATGCTGAGCTTGAACAGACCCTTGCCGAAGCTCTTGCCGATGGTCCACTTGGACCCCTTCAGCGTCGCAACGCACTTGTTGCTGTCGAACGTGATCGGGCCGACGTCCTTCGCAAACCGTGCCACCGAGAAGAGGTTGCGACTCAGTCCCGGCACGAACCACACGTTCGTGAGCACGCCCTTGCGAGGTCCTCGCGCAGTCTGCATGACCATCTCGACGTCGCCGCACCCGATTGCTTCGACCGTGCCGTCGTCCGCGAGGTGCACCTTCACAGGCTTGATCGCACGATACTTGGTAAAGCACGACTTGGAGTGCGTCATGTGCTGAGTCGCTCCCGAGTCGATCAGCCACACACCACTCGCATCTTGAGCCGCGCTTGCACTTGAGCCGACAGCACCATCTTGAGCTTGAGCCATGAACAGATAGTCGCTGTCGCTGTCGATCACACGCGTGTCGTCGCGCGCAAGGTGCGCTTGCACGTGGCGCCGACGATCACCGTTGATGTTGTTCTCTTGGTTCCGCAACGGGCACTCCGCGATCCAGTGGCCGTGCTTGCCGCAGTGGCGGCACGCGCCAGTCTTCTTCGCCGGACGTCCCTTGCGCATAGCGTTCGACACGAACGCTTGCTCGGACGCAGCACCTTCGCCGTGCTGCTCCTTGCGCTTCATGTCCTCGTGCATCAGCCGAGCCGTCACGAGCTCCCACGTCAGCGTGTCGGCACGCGACTCCAACGCCGTGATGAGGAACTGGTACGACTCGTTCAAACTGCCGAGCAGCGTGATCACGAGGTCGTCTTCACTGACCGGAGCGCCGACTGCTTCGAGCTGCTCCGCCAGTGTCTTGAGCTTGTTGATATGCTGTTGCACATCATCGCCGTCCTCCATCATCGTCGCGAAGAAGCGACGACGCATGAAGAGCTTGTTGGCAAGCGTCTTCCTCTCGAAGTGCGCTTCCAGTCTTGACCATGCATCATGCGCACCCGAAGCCGAGCGAACCAACGGGAGCTGCGAGTCTTCCATCGCGAGGCACACCATCGCGAACGCCTTGCGCGACTTCCGCTGGTACATCGCTTGATCTTCGTCGCTCACGCAGTGCTCGATCTTGATCTCGCCGGACGTGACTTCCCACAGCTCGCGCTCTTCCAGCACCATCTGCATCTTGAACTTCCACACGTGAAAGTTGGTTCCGTCGAACTTGTTGATGCGGGCGGTCGTGGTCGAGGACTCCATGCTGGTGGCGAAGGCTGATGGCGCAGAGTCGAACGGGCTTGGGCTCATAACCTGAAGGCTTGGAGGCTTGAGGCGTGGTTGGCGAAGGCACTTGGGTGGTTGGATGCAAAATGCAAAGTGATTGATTGATCGAGGTCCTTAGTTCGCATGCACACCTTCCTCTGTGCTAGCTACGTCTAAGCCTGCTGTGCAGTCGCTCCACTAGATACTTGTGCAATGTATCCAGTGTGGCGTAACACGCATCCATGAGTGTAGGTCGTCACCCACAGCCATGTCCTACCTGCGTAAACACTCACCCACGCCATGGCGCAATCACGTCGGAATGATTGCCCTTGTGCGAGTGATGGTCCACCAGTCGAGGTCGTGACGCTGACTCGTCACGCGCTGGCTGTCGCTAGGCGAGGCGTCTTGAACCCACTGTCGAGAGCGTTGATGTTGGCTGAAGACGCTCTCGAAGAAGCGACAGCCAGCGCGTGACGAGTCAGCGTCACGACCTGCGACCATCACTCGCACAAGGGCAATCATTCCGACGTGATTGCGCCATGGCGTGGGTGAGTGTTTACGCAGGTAGGACATGGCTGTGGGTGACGACCTACACTCATGGATGCGTGTCTACGCCACACTGGATACATTGCACAAGTATCTAGTGGAGCGACTGCACAGCAGGCTTAGACGTAGCTAGCACAGAGGAAGGTGTGCATGCGAACTAAGGACCTCGATCAATCAATCACTTTGCATTTTGCATCCAACCACCCAAGTGCCTTCGCCAACCACGCCTCAAGCCTCCAAGCCTTCAGGTTATGAGCCCAAGCCCGTTCGACTCTGCGCCATCAGCCTTCGCCACCAGCATGGAGTTCTCGACCACGACCGCCCGCATCAACAAGTTCGACGGAACCAACTTTCACGTGTGGAAGTTCAAGATGCAGATGGTGCTGGAAGAGCGCGAGCTGTGGGAAGTCACGTCCGGCGAGATCGAGCACTGCGTGAGCGACGAAGATCAAGCGATGTACCAGCGGAAGTCGCGCAAGGCGTTCGCGATGGTGTGCCTCGCGATGGAAGACTCGCAGCTCCCGTTGGTTCGCTCGGCTTCGGGTGCGCATGATGCATGGTCAAGACTGGAAGCGCACTTCGAGAGGAAGACGCTTGCCAACAAGCTCTTCATGCGTCGTCGCTTCTTCGCGACGATGATGGAGGACGGCGATGATGTGCAACAGCATATCAACAAGCTCAAGACACTGGCGGAGCAGCTCGAAGCAGTCGGCGCTCCGGTCAGTGAAGACGACCTCGTGATCACGCTGCTCGGCAGTTTGAACGAGTCGTACCAGTTCCTCATCACGGCGTTGGAGTCGCGTGCCGACACGCTGACGTGGGAGCTCGTGACGGCTCGGCTGATGCACGAGGACATGAAGCGCAAGGAGCAGCACGGCGAAGGTGCTGCGTCCGAGCAAGCGTTCGTGTCGAACGCTATGCGCAAGGGACGTCCGGCGAAGAAGACTGGCGCGTGCCGCCACTGCGGCAAGCACGGCCACTGGATCGCGGAGTGCCCGTTGCGGAACCAAGAGAACAACATCAACGGTGATCGTCGGCGCCACGTGCAAGCGCACCTTGCGCGCGACGACACGCGTGTGATCGACAGCGACAGCGACTATCTGTTCATGGCTCAAGCTCAAGATGGTGCTGTCGGCTCAAGTGCAAGCGCGGCTCAAGATGCGAGTGGTGTGTGGCTGATCGACTCGGGAGCGACTCAGCACATGACGCACTCCAAGTCGTGCTTTACCAAGTATCGTGCGATCAAGCCTGTGAAGGTGCACCTCGCGGACGACGGCACGGTCGAAGCAATCGGGTGCGGCGACGTCGAGATGGTCATGCAGACTGCGCGAGGACCTCGCAAGGGCGTGCTCACGAACGTGTGGTTCGTGCCGGGACTGAGTCGCAACCTCTTCTCGGTGGCACGGTTTGCGAAGGACGTCGGCCCGATCACGTTCGACAGCAACAAGTGCGTTGCGACGCTGAAGGGGTCCAAGTGGACCATCGGCAAGAGCTTCGGCAAGGGTCTGTTCAAGCTCAGCATGACTTCAGTCAATGGCGGCAACAGTCGTGCGAACGCGCACGCACTTGCTACGAGTGAACCGAGCTCGATGTCGAAGTCGTACTTGTGGCACCTTCGACTCGGCCACATCGGCCATGCTGGACTCGACATGATCGTGAAGAACAAGCTCGGCACCGGCATCGACATCGCGGCAGCGGGCAAGTGGGAGCTGTGCGACGGGTGCGCGGTCGGCAAGCAGACGCGCGCTTCGTTCCAAGACTCGACTTCTGCGCGCGCAGTTGGTCTCCTCGACGTGGTGCACAGCGATGTGTGCGGCCCGATGCAGACTTCGACATTCGGCGGCAAGAGATACTTCGCGACGTTCATCGACGACAAGTCTCGCTACTGCGTTGTGTTCCTGATGGAGCACAAGTCGGAGGTCGTCGAGAAGTTCGCGCAGTTTGTCAAGTGGGCCGAGACCCAGACCGGCCGACGTGTCAAGACACTGCGTTGCGACAACGGCGGCGAGTACAAGTCGGCGAAGATGGCCAAGATCTGCGCCGATCGCGGCATCGTGCAGCAGTTCACGCCGCCGTACACGCCGCAGCTCAACGGTGTGGCGGAGCGCATGAACCGCACACTCGTGGAGTGCGCGCGCTGCATGCTCGAGCACGCCAAGATGTCCAAGCCGTACTGGGGCGAAGCCGTGATGACCGCTGCGTTCTTGCGGAACCGTTGCCCAAGTCGCTCGAACATCGACAACATGTCGCCGTACGAGGTGTGGAACGGCAAGGCTCCGCTGCTCGCGAACCTCAAGACATTCGGCTGCCACGCGTTCGTGCACGTACCAAGTCCGAAGCGACTGAAGCTCGACGCTCGTGCGATTCGCTGTCGGTTCATCGGCTACTCGGAGCACGAGAAAGCATATCGGTTCGAAGACATCGAGACCGGTCGAGTGTTTGTGAGTCGCGACGCCAAGTTCATGGAAGACGAGTTCGACGACGGTCGTCGACTCGGTGCTCAAGGAGCAGAGATCGACTTCATCGACAACGACACCGATGAAGAGTACGAAGAGTACGAAGAGTACGAGTCCGGCGTCGGCGACGCGGACATGGAGCAGGGTGCTCAAGACGGTGTGCCTGGCAGTGGTGATCAACCTGCGCAGCCACAGCCGCCTAGCAGCCCGGAGTACATCAGCGGTGCGAAGCGTCACGTTCGTTCGCAGTCGCTTGAGAACGTGACGGAAACACCGCGCCCGAAGAGATCGAGCGGCTCGGCGACAGTGGGAGTCGGTCGAATGAGCGGCGCATCGACGAACGCGACGGCCAACTCGACGACTCGACCGACCTCGCTCGACGATCTTTCGGCGCTCCACGCTGCTCACGTCGTGGCTTCAGTGGGAGAAGTGCCGACAACGTTTGAGTCGGCGATGGAATCCAGCGACGCGAGCAAGTGGAAGGAAGCGTGCGACTCGGAGTTCCAGTCGCTGATCAAGAACGACACGTGGGACGTTGTGCCGCTGCCGAAGGGACGCAAGGCAATCGGCTGCAAGTGGGTGTTCAAGGTCAAGGAGAACGAGCACGGTGAAGTCGAGCGACACAAGGCTCGGCTCGTCGCGAAGGGCTTTGCGCAGAAGTTCGGCATCGACTACGACGAGACGTTCGCGCCAGTTGCGAAGTTCACGTCGATCCGAGTGGTGCTCGCACTCGCGGCCAAGTACGATCTCATGCTGCACCAGATGGACGTCAAGACCGCGTTCTTGAACGGCGATCTCGACGAAGACATCTACATGAAGCAGCCGGATGGATACGTCGAAGCAGCGTGTCCGGTCGACTACGTGTGCAAGCTGAAGAAGTCGCTCTACGGGCTCAAGCAAGCGCCGCGGATGTGGAACCAGACCATCGACACGTTCATGATCGGTCTCGGCTTTGGCAAGTGTGAGTCCGACCACTGCGTGTACGTGATGCGCGAGTGCGGCAACGGCGAAGACAAGATGGCGTTCATTGTCCTCTACGTCGACGACCTCATCATTGCGTGCAGCAGCGACGCACTGATGGCGAAGATCAAGTCAGCACTCAGCAACCGGTTTGAGATGTCCGACCTCGGCGAGCTCAAGTTTTGCCTCGGCATGGAGATCGCGCGCGACTTTGATCTGGGCACTGTGTCCGTGCGCCAAACCAAGTTCCTGCACTCGATCTTGGCCAAGTTCGGCATGCAAGACTGCAAGCCCGTGAAGACGCCGCAAGACCCGGGACTCAAGCTGACCAAGGCCATGTGCGACGGCGGGTGCAAGCACGACGAGACCATGCACGGCGTGCCGTACCGCAGCGCGGTCGGATGCCTGATGTACCTCATGGTGGCGACTCGACCGGACCTCGCAGCTGCAGTGGGAGTGCTCAGCCAGTTTGCTGCCGACCCGTGTCCGACACACTGGCAGGCTCTCAAGCGCGTGTTCCGGTACCTGCAAGCGACTCCGACGCTCGGTCTAGTGTTTGGCAAGTGCGACGACAAGTTTGACAATCGTGCACTTCACGGCTACTCGGATGCTGACTGGGCGGGCGACCACGACTCGCGCCGCAGCACAAGCGGCTACGTGTTCATGCTCAACGGCGGCTGCGTGAGCTGGCGAAGCAAGAAGCAGCGATCCGTGGCGCTCTCGTCGACCGAGGCAGAGTACATGGCACTGTCCGAGGCGACTCAAGAGGCGGTGTGGCTCAAGGCGTTTGTGCGTGAACTGCTGCGTGAGACGTGGTTGGCGAAGGCACTTGGGTGGTTGGATGCAAAATGCAAAGTGATTGATTGATCGAGGTCCTTAGTTCGCATGCACACCTCCCTCTGTGCTAGCTACGTCTAAGCCTGCTGTGCAGTCGCTCCACTAGATACTTGTGCAATGTATCCAGTGTGGCGTAAACACGCATCCATGAGTGTAGGTCGTCACCCACAGCCATGTCCTACCTGCGTAAACACTCACCCACGCCATGGCGCAATCATGTCGGAATGATTGCCCTTGTGCGAGTGATGGTCACACCAGTCGAGGTCGTGACGCTGACTCGTCACGCGCTGGCTGTCGCTCGGCGAGGCGTCTTGAACACACTGTCGAGAGCGTCGATAGAGCCAACACTCCCACTCGACTCGCCAGCGACGATGATGCCGAGCTTGGTCCGAAGAGCGTCGAACTGCGGTGCTGCGATCGCCTTCGTCATGATGTCCGCGAGCATGTCTTGTGTCGGACAGTACTGCAGCGCGACTTGACCGTCTTCGACCTTCTCGCGCACGAAGTGGTAGCGGATGTCGATGTGCTTGGTGCGCTTGTGGAACTCGGGGTTCTTGGCCAACGCGATCGAGCCTTGGTTGTCTTCGAGCACCAGGATCGAGTCGCCGTCGCTGAGTTCGCCGAGTTCACGCACAAACGCCTTGAGCCACACCGCCTCTTGAGTCGCCTCGGACAGTGCCATGTACTCTGCCTCGGTCGACGAGAGCGCCACGGATCGCTGCTTCTTGCTTCGCCAGCTCACGCAGCCGCCGTTGAGCATGAACACGTAGCCGCTTGTGCTGCGGCGCGAGTCGTGGTCGCCCGCCCAGTCAGCATCCGAGTAGCCGTGAAGTGCACGATTGTCAAACTTGTCGTCGCACTTGCCAAACACTAGACCGAGCGTCGGAGTCGCTTGCAGGTACCGGAACACGCGCTTGAGAGCCTGCCAGTGTGTCGGACACGGGTCGGCAGCAAACTGGCTGAGCACTCCCACTGCAGCTGCGAGGTCCGGTCGAGTCGCCACCATGAGGTACATCAGGCATCCGACCGCGCTGCGGTACGGCACGCCGTGCATGGTCTCGTCGTGCTTGCACCCGCCGTCGCACATGGCCTTGGTCAGCTTGAGTCCCGGGTCTTGCGGCGTCTTCACGGGCTTGCAGTCTTGCATGCCGAACTTGGCCAAGATCGAGTGCAGGAACTTGGTTTGGCGCACGGACACAGTGCCCAGATCAAAGTCGCGCGCGATCTCCATGCCGAGGCAAAACTTGAGCTCGCCGAGGTCGGACATCTCAAACCGGTTGCTGAGTGCTGACTTGATCTTCGCCATCAGTGCGTCGCTGCTGCACGCAATGATGAGGTCGTCGACGTAGAGGACAATGAACGCCATCTTGTCTTCGCCGTTGCCGCACTCGCGCATCACGTACACGCAGTGGTCGGACTCACACTTGCCAAAGCCGAGACCGATCATGAACGTGTCGATGGTCTGGTTCCACATCCGCGGCGCTTGCTTGAGCCCGTAGAGCGACTTCTTCAGCTTGCACACGTAGTCGACCGGACACGCTGCTTCGACGTATCCATCCGGCTGCTTCATGTAGATGTCTTCGTCGAGATCGCCGTTCAAGAACGCGGTCTTGACGTCCATCTGGTGCAGCATGAGATCGTACTTGGCCGCGAGTGCGAGCACCACTCGGATCGACGTGAACTTCGCAACTGGCGCGAACGTCTCGTCGTAGTCGATGCCGAACTTCTGCGCAAAGCCCTTCGCGACGAGCCGAGCCTTGTGTCGCTCGACTTCACCGTGCTCGTTCTCCTTGACCTTGAACACCCACTTGCAGCCGATTGCCTTGCGTCCCTTCGGCAGCGGCACAACGTCCCACGTGTCGTTCTTGATCAGCGACTGGAACTCCGAGTCGCACGCTTCCTTCCACTTGCTCGCGTCGCTGGATTCCATCGCCGACTCGAACGTTGTCGGCACTTCTCCCACTGAAGCCACGACGTGAGCAGCGTGGAGCGCCGAAAGATCGTCGAGCGAGGTCGGTCGAGTCGTCGAGTTGGCCGTCGTGTTCGTCGATGCGCCGCTCATTCGACCGACTCCCACTGTCGCCGAGCCGCTCGATCTCTTCGGGCGCGGTGTTTCCGTCACGTTCTCAAGCGACTGCGAACGAACGTGACGCTTCGCACCGCTGATGTACTCCGGGCTGCTAGGCGGCTGTGGCTGCGCAGGTTGATCACCACTGCCAGGCACACCGTCTTCAGCACCCTGCTCCATGTCCGCGTCGCCGACGCCGGACTCGTACTCTTCGTACTCTTCGTACTCTTCATCGGTGTCGTTGTCGATGAAGTCGATCTCTGCTCCTTGAGCACCGAGTCGACGACCGTCGTCGAACTCGTCTTCCATGAACTTGGCGTCGCGACTCACAAACACTCGACCGGTCTCGATGTCTTCGAACCGATATGCTTTCTCGTGCTCCGAGTAGCCGATGAACCGACAGCGAATCGCACGAGCGTCGAGCTTCAGTCGCTTCGGACTTGGTACGTGCACGAACGCGTGGCAGCCGAATGTCTTGAGGTTCGCGAGCAGCGGAGCCTTGCCGTTCCACACCTCGTACGGCGACATGTTGTCGATGTTCGAGCGACTTGGGCAACGGTTCCGCAAGAACGCAGCGGTCATCACGGCTTCGCCCCAGTACGGCTTGGACATCTTGGCGTGCTCGAGCATGCAGCGCGCGCACTCCACGAGTGTGCGGTTCATGCGCTCCGCCACACCGTTGAGCTGCGGCGTGTACGGCGGCGTGAACTGCTGCACGATGCCGCGATCGGCGCAGATCTTGGCCATCTTCGCCGACTTGTACTCGCCGCCGTTGTCGCAACGCAGTGTCTTGACACGTCGGCCGGTCTGGGTCTCGGCCCACTTGACAAACTGCGCGAACTTCTCGACGACCTCCGACTTGTGCTCCATCAGGAACACAACGCAGTAGCGAGACTTGTCGTCGATGAACGTCGCGAAGTATCTCTTGCCGCCGAATGTCGAAGTCTGCATCGGGCCGCACACATCGCTGTGCACCACGTCGAGGAGACCAACATGCGCGCGCAGAAGTCGAGTCTTGGAACGAAGCGCGCGTCTGCTTGCCGACCGCGCACCCGTCGCACAGCTCCCACTTGCCCGCTGCCGCGATGTCGATGCCGGTGCCGAGCTTGTTCTTCACGATCATGTCGAGTCCAGCATGGCCGATGTGGCCGAGTCGAAGGTGCCACAAGTACGACTTCGACATCGAGCTCGGTTCACTCGTAGCAAGTGCGTGCGCGTTCGCACGACTGTTGCCGCCATTGACTGGAGTCATGCTGAGCTTGAACAGACCCTTGCCGAAGCTCTTGCCGATGGTCCACTTGGACCCCTTCAGCGTCGCAACGCACTTGTTGCTGTCGAACGTGATCGGGCCGACGTCCTTCGCAAACCGTGCCACCGAGAAGAGGTTGCGACTCAGTCCCGGCACGAACCACACGTTCGTGAGCACGCCCTTGCGAGGTCCTCGCGCAGTCTGCATGACCATCTCGACGTCGCCGCACCCGATCGCTTCGACCGTGCCGTCGTCCGCGAGGTGCACCTTCACAGGCTTGATCGCACGATACTTGGTAAAGCACGACTTGGAGTGCGTCATGTGCTGAGTCGCTCCCGAGTCGATCAGCCACACACCACTCGCATCTTGAGCCGCGCTTGCACTTGAGCAGACAGCACCATCTTGAGCTTGAGCCATGAACAGATAGTCGCTGTCGCTGTCGATCACACGCGTGTCGTCGCGCGCAAGGTGCGCTTGCACGTGGCGCCGACGATCACCGTTGATGTTGTTCTCTTGGTTCCGCAACGGGCACTCCGCGATCCAGTGGCCGTGCTTGCCGCAGTGGCGGCACGCGCCAGTCTTCTTCGCCGGACGTCCCTTGCGCATAGTGTTCGACACGAACGCTTGCTCGGACGCAGCACCTTCGCCGTGCTGCTCCTTGCGCTTCATGTCCTCGTGCATCAGCCGAGCCGTCACGAGCTCCCACGTCAGCGTGTCGGCACGCGACTCCAACGCCGTGATGAGGAACTGGTACGACTCGTTCAAACTGCCGAGCAGCGTGATCACGAGGTCGTCTTCACTGACCGGAGCGCCGACTGCTTCGAGCTGCTCCGCCAGTGTCTTGAGCTTGTTGATATGCTGTTGCACATCATCGCCGTCCTCCATCATCGTCGCGAAGAAGCGACGACGCATGAAGAGCTTGTTGGCAAGCGTCTTCCTCTCGAAGTGCGCTTCCAGTCTTGACCATGCATCATGCGCACCCGAAGCCGAGCGAACCAACGGGAGCTGCGAGTCTTCCATCGCGAGGCACACCATCGCGAACGCCTTGCGCGACTTCCGCTGGTACATCGCTTGATCTTCGTCGCTCACGCAGTGCTCGATCTTGATCTCGCCGGACGTGACTTCCCACAGCTCGCGCTCTTCCAGCACCATCTGCATCTTGAACTTCCACACGTGAAAGTTGGTTCCGTCGAACTTGTTGATGCGGGCGGTCGTGGTCGAGGACTCCATGCTGGTGGCGAAGGCTGATGGCGCAGAGTCGGACGGGCTTGGGCTCATAACCTGAAGGCTTGAGGCGTGGTTGGCGAAGGCACTTGGGTGGTTGGATGCAAAATGCAAAGTGATTGATTCATCGAGGTCCTTAGTTCGCATGCACACCTCCCTCTGTGCTAGCTACGTCTAAGCCTGCTGTGCAGTCGCTCCACTAGATACTTGTGCAATGTATCCAGTGTGGCGTAAACACGCATCCATGAGTGTAGGTCGTCACCCACAGCCATGTCCTACCTGCGTAAACACTCACCCACGCCATGGCGCAATCATGTCGGAATGATTGCCCTTGTGCGAGTGATGGTCACACCAGTCGAGGTCGTGACGCTGACTCGTCACGCGCTGGCTGTCGCTCGGCGAGGCGTCTTGAACACACTGTCGAGAGCGTTGATAGAGCCAACAACGCGATGTACTCGTGGTGTCGAGAATGGACTGTTTGTGGCGATGTTGTAGGACTATGTAAAACGACAACGACAATGTTGAACCAAACGTAAACGTGGTTCAAACGTAACGACACTCGTGGTGTCGAGAATGTTGAACCAAACGTAGCGGTCGTATTGGTTCAAACGTAACGACATCGATGTACTCGTGGTGACGAGAATGGTATACTGTTTGTGGACTATGCAAAACGACACCGTTGTACTGGTGGTGACGACAATGTTGAACCGGTTGTCGTATTGGTTCAAACGTAACGGTCGTATTGGTTCAAACGTAACGACATCGAACTCGTGGTGACGAGAATGGTATACTGTTTGTGGCGATGTTGTAGGACTATGCAGAACGACATCGTTGTACTGGTGGTGACGGCAATGTTGAACCAAACGTAGCGGTCGTATTGGTTCAAACGTAACGGTCGTATTGGTTCAACGTAACGACATCGTTGTACACAAACAGTATACCATCGTCGTCACTACGAGTACAACGATGTCGTTGAAGGCTTGAGGCGTGGTTGGCGAAGGCACTTGGGTGGTTGTGTTGGCTCTATCGACGCTCTCGACAGTGGGTTCAAGACGCCTCGCCGAGCGACAGCCAGCGCGTGACGAGTCTGATGAAAGTGCGCTTGAGTGGTTGGATGCAAAATGCAAAGTGATTGATTGATCGAGGTCCTTAGTGAAGGCTTGAGGCGTGGTTGGCGAAGGCACTTGGGCTAGTCGCATGCACACCTCCCTCTGTGCTAGCTACGTCTAAGCCTGCTGTGCAGTCGCTCCACTAGATACTTGTGCAATGTATCCAGTGTGGCGTAAACACGCATCCATGAGTGTAGGTCGTCACCCACAGCCATGTCCTACCTGCGTAAACACTCACCCACGCCATGGCGCAATCATGTCGGAATGATTGCCCTTGTGCGAGTGATGGTCACACCAGTCGAGGTCGTGACGCTGACTCGTCACGCGCTGGCTGTCGCTCGGCGAGGCGTCTTGAACACACTGTCGAGAGCGTCGATAGAGCCAACACTCCCACTCGACTCGCCAGCGACGATGATGCCGAGCTTGGTCCGAAGAGCGTCGAACTGCGGTGCTGCGATCGCCTTCGTCATGATGTCCGCGAGCATGTCTTGTGTCGGACAGTACTGCAGCGCGACTTGACCGTCTTCGACCTTCTCGCGCACGAAGTGGTAGCGGATGTCGATGTGCTTGGTGCGCTTGTGGAACTCGGGGTTCTTGGCCAACGCGATCGAGCCTTGGTTGTCTTCGAGCACCAGGATCGAGTCGCCGTCGCTGAGTTCGCCGAGTTCACGCACAAACGCCTTGAGCCACACCGCCTCTTGAGTCGCCTCGGACAGTGCCATGTACTCTGCCTCGGTCGACGAGAGCGCCACGGATCGCTGCTTCTTGCTTCGCCAGCTCACGCAGCCGCCGTTGAGCATGAACACGTAGCCGCTTGTGCTGCGGCGCGAGTCGTGGTCGCCCGCCCAGTCAGCATCCGAGTAGCCGTGAAGTGCACGATTGTCAAACTTGTCGTCGCACTTGCCAAACACTAGACCGAGCGTCGGAGTCGCTTGCAGGTACCGGAACACGCGCTTGAGAGCCTGCCAGTGTGTCGGACACGGGTCGGCAGCAAACTGGCTGAGCACTCCCACTGCAGCTGCGAGGTCCGGTCGAGTCGCCACCATGAGGTACATCAGGCATCCGACCGCGCTGCGGTACGGCACGCCGTGCATGGTCTCGTCGTGCTTGCACCCGCCGTCGCACATGGCCTTGGTCAGCTTGAGTCCCGGGTCTTGCGGCGTCTTCACGGGCTTGCAGTCTTGCATGCCGAACTTGGCCAAGATCGAGTGCAGGAACTTGGTTTGGCGCACGGACACAGTGCCCAGATCAAAGTCGCGCGCGATCTCCATGCCGAGGCAAAACTTGAGCTCGCCGAGGTCGGACATCTCAAACCGGTTGCTGAGTGCTGACTTGATCTTCGCCATCAGTGCGTCGCTGCTGCACGCAATGATGAGGTCGTCGACGTAGAGGACAATGAACGCCATCTTGTCTTCGCCGTTGCCGCACTCGCGCATCACGTACACGCAGTGGTCGGACTCACACTTGCCAAAGCCGAGACCGATCATGAACGTGTCGATGGTCTGGTTCCACATCCGCGGCGCTTGCTTGAGCCCGTAGAGCGACTTCTTCAGCTTGCACACGTAGTCGACCGGACACGCTGCTTCGACGTATCCTTCCGGCTGCTTCATGTAGATGTCTTCGTCGAGATCGCCGTTCAGGAACGCGGTCTTGACGTCCATCTGGTGCAGCATGAGATCGTACTTGGCCGCGAGTGCGAGCACCACTCGGATCGACGTGAACTTCGCAACTGGCGCGAACGTCTCGTCGTAGTCGATGCCGAACTTCTGCGCAAAGCCCTTCGCGACGAGCCGAGCCTTGTGTCGCTCGACTTCACCGTGCTCGTTCTCCTTGACCTTGAACACCCACTTGCAGCCGATTGCCTTGCGTCCCTTCGGCAGCGGCACAACGTCCCACGTGTCGTTCTTGATCAGCGACTGGAACTCCGAGTCGCACGCTTCCTTCCACTTGCTCGCGTCGCTGGATTCCATCGCCGACTCGAACGTTGTCGGCACTTCTCCCACTGAAGCCACGACGTGAGCAGCGTGGAGCGCCGAAAGATCGTCGAGCGAGGTCGGTCGAGTCGTCGAGTTGGCCGTCGCGTTCGTCGATGCGCCGCTCATTCGACCGACTCCCACTGTCGCCGAGCCGCTCGATCTCTTCGGGCGCGGTGTTTCCGTCACGTTCTCAAGCGACTGCGAACGAACGTGACGCTTCGCACCGCTGATGTACTCCGGGCTGCTAGGCGGCTGTGGCTGCGCAGGTTGATCACCACTGCCAGGCACACCGTCTTGAGCACCCTGCTCCATGTCCGCGTCGCCGACGCCGGACTCGTACTCTTCGTACTCTTCGTACTCTTCATCGGTGTCGTTGTCGATGAAGTCGACCTCTGCTCCTTGAGCACCGAGTCGACGACCGTCGTCGAACTCGTCTTCCATGAACTTGGCGTCGCGACTCACAAACACTCGACCGGTCTCGATGTCTTCGAACCGATATGCTTTCTCGTGCTCCGAGTAGCCGATGAACCGACAGCGAATCGCACGAGCGTCGAGCTTCAGTCGCTTCGGACTTGGTACGTGCACGAACGCGTGGCAGCCGAATGTCTTGAGGATTCGCGAGCAGCGGAGCCTTGCCGTTCCACACCTCGTACGGCGACATGTTGTCGATGTTCGAGCGACTTGGGCAACGGTTCCGCAAGAACGCCGCGGTCATCACGGCTTCGCCCCAGTACGGCTTGGACATCTTGGCGTGCTCGAGCATGCAGCGCGCGCACTCCACGAGTGTGCGGTTCATGCGCTCCGCCACACCGTTGAGCTGCGGCGTGTACGGCGGCGTGAACTGCTGCACGATGCCGCGATCGGCGCAGATCCTGGCCATCTTCGCCGACTTGTACTCGCCGCCGTTGTCGCAACGCAGTGTCTTGACACGTCGGCCGGTCTGGGTCTCGGCCCACTTGACAAACTGCGCGAACTTCTCGACGACCTCCGACTTGTGCTCCATCAGGAACACAACGCAGTAGCGAGACTTGTCGTCGATGAACGTCGCGAAGTATCTCTTGCCGCCGAATGTCGAAGTCTGCATCGGGCCGCACACATCGCTGTGCACCACGTCGAGGAGACCAACAGCGCGCGCAGAAGTCGAGTCTTGGAACGAAGCGCGCGTCTGCTTGCCGACCGCGCACCCGTCGCACAGCTCCCACTTGCCCGCTGCCGCGATGTCGATGCCGGTGCCGAGCTTGCTCTTCACGATCATGTCGAGTCCAGCATGGCCGATGTGGCCGAGTCGAAGGTGCCACAAGTACGCCTTCGACATCGAGCTCGGTTCACTCGTAGCAAGTGCGTGCGCGTTCGCACGACTGTTGCCGCCATTGACTGGAGTCATGCTGAGCTTGAACAGACCCTTGCCGAAGCTCTTGCCGATGGTCCACTTGGACCCCTTCAGCGTCGCAACGCACTTGTTGCTGTCGAACGTGATCGGGCCAACGTCCTTCGCAAACCGTGCCACCGAGAAGAGGTTGCGACTCAGTCCCGGCACGAACCACACGTTCGTGAGCACGCCCTTGCGAGGTCCTCGCGCAGTCTGCATGACCATCTCGACGTCGCCGCACCCGATTGCTTCGACCGTGCCGTCGTCCGCGAGGTGCACCTTCACAGGCTTGATCGCACGATACTTGGTAAAGCACGACTTGGAGTGCGTCATGTGCTGAGTCGCTCCCGAGTCGATCAGCCACACACCACTCGCATCTTGAGCCGCGCTTGCACTTGAGCCGACAGCACCATCTTGAGCTTGAGCCATGAACAGATAGTCGCTGTCGCTGTCGATCACACGCGTGTCGTCGCGCGCAAGGTGCGCTTGCACGTGGTGCCGACGATCACCGTTGATGTTGTTCGCTTGGTTCCGCAACGGGCACTCCGCGATCCAGTGGCCGTGCTTGCCGCAGTGGCGGCACGCGCCAGTCTTCTTCGCCGGACGTCCCTTGCGCATAGCGTTCGACACGAACGCTTGCTCGGACGCAGCACCTTCGCCGTGCTGCTCCTTGCGCTTCATGTCCTCGTGCATCAGCCGAGCCGTCACGAGCTCCCACGTCAGCGTGTCGGCACGCGACTCCAACGCCGTGATGAGGAACTGGTACGACTCGTTCAAACTGCCGAGCAGCGTGATCACGAGGTCGTCTTCACTGACCGGAGCGCCGACTGCTTCGAGCTGCTCCGCCAGTGTCTTGAGCTTGTTGATATGCTGTTGCACATCATCGCCGTCCTCCATCATCGTCGCGAAGAAGCGACGACGCATGAAGAGCTTGTTGGCAAGCGTCTTCCTCTCGAAGTGCGCTTCCAGTCTTGACCATGCATCATGCGCACCCGAAGCCGAGCGAACCAACGGGAGCTGCGAGTCTTCCATCGCGAGGCACACCATCGCGAACGCCTTGCGCGACTTCCGCTGGTACATCGCTTGATCTTCGTCGCTCACGCAGTGCTCGATCTTGATCTCGCCGGACGTGACTTCCCACAGCTCGCGCTCTTCCAGCACCATCTGCATCTTGAACTTCCACACGTGAAAGTTGGTTCCGTCGAACTTGTTGATGCGGGCGGTCGTGGTCGAGGACTCCATGCTGGTGGCGAAGGCTGATGGCGCAGAGTCGAACGGGCTTGGGCTCATAACCTGAAGGCTTGAGGCGTGGTTGGCGAAGGCACTTGGGTGGTTGGATGCAAAATGCAAAGTGATTGATTGATCGAAGTCCTTAGTTCGCATGCACACCTCCCTCTGTGCTAGCTACGTCTAAGCCTGCTGTGCAGTCGCTCCACTAGATACTTGTGCAATGTATCCAGTGTGGCGTAAACACGCATCCATGAGTGTAGGTCGTCACCCACAGCCATGTCCTACCTGCGTAAACACTCACCCACGCCATGGCGCAATCATGTCGGAATGATTGCCCTTGTGTGAGTGATGGTCACACCAGTCGAAGTCGTGACGCTGACTCGTCACGCGCTGGCTGTCGCTCGGCGAGGCGTCTTGAACCCATTGTCGAGAGCGTTGATAGAGCCAACACTCCCACTCGACTCGCCGGCGACGATGATGCCGAGCTTGGTCCGAAGAGCGTCGAACTGCGGTGCTGCGATCGCCTTCGTCATGATGTCCGCGAGCATGTCTTGTGTCGGACAGTACTGCAGCGCGACTTGACCGTCTTCGACCTTCTCGCGCACGAAGTGGTAGCGGATGTCGATGTGTTTGGTGCGCTTGTGGAACTCGGGGTTCTTGGCCAACGCGATCGCGCCTTGGTTGTCTTCAAACTCCTTCAGAGCGCCGTCGCCTGCATCTTCGCCGAGTTCACGCATGAACGCCTTGAGCCACACCGCCTCTTGAGTCGCTTCCGACAGCGCCATGTACTCTGCCTCAGTCGACGAGAGCGCCACGGTGCGCTGCTTCTTGCTTCGCCAGCTGATGCAGCCATCGTTGAGCACGAACACGTAGCCGCTGGTGCTGCGTCTTGTCTCGATGTCGCCTGCCCAGTCGGCATCCGAGTAGCCGATCAGCTCGCCATCACCAGAGCCGGTGAAGCGAATGCCATGCGTCGGATTCGCTTGCAGGTATCGGAGCACGCGCTTGAGCGCCTGCCAGTGTGTCGGACACGGGTCGGCAGCAAACTGGCTCAGCACTCCCACTGCAGCTGCGAGATCTGGACGAGTGCCGACCATGAGGTACATCACGGCGCCGACGGCACTGCGGTACGGCACGCCGTTCATGGTGTCTTCGTGCTTGCAGCCACCTTCACACATCGCCTTGGTCAACTTGAGTCCCGGGTCTTGCGGCGTCTTCACGGGCTTGCAGTCTTGCATGCCGAACTTCGTCAGGATCGAGTGCAGGAACTTGGTCTGCCGCATCGACACGGCGCCTGACTTGTCATCGCGCTCGACTTCCATGCCGAGGCAGTACTTGAGCTCGCCGAGGTCGGACATCTCAAAGCGCTCACTCAGCGCACGCTTGGTCGCCGCGAGCAGATCCGTGTCGTTGCATGCGAGGATGAGGTCGTCGACGTAGAGCACCACGAAGATCATGGCCTTGTCGTCGCGCTTGACGTACACGCAGTGGTCCATCTCGCACTTGGAGAAGCCGATCTTGCGCATGAACTCGTCGATGGTCTGGTTCCACATGCGAGGCGACTGCTTGAGACCGTACAGCGCGCGCTTGAGCTTGCACACATGGTTGGGGTACTTGGCGTCGACGAACCCATCAGGCTGCTTCGTGTAGATCTCTTCATCGAGCACGCCGTTGAGGAACGCCGTCTTGACGTCCATCTGGTGCAGATCGAGCTTGTACTGCGCCGCGATGCTCAAAATGATCCGGATCGACGCGAACTTGGCCACCGGCGCGAACGTCTCCTCGAAGTCCACGCCGTACTTCTGCAGGAAACCCTTCGCCACAAGACGCGCCTTGTACCGCTCGATGAGACCTTCGACGGTCTCCTTCACCTTGAACACCCACTTGCTGCTGATGGCCTTGCGACCACGCGGCAATGGCACGAGCTCCCACGTCTTGTTCTTGCACAACGACTCGAACTCGGACTCGCACGCTTCCTTCCACTTGCTCGCGTCGCTGGACTCCATCGCCGACTCGAACGATGTCGGCAACTCTCCCACTGAGTACACGACGTGAGCACGTTCTTCTTCTTCTTCTTCTTCTTCTTCTTCTTCGACCGATGCGAGCAGCGACGACATGTCATCGAGCGACGACCTTGGACCTGGTGCTGGCGTCGAACTTGCTCCGCTTGTACGACCCACGCGTCCGTAGCGCTTCTCCACTGGTGGCTCTGACAGAGCTTCGAGCGAGTGCGTCCGCAAATGGCGCTTCGACCCCGGCGGGTACTCGACATTCGGCTGCTGTGGTCGCTGCGGCTGCCGAGTCGATGGTTGCCGTTGCTGCCATTGCGGTCGCTCATTCGTCGATACTGGCTCCGCCGCTCGCTCGTTCATGCCTTCATCGCTGTCTTCGTCGTCGCGATCGTCGGAGTCTTCACTGTCGGTCGCTTCATCCCCGTCACGAAACTCGACTGCCTTGCTGCCGACTTGTCCGTGCTTGCCGCTGTCGAACGTGTCTTCCATGAACTGCGCGTCGCGACTCACCAGGATCCGGCTGCTCGACAGTTCTTCGAACCGATACGCCTTCTCGTGATCCGAGTAGCCCAAGAAGCGACACAATGTCGACCGCGCATCGAGCTTCGACCGCTTCTCGCTTGGCACGTGCACGTACGCGTGGCATCCGAAGACCTTCAGGTTCTTCAGCAACGGCTTCTTCTGCGTCCATGCCTCGTGCGGAGACTTGTCATGGCCGGTCGCTCGCGTCGGACACCGATTGCGCAGGAACGCTGCCGTTGACACTGCTTCGCCCCAGTAGCGCTTGGACAGACCCGCGTGCTCGATCATGCATCGCGCACTCTCGACCAGAGTCCGGTTCATTCGCTCGGCCACTCCGTTGAGCTGCGGCGTGTACGGCGGCGTGAACTGCTGCACGATGCCGCGATTGCTGCAGAACGCGGCGAACTTGCTTGACACATACTCGCCGCCGTTGTCGCTTCGAAGCACTTTCACACGTCTTCCGGTCTGGGTCTCGGCAAACTTGACGAACTGCACGAACTTGTCCAGCACTTCCGACTTGCTGCGAAGCAAGAACACGACGCAGAACCGCGACTTGTCGTCGATGAACGTCACAAAGTAGCGTTTGTCGGAGAACGTCGCGGTCTGCATTGGGCCGCACACGTCGCTGTGGACGACGTCGAGGACGTTCTTAGCTCGCTCGGACGCAGTCGACTGGAACGCCACTCGCGTCTGCTTGCCGAGCGCACATCCGCTGCAGAGCTCCCACTTGTTCACCGACGCGATGTCGATGCCGACGCCGAGCTTGTGCTTGACGATCGCGTCGAGTCCGCCGTGGCCGATGTGACCGAGTCGCAGGTGCCACAAGTACGACTTGCTCATCTGCGGCGCCTTGGACACACTCGCGACGCTTGCACTCTCCGCTTGCACAGGCGTCATGCACAGCTTGAACAGACTCTTGCCGGCGCGCTCACCGATCTTCCACTTCTGGCCCTTGAGGTTCACGTAGCAGACGCTTGTGTCGAACGTGATCGGCGCGACATCCTTGGTGAATCTGCCGACCGAGAACAGGTTGCGCGACAGCTTGGGAATGTGCCACACATCCGTGAGCACACCCTTCTTGACGCCACTTGGAGTCTTCATCATCATCACGACGTCGCCCCTGCCGATCGCCTGCACGACACCGTCGTCTGCGAGATGCACGTCGACTGGATCGATGGTCTTGTACTTCGTCATGAACCGCTTCGAGTACGACATGTGCTGCGTCGCACCCGAGTCGATGAGCCATGTCGGGTTCTTGACGCCGCCGTCACTCTCCTTGCCGGTCGCAAAGAGGAAATCGCCCGAGTCTTCATCTTGGTTGTGCGCTACGTTCGCACGCTGCGGACGTTGCCGGTCCGCGTTGTCATGGATCCGCGAGGGACACTCCGCGATCCAATGACCCATCTTGCCGCAGTAGTTGCACGCGCCAGTCTTCTTGCTTGGCCGCGCACTGCGCATCTTGTCGCCCGTCATGAACGCTTGACCAGCCGCGACCCCGTCGCCGCCTTGCTCCTTGCGCTTCATGTCTTCATGCAGAAGCCGAGACGTCACGAGTTCCCACGTCAGCGTGTCGGAACGCGACTCCAACGCCGTGATGAGGAACTGGTACGACTCGCTCAGGCTGCCGAGAAGCGTGATCACCAAGTCATCCTCGCTGACCGGAGCGCCGACCGCGTCGAGCTGTTCCGCCAGCGTCTTGAGCTTGTTGATGTGCGCGAGCACATCATCACCTTCTTCCATCATGGTCGTGAAGAGACGACGACGAAGAAAGAGCTTGTTCGCCAGGCTCTTCTTCTCGAAGTGGTCTTCCAGTCTTGACCATGCATCATGCGCGCCACTCGCCGAGCGAACCAACGGGAGCTGCGAGTCTTCCATCGCCAGGCAGACGATCGCCAACGCCTTGCGCGACTTCCTCTTGAACGTCGCTTGGTCCAGCTCGGTCACGCAGTGCTCGAGCTTCACTTCGCCGCTCACGACCTCCCACAGGTCACGTTCTTCGAGCACCATCTGCATCTTGAACTTCCACGCGTGGAAGTTGGTTCCGTCGAACTTGTTGATGCGGGCGGTGCTGGCGTAGTCCATGGCTGCGTTGGTGGAGGCGGTGGAGGCGGAGGCAGAGTCGAACGAGCTTGGGCTCATAACCTGATGAAAGTGCGCTTGAGTGGTTGGATGCAAAATGCAAAGTGATTGATTGATCGAGGTCCTTAGTTCGCATGCACACCTTCCTCTGTGCTAGCTACGTCTAAGCCTGCTGTGCAGTCGCTCCACTAGATACTTGTGCAATGTATCCAGTGTGGCGTAGACACGCATCCATGAGTGTGGGTCGTCACCCACAACCATGTCCTACCTGCGTAAACACTCACCCACGCCATGGCGCAATCATGTCGGAATGATTGCCCTTGTGTGAGTGATGGTCACACCAGTCGAAGTCTTGACGCTGACTCGTCACGCGCTGGCTGTCGCTCGGCGAGGCGTCTTGAACCCATTGTCGAGAGCGTCGATAGAGCCAACAGAGTCAGCGTCACGACCTCGACTGGTGTGACCATCACTCGCACAAGGGCTATCATTCCGACATGATTGCGCCATGGCGTGGGTGAGTGTATACGCAGGTAGGACATGGCTGTGGGTGACGACCTACACTCATGGATGCATGTTTACGCCACACTGGATACATTGCACAAGTATCTAGTGGAGCGACTGCACAGCAGGCTTAGACGTAGCTAGCACAGAGGAAGGTGTGCATGCGAACTGAGGACCTCGATGAATCAATCACTTTGCATTTTGCATCCAACCACCCAAGTGCCTTCGCCAACCACGCCTCAAGCCTTCAGGTTATGAGCCCAAGCCCGTTCGACTCTGCGCCATCAGCCTTCGCCACCAGCATGGAGTCCTCGACCACGACCGCCCGCATCAACAAGTTCGACGGAACCAACTTTCACGTGTGGAAGTTCAAGATGCAGATGGTGCTGGAAGAGCGCGAGCTGTGGGAGGTCACGTCCGGCGAGATCAAGATCGAGCACTGCGTGAGCGACGAAGATCAAGCGATGTACCAGCGGAAGTCGCGCAAGGCGTTCGCGATGGTGTGCCTCGCGATGGAAGACTCGCAGCTCCCGTTGGTTCGCTCGGCTTCGGGTGCGCATGATGCATGGTCAAGACTGGAAGCGCACTTCGAGAGGAAGACGCTTGCCAACAAGCTCTTCATGCGTCGTCGCTTCTTCGCGACGATGATGGAGGACGGCGATGATGTGCAACAGCATATCAACAAGCTCAAGACACTGGCGGAGCAGCTCGAAGCAGTCGGCGCTCCGGTCAGTGAAGACGACCTCGTGATCACGCTGCTCGGCAGTTTGAACGAGTCGTACCAGTTCCTCATCACGGCGTTGGAGTCGCGTGCCGACACGCTGACGTGGGAGCTCGTGACGGCTCGGCTGATGCACGAGGACATGAAGCGCAAGGAGCAGCACGGCGAAGGTGCTGCGTCCGAGCAAGCGTTCGTGTCGAACGCTATGCGCAAGGGACGTCCGGCGAAGAAGACTGGCGCGTGCCGCCACTGCGGCAAGCACGGCCACTGGATCGCGGAGTGCCCGTTGTGGAACCAAGCGAACAACATCAACGGTGATCGTCGGCACCACGTGCAAGCGCACCTTGCGCGCGACGACACGCGTGTGATCGACAGCGACAGCGACTATCTGTTCATGGCTCAAGCTCAAGATGGTGCTGTCGGCTCAAGTGCAAGCGCGGCTCAAGATGCGAGTGGTGTGTGGCTGATCGACTCGGGAGCGACTCAGCACATGACGCACTCCAAGTCGTGCTTTACCAAGTATCGTGCGATCAAGCCTGTGAAGGTGCACCTCGCGGACGACGGCACGGTCGAAGCAATCGGGTGCGGCGACGTCGAGATGGTCATGCAGACTGCGCGAGGACCTCGCAAGGGCGTGCTCACGAACGTGTGGTTCGTGCCGGGACTGAGTCGCAACCTCTTCTCGGTGGCACGGTTTGCGAAGGACGTCGGCCCGATCACGTTCGACAGCAACAAGTGCGTTGCGACGCTGAAGGGGTCCAAGTGGACCATCGGCAAGAGCTTCGGCAAGGGTCTGTTCAAGCTCAGCATGTCTCCAGTCAATGGCGGCAACAGTCGTGCGAACGCGCACGCACTTGCTACGAGTGAACCGAGCTCGATGTCGAAGTCGTACTTGTGGCACCTTCGACTTGGCCACATCGGCCATGCTGGACTCGACATGATCGTGAAGAACAAGCTCGGCACCGGCATCGACATCGACATCGCGGCAGCGGGCAAGTGGGAGCTGTGCGACGGGTGCGCGGTCGGCAAGCAGACGCGCGCTTCGTTCCAAGACTCGACTTCTGCGCGCGCTGTTGGTCTCCTCGACGTGGTGCACAGCGATGTGTGCGGCCCGATGCAGACTTCGACATTCGGCGGCAAGAGATACTTCGCGACGTTCATCGACGACAAGTCTCGCTACTGCGTTGTGTTCCTGATGGAGCACAAGTCGGAGGTCGTCGAGAAGTTCGCGCAGTTTGTCAAGTGGGCGAGACCCAGACCGGCCGACGTGTCAAGACACTGCGTTGCGACAATGGCGGCGAGTACAAGTCGGCGAAGATGGCCAAGATCTGCGCCGATCGCGGCATCGTGCAGCAGTTCACGCCGCCGTACACGCCGCAGCTCAACGGTGTGGCGGAGCGCATGAACCGCACACTCGTGGAGTGCGCGCGCTGCATGCTCGAGCACGCCAAGATGTCCAAGCCGTACTGGGGCGAAGCCGTGATGACCGCTGCGTTCTTGCGGAACCGTTGCCCAAGTCGCTCGAACATCGACAACATGTCGCCGTACGAGGTGTGGAACGGCAAGGCTCCGCTGCTCGCGAACCTCAAGACATTCGGCTGCCACGCGTTCGTGCACGTACCAAGTCCGAAGCGACTGAAGCTCGACGCTCGTGCGATTCGCTGTCGGTTCATCGGCTACTCGGAGCACGAGAAAGCATATCGGTTCGAAGACATCGAGACCGGTCGAGTGTTTGTGAGTCGCGACGCCAAGTTCATGGAAGACGAGTTCGACGACGGTCGTCGACTCGGTGCTCAAGGAGCAGAGGTCGACTTCATCGACAACGACACCGATGAAGAGTACGAAGAGTACGAAGAGTACGAGTCCGGCGTCGGCGACGCGGACATGGAGCAGGGTGCTCAAGACGGTGTGCCTGGCAGTGGTGATCAACCTGCGCAGCCACAGCCGCCTAGCAGCCCGGAGTACATCAGCGGTGCGAAGCGTCACGTTCGTTCGCAGTCGCTTGAGAACGTGACGGAAACACCGCGCCCGAAGAGATCGAGCGGCTCGGCGACAGTGGGAGTCGGTCGAATGAGCGGCGCATCGACGAACGCGACGGCCAACTCGACGACTCGACCGACCTCGCTCGACGATCTTTCGGCGCTCCACGCTGCTCACGTCGTGGCTTCAGTGGGAGAAGTGCCGACAACGTTCGAGTCGGCGATGGAATCCAGCGACGCGAGCAAGTGGAAGGAAGCGTGCGACTCGGAGTTCCAGTCGCTGATCAAGAACGACACGTGGGACGTTGTGCCGCTGCCGAAGGGACGCAAGGCAATCGGCTGCAAGTGGGTGTTCAAGGTCAAGGAGAACGAGCACGGTGAAGTCGAGCGACACAAGGCTCGGCTCGTCGCGAAGGGCTTTGCGCAGAAGTTCGGCATCGACTACGACGAGACGTTCGCGCCAGTTGCAAAGTTCACGTCGATCCGAGTGGTGCTCGCACTCGCGGCCAAGTACGATCTCATGCTGCACCAGATGGACGTCAAGACCGCGTTCTTGAACGGCGATCTCGACGAAGACATCTACATGAAGCAGCCGGAAGGATACTTTGAAGCAGCGTGTCCGGTCGACTACGTGTGCAAGCTGAAGAAGTCGCTCTACGGACTCAAGCAAGCGCCGCGGATGTGGAACCAGACCATCGACGCGTTCATGATCGGTCTCGGCTTTGGCAAGTGTGAGTCCGACCACTGCGTGTACGTGATGCGCGAGTGCGGCAACGGCGAAGACAAGATGGCGTTCATTGTCCTCTACGTCGACGACCTCATCATTGCGTGCAGCAGCGACGCACTGATGGCGAAGATCAAGTCAGCACTCAGCAACCGGTTTGAGATGTCCGACCTCGGCGAGCTCAAGTTTTGCCTCGGCATGGAGATCGCGCGCGACTTTGATCTGGGCACTGTGTCCGTGCGCCAAACCAAGTTCCTGCACTCGATCTTGGCCAAGTTCGGCATGCAAGACTGCAAGCCCGTGAAGACGCCGCAAGACCCGGGACTCAAGCTGACCAAGGCCATGTGCGACGGCGGGTGCAAGCACGACGAGACCATGCACGGCGTGCCGTACCGCAGCGCGGTCGGATGCCTGATGTACCTCATGGTGGCGACTCGACCGGACCTCGCAGCTGCAGTGGGAGTGCTCAGCCAGTTTGCTGCCGACCCGTGTCCGACACACTGGCAGGCTCTCAAGCGCGTGTTCCGGTACCTGCAAGCGACTCCGACGCTCGGTCTAGTGTTTGGCAAGTGCGACGACAAGTTTGACAATCGTGCACTTCACGGCTACTCGGATGCTGACTGGGCGGGCGACCACGACTCGCGCCGCAGCACAAGCGGCTACGTGTTCATGCTCAACGGCGGCTGCGTGAGCTGGCGAAGCAAGAAGCAGCGATCCGTGGCGCTCTCGTCGACCGAGGCAGAGTACATGGCACTGTCCGAGGCGACTCAAGAGGCGGTGTGGCTCAAGGCGTTTGTGCGTGAACTCGGCGAACTCAGCGACGGCGACTCGATCCTGGTGCTCGAAGACAACCAAGGCTCGATCGCGTTGGCCAAGAACCCCGAGTTCCACAAGCGCACCAAGCACATCGACATCCGCTACCACTTCGTGCGCGAGAAGGTCGACGACGGTCAAGTCGCGCTGCAGTACTGTCCGACACAAGACATGCTCGCGGACATCATGACGAAGGCGATCGCAGCACCGCAGTTCGACGCTCTTCGGACCAAGCTCGGCATCATCGTCGCTGGCGAGGAGTGGGAGTGTTGGCTCTATCGACGCTCTCGACAGTGGGTTCAAGACGCCTCGCCGAGCGACAGCCAGCGCGTGACGAGTCAGCGTCACGACCTCGACTGGTGCGACCATCACTCGCACAAGGGCAATCATTCCGACGTGATTGCGCCATGGCGTGGGTGAGTGTTTACGCAGGTAGGACATGGCTGTGGGTGACGACCTACACTCATGGATGCGTGTCTACGCCACACTGGATACATTGCACAAGTATCTAGTGGAGCGACTGCACAGCAGGCTTAGACGTAGCTAGCACAGAGGAAGGTGTGCATGCGAACTAAGGACCTCGATCAATCAATCACTTTGCATTTTGCATCCAACCACCCAAGTGCCTTCGCCAACCACGCCTCAAGCCTCCAAGCCTTCAGCGATGTTGTTGGACTATGCAAAACGACACCGTTGTACTGGTGGTGACGGCAATGTTGAACCAAACGTAGCGGTCGTATTTGTTCAAATGTAACGGTCATATTGGTTCAAACGTAACGACATCGTTGTACTGGTGGTGACGGCAATGTTGAACCAAACGTAGCGGTCGTATTGGTTCAAACGTAACGACATCGATGTACTGGTGGTGACGACAATGGTATACTGTTTGTGGCGATGTTGTTGGACTATGCAGAACGACATCGTTGTACTGGTGGTGACGACAATGTTGAACCAAACGTAGCGGTCGTATTGGTTCAAACGTAACGACATCGATGTACTCGTGGTGACGGCAATGTTGAACCAAACGTAGCGGTCGTATTGGTTCAAACGTAACGACATCGATGTACTCGTGGTGACGAGAATGGTATACTGTTTGTGGCGATGTTGTAGGACTATGCAAAACGACACCGTTGTACTGGTGGTGACGGCAATGTTGAACCAAACGTAGCGGTCGTATTGGTTCAAACGTAACGACATCGATGTACTGGTGGTGACGGCAATGTTGAACCAAACGTAGCGGTCGTATTGGTTCAAACGTAACGACATCGATGTACTCGTGGTGACGGCAATGTTGAACCAAACGTAGCGGTCGTATTGCTTCAAACGTAACGGTCGTATTGGTTCAAACGTAACGACATCGATGTACTCGTGGTGACGACAATGGTATACTGTTTGTGGCGATGTTGTTGGACTATGCAGAACGACATCGTTGTACTGGTGGTGACGACAATGTTGAACCAAACGTAGCGGTCGTATTGGTTCAAACGTAACGACATCGATGTACTGGTGGTGACGACAATGGTATACTGTTTGTGACGATGTTGTAGGACTATGCAGAACGACACCGTTGTACTGGTGATGACGGCAATGTTGAACCAAACGTAGCGGTCGTATTGGTTCAAACGTAGCGGTCGTATTGGTTCAAACGTAACGACATCGATGTACTGGTGGTGACAGCAATGTTGAACGAAACGTAGCGGTCGTGAAGGCTTGAGGCGTGGTTGGCGAAGGCACTTGGGTGGTTGGATGCAAGTGCAAAGTGATTGATTCATCGATGTCCTCAGTTCGCATGCACACCTTCCTCTGTGCTAGCTACGTCGAAGCCTGCTGTGCAGTCGCTCCACTAGATACTTGTGCAATGTATCCAGTGTGGCGTAAACACGCATCCATGAGTGTAGGTCGTCACCCACAGCCATGTCCTACCTGCGTATACACTCACCCACGCCATGGCGCAATCACGTCGGAATGATTGCCCTTGTGTGAGTGATGGTCACACCAGTCGAGGTCGTGACGCTGACTCGTCACGCGCTGGCTGTCGCTCGGCGAGGCGTCTTGAACCCACTGTCGAGAGCGTCGATAGAGCCAACACTCCCACTCGACTCGCCAGCGACGATGATGCCGAGCTTGGTCCGAAGAGCGTCGAACTGCGGTGCTGCGATCGCCTTCGTCATGATGTCCGCGAGCATGTCTTGTGTCGGACAGTACTGCAGCGCGACTTGACCGTCTTCGACCTTCTCGCGCACGAAGTGGTAGCGGATGTCGATGTGCTTGGTGCGCTTGTGGAACTCGGGGTTCTTGGCCAACGCGATCGAGCCTTGGTTGTCTTCGAGCACCAGGATCGAGTCGCCGTCGCTGAGTTCGCCGAGTTCACGCACAAACGCCTTGAGCCACACCGCCTCTTGAGTCGCCTCGGACAGTGCCATGTACTCTGCCTCGGTCGACGAGAGCGCCACGGATCGCTGCTTCTTGCTTCGCCAGCTCACGCAGCCGCCGTTGAGCATGAACACGTAGCCGCTTGTGCTGCGGCGCGAGTCGTGGTCGCCCGCCCAGTCAGCATCCGAGTAGCCGTGAAGTGCACGATTGTCAAACTTGTCGTCGCACTTGCCAAACACTAGACTGAGCGTCGGAGTCGCTTGCAGGTACCGGAACACGCGCTTGAGAGCCTGCCAGTGTGTCGGACACGGGTCGGCAGCAAACTGGCTGAGCACTCCCACTGCAGCTGCGAGGTCCGGTCGAGTCGCCACCATGAGGTACATCAGGCATCCGACCGCGCTACGGTACGGCACGCCGTGCATGGTCTCGTCGTGCTTGCACCCGCCGTCGCACATGGCCTTGGTCAGCTTGAGTCCCGGGTCTTGCGGCGTCTTCACGGGCTTGCAGTCTTGCATGCCGAACTTGGCCAAGATCGAGTGCAGGAACTTGGTTTGGCGCACGGACACAGTGCCCAGATCAAAGTCGCGCGCGATCTCCATGCCGAGGCAAAACTTGAGCTCGCCGAGGTCGGACATCTCAAACCGGTTGCTGAGTGCTGACTTGATCTTCGCCATCAGTGCGTCGCTGCTGCACGCAATGATGAGGTCGTCGACGTAGAGGACAATGAACGCCATCTTGTCTTCGCCGTTGCCGCACTCGCGCATCACGTACACGCAGTGGTCGGACTCACACTTGCCAAAGCCGAGACCGATCATGAACGTGTCGATGGTCTGGTTCCACATCCGCGGCGCTTGCTTGAGCCCGTAGAGCGACTTCTTCAGCTTGCACACGTAGTCGACCGGACACGCTGCTTCGACGTATCCATCCGGCTGCTTCATGTAGATGTCTTCGTCGAGATCGCCGTTCAAGAACGCGGTCTTGACGTCCATCTGGTGCAGCATGAGATCGTACTTGGCCGCGAGTGCGAGCACCACTCGGATCGACGTGAACTTTGCAACTGGCGCGAACGTCTCGTCGTAGTCGATGCCGAACTTCTGCGCAAAGCCCTTCGCGACGAGCCGAGCCTTGTGTCGCTCGACTTCACCGTGCTCGTTCTCCTTGACCTTGAACACCCACTTGCAGCCGATTGCCTTGCGTCCCTTCGGCAGCGGCACAACGTCCCACGTGTCGTTCTTGATCAGCGACTGGAACTCCGAGTCGCACGCTTCCTTCCACTTGCTCGCGTCGCTGGATTCCATCGCCGACTCGAACGTTGTCGGCACTTCTCCCACTGAAGCCACGACGTGAGCAGCGTGGAGCGCCGAAAGATCGTCGAGCGAGGTCGGTCGAGTCGTCGAGTTGGCCGTCGCGTTCGTCGATGCGCCGCTCATTCGACCGACTCCCACTGTCGCCGAGCCGCTCGATCTCTTCGGGCGCGGTGTTTCCGTCACGTTCTCAAGCGACTGCGAACGAGCGTGACGCTTCGCACCGCTGCTGTACTCCGGGCTGCTAGGCGGCTGTGGCTGCGCAGGTTGATCACCACTGCCAGGCACACCGTCTTGAGCACCCTGCTCCATGTCCGCGTCGCCGACGCCGGACTCGTACTCTTCGTACTCTTCGTAGTCTTCGTACTCTTCTTCGGTATCGTTGTCGATGAAGTCGATCTCTGCTCCTTGAGCACCGAGTCGACGACCGTCGTCGAACTCGTCTTCCATGAACTTGGCGTCGCGACTCACAAACACTCGACCGGTCTCGATGTCTTCGAACCGATATGCTTTCTCGTGCTCCGAGTAGCCGATGAACCGACAGCGAATCGCACGAGCGTCGAGCTTCAGTCGCTTCGGACTTGGTACGTGCACGAACGCGTGGCAGCCGAATGTCTTGAGGTTCGCGAGCAGCGGAGCCTTGCCGTTCCACACCTCGTACGGCGACATGTTGTCGATGTTCGAGCGACTTGGGCAACGGTTCCGCAAGAACGCAGCGGTCATCACGGCTTCGCCCCAGTACGGCTTGGACATCTTGGCGTGCTCGAGCATGCAGCGCGCGCACTCCACGAGTGTGCGGTTCATGCGCTCCGCCACACCGTTGAGCTGCGGCGTGTACGGCGGCGTGAACTGCTGCACGATGCCGCGATCGGCGCAGATCTTGGCCATCTTCGCCGACTTGTACTCGCCGCCATTGTCGCAACGCAGTGTCTTGACACGTCGGCCGGTCTGGGTCTCGGCCCACTTGACAAACTGCGCGAACTTCTCGACGACCTCCGACTTGTGCTCCATCAGGAACACAACGCAGTAGCGAGACTTGTCGTCGATGAACGTCGCGAAGTATCTCTTGCCGCCGAATGTCGAAGTCTGCATCGGGCCGCACACATCGCTGTGCACCACGTCGAGGAGACCAACAGCGCGCGCAGAAGTCGAGTCTTGGAACGAAGCGCGCGTCTGCTTGCCGACCGCGCACCCGTCGCACAGCTCCCACTTGCCCGCTGCCGCGATGTCGATGTCGATGCCGGTGCCGAGCTTGTTCTTCACGATCATGTCGAGTCCAGCATGGCCGATGTGGCCAAGTCGAAGGTGCCACAAGTACGACTTCGACATCGAGCTCGGTTCACTCGTAGCAAGTGCGTGCGCGTTCGCACGACTGTTGCCGCCATTGACTGGAGACATGCTGAGCTTGAACAGACCCTTGCCGAAGCTCTTGCCGATGGTCCACTTGGACCCCTTCAGCGTCGCAACGCACTTGTTGCTGTCGAACGTGATCGGGCCGACGTCCTTCGCAAACCGTGCCACCGAGAAGAGGTTGCGACTCAGTCCCGGCACGAACCACACGTTCGTGAGCACGCCCTTGCGAGGTCCTCGCGCAGTCTGCATGACCATCTCGACGTCGCCGCACCCGATTGCTTCGACCGTGCCGTCGTCCGCGAGGTGCACCTTCACAGGCTTGATCGCACGATACTTGGTAAAGCACGACTTGGAGTGCGTCATGTGCTGAGTCGCTCCCGAGTCGATCAGCCACACACCACTCGCATCTTGAGCCGCGCTTGCACTTGAGCCGACAGCACCATCTTGAGCTTGAGCCATGAACAGATAGTCGCTGTCGCTGTCGATCACACGCGTGTCGTCGCGCGCAAGGTGCGCTTGCACGTGGCGCCGACGATCACCGTTGATGTTGTTCGCTTGGTTCCACAACGGGCACTCCGCGATCCAGTGGCCGTGCTTGCCGCAGTGGCGGCACGCGCCAGTCTTCTTCGCCGGACGTCCCTTGCGCATAGCGTTCGACACGAACGCTTGCTCGGACGCAGCACCTTCGCCGTGCTGCTCCTTGCGCTTCATGTCCTCGTGCATCAGCCGAGCCGTCACGAGCTCCCACGTCAGCGTGTCGGCACGCGACTCCAACGCCGTGATGAGGAACTGGTACGACTCGTTCAAACTGCCGAGCAGCGTGATCACGAGGTCGTCTTCACTGACCGGAGCGCCGACTGCTTCGAGCTGCTCCGCCAGTGTCTTGAGCTTGTTGATATGCTGTTGCACATCATCGCCGTCCTCCATCATCGTCGCGAAGAAGCGACGACGCATGAAGAGCTTGTTGGCAAGCGTCTTCCTCTCGAAGTGCGCTTCCAGTCTTGACCATGCATCATGCGCACCCGAAGCCGAGCGAACCAACGGGAGCTGCGAGTCTTCCATCGCGAGGCACACCATCGCGAACGCCTTGCGCGACTTCCGCTGGTACATCGCTTGATCTTCGTCGCTCACGCAGTGCTCGATCTTGATCTCGCCGGACGTGACCTCCCACAGCTCGCGCTCTTCCAGCACCATCTGCATCTTGAACTTCCACACGTGAAAGTTGGTTCCGTCGAACTTGTTGATGCGGGCGGTCGTGGTCGAGGACTCCATGCTGGTGGCGAAGGCTGATGGCGCAGAGTCGAACGGGCTTGGGCTCATAACCTGAAGGCTTGAGGCGTGGTTGGCGAAGGCACTTGGGTGGTTGGATGCAAAATGCAAAGTGATTGATTCATCGAGGTCCTCAGTTCGCATGCACACCTTCCTCTGTGCTAGCTACGTCTAAGCCTGCTGTGCATTCGCTCCACTAGATACTTGTGCAATGTATCCAGTGTGGCGTAAACACGCATCCATGAGTGTAGGTCGTCACCCACAGCCATGTCCTACCTGCGTAAACACTCACCCACGCCATGGCGCAATCATGTCGGAATGATTGCCCTTGTGTGAGTGATGGTCACACCAGTCGAGGTCGTGACGCTGACTCGTCACGCGCTGGCTGTCGCTCGGCGAGGCGTCTTGAACCCACTGTCGAGAGCGTCGATAGAGCCAACACCAACCACCCAAGTGCCTTCGCCAACCACGCCTCAAGCCTTCAACGACATCGTTGTACTCGTAGTGACGACGATGGTATACTGTTTGTGTACAACGATGTCGTTACGTTTGAACCAATACGACCGCTACGTTTGGTTCAACATTGCCGTCACCACCAGTACAACGGTGTCGTTTTGCATAGTCCTACAACATCGCCACAAACAGTATACCATTCTCGTCACCACGAGTACATCGATGTCGTTACGTTTGAACCAATACGACCGTTACGTTTGAACCAATACGACCGCTACGTTTGGTTCAACATTGCCGTCACCACCAGTACAACGGTGTCGTTCTGCATAGTCCTACAACATCGTCACAAACAGTATACCATTGTCGTCACGCCGAGTACAAAATTGTCATCACGCCTAGTACAACGATGCCGTTACGCTTTAACCGACAAAGTCGTCGCGCTAAAACAGCAATATCGTAACGCTTATATTTTCAATGTCGCCACAATTCGGTTGACATTGACGTCACACGAAGTCCAAGGATGTCGTCACGCTTAGTCTAACTATGTCGTTATGCTTTGTCCAAAAATAGCGTCATTGCTTACAAGATTGCACTTTGTCGTCGCTGACAGCACAGCAGTCCTGGTCGTCATCGCGAATATCACATGTGCCGTTCCATCCCTCGCCGGTATCGCAGCCGTCGCGCTCCCGGTGGTCGCAGCAATGCGCGCCACCGCCACTTGCGATTCTGCAGCAGATCCTGCCTCTAGCGCGCTCGACGCTAGTGTCGCTGCGGCCACTTGCGCTGCAGTCACAATAGCGCGTCATGGCAGCGTCAGCCAAGGCGCAGTCACGCTAGCCGCTACCACGTCCTTGCCAGTCGCGCTCTCGTCAGTCGTCACCTCGATAAAGCCAGCAGGGGCCACCGTCTTGTGAGTCGCTGTCACGCCTTCACCATTTGACGACACAGTTTCGCGATCCGTTACCTTGTTGTAACGGGCTGTTACAAAGTGCGGTTCACCTCTGGGTGTGTGGACCACACATAGGAATGTGGTAAATCAAGTGTTGTGTACCACCCATGTTTGGTGTGGTCCACTCCACACCGAATATTTAAGCACAGCGACACGAAAGGTCGCTGTGACGCATGAGCTGTATGACCGTTCATTGGTTAGGAGGCACTCAGTGTCTAGCCAATCAGAGTAGGAGGTCTTAGGTATTTAGGTTTTCTTTTAAGTGCGAGCTGCTGGAAGCTCGCACACTCTTCTTTTACCTACGATCGTACCTTTTCCGTCCTCTTCTTCGTTGGCGAGACATTCTCACCGACGCATACAAACTTCAAGACAAGCGTAGTATTTGCACCGCAAAGACTTCGAGACGCTTCCTCGCGCAGTGCTGTGTTCACGGGAGGGCCCGTGACACTTGGTAGCACTTCGTACTCCGTCCAACGACCTCGGGGTCGTTGAAGGGGCCTCTGACCAGAGAGTCCACCCGCGGCCATGTCCAGGGTTGGCCAAGGCTCGCATCTGAGCGACGCCGAGTGGGCGGCGCTCGTGCGGATGGCAGGCACGCTTGGCGACGCGGTGGTCGCCAACGTCCTCGCTGTGTTGTCAAGCGATCAGCGCGTTGCACCTCTTGGGTACATGAACCAAGAGCTGGAGATGGAGCGTCAGCGATTGCTCGCTGGCGCACAGCAGCTCAGGACTGGTCGCGTTGAGTTTGAGAAACTCAACGCGCCCCCTTACAGGGGAAGCGAAGAAGATAGTCTTCTTCGCTGGCTCGTCGAGCTCGACGCCGCTGTGGATGCCCGAGGCATCCACGGCCCCAATCTTCAGGTTGCGTTCGCCATGAGTTGTCTTGGCGGACGTGCTCGTGCGTGGGCGTACGGCGTACGCCTCCACGATCCGCTCGCGTTTTCGTCATACGCGGACTTCAAACGCGAGCTGCGCTTGGCGTTCGAGCCACCACAGAGCGAGGTCCGCGCTCGCTCTGAGTTCCTCGACTTGCGTCATGGCAATCGGACGTGCACGCTTACGCACAGCGTGCACGATACCTCGTCTCTAATGTGGTCACTGACCACATTGACGCGGCGACGCAAGTCGCAGTGTACATGCGCGGGCTGAACGACGGCCTCGTCAAGACGTACCTCTTCCGGGATCTCCCGAAGACTCTTGACGAGGCCATCGCCCGCAGCGTCGCGGACGACTTCTGTATGAAGCAGGCAGCGCTTCATACTGTGACCGCGAGGGGCTTTCGACCTCTCGCGCGAGCAAGGGACTCCGGTCCGGAGCCCATGGATCTCTCGCAGGTCGTCGACGAGAGCGACGACCTGGCTGTTGCATCAGCTTTGAGCTCTCGCCCGAAGCGCATCGACAAGAAGTCGGCGCGATGCAACAGGTGCAACAAAGTTGGGCACTTTGCTACGGGTGCATGGCAGCAAAGCCAGTGCCTCGCTGGCAGCAGTCGGCAGCGGGCGCTCGTCAGCACCTTCGTGCTGCTGACGCAAAAAACGAGAAGTGCCAGTAGGGGCGGGGCGCCCTACTGGCGCGATCTCACATGCGGACATCAGGCATGTGAGCCTCGTAGCCCCTGGTGAAAGCAAAGACTCTCACCTCGCGCAGAGTGATACGAAGAAGCTCATCACTCTGACGCTCCGTTCGGACGGTCTGAGCGGAGCAGTGTTGCGCGCGCTCGTGGACACGGGCGCGTCATCAAACTTTGTGAGGGCACAAAGTTTGTCGAAGGTCTCGCACGAGGAGCGCAGATGATGTCGCTCGGACTTCATCGTCTTGGAACTGGATGGCAAGTACGATGTCATCCTGGGCATCCCATGGATGCAACAGTACCGCCTACGATCGACTGGAGGAACCTGTCGATCGCCTGGTCATCGGTAGCAGCGGCGACCGATGCGAAGCGCTCGGAGAGCGATGGCCACGAGATGCTATCAAGCGCATTCACCGGTGCGCTTGCAACTCGCCCGAGCTCAGCAAGCAAGGCTACCGAGCTCGCTTACGATCGCGCATCGACCGTCCGCGACCATCGTCAAGATGGACGCGCTACTGTCTCCCCGGCCACGCGGTCGGGCAAGACAAAGTCCGACGCTCAGGAGATGAGCGTCGTGAAAGTAAGCGCGCGTGACAACAAGTGTCGCCGCGCCAAGACCGCAGGCGGACCCGTCCGCCGCGCATGTTCCGACACGACCAAACTGGGCCGTCGTGTCGAAGGCAAGGGCAAGTCAGGTTACCCTGCACCAAACTGCCTCACTCCACTGAGTGACGCGCCCAACCAGAGGCACTCCACCTCTGGCTGCGTTGACAGCAAGTCCTCAGTCGACTGGGCAGCTGAGGCTGCCGAGGGCAAGCGCGATCGTGAGACTGGCTCCGATCGCGAGCGTCAGTGGTCCTCCACTGAGGCTGGCGCAGACAGAGGCTGACATGGCCATGCAGTCTCTGAGCGTCGACAACCCTCCGCGGGATGTCGACGAGATCATCAAGCTTCCACGCTTGGGCTGGTCCAAGTTCTTTCGAAACTTGAAGGGTGAGCAGATCGAGCCGATCTGCTTCATCACCTCCAACGAGGAGGTATTGGACATCCGCGAGAGGGTGTCCATGCAGGGCATCGAGCACGAGAACTTCTGCTCATCGTCGACGATGGACGAAAGCGTGCTCGACCAGACCAAAGCAGTGCGCTTTGGTCTGCAGAGCTGGGCGGCGTTGGAAGCAACGTCGCCGGTCTACAAGCTCCTCAGGGAATACGAGGATGTATTCCCTGAGCACGCGCTGAGTTGCCCGTGGACAAGGGTGTTCGGCACGAGATAGACCTCGTGCCAGGCACGAAGTACTGTGTCACCAGGCAGTGGCCACTGTCGCGTGACCAAGTACAAGCGATCGACGACTTCTTCGCCGATCGCCTCAAGGCTGGACATGTGCGCGAGTCCACCTCGCCACACTCAAGCCCCACCTTCTGTGTCAAGAAAGCCACAGGAGTTTGGCGCATTGTCCACGCGTTCAACAAGTTGAACACGGCCACGGTACCGGCACAAACGCCGATACCGCGCAAAGATGTCATCATCGATGGCATGTGCGGAAGAACCGTCTTCAGCACGATGGATCTGATGGATGGATTCTATCAGATCCTGATGCGTGAAAAGGACGTCCCTCTCACGGCGGTGAGCACCCTCAGCAGCGTGCTCTGGGAGTGGTTGGTGATGCCTCAGGGGCTAAAGAACGCCCCTGCGACCTTCAACAGATGCGTCACGAACCTGTTGCGCTCAGTGCGCGAGTTCGCACCGAGCTACTTCGATGACGTCTACATCCATAGCAAGGCTGTGGATTGCAAGACAGACGTCGAGATGCACCACGTGCATCTTCGTCGTGTCTTAGAGCGTATGCGCAAGCACAAGCTCTACACGAACCTGAAGAAGTGCATCTTCGGTTCCAGCGAGATCCCCGTTCTTGGCTGCATTGTCGGCAAGAGACGGCGTACGCCCTGATCCCGAGCAGATCAGAGCGATCGTTGAGTGGCCAACGCCACTCAACGTCAAGGACCTTCGCAAGTTCCTCGGACTTGCGACGTACTTTCACAAGTACTCTCTCGATTACGCGAGTGCTTCGAGACCCTTCTCGCAGCCCCTGAAGAAGGACGCGGAGTGGGTCTGGACGAACGAGCAGCAAAGCTCGTTCGACGCGGTCAAGCAGAGCTTGACCGAGGCACCAGTGCTGGCCATAGCCGATCACGATCGCCCGTTCCACGTCATGTGCGACGCGAGCGATTTCGCGATCGGCTGCGCGCTGATGCAGCGCGATCACAAGGGGCGTGGTCGCGTGGTGCACTATCAGTCGCGCCAGTTGCGCGCGGCTGAGCGGAACTACCCAGTCCATGACAAGAAGCTCCTTGCCATGAAGTTCGCCTTGGCAAAGTTCCGCGTCTGTCTCCTCGGAGATAGATCATTCGTGGTCTACACAGACCACGCTTCGTTGCGTACGGCGATCAACTCGCCGCACATTTTCCAAAGAATGGCCAGGTGGCTGTCATTCTTTGCCGAGTACAACTTCCGGGTTGAGTACAAACCTGGAAGTCAGAACGTGGTCGCGGACGCGCTCTCACACCGTCCAGACCGCGAGACCAAGGAGTCGCAGGCCGAGGCTGCGACTGTCGCCGCGCTGCATGCCAATAGCGCGACTCCGCGCTCGCGACAAGCATCGCAAGCGCGTACGAACACGACGACGAGTGTAATGCACTCGTCGTATACCTGTCTCGTCCCTTGGACGAGGCAGAGCGCAAGCTGCCTCCGCCCTTGCGCGCGAAGATTCACTGGTATAGCATCGCCAACGGCTTGCTGCACTACACGGCTGTCGACGACGACAGCCGCCGCGTCGTCGTTCCAGATGACTACGACCTCAAGCGACGCATCCTGCACGAGTACCATGATGCGCCGATCGCTGGTCACCTCGGCCGCGAGAAGCCCTTCTTGGCGCTCTCGCACGACTTCTACTGGCCGCACCAGTACAAGTGGGTGCGCAAGTACGTCTGTACTTGCGAGGTGTGCCAGCGCGTGAAGCCCTCACAGGCTTCACAGGCTCCTCTACAGTCGCTACCAGTAGCGATTGACTGTTGGAAGTCCGTTTCGATGGACTTCATCTTTGGTCTGCCGCCAGACAGCGGCAGACTCACAAGTGCGCTAGACTTCGTTGACCGCTTCAGCAAGATGGTGCATCTTGCTGCCGTCTCGGCGAACATCACAGCCGCGCAGACTGCAGGTGTGTTTGTTGATACGGTATTCCGTTTGCACGAAATGCCGGAGGAGATCGTCAGTGACCGCGACCCGCGGTTCACTGCTCGCTTCTGGCAAGCAACGTTCGCGTTACTTGGGACGCGGTTGGCCATGTCAACCGCGGACCACCCCGAAACGGATGGTCAAACCGAGCGCGTCAATCGCGTGCTCGGCGATGTGCTGCGCAGCTACGCGCACGCGTTCACACAGTGGAGCGAAATGCTTCCACTTGCGGAGTTCGCAATGAACAACGCGGTTCGTGCCTCGACGGGCATGAGCCCGTTCTACGTGAATGCTTTGCGGCATCCACACGTGTCAGCGATCATCGGCGGAGCCGATGGTCGTGAAGATCACGCCGCGCGCGACGAATGGCAGCGTTCACGACGCTGCCACTTCGGAAATGAGCTCCGAAGAACGAAACGCGCTTACACGAAATAGTGAGCGCGATTTGAGAGAGGGAGGGACTGCGTCGTCATCCACCATGCCAGCACCCAACTCTGCGGAGTCTGCCAAACGCACAGACTTCGATGAGTTCCTTCTACGGCGTCAAGCCAGTGTGTGATACGTACGCGACTCCATCGCAGACGCGGTGGACAAGCAGAAGCACAACACAGACGCAAGAGGACGAAGAAATTTGACGTGTATAAAGTGGGTGACCATGTGTTGCTCTCAACGAGCAACCTACCTAAACATGCAATCAGCAATTTCAAGACAGCGAAGTTGCTGCCAAGGTTCGTAGGACCGTTCAAGGTCCTACGCAAGACAGGCAACGTCTACACGCTCGACATCCCGAGCGCGATGAAGCTGCACCCCACGTTCTACGTGGGGTGCCTCAAGGCGTATCGCGACGAGCATACCACTTGTACGCGTTCCAGTGACGCTCCCACTGCGCAAGAGCATCATCTGCTTGAGCGACACGCCGCTCAAGACGCACCACGCGCTGACTCTCCACTTCAGCGCGACGCTCCGCCGTGTCCAAGCGACGGCGGAGATCATCGACTTCCCCACGCATATAACGCATATCTGCGTGCTCCGCCGCCGCTGGTCGACTCAGCGGGCGATACCCGCTGGGTCGTGCAGGAGATCCTCGATCACCGACCTCGCGGTGATCCTAGTGGACTTGGTGCTCAAGGTCTTGAGTAATAAGTTCGTTGGAGAGGTTACCCTCTCTCGACCTCCACATGAGAGCTGCGCGAGCAGCTTGTGGACGACGTGCCGGACTTCGTGGAGGAGTATGACCGCCTCCACGGCTTGCCACGCCGTCGGTAGGACGAACGTAGCTCCGCGCTCGGTCTCCACCGACCGAGCGTGTTGGGGAACGTGCTGGCGATGAGCCAGCACGAGAAGATGTGCGCACTGACGCTTGGTCTCCAGTGCGAGTCGAAGAGCGTGCTGCTTCTCAGCGTCAGCACGAAGCGATGTCGCGTCACGCACGATATCGGCCGGTAAGTAGCTTTGCTATCGAGCAAAAGCTTCACCCGTCATGCGCCGGTCGCTCGGCGCACAAAAGCCGCAGTGCATTATGGAAGGCACTGCGCAATCGGCGCGTACGCGCGCTAACCCCTCATGGACGCGCTGCACACGCGCCGGGATGGAGTAGTCGCGTCGTTCGCGCGAGCGCTGAAGATGCTAGGCGAACGCATGTGCGCCAAGGTTGTGGTGACGCGCGAAGTCGCTCCACGAGGCAATGATGCCCTCACTGAACTTCGTGTCTCTCTTTTCTTTCGAGAGACACGACATTGGAAGAAGAGGTTCACGTAGAACCTCTTCCGATCTTCCTCACTCAGGACCTGTGAGCGAGTGCGCTGCGCGTCCACCAAAGTGGACACGTCGAAGAGTCCGAGCGCCGCACTTGCGGTGCGGCGCTCGTTGTACTCCACATGGTACGCCCAATGCGGAGTATCCCCACCATCCACAGGCGGCGGTGACGCTGGTGCTTGTGCCGGCGCGCGCACTTGCCGCGCAGGCTCCAAGTTCAGCACGCGCGCGGGTGGCGTGCGTACTTGACTGGTAGCGCGCACTCCAGGGAAGCGAGTGCGCGACCGAGAGCGCGATCTCGATCTTCTTGGTGATGGCGACCGCGACCGCGAGGAGCTCGAGAATGAACTCGAGCTCCAGATCTCACTTCGGTGACGCCGAGCGTACCGAGGATTGCCGCGGCGACTTTGCTTGGATGAGTGCGAAGTCGCCGAACGCGCCGGCCGTTGAGCGGCGCGCTTCCCTCGTTGAACAGTGTTCGACGACGCAACTGAGCACGGCGGGCTGACTGGCGTGGCTGCTAGCGGTAATCTCCAGGAGCTCACCGACCCACCGTCGCTTCAGTCACCCTCCTACAAGACTTGGGTGCTCTCGTCGTCTTCTTGCGAGGGCGACGCCTTCGTCGCGGTCGCCGAGCTGCCGTGATGAATCGATGCCGCAGTGCCAGCTGTAGCCGGCATTGGCGCTAGAGGCTTCTCCTCCAAATCATCATTAGCAGCAGCTTTGGTACTGCTGCTGCCGATCGCGGAAGGCGCTGCGGTGTCTTCGACGCCACTGTTGCTCTTGCGCGTTGCAGTGCTCGCGACAACAGCCTTGCCTTGGCTGTTGTCGGTAATGGAAGGCGCTTGAGCGTCTTCCATCTCAGCGTCGCTTGTTGGCGACGCTGCATTCGCGTTGGCCTGTGCGCTTGCGACAGCAGCTTTGGTTTTGCTGCTGTCGACCATGGACGACGACTCAGCGTCGTCCATACCAGCGTCGATCTTTGGCGACGCTGTCACGGCGCTCGCTTGAGCCTTCGCGCTCTTGCTCACAGCGCTGCAACCAAGCAGCGCTGCGTCTTTCGCTGGCTTCACATCTCGCGCGGCGAGCAAGACCAAGCTCGCCGCGGTCTTTTTCGTCATGGCGCTTGTCGTCTGTGTCGTCCCCGTCAGTTCTCGTAATGAGCGAGAACCGCACGCGCGCACGTGACGGTTGTGCGCACGCTAGCGCGCTCTTGTTGGCGAGCGCGCGCCTCTCGTCTTTTGCTCTGCGTCTTGCGCAGAACAAGCTGATGTGTCTCGATCAAGCGTTAGCTTGAACGTACGTGACCAAGCTTGATGAGCTTGGTTGCGAATGTTCTTCCCTCCTCCTATTTACAATGGCATCGTCTTGAGGGGGATGGTGTAACGGGCTGTTACACAGTGCAGTACACCTCTGGGTGTGTGGACCACACATAGGAATGTGGTAAATCAAGTGTTGTGTACCACCCATGTTTGGTGTGGTCCACTCCACACCGAATATTTAAGCACAGCGACACGAAAGGTCACTGTGACGCATGAGCTGTATGACCGTTCATTGGTTAGGAGGCACTCAGTGTCTAGCCAATCAGAGTAGGAGGTCTTAGGTATTTAGGTTTTCTTTTAAGTGCGAGCTGCTGGAAGCTCGCACACTCTTTTTTACCTACGATCGTACCTTTTCCGTCCTCTTCTTCGTTGGCGAGACATTCTCACCGACGCATACAAACTTCAAGACAAGCGTAGTATTTGCACCGCAAAGACTTCGAGACGCTTCCTCGCGCAGTGCTGTGTTCACGGGAGGGCCTGTGACACTCGTCAGTACCAGTCGCAGTAGCGAGTTCGCGCACCGCATTCCCGTCCCCGCCAGTCGTAGTTGTGATCTCGCTTGTCGTCGACGACGCCATGCCGGTCGCAGCCGCAGTCGCAGTCTCGCGCGTCGCCGTCGATGTCAAGCCTGCGCCAGTTGAATTCGCAGTCGTGATCTTGTGCGTCATATTCTCGACCGCGCCAGTCGCAGTCATGTTCTCTCTCGCCGACGCCACGCCCGCGCCGGTCGCAGTCGCAGTCGCAGTCGCAGACTGGCACGATATTGGGTGCAAGTATCCAGAGAGAACCACAGCAGTCGAATTCGGAACAGTCGAGTATCAAGCTAGCGTAGCCTTGTAGTTTGAAATTAAGTGAGCTCTGGGAGGATGACTAGAGGTTTGTACGCGTTCGCCTAAGCAAGTGTGCATTCAGCACACTTGCATTTAATAGCAATTTTTCCCTCAACCCGTCAAGTGACTCCGCTCTACTCAAGTTTGGTGAATGAAAGCCTGCTGCGTATGGTACATCAGTAAAGTGCGTTGGGCATGCCAGTGTCTGTGTGAATGCGCGCGTGTGTTCAGCGGGTTAGCGTGAATACATATCCATCCCGACCGTAAGGTCATCCATATTCACTTACTGCTATCGCTTGAGGAAGGGTGGAGTCCCAGTATTGATTGAGTGACCGCCCGAGAGTGCGCACACAGGTCAGTGTACACGAGTGTGCGTGTGCATTTGAGAGTGAATGGGTGTGTTTGCACGAGTGTGGCGGTACGACTGAGGGCGCAAGAGAGGGTGCGAGCGAACTGAAGAGAGTGAATACATGTATATTGAGCTCCAAGTCTTTGGCGATTTGTCAGCTGGTACAGCTGTACCTCTCGACCCAATCTGAACGACCTCAGCAAAAGGGGTCACATCTGTGAGTTGCTGTCCGAACCAAAGTGGGTTGTCTGATGGTGCTTTTGTGTGCAGATTGAGTGCATACGTGTGCTGTGTGACACTGACTCAACCCATATCGGCGTCACTGTTTGTCTTTCGGGTTATCGTGTGCAGATACTACATCAGCATCATCATGTTGTCGCCGCTTTTTCTGCTACGTGGAAAGACTTTCTGTAACGCGGTCACCGTGCACGAACCGCTAGGTACACTAGCGGACCTTCACTCTTGCATATTCGTTTCAGAAGGTGTTCTATTAGTGAGGGGTCTCTTTAGAGAGGGACTCCTATTAGAGGCGCCTTGCATTTGAGTGGCTCTCAGTACTGCCGTACTTTAGTGGAGAGCACTCTATAAGCCAAATCAAAAACATCAGAGTTGAAAAACACATATTATACTCAAGCTTCCTCTGATATAGAGTAAGCAAGTCACTCCGGTGACACCTGGTAGCACTTCGTAGTCTGTCCAACGGCTATGAACTTCCAGCCGATCGAGAGCGATGACGGGTTGTCGCTGTCGTATGGCGACTTCCAGTATCTCACTTGGTACGAGTGGGAGGCGTTGCGCCGACTATCGAGCACTGCCGGCACCTCCGTCGTCGCAGTGAGCATCGCTGCGACGCCCGAGGCACAACAACGCAACGCAATCCAAGAGTTCATGGCACGCGAGCTCGCCGACGCGAGTCGGCGATCGCCAACCCCCACGTCGCCCAAGCTCGACGTGGTCAAGCTCGATGTATCCAGCTACAGCGGTGAAGGCACCAAGCGCCTTGCACTGTGCCGCGCTCCCGCTCCCGTGCTCGCTGCAATCGAAGACGACAGCGAGACGAGCGTCTCCGGTCAGCCAAAAACGAAAGTCACCAGTAGGTGCGGGGCGCCCTATGGTCGTGTTGCAAGGGACGTTACTCTGGTGGCAGATGGTCTTCCTAGCCTCTCTGCGCTACGTGCGCAACTCAACGCTACCACCTCCAGCAGCGAATCCCGACCGATCGTACTCAGTCTGCACGTCGAAGGCGCCAAGCGACCATTGCGCGCACTGCTGGACTCCGGCGTGACGAACAACTTCGTGCGAGCCGCAGCAATATCGCTGCTGTCCTCGCGAACGCGCGTTCGCGAGCTTCCGGGCGAGATGATCGTCAAGTTCGCCGACGGTCTCCACCGATCGCTTCCTCGGTGATCGGTCTCGTTTGAGTACCGGTTCGACGCCTTCAAGGGCCACGACGAGTTCCTCGTCTTGGAGCTCAACAGCCCGTTCGACTGCATCTTCGGCATACCGTGGCTCGCTCGTCATCGCCCCGACATCGACTGGCTCAACCGCACTTTCAAGCCGCGCGACATCGATGTCGACGCGGTGCTCGCAGCGTTGCAAGCGAGCGACTGGCCGCACGTCGTAGTCATGGACCCCACGTCCGCGTCGCTCATGCACCACGAAGAGAGCGATGGTCCTTTGTGTGTTGCGTGCTACAATGCCTCGTGCGCCTCCTCGGTCGAGCAGCGGTTCCCGAGCGGTACGGCACCGCCCGATCAGTGGATCACAGTGCGCAACAGTCGACGATCCAAGCATGCACAAGCTTCAACGCGCGCGTCTGGGATTTCTGGAGGTGCTCGAGCAGGGGCTCGCATTCCCGCGCTTCCAGAGTCAAGCGCGATCGGATATACAGCAAGTGCTCGAGCAGCGGCTAGCACGCCTGCGCCAGCAGCGGCTCGCGCAGGTTGTTCTGTTGTGGCGGGTTGGTGGTCGCCGTTGTCAGAACAGCTGGACTCACAACGAGACGACGAAAACCCCGCCGACGACGGCGCGGACAAGCAGGCATGGCCGTCGGCAGCTCTCCCGCCGGCCTTCGAGACTATCAGTGCGGTCAACATGACTCGCGATGGCCCACGACAGCACTCGATGAAGGTTGCAAGCCCTCCCCGTGATGCCAAGTCCATCACGGAATTGCCGACGTTGTCGTGGAAGAAGATGCTGCGCGAGATCAAGAGCGGCGAGATATAACAACTCTGCACGATCGTGAACGAGCGTCCCGATGGAGCCTTGCCGAAGTTGGCATGGGAAGAGCGATTTCCTGCGCAGCCGTGGGACGAGCTCGCCGCAACCAGCAACCCGGTTCTAGAGCTCGCGCGTGAGTTTGCCGACGTCTTCCCTGACAAGCTCCCCGCGGCGCTGCCAGCCGATCGCGGGTCCGCCACACGAGATTGACCTCGCCCCAGGCACGAAGTAATGCGTAACGCGGCAGTTGCCATTGCCGCGCGACCAAGTCGAAGCGATCGATGCGTTCTTCGAAGGACGCCGTGCGGCCTGAGTTGTGCGCGAGAGCACGTCGCCGCACACGTTGCCCACGTTTTGCGTCAAGAAAGCGACAGGCGGTTGGCGCATCGTCCATGCGTTCAACAAGCTCAACGATGCGACGATCCCAGCGCAGACACCGATCCCGCGCAAGGACATGGTGCTTGGCACCATGACAGGCAGCACGATCTTTAGCGCCATCGACTTGACCGACGGCTTCTACCAGATCCTCTTGTGCGAGCCCGACGACCCGCTGACGGCGGTCAGTACTCCCAGCGGCATGCTCTGGGAGTGGCTCGTGATGCCACAAGGTCTGATGAACGCACCAGCGACGTTCAATCGCATGGTGCCACATGTGCTGCGACCTCTGCGCGACTTCGTGCCGAGCTACTTCGACGACATCTTCGTGCACAGTCGTGCTACGGAGCAACAGACCGAAGTCGAAGCCCACCTGGCACACCTGCGCCAGGTGTTTGCAGCGATGCGCGAGCACAAGCTGTACGCGAATCTGAAGAAGTGCATCTTCTGTGCGCCAGAGATCCCGGTCCTCGGCAGCTACGTGAGTGGCGAGGGTGTGCGCACCGACCCAGAGAAGGTGTCTGCGATCGTCTCCTGGCCGGAACCGCGCGACCAGAAGGAGCTCCGCCAGTGGCTTGGTCTCGCCAACTACCTGCATCACTACGCAAAGGACTTCGCAGCGACGATCTACACGCTCTCGCAGCTCCTCAAGAAAGATGCACTCTGGGCGTGGCGCCCGTAGCATCAGTCGGCGTTCGACAAAGTCAAGCAGCGCCTCTCCAGTGCGCCTGTACTCGCACTGGCGGACCACGACAAGGAGTTCCATGGCGTGTGCGATGGAAGCGACTTCGCGATCGGCTGTGCGCTCATGCAGCTCGATGCCGACGGGCACGAGCGTGTCATCAGCTACCAAGCGCGACAGCTCAAGCCCGCGGAGCGCAACTACCCAGTTCACGACAAAGAGCTGCTCGCGATGCGGTACGCGTTCGTGAAGTTCCGTTTCTACCTCCTTGGCAAGAGGACGTTTGTCGTGTACACGGACCACGCATCGTTGTGCACTGCAACAGAATCGCCGAATCTCAGCCAGTGGGTGGTGCGCTTCCTGTCTTTCTTCGCCGAGTACAACTTCATCGTGCACTGCAAGCCAGGCGCGACCAACATCATTGCCGACGCCCTCTCGCGTCGTCCAGACTACGACCCGCGGCCAGACACGGCTCGGCACCTCGTCGACGCCGACGAGGACGATGAGTGCGCGGTGTGCATCGCGCAAGGCATCAACACGACGACCGTCATCGTCGGCCCGCTGTGCGAGTGTATCGCAGCGGCGTACAAGGCCGACCCGCGATGCTCCGCGTTGGTCAAGTAACCTCAAGACCCCGTCTGAGAAGGCGTTGAGCGCGCTTCCTCCAACGTCCCAGTCGCAGGGCAAGCGCCGCTTTGTCGAGAGCGACCTGCTCTACTACCAGATCGACGGCCACGATGCGCCATGCATCTTGGTTCCTTTGGACGACGATCTCCGCGCTCGCATCATGCACGAGCACCATGACAGCGCGAGCGCCGGCCACTTGGGCAGGGAAAAGACATCCCTCGCGCTGTCGCGCACTTTCTACTGGCCTCACTTGTACAAGTGAGTGCGCAAGTGGGTGCGGAGCTGCGAGGTCTGTCAGCGTATCAAGCCAGCACCCGCAGTGCGAGCACCACTTCAGCCGCTACTTATCGCTGAGTCGGCATGGTACACAGCGAGTCTAGACTTTGTCTTTGGTCTGCCGCGAGACCACCAAGGACGAACGGGTATCCTTGTGATGGTGGATCGATTCAGCAAGATGGTGCATCTCGCACCTGTCAAGGCGACGATCTCGGCAGAAGAGACTGCAGCTCTGTTCACCGACATGGTGTATCGACAACATGGCGTGCCGTCGAGCATCGTCTCCGACCGTGACCCGAGGTTCACGGCGGCGTTCTGGCAAGAGCTGTTCAAGTTGCTCGGCACGCGCTTGCTCATGTCGACCGCCTCCCATCCGGAGACGGATGGGCAGACGGAATGAGTCAATCGCGTCGTGGAAGACGTGCTGCGGAGTTACACCACCTCGTTCGCGCCATGGAGCGCGTTGCTCTCCATGGGTGAGTTTGCCATCAACAACGCCGTCCACAGCTCGACAGGCATGACGCCGTTCTACGTCAACTACGGGCGACACCCTAGAGTGCCGTCGACGCTGGGCTTCGACGACCTGCCAGCTGCCACTGCACTGGCAGGCAAGCAAGCGAGTCACTCCAGCTCTGACCATGCTCGATCGCGCGAGCATGGGTACGAACACACAGCACCCAAGTCCGCGTTTGTGAACGCCGTCCAGACCCGCGCCGGGAGCCGGCGCGGAGCTCCACCTGCTCACCAAGCTTTGTCGTCAACGGCGTCTTGGGTTCAATGCACGCTGATCGACCCGACCACGCGTCGCGCCACGTCTCTGTCGTCCACTCCTGTCGTCGGCGATGTCGACGACGGTGCAACTGCCCGATCTATGACACGGCTGCACGTGCTCGACGTTCTCGACCTCTTTGTCGACCGACGAGAAGCAATCGCGCGATTTGTTAGAGACGCGCTCGCGAGTGCAGTGGATCAACAATAGGCCACGGCAGACAAGCACAGCAGATCCTACCATGATCGCTTCGTGGTTGGCGATCGAGTGTTGCTATCAACAAGCGGTATCGCAACAGCATCGGTCACGAACCTCGACGCTGCGAAGCTCGCGCCGAGGTACATTGGTCCATTCAAGATACTCAAAGTGCACGGAGACGCATACAAGCTCGACGTTCGTACGACTATGCGCCTCCACCCAACATTCTACGTTGGGCGGCTCAAGAAGTACGTTCCGGCGACGGTCCCAGATTCGGCGCTTGAAGAGGCACGTCCGCGGGCGCGAAGCGCGACCCGCGGTACCTCGGCACGTTCTGAGTGCTCGGCGGCATGCGACCTTCGCGAACGGCCCGCGCGTCATCCATCGCCGCACGACTGCGCTGCTCAGCGGACTCCACGCGACGCAGCAACGCGTGCAATAGCTCGTCATGGTGGTCGATGCGCCGACTCTCTTGATCGATCTGGTCGAGAGCCGCCGACGCGTCGTCCCAGACAAAGCGCAACTGGTTCTCCAACGTCGCAGTCGGTGTGGTCTGTGGTCCCACAGCACGAGTCGCTGGAGTCACACTAGTCGCACCAGCCGCACCAGTCGCAGCAGAACAAGCATCTGCCGTCGCGCTTTGAGCGCGACGTTCCTCCGCCGGTCGCTGATTCGGCAGGCAAGCCTTGCTGGGTCGTCGATCGGATTGTGAGTCATCGCGACGAGCATCGTGACTCGAATCGCCACCGCCCAGTGCTCGATCTTCGCCAGTACCGAGTGCGTTGGCTGGGCTATTCTCCCTCCCATGATACATGGGAGGCGCGCGCGACTCTTGCTGCCGACGTTCCAGATCTGGTTGAGGCGTACGACGCATCGGCGCGTCACGGAGAGGCGACCGCAAGTGCGCCAGCGGCACGTTCGCACCTCCGCGCGACCGCTCACAGTCGCGCGGGTCAAAGCGTGCGTCCAGATGATCCTAAGCACGTCTTGGCGATCTCGGCAATTCTGGTCGAGTCGACGCAGGTACTGCATCCCGTTGGTGCGCCAGCTCGCGGTCGCCCGATCGAGAGCGGCCGCGACACTGGTTTCCATGCCATTGCGCGCCGTCGTCGAGCTGGCCTTGGAACCAAGTCCTGCGCGGCGGTGGCGCGTCGCGCGGCAACGAGCGCGATCGACCACGTTGCTGTTCCGCATCGCGCCCACGTGGCTCAAACGCATAGTCCGGCTGCCTTCAAGCCCCGCGCGGTGTCGTCGCGCCGCACGGCATTGAACGGGAACGACTGCGAGCGCGACGGGCCTGCTTGTGATGTGCCGCGATTGCCAAATCGGGCTGCCGCCATGATCCGCGCGGCGCCGCTGCGTCGTGTGGCGCGAACGGACGATCCTCATGGACGCGCTACTCTTCGCGAGGGCGCGGACGGGACCGCGCCTGTCGACCACGAGCTGCTGGCAAACGTGAGCGGTCGTGTCAACGCTGCATATTCCGTGAGCGAGAACGCGCTTGCTGGTCCCAACGACGAGCTTCCTCGGGATCGCCGTGAGCAACACCAAAGTTCGCGCGCTCAAAGTCGTGCACTGTGCGCTTGTAGCGTCCAACGAGCCGGTCTTCTTCGTCATCATGCGAATGCTCATCATGGATCTCTCTCCAGCCGAGCAGATTTGGACGCGCTCGGCGGTTCGCGCACGATCCGCATCCACGATAGTAGTGCACGAAGCAGCAGCACCGGTCAGCATCCCACGCGCGGTTGCAGATCTCATTCGCGAGCTCCACCGTGGAGTATCCACGGCGGCGACCTTCCCGGTTCTCCACGCCTCGCTCGATCTCGTCGTCCGCGTTCCAACGTCTCACGAATGCCGTCCACGACACGTCCAGATCGTCGCGCGAGACCATGCCCACAGGCACGACCGGTCTTCCTTTGACGATACGTTGCCGCTGCCAAAGGTCCTTGAGCACTTCATCGTCAGGCGCGTTGATGGCTCCGGTGCAGTCGTACAACGTCCAGCGGCGCCGCGAGTCGGCAAACGAGAGCTCCATCTGCGTCGGTCGTGCTGCTTGCGAGTCGGCGTTCCCGCGCTTGTTCGTTTGTGTCGCCCACGCTTGGCTCTCCATCGCGCTCGCTGTCGCGCGATGGTCTCTGAACGTCGATGACTCTTGCAGCGCCCGTTGCCCGTCTCGCGCGTTCCTCGCAGTACCCGTCGCTCGCCTCGCACGTCTCTCAGCTGCCGCGTTCGGTTGCTCCTTGATACTACATGATTTGCATAGCGCGCTGCCATTTGTGGGGGGGTTGTGTAACGGGGTCACCGTACACGTACCGCTAGGTACACTAGCGGACCTTCACTCTTGCATATTCGTTTCAGAAGGTGTTCTATTAGTGAGGGGTCTCTTTAGAGAGGGACTCCTATTAGAGGCGCCTTGCATTTGAGTGGCTCTCAGTACTGCCGTACTTTAGTGGAGAGCACTCTATAAGCCAAATCAAAAACATCAGAGTTGAAAAACACATATTATACTCAAGCTTCCTCTGATATAGAGTAAGCAAGTCACTCCTGTGACACTTTACGTCTGATCAGGTGAGTGTGCGTCGTTCGCGGCGCTACGCCGTTGGACAGCGAGTTTGACGACGACTGTAGCCCTACCTTGTCGACCATGGTCAACGTTATAGATGACGAAATCATTGGCAACTACTACGACAGCGATGATGCGGTCAATTGTGGATGAAATTCAATGGTTTATATCAGTGAAATCAAATTGAACAAAGATGTCATATACCGAAGCGACGGCGTAGCTACGAGCGAGGGTAAGTCATCCTCAAGACCTTTGACTGTATTTGAATGCCGATGCTTACCCATGTAATTCATTCCGTCTTTTTGGTCTTTGGAATGCAAGCGCATTCACCTGCCTCTGCGAAGACATATTCGCCCGCCTCGCATGTATGCCGCACGCGCGACTCGATCCAAGCTACCTACGACCGTGTCTAAGAGGAAGGCACGATAAAAAGTCGTGAGACAAGAAGGATCAGCAGATCCTGCGCATAAGGCAAGTCCGTGGAAGACCGACTGCACTTTGGTTTGGCATCGTCGCTCTACTGGGAGAGCAGTGCCCGCAGCGCGTGTTCGAACGCCGCGCCTGCACATCTTGCGGTCCGGTCGCTCGCACATCCAGCAAGCGCTCGAAAATCGACTGCACGGCTGAGAAGACTCGCCTACACGCTACGACTGCTGAATAATATAGTATTGCGTTTATGCTGGACATTTTTTGCAACAATTTTTCAGTGTGAAATATACGACTAAAAGTCGCTATCTCGTACTTCTGGTGTTGCAAAATTTTACCCTCTAGAAGTAGGTAAGTCCTCTAAACGCGTCTCATGCAAAGCAATTTTCTACGTATGGCGACATCACCAATCAACCTCTAAAGCGTTGATATGTAATTCCATTTCAACGCACCACAACGGACTATTCAGCCTATCATAGTTTTTAACTCGGCATGTGGATGAAGCACTTTCAGCCTATCATAGCGTAGATGTGTTGATTATTTGAGAAAGTGCATATTATATCAGCAAAGATCAGGATCAAATATTTTTACAAGAAGTCACACGATTCTGATAGATAAAACGTTTAAGTATTTTTTTTCTTTTTTATCGTAACAAATAGTCTATCATATATAACAAGAAAGATGTACACTCAAGAACTTTATATCAAAACTCGTGAATCTCGTCTTGCTGCGCAGAAGCGTTATTATGAGAAGAATAGACAAGCAATCTTAGAAAAGCAGAAAGCTTATGATGATATGAACCCAGAAAAGATCGCAGAACGAATGCGTACTTACCGAGCAAACAAAGGTGGGAAGTTAAAGAGTCGTGTTGAGATCACTTCTGAGTAAAACAATATTATTTTTTTGATTTTATAAAAAGTCGACCCATCCTGATATATATGATATTATATAATAAGTTTGTCATATTTTTATCGGCGAGTATATATAGCACGATGAAGTCATACGAAATTGAAGGTTTTAAGCGATTAGGTATTGAGACTACGCCATGGGGGCAGTCACGGCGAGTAAAGGTAAAAAACATTTCTGGACGTCTGGTTTACATCACGAATGTCACGAGACCAACGAATCAAAATCTTCTTGCAAAATACTATAAATTAGATATTGACACTCTAAAGGATAATTTGAGTCAACATTACAAACAACTTGTTTATAAACACGGACGAAATGACGTGTTTGAATGGCATTTGTATGATAACATTCCGGAAAGCAAGTTTTACATGAAATTGCAAGAAACGTTGTCTAGCGTGACAAGAGCATTTAAGGTTAATATTGAGCTTGCATATGTTCTGCAAAACATTGAAACAATGGAAATATTGTCATACTTTGCTTCAACGAAAACAGCAGTGTTTGAGTATCCGATTGCGATAAACTCAAAGAGAGAAATCAAGTCAAAAGTTATTGACGAGATCAAATCTCTCAACATGGCGGACAGACTCAAATACCCTTCATCAAAATATAAATTGCTTTACATTTCCGGCTTCAAGGTTAAAATATTCAATCGCGATCATGTCCTTGGGAATAATATTAAATTGCCGGAGGAAATTAAAAACAAATCGCATCTGATCACTGATTTTCCAAATTCAAACAATAAGTGTGTATTGTATTGTGTTGCTTACAAATTACAAAATGAAGAACCACTACCAAAACGTATGACAAGTCATGTGAAGCCGGTTTGTAAGAAATACTGCGAATATTTAGGGGGTACGTATTCGCCAAAATATTTCAAAGAATTTGGTGGAATTGATTTGTTTCAATTAGATACTGTCGAGGATTGCTTTGGTTTGAACATTGATGTGTTTGAATTAGATAACAAGACGAGAGGTATTGTTAAGATACGAGAGTCTGAAAAGTCGTATGATTCAACGCTTAATATTCTTGACTATAAATCTCACGCCCTCTATATCAAAGATGTTGATGCAGTGACAAACAAGTACATTTGCGCAACTTGCGGGATGGTTTTTGTAACGGTTAGGAAGCTATTAGATCATAGACGTGCCGATTGTAGTGTCGAGCAGAAACACTTATTTGTAAAAAATCCAACCGTGTACAAACCGGTTGAAAACACTATTCGTAAGGCTCTCCGTATGTATCAAGTAAACACAGTAAGCCGTAATTTTAACCATTTTAATTCATTAACTCACTATTTAGATGAATTTATCTGTTTTGATTTTGAATCGCTTGCTCGATCGTTAAATCACAATTTAGATGACAAGACAAAAGTTACACACGAACATGTTCCGATCAGTGTTTCAGTATCAGATTCATTAACGCGGACAGCTAAGACATTTGTAAATGAATCACCGCTTCAGCTTGTCACTGATATGTTTGATTACATTTTAACAATCCACAAGAAAATCTATAAAGCGAATGTTAAAAAATTCAAAAAGCTAATCATTGCGATGTTGGATAAGGAAGGGGTTGGTTTGGTAGCGGGGGAGGTAGTTAATCATGGTTTTACTTGTACGGACATAATAAAAATGATCAATCAGCGAGAAAAATTTGATTCGTGGTGTGATTTTCTGCTAAAACATGAGTTTAAGTCCAAATTTGCTCAGTCCGTTTTTGTAAAACTCTATCAAGTACCTGTCGTTTCTTTTAATGGTGGGAAGTACGATATCAACCTGATCAAGAAAGAGATCTTTTCAGTTCTAGGATATTCAGGTGTTGAGGATTCTAAATCTAATATCAAAATGGTAATCAAAAACCCAGGGTATATGTGTATATCAACAAGAGAACTTAAAATTCTTGATGTACGCAATTTTGTATCGGCTGATGTCTCTTACAAAGCGTATCTAAAAGCATTTGGGGAATCATGTGTGGATTGTCCAGATAAAATCCGCTGCGTTTGTGGGAATGGGAAGGGTTACTTTTGCTATGACTACATTGATTCGTTTGGTAAGTTATCAGAGACGCGATTGCCACCGATTGAAGCGTTCTATATTTCACTTACAAATAAAGCGCTCAAACAGTGGAAATATGAAAGATTGAAATTCGTATGGGATTATTATAAAATGAAGACTGTTAAAGATCTTCTTGTTTGGTATAACGAGCTTGATGTTTTACCATTTATTGACGCGATTAACAAGCATAGACGATTTTTCAAAATGAACAAGCTGGATATGTTCATTGATGGTGTGTCGTTACCATCTTTAGCTGAGAAGATGATGTATAACTCATGCTTTGACAATATGCTTGAATATGAACAGCAATACGGGGATCCGTTTGACTTTGATAAAAGTAGATTTGATGGTTATCGTCTTCAAGACAAGGCGGCTGGTCGAGAGTTTGCATTGTCTATGGATCATGTGAATGAGTTATTAGTCAAGCAAGAGCACGCTTGCGCACACTGTGGTATTGAGCTTGACGAGACGAACGCTTCTTGCGATCGAATTAACAACGATAAAGGACACATTGATGGAAATATTGTGATCAGTTGTGTGAAATGTAACATGCAGCGAGGTACAAAATCGGTTGGAGAATTTCGTTATTGGAAGAAAATGCAGCTAAACTCGAATTATCTAATACATTCAATTGATGAAGAGCAAAAGCAGATATTTTACAAAATGAAAGCCAATATCGCTGGTGGTCCAAGTATCATTTTTAAGCGTTATGCCCAAGCTTTTGAGACGTATATTCGTGGTGATGCGAACGGTAAGCTGTGTAAGAAGATCATTGGGTATGATGCCAATTCACTTTACCCGTGGGCGCTTGCCAATGACATGCCAACAGGGAGATTAGCCGAGATTGAAGCCTATGATGGTATTATTGACGACATACGAAATGACAAAATATTTGGGTTTCTGGAGTGTGATATATCAACGCCTGATGATTTGAAAGCGTACTTTTCAGAAATGCCGCCAATTTTCAAAAACGTTGAAATTGATCCGGATAATCCAGATGTGGTGGGACAACATATGTACGAGTACAATCAATTGAAAAAGAAATCCAAAGATGGACCGGCAGCAGCTAAGAAGTCGAAAAAGTTAATTAGTTCATATTTTGGTGAAAAGATTCTAATTTACACACCGTTACTGAAATATTACTTGGGCAAAGGACTAGTTGTAACGAAGACATATAGCTTTATTAAATCACACAAATCTCGCCCATTCGCTGAATTTGTTGAAATGGGTGCGAATGCACGTAGAGAAGGTGATGAGGCAGAAGCGAAAGCGAAAGCGGAAAAGGAAGCGAATGGAGGTGTAGCTGTGAAAGGTCAAGCCGAAGTTGTCTCAAATTGTTCAAAGACCTGCTTGAATAGTGCTTTCGGGCGGAGTGGGATGGATAAAACGAAACACAATCAAGTTGAATATGAGCACAACGTCTCAAGAATTAAATCGTTAGTTGAACGACCACATTTTAGCGACGCCGAGAAGTTAGGTGAAACGTATGAAATCACAATGAAAAAGAAGTCTCTAAAAATGAATAATCCAATCCACGTATCAATTGCGATTTATCAACTGGCGAAGTTGAAAATGCTTCAATTCTATTATGACGTTATCGACTATTATTTCGATCGATCTGACTTCGAGTACATTGAGATGGATACAGATAGCGCCTACATCGCGTTCAGCGACCCTGAACCATTCAAGAATTTATTCAAATCTGAACAGCTAAAGCAACATTTTAAAACAAATTCATACAAATGGTTTCCAAGACCGGATCACTACGCATACGATAAAAGAACACCTGGACTATTTAAAGAAGAGTGGAGAGGTGATATGATTGTTGCGATCAGTAGCAAGAACTATATTTGTAGCTTACCTGATCCAAAATATAAGGAGAAAGTATCAGCTAAAGGTGTTCAGCAAGCGAAAGGGAAAAATCGTGATATTCTGAACCCTGAATCGTTTAAACGGGTGATTCATGAACGAATTACTATGAACGCAACAAATACTGGATTTCGTATTTGTAATGAACGGAAGGGTATGGTCACTTACAAGCAGCTGAAAACGGGACTTAATTATCATTATGACAAACGGAAAGTCAGTGAAGATGGGATTCATACAACACCACTAGATATATAAATCGACATAGCTTAGTAATTTCTTTGTCTTTACTATATTAACAATGAATGACAATAGAGCAGCTTTGTTAGATCGGCTTTATTACAACCCGAAAACTGGCTTTAGTGGTGCTAAAGCACTCTACTACCGCGCTAAGTTATATGATAAGAAGATCAGCTTAGGAGCTGTAACGAAATGGTACAAAGAGCAGTTAGATAATCAGCAACAGACAACACAAAAAGACAAGTTCCCACTTTACAAAATCGCAAGTCAAAATCCACATAGTTGGCAGGCTGATTTGACGTTTTGGTCGCCTACAATCATTTTTACAGCTGTGAACATCAATTCACGGATTGGTTATGCTAAGATTTCTCGAACAAAAAATGCGGATGCTATATTAGCTATTTTGAAGCAATTTACTAAGAAGCATACGGTTAATATTCTAACTACTGATAATGGAAGTGAATTTATGAACGCTAAAGTTCAGAACTATTTAAAATCAAACGACATTGAGCATTTCAACAACGAGCCTGGTGATCATTACAAAATGGGGAAGATAGAGCGATTCAACCGTACAATCAAGGAGAAGCTTTACCGTATCTACAAGAGCGGGGATCTCATCAAGCAAAAGACTTTAGATGATGTTATTGAAAATTACAATACGAGCTATCATACTGGAATCAAAGCAACGCCTCTTGAAATGGAAGGGCAAGTAATCACAGACGAGACACATCACAATCAGCGAGTAGCAGGATTAGTTCAATCAGAATTTGATATTGGTGAGACAGTTGTTGTTAAACTGCCAAAGAAACGATTTGATAAAGGTGGGCCCAAATGGTCTAAAGTCGTCTATTCAGTTGCTGGGTTTGACATACGATTGAGCTTAAAAGCAAAAACGGTAAAACAGTTTATGCTCGCCCAAACGATGTCAAAAAGGTCACGGGTGAGCAAACAAATGCTGATTCTGATAATGGAATTTGGGATGTTGAAAGAATACTCAAACATGTTGAAAACAAGGATGGGAGCTACAAATATCTGATCAGATGGAAGAACCATGGGTCGGAATACGATTCGTGGGAGCCTCAGAAGAATCTTAGATTGATCAATAAAAACAAGCCGTCAACATTAGAAAAATTGTATTTCGAAAGTATAAATCAAGAAATATAGGATAAACATGGACGTGGTGTATCTTGATGAGAAAGGTGACCCTATTGAGGATAAACCTATTGAGACATCTTCTAAGCAAGAAATTTCTGATAAGAAGATCTCAGGGGCGCCAGCCCATGAGGTCTCCGACCCCACGCGCCAGCTTGAAACGATTCAAAAAATAAATAGTATTAGAAAAGTTGATTCACTGACGTTGTCTCGGCGGACGGAGGTCCGAGGGCGCAGCCATTCGGTCCTTCGGACACGAAAGCCCGCTTTCCCCCTTATAAAGAAATATACACAAGATGCTTCAAAATCGCCTAAAGAAATGCTCTTTGGTACTCACGAAGATTATGTGTCATACTGCATCGCCCATGAAGCGTACTTAGAAACTCTAAGTAATGTTAGAGCTACTGGTGGTAAAGGGAAGTCACATGAACGGAAAGCAAAAGCGTAAGAATTTTACGTATTAATATTTTTTTATCATTCATTTAATTGATTTTAATATAAGAACGAGGCTGTAAAACAGCCGATTCGCAAACTACGTTTGCTCTACAATGTACGTCGCAGGAAATAGAAAGGGTGAATATCAAGACAAGAAGCAGGCTCTACTTGCAAAAACGCAAGCAAACCTTGCTCTACAACGGATTAAAGATGAAGCATTTAAAAATGCTTTGTGGGCAACTGATCAGTTAAATGGAGTTGATGTTTCCTCTAAAGACGCTCGGATCAAATCAACTCGATCGTTTGAAACTCAAACTACCCATACCGGGCCTATAAATAGCTCAAATCAAACTGAAACAAATAGATCAACTCAAAATGAACCTGATATCGGCGATGAAGACGACTCTCTTAGTGATTTAGACGATAGTGTCACTTCTGATAGAAGTCGTTCAAACTCAAGCATTCTAGTGTTAAACGATACGCCTCTAACTCAAACTGAACGAACACGTCGAGAGAGTGATATATCAATGGAAGATGTCAGTGAGAACGAGAGAATGCAGCAACAGGCATATTCGTTTGTGAAAGCTCTTTTTGGGAAATTTCCTTTTCTTGCTGATCTGGATATCCGTCCTAAGAATTCAAATGGAGAATTTACATTAAGCAAGCATGGAAAGAATATCGTTTTAGGTAAGAATGGTAATGTAACTTACACAAACGGACGAAGAGCACCGTCGGAGTATGTAGACAACCTTATTGATTGGTCTGAAACGGAATATCATATCATGAACATACTCAACCTAATGTCAAAAAACAAAGCGATTTCTGATAGATTACTGAAAAGTCAAGCGTTCAACGCACTAAAAGAGTTTACGAAAAGAAACCGACGTCTAGACACGTCTTTGAGCGATTTAGTTAAACTCGAGCAAACAAATTTAGGTTCTAAAGAGACCTATACTGATAACCAAGCTGAATACAAGCAATTACTTGAGCTATTAGCATCGAATCCAAAAAATAAATCAGTACTCAAAGAAATTGGAATTATCCCAATCGACAAAAACGGATCTGATCGGCTAAAGCGCGAATACAGATTGCATATTAAAGATGGTTATCTAAAGCTATACACAAACCGTCAAGGATTTACACCGAGTCACGCGCCAGCGAAAGAGAACGAGGTCAGTTGGCAGAAAACATTTGATTCGGTGTTTGAAAGAGCACTATTAGCTAAACGAACTATAGACGTATCAGGAACGAATATCCGAACTGTTTCACAATCAAAACGAAGACTCTCTTCGTCAGGGATTAATGAAAGCGACTATGGGACTACAAGACCAAACATGAAAGCCCCGTATGCGATTTCGTCAAGCACAACTACGTCAAAGGGTGTTCAGAGTGGTGATTTTCATGCTGAAATACAACGGATATTTTCAATGAATCCTTGGCTCGCTAACAATCGAATTCACCCAATTGTACTATCTCGCGAAGGTCAATTAGAGTTTGATCAACGATACGTGTTCGATAGTTCTGGTGAGGTTGTGCGTTTAGATAACAACAAACCCCTCACAAATAAGATGAGAGTTGATTTGAAGAAGACGATTCAATGGGGGTCAACACATCAATTCATTATTAACGAAATACAAGATCTATACAACAAAATGATTAACCGCAAGCGGGTAGATGAGAAGCAAAAGTACTTCTTGAGTCAAATTGAAAAGACTTTGGCGCGGAGTAACGTCGTGTCACCTTCAGCAAGTCATGACGCCAACGATATTGACGCTTTCGCAAGTAGACGAAAGACGCGTGGTACAGCGCCAAACAATCTCACAGGAAGAGGGCTACGTGGGGCGGGAGTTACAGGCGTGCCACGTAAAGCAAACCGGCCGTTCAATCTCAGAGACATACAAGGTTCGGGATTAGCTTCAGCTCAAAAATATTCACCAATCGGATCAAAATTCATTCGCTTAGCAGATCTGGACCAAGGTAAGCTGAAACTTGTCTACGCTAATAGAACTTCAGTTGGTCGTATTCGAGACATTAGCAAGCAGGTTGTAGCTCTTCTCAAAGAAATCGTATTTGAAGGGAACATTAACGAATCTCTATATGAGAGACTTGATCATGATGATAAGTTGCTCTTCCACGAAATATTGAAAGCGTGTCATCTTAATGATCAAATCCAGTAACTACTCAAAGAACCAAATGAACATCTGAAGAGTGAATTTGACAAACTTCGCGGTCAGATCATGCTTGGCAATGATAATCCGAAAATCAGAGCTGAGCTGAAAGCTATTTCAGTTGATATGTTTCAGAATGGTTTGATTTCAAAAAACGATTTCAAGCAAATCTCTTTACTTTAGATATAGATAGCAATTATGATCATTCGAAATGAGACTATGTTCAATGGGAAATCCTATAAAATCGATAGTAAGAACAATACCGATAAGCTGAAAAAGCTAATGAGTGAGTTAATCATTCATGAGAGTAGCTTAGGATAATTAGGATAAGAATCAACCTCAGGGGGGTCACCGACAACTCGTTCAAGAACGAGCCATCAGCTCATCAAAGAATGTATGGAAGGGTAATTTTGGTAAGACAAAGCGAAAAGCTAAAACATTCAAATTGTAGATAAATTTGAGATTTTGTCTTCAAGATCTTCAATTTTTTTGATTAATTGCTTGATTACAGACATGTTGATAATACTTATTTGGCTGTAATCTACATTCAGTTGAACACCGTCATCCAAATCTTCGTTTGGAATTAATTCAACAACTTCGAATGCGACTTCAGCTGCTTCTTGCGCAATTAACCCGATCTTTTGCTTTTTTGTAGCATCGGATTTGTAATTGTATGACACAGGATTAAACTTTTTGTAGCGCTCTAAATCAATATCAACAGATTGAATATTTTCTTTCAATCGTCTGTCTGATTGACTCCATATAGATTGACAGAACACAATCCCTGAAAACATAGCGCTGACATTGCTAAGAAAGTACGAACCCACGCCAGCGATACTTTGTGATGCTATAGGCGCTCCGATTGTATAGTGCTGGTACAACTGGTAGCTACTACCTCCTGGCGCGAAAGTAACCGAATGTCCTCCGTCGACATCTAGAGGGCATCGTGGGGTCGTTGTGTTAATTCCAACTCGGTTTGCAGCTGTAATTGATAAAATATTGTCCGCGCCAAAGAACCCTAGTGAGAGGCGGTTAGACGTGTTATTTGAACCTTGCCACGTGTAACTAATAATTCCACAATCAACATTTTGAAGCGTACGACCTAAAATCATCGTTGCTCTGTTTCCGGTCGTTATATTAGATTGAAGACTAACAATCTTTCTTTCAGTTAATGAAGCGCTCTCCATTGCCACATCGCCCAGCCACAACCCCTGTCTGCCTCGTATTGTCCCATTCACGTCTAAATTGCTAAGGCTATCGATAGTGCTTGAATTGATGGATACTCGTCTATCGGCCATCTGTAAATACAGAGCGGGCGTCGCGCTTGTGCTAGATGCTTTCCATGACATTGTGTCCGTCGATGCCGTCACTGAAGAACTCATCCACATCCATTCCGCATTACTTGTAGTTCCTCCTGCGCATCGTAATTGCAATTGATTTCTAAATGAAGTACCACGCCAATCATTGACCCAGCACTGTGAAATGGTATTAATAATACTTGAAGTTCTATCCCAAGTATCCTGAACAGCAAAACTGCCGACAGCGGTTCTTGCGCAAATTGATCCAAAACTATCTCCTGTAATACCATTAGTCGTATACATTAAAAGCGTTTGAGGCGAAGCGCTATTATCAAAAGAGTACCAACGTGTAGTGCTTATAGTGTTTTGATTTAATCCAATTTTATCAACGAAAACAGACGAAAGAGTCTGACTGCTTGGCGTAAATTGAACATCCCCAGTGTATAGCTGAGAGCAATTAAACGCGCCTTGCACATTTAATTTATAAGTGTTGTTGTTACTCCCGCCAATGCTGATATTACCAGCGCTTGAAATAAATAATGCCCCGGAATTTGATGTTTGCAGACTGAATCCGTGAGCTGTCGTTGGCCCCCAATATGTATAGCCGGAACTATTTAATTGAAGAGCAACCGATACGCCAGAACCCTGTGATGCTGTGATAGGTGTGTACGCTGTCGAATTATTGAAATACATCGAACGAAAGCCTGAAATATCAAGGTTGCCATCAACAACGACTGCTTTTCCTGCTGATACTGACCCATTTGTAATCCCGCTAATTAATGAAGCTGACGATCCCGTAAGAGACACACCACCAAGTAAGAGGATCCCCGTACTCAATGAGTTGATATTTGAAATATTGCGAGACGAATCAAGAACTAAAGCCTTTGAAGCAGTGGCAGTTCCTACGGTTAATCCCGTGAGATAATTTACATGAACGTTGCTAAAACCCACTCCACCAATTGCCATATCCGTACAACCAATATTGTTGATGTTTGATATTGATCTATTTGAATCCACGATTAGTGCTTTCGAAGCAGTAGCGATACCAGCCGTAACTCCAGTAATTAATGTTGTATCTGATTGGGTGAGGTTAACTCCATTTAACTGAAGCGTGCCAATGACATTAACAATACCTGTATTCGATATCGTTAAACGATTCGTGTTCGCTGTCATCAAAGCAAACCCATGAGCACTTGTTGTTCCCATACTTGAGAATGACGCCACACTATTCAGTTGAAGAGCAAACTGAGCTGTATTTTGGTTTGCTTCCCACGCTGTATAAGGACTAGCATGAGATGACGAAACTTTACGTATAGAAGCAATATCTCGGTTTGAATCTACAACAAGAGCTTTGCCGGCGGCAGCAAAGCCTTCTGTAATTGAGCTCACATATTGTAAGCCAGATGGAGACGCTCCATTGAGTAATGAACAAGAAATATTGTTAATACCAGTAATATCACGATTAGAATCAAGACAAAGGACAGAACCGGCGGCTGCAACACCAGCGACGATTCCGTTAAGATACGTCAATCGAAAGTCATTTTTTGGTAAAAAGAGAAGATGAGCTGTTTCGAGAGTTAGAGAGTCTTCAGCTGATTGATAGAACGATGGATTATACAGTGGAGAAATGAACGATGGCTTTTGTTCACTAAATGACATTTTATATATTCATAGCAATATAAGTCAAACCGTGTTTAAAATGGTAACACCTAAGATAATTCCGAACTACGGTGGACTGATTAAGCAGAAGAGGTCAGCCGCAGATGGTGATATCACTGCTTTACACATTAAGAAATTATTTCGTATGATCGTCCTCTCACCCTCAGGTGGTGGCAAATCAAATCTGTTGTATCATATCCTAAAAATGAGTCCGAATGTATTTGCTCATCTTCATATTATAGCGAGAAACCCAGATCAACCATTATATGATGATTTAAAAGAAAAATTAAAAGGGTTTGTAACATTTCATGACCCAGAGAATATTCCATCTGTTAATGATATAAGAAAAAGTGGTACAGTTGACGCTGTCGAATTAGTTGTATTTGATGACTTGTCCAGTGAAAAAATTCTACAACGAAATGTAATCGGCCCATTCTACTATCGCGGTCGCCATATGAAGCTATCGGTGATCATGCTGGCGCATTCGTTCTTCGCTTTGGATAAAATGATTCGACTTAATGCCGAATACTGTTTCATTTTGAAAGCCAACGCAAAGCGGGATCTCAAAATGATTTTGAAGGACTTCAATGTTCCAATTTCAGAATCGAACTTTTATGAGGTCTATAAACGCGCGAAGCAGAGCATTGGCAACGGAATGTTAATCGATAGTCAAAAAAATCAAATCAGGTACAATTTTGATGTTGTTGTAGATCCTGAAACACTACACCCAACTAAAATTACAAATAAAAATTAGGAAAAAAGCGAACTATATTCGTATCAAGACGAATTAATTCGTCGACTCGGTGATCTTTGATCACCTCAATATAGAGCAGATCCGAGAACAAGTTCTAATAGCAAACATGTCGTACTTAGTAAGCATCAATTCGAAGCACATCGTACCTAACGGGTTAAATAATTCATTCAAGTATGACCTTCCGAGTCAAGCAAGTAATTTACGAGATACGGAAGTATGCGTAGCCGGTATCACAATGTACAATTCTCAATTCAACATTGATTCATCGGCATACTACAATAACACATTTCAAATCGAATTCCCCACCGCAGCAACAACCGCTATCGTTAATATTACTCTCCAGAATGGTTACTTCAATTATGCTGATATCAATCGTATGATCCAAAAGGCCTGTGTTGAGCAAGGTGCTTTCTTAATTGATGCCGACGGTAATCGCGTTTTCTTTATCCAGTTGAGTGAGAATCCTACTTTCTATGCGGCGCAATTAGATCTGAGCGTAGTCCCAACGAGTCTAGGCAGTTATACCCGACCAGCAACAGGCTTGTACAGTACATCAGGTAGTGGTTTACCAACTACGGCTCAAACACCACGCCTAATAATCAATAATGTAGAATTTGGTAAAGTTATTGGTTTCAGCCCTGCTACCTATCCTCCAACTATGTCAACGACTGCAGTTGCTGCCTTGTCTAATATTACACCACAGGTCAACCCGGTCAGCTCCTACATGATTCGTTGCTCCCTTGTCAATAACGTTTTCAGCAACCCCAGCGATGTATTGTTCTCGTTTGATTCAGCTGGTACAACGATAGGTGATATCATTAGTGTTCGACCAAATGAGTTCATTTGGGTTGACGTTAACTCTGGTTCTTTTAGCGATATTCGATTAGAGGTTGTTGATCAAGATTTTAGAAGCGTCAAGTTTAACGACAGCAACATTCTTGTTCAACTATTATTCCGGTCAAAAAAACATCTAACTAGAAAGGCCCTAGAATCAATTTAAGCGAAACGAGGCCCCGCGACGTGCACGTAAGTTAGCCATGTGCTGCTTCATCTCAGGGGTACCTTTACCCATTTTTTTGATTCCCAAACCGGTGAGCTGCTTAACCGCGGCACGACCTGGGACAGCAAGAGCTGGTTGACCTAGATACGTTGAGGCTGCTGGAATTGCTATGTCTAATACACGGCTTGCTACCGGCTTAAATACATCAGCATTGTCTTTTACGAACTTCCAGGCTTTCTTGATCCAATCACCTAACGATCCGCCTTCTAAGTCAGCTGTGGTACGCGCTGCTTCTGGACTCCAATGGATACGAACGCCACTATTTCGCTTCTTAGCTTTCTGGATCTTGTCATATACAGCTGGATGAACGTAAATCTTTGAACTTCCACCTTGTAGCTGAGATTTGCTTAGTGTGATCGCTTGCCCCTTTGCCGCTTTCTCAATTTGCGGGTGGGTAATGTCAACTGTTACATCCTTGTAAAACGTCATGACGAGTTATGATGAGTTATATTGATAAACAGATTTCTTGCTATTTAATTAAATAATCAATATCTAAATCAGCAAATCGTTTCATCAAACCCATTCTCTTCTTCTGCCTACAATAGAGCCACAACAGACACCAAACTCCACAATACTCTGAGTATGTGCCTTGAAGCTGAATATCTGAATGTTTTAAATGACCTAATTTACTCGTCGGTGGGTTACCAAACGGGTCAAAGTATTCGCCATCATTTTGACAAACCCAATGACCAACCCCATCATCTGGTCGCATGAGCATAATGAATGATCCTCTTTTCGGTAGCGATTGTTTAATTTCCTGAATTGTATATATTTTGTCGATTCTGACATTTAGTAATTTTGCTAAAGCGATTAGGTCGTGATCTGAAGTTATTCCCTTCACGTATTCCATTTTCGATTTATTTAATTTTCATCAGCTATATCTTAGCAATCAATATACATACGCAGATAATATAGCCATGAGTACTCAATTAGCTGATCAACATCTTTTAAACAAGGCTGAGTCTGACACACCGGGTGAGGTTTCTGTATCGACCTCAAAATCCATTGTAGTCGTTCCTGATAATAATCAGGGAAGCTACAGTGGTCAGATTACGTTTGATGCTGCCTCCCAGTTAACCGGAAATAGTAAATTCACGGCATTAGAAGACACGACGCTTATCATCCCCTACACAGCAACGATGAAGGTATCTGGTACTCAGCCAGCTACTCCTCTAGCTTTTAACCGCTTCTCTCTCTGCCCGAAGTTCAATGTTGCCTCGATCATAGATTCGATTAGTGTTGAGCTTAACAATAAGACTATTCTGACTGAACAGTCGTTCAAACAATATTGGGCTAACTATGTCAAACCTTGGACTGAGACGACACAAGATGAGCTTGCTAAACATGGTGACGATCGCCTTCTTTGGTTAGACGATTGGAAGAGTATCAATCACACGGCTTCTACCGTCGCATATGGTGGCGATGGTTATTCAAACAATCAAATTACTCGTATCCCATCTGACACGTCAGCTCCAAGCTCTGATGTTGAAATGTCTGAAGGTAACAGCCAAGAGCCTACCGCTTTCAACTCTGCTTTCATGAAGCGTCTCGTAAATTATGCCCCGATGGTTATCGATAAGGACGAAAGTACCGCGACTTTCAGCTGGCCTTCGATGGGTGGTAAAGCCGCGAAGAACATCACTGAACAAACTGGAAAGAGCTGTTTCAAAGAGTATGCCGCGCCCGCGACAACCGGAACGAGCTATGTTGGAAGTTGGTTTTGGCTCCACAAGATTCGCCTTATGGATCTTCACCCTCTGTTCAAAGCGCTTCAACTCACTGCTAACTGTCAGCTTAAGATCAAGCTTCGTATCAATCAAGGTAAATTTCAAGTGACTGCGGGCGACAGTGGATACTCAATCACGAGTTCGATCATGACCAGTGGTACGACTTGTCCACTCATGCTACCAAGCATGTATATAGGTAATCCACTTCAAGGGCGTCTCAAGGCTGGCACCGTTCTCGACGTAGCGTATGGTGCGATTCGCAATGAATATTCGAATCCGGCTATTGAGGGTTCTGGATACTTCCCATTCACACAGGCGCGCCTATACATTCCAATGTATGAACTTGCCAATCCAACAAGTCTCATCTCTTCACCTGTACGAACCGTTCGCTATCTTGATTGCTATTCTCAAATGTGGAACAAGCAGGCTGGTCTAGCTGTTAAGCCTGATGGTACTCAACACAACACACCATTCAATCTTCAAGCTTCGGGGACACACAAGAATGTAAAATATGTATGTCTTCTTCCGTTCGCTGAAACATCTTCGGGTAATTTCAATTCCGTGAATGGTCTCCCGCAGTATCAGAGTCCTGTTGATAGCGCTCCAGCGACGCTACACCCTGGATCGTGTATCCGTAATTTTCAGGTAGAAGTTGGTGGTCAGAGTGTATTTAACGCTCTAAAAGAATACGACTTTTCGTCGTTCCGCGATGAAGTAGCCAAGCTTGGTGCGATCAACGCTGATCTAGGTCGTTTCAACAGTGGCCTACTTACAGAAAACCAGTGGACCTTTGCCAATCGTATGCTCGTAGCTGATGTATCGCGTCTAACCCACCCTGATGTTCCAGCCTCTGTTGTTGTGAGTGGAATTAATGGATCGTCGCAAGGTAGTGACCTTCTTCTACTCATTATTTATGAACGTGAGTTGGAATTGGATATACTGACTGGGGAGGTGCTCTCGTTTAACTAAGTGCGTTAGCTTCCATTGAACTATAACGATGATATTCTATGAACTAAAATTGAATTTTTTTATCTATCAAAAAATAAGTCAACTTCTATGGATTTTGGTAAAGTTTATGAACTTTAGGTATGATCTGAAGTCACCTTGACTCGTGAAATTTCACTGCTTAGCTTCGGACAATTCGTAGTAACATATTCGCTCTCACGAAGCCAAACAAAGTACTTTGGATCATTTTGATAAATCCAATCAATTGTCTTACCCTTATGCTTACCCCAGTTGATCTTATAGCTACAATCTTCTTCAGTTAAATTATCGCGCAAGAAGTCTGCAATATCAGGATGAGTATCTAATAGCATTTTATTTTGACTAAGCCATTTACAATATGACTTGTCAATAGCGTAAACTTGGTCAATTGCCTTGCCTTTGTATTTCCCAAATCCAATCATGATTGTATTTTATATGTCGTCTATATACTACACCCTACAAAAAGAAAAAAAATGAAAATAATTAAATCGTTTCATCAATTTATTGATCTACGTATGACCAGAAGGCTTCTTCATCGTTATTCAATGATATTAACTTAGCGGGGCTGAACATAATCTTTGCATGTGTCTCTGGGAGATCGTCTAGTACAGATTTGAGTTTCACGAAATGAGTCAAATACGAACCATACTCAAAACTGTAGAAATCGTCAACGTATTGCTGACTCTCTAAGAATTGGATTTTATCTTTACGGATCTCATCATGACTCGTATAGATCTTCTCACAATCACAATGCTTAATAGCAAAGCAATAGTCACATTCAAACCACATATCACCGTTGCATTGGTGGTTCCACTGAATGTGCTCACGATACTCTTGAATGCTACCATTGAAGGTTGCCGCAATTTGAAGACGACCGATCGTTTCAAAGTTGCACATTGTTGTTAATGTTGTTGCTGAAGTTGTTGATTACTGGAATCTGTTGTTATACCTTACTCATTTAACTATCAGAATGGTGTGACTTCTTGTAAAAATATTTGATCCTGATCTTTGCTGATATAATATGCACTTTCTCAAATAATCAACACATCTACGCTATGATAGGCTGAAAGTGCTTCATCCACATGCCGAGTTAAAAACTATGATAGGCTGAATAGTCCGTTGTGGTGCGTTGAAATGGAATTACATATCAACGCTTTAGAGGTTGATTGGTGATGTCGCCATACGTAGAAAATTGCTTTGCATGAGACGCGTTTAGAGGACTTACCTACTTCTAGAGGGTAAAATTTTGCAACACCAGAAGTACGAGATAGCGACTTTTAGTCGTATATTTCACACTGAAAAATTGTTGCAAAAAAATGTCCAGCATAAACGCAATACTATATTATTCTGCTGCAAGTTTAACGACTTGCAGCCAGAATTCCGATCACCAAAGCGCATCGAAATATCATCAGTGGTGACCCGTGCGTTGAAGACGCACCACTAAAATTTGGCTCAAGGTCAACACGTTTGAAATGACCCGACGCAAGAGCGAGCGACTAATAGGTACACGATTGGAGCGCCCGAGTAACACTCAAACAAGTAGAATGTTGCATGCGGTTCAACCGTAATGACCTTAAAGTCGGCTATAAGTCTAAAAGCGACGACTACACTGTGAACAACCGTGTAACGGGGTTGCTGTGCTAAGTACGAAGTAGCACAGCAGACACCCAATTAGTGGCTCAACCTGATTTCTGGACGACCCTGGTCGTCCCATCAGACAGCTCACTATTTAGGTTAGCTCCCTCACTTTCACCACTATACATGATCCTAATACAAAAACCTCAGTTGAAAATACCGAGTTCAGCGCAGTCCCTCTGCGCTTCACCACATCGCTTCCTCGTAAGACCACGTGTAAGCTACGTCACGGAGAACACTCCCGTGACAAACCGTGTTAGCAAGATGAGCGCGGCGGCTGTAGTTATCGACCAACCGAAGCCAGTGGGAGCAGTTAGGATTGACCTGCTCGCACTTAGTCATAATGGCCGAGCCACGTCAAGGATCTAAACGACGAAAAATGCCATGCCTGTTCGTAATTCCTCGAGCACGTGACTGAAAGGCCGAAAACTCACAATTCTGCTGTGAACAGTCGGTGCTGGTCGAAACGTGGAGCCGCCGTTGTACCGAGCGCCGACGTGTGGAGCAGTATCAGCTGCTTCGACCCAGAATCTTCGGGATCTTTACAGTCCGCAGGAAGCTCCTGAGCATAACTGATCACTCGTGGTTGACAGCAGCGTCGCGAGCGTCTAAACCGACAAATCTGGTGCCTGGCGTCGCCGCTGCCTCTCGTCATGAACGGCATTCAACACTTGTCAGGCAAGCAAAATGCATAGGTAGACGCGCTGTCTCTCCCCGGATAGTGCATGGGCCAAAAATTTTGGTGTCTTTCGCATGCCGCCAGGTGTGGTGTGGATCTCAGACATGGCTGCCGACCTCCAGGCTCAACTTGTGCGCCGTTGCTCAAGCTGGCGCGAACAGCATCGAGGTGAGGCAACAGCCGCGCGCGCCTTCGGGTTTAAGTTCGGCTGGACGACAATGCGCGACGATCTACGCTGGTTCTTGCACAAGTCTCAGCGCTGTGAGGTCGTTGACTGACATGTCGAGCTGCGTTCGTAGAGACCGCCCGCCCCGCGCGGCGAAGCGAAACGAAGTTCTTTACGTCGACAAACTCGCGATGTCAAAGAGCTTGAGAGGCTCAAAGAATGTTTTTGTGCTCAAAGACGATTATCTGGGTTTGTTGAGCTGATCTAAAGCGACACCGCGACGACCGAAGACACCGTGAATAATATAGAAATGCGTATATGCTGGACATTTTTTGCAACATTTTTTCAGTATGAAATATACGACTAAAAGTCGCAATCTCGCACCTCTTGTGTTGCAAAATTTTACCCCCTAAAAGTAGGTAAGTCCTGTAAACGCGTCTCATGCAAAGTAATTTTCTACGTATGGCGACATCTGCAATCAACCTCTAAAGCGTTGATATGTAATTCCATTTCAACGCACCACAACGAACTATTCAGCCTATCATAGTTTATAACTCGGCATGTGGATGAAGCGGTTTCAGCGAGAAAGTTCATATTAGATCAGCAAAGATCAGGATCAAATATTTTTACAAGAAGTCACACCATTCTGATACATAAATGAGTAAGGTATATTAAGTAGATTTGGTAATCAACAACAATGTGCAACTTAGAAACGATCGGTCGTCTTCAAGTTACGTCTACCTTTAATGGTAGCATTCAAGAGTATCGTGAGCACATTCAGTGGAACCACCAATGCAACGGTGATATGTGGTTTGAATGTGACTATTGCTTTGCTATTAAGCATTGTGATTGTGAGAAGATCTATACGAGTCATGATGAGATCCGTAAAGATAAAATCCAATTCTTAGAGAGTCAGCAATACGTTGACGATTTCTACAGTTTTGAGTATGGTTCGTATTTGACTCATTTCGTGAAACTCAAATCTGTACTAGACGATCTCCCAGAGACACATGCAAAGATTATGTTCAGCCCCGCTAAGTTAATATCATTGAATAACGATGAAGAAGCCTTCTGGTCATACGTAGACCAATAAATTGATGAAACGATTTAATTATTTTCATTTTTTTCTTTTTGTAGGGTGTAGTATATAGACGACATATAAAATACAATCATGATTGGATTTGGGAAATACAAAGGCAAGGCAATTGACCAAGTTTACGCTATTGACAAGTCATATTGTAAATGGCTTAGTCAAAATAAAATGCTATTAGATACTCATCCTGATATTGCAGACTTCTTGCGCGATAATTTAACTGAAGAAGATTGTAGCTATAAGATCAACTGGGGTAAGCATAAGGGTAAGACAATTGATTGGATTTATCAAAATGATCCAAAGTACTTTGTTTGGCTTCGTGAGAGCGAATATGTTACAACGAATTGTCCAAAGCTAAGCAGTGAAATTTCACGAGTCAAGGTGACTTCAGAACATACATAAAGTTCATAAACTTTACCAAAATCCATAGAAGTTGACTTATTTTTTGATAGATAAAAAAATTCAATTTTAGTTCATAGAATATCATCGTTATAGTTCAATGGAAGCTAACGCACTTAGTTAAACGAGAGCACCTCCCCAGTCAGTATATCCAATTCCAACTCACGTTCATAAATAATGAGTAGAAGAAGGTCACTACCTTGCGACGATCCATTAATTCCACTCACAACAACAGAGGCTGGAACATCAGGGTGGGTTAGACGCGATACATCAGCTACGAGCATACGATTGGCAAAGGTCCACTGGTTTTCTGTAAGTAGGCCACTGTTGAAACGACCTAGATCAGCGTTGATCGCACCAAGCTTGGCTACTTCATCGCGGAACGACGAAAAGTCGTATTCTTTTAGAGCGTTAAATACACTCTGACCACCAACTTCTACCTGAAAATTACGGATACACGATCCAGGGTGTAGCGTCGCTGGAGCGCTATCAACAGGACTCTGATACTGCGGGAGACCATTCACGGAATTGAAATTACCCGAAGATGTTTCAGCGAACGGAAGAAGACATACATATTTTACATTCTTGTGTGTCCCCGAAGCTTGAAGATTGAATGGTGTGTTGTGTTGAGTACCATCAGGCTTAACAGCTAGACCAGCCTGCTTGTTCCACATTTGAGAATAGCAATCAAGATAGCGAACGGTTCGTACAGGTGAAGAGATGAGACTTGTTGGATTGGCAAGTTCATACATTGGAATGTATAGGCGCGCCTGTGTGAATGGGAAGTATCCAGAACCCTCAATAGCCGGATTCGAATATTCATTGCGAATCGCACCATACGCTACGTCGAGAACGGTGCCAGCCTTGAGACGCCCTTGAAGTGGATTACCTATATACATGCTTGGTAGCATGAGTGGACAAGTCGTACCACTGGTCATGATCGAACTCGTGATTGAGTATCCACTGTCGCCCGCAGTCACTTGAAATTTACCTTGATTGATACGAAGCTTGATCTTAAGCTGACAGTTAGCAGTGAGTTGAAGCGCTTTGAACAGAGGGTGAAGATCCATAAGGCGAATCTTGTGGAGCCAAAACCAACTTCCAACATAGCTCGTTCCGGTTGTCGCGGGCGCGGCATACTCTTTGAAACAGCTCTTTCCAGTTTGTTCAGTGATGTTCTTCGCGGCTTTACCACCCATCGAAGGCCAGCTGAAAGTCGCGGTACTTTCGTCCTTATCGATAACCATCGGGGCATAATTTACGAGACGCTTCATGAAAGCAGAGTTGAAAGCGGTAGGCTCTTGGCTGTTACCTTCAGACATTTCAACATCAGAGCTTGGAGCTGACGTGTCAGATGGGATACGAGTAATTTGATTGTTTGAATAACCATCGCCACCATATGCGACGGTAGAAGCCGTGTGATTGATACTCTTCCAATCGTCTAACCAAAGAAGGCGATCGTCACCATGTTTAGCAAGCTCATCTTGTGTCGTCTCAGTCCAAGGTTTGACATAGTTAGCCCAATATTGCTTGAAAGTTTGCTCTGTTAAAATTGTTTTGTTATTGAGCTCGACTGTGATCGAATCAATGATCGAGGCAACATTGAACTTCGGGCAGAGAGAGAAGCGGTTAAAAGCAAGAGGAGTAGCTGGCTGAGTACCAGATACCTTCATCGTTGCTGTATACGGAATGACTAATGTTGTATCTTCAAGTGAAGCAAATTTTGAATTGTTGCCAGTTAGTTGGCTCTGTGCATCAAAAGTTATCTGACCTGAATATGAACCTTGGTTGTTGTCAGGAACAACTACAATAGACTTCTGAGTAGAAACTGATATTTCAGCTGGCGAGTCAGACTCAGCCTTATATAAAAGATGTTGATCCGCTAATTGAGTGCTCATTGTTATAAGAACGAAGTTCGAAGGGTCGCAGATCCGAGAACAAGTTCTCTAAGCTCTGCTATATATTACCAATGCGTGCTATATTGTTTCATCAGATATAGTAAATGAAAATTAATTATTCTAATGGAATTCGTGAAACCAATAACGTCTGATCACGATCTTATCGCTTTAGCAAAAATACTCAATGTCAGAATCGACAAAATATATACAATTCAGGAAATTGAACAGCCTTTACCAAAAAGAGGAGCATTCATTGTGCTCATGCGACCAGATGAAGGCGTCGGTCATTGGGTTTGTCAAAATGATGGTGAATACTTTGATCCGTTTGGTAACCCACCGACGAACAAATTAAGGAACTTAAAATACTCAGACATACAGCTTCAAGGCACGTACTCCGAGTACTGTGGGATTTGGTGTCTATTATGGCTCTACTGTAAGCAGAAGAAGAGAACGGATTTATTGAAACTATTCAGTGATTTAGATATTGATTTGATCGAAGCTCAAGAGTCTTCGACTCGCGAGCAAGGTCGCTTGTCTTCAGACAATTATTTAATTTAATGCAACGAAATCTGGCTTCTAATATAAATCAGATTTAACATAACTCAACATGGCATCGTATCGCAAAGTGTCGCTCGACATTACACCGACTCAGCTTCGGAGCGCTGCGCAAGGAAAACGAATCACGTTGAGTGCTAAGCAACTAAAAGGTGGCTCTGTCGCTTTTCATGTCCATCCAGAGAATTATGATAAAATTCAAAAAGCGATCAAACAAAACAAGGGAACGCGACTTTATATTGCACAAGGCGCTATCAATCATGATTTGATGCAAGGTGGCTCCGTTTGGTCTTGGCTAAAAGATAAAGCTTATCCCTGGGTCAAGCAAAATTGGAATATTATCAAACCAGTTGTTAGCAAAATTGCCGGCGCTGCTGTTCCAGCTGCTGCCGCTTACGTGGGTCAGCCACTCGCCGGTCCAATGGCTAGACAAGCTTTAACAACGCTCACCGGTTTGGGAATCAAAAAAATGGGTAAGGGTACCCCTGAGATGAAGCAGCACATGGCTAACTTACGCGCACGACGAGGTGCGAGCTTTCGCTTAAATTGAACCTAGGGCGTTTCTAGTTAGATTGTTTTTTTTTGATCGGAATAGAAGATTCAGCAAAATGTTACTGTCGTTAAACTTGACGCTTCTAAAGTCTTGATCGACAATCTCAAGTCGAATATCGCTGAAAGAGCCTGAATTAACATCAACCCAAATAAACTCATTTGGGCGAATCGAAACAATATCTCCGATCGTTGTTCCAGCAGAATCGAAGGAGAATAATACATCACTTGGGTTCGAAAACACGTTATTCACAAGAGAGCAAAGAATCATATATGAGCTTACAGGGTTAACCTGAGGTGTGATATTAGACAAAGCCGCAACTGGACTTGATGATACTGTTGGAGGATATGTACCTTGGCTGAAGCCAATCACTTTACCAAATTCTACATTATTGATTATTAGACGTGGTGTTTGAGCTGTTGATGGAAGTCCTGAGCCACCTGAAGAGTAAATCCCAGTTGAAGGTCGTGTATAACTACCGAGGCTCGTTGGAACTACACTGAGATCTAATTGCGCAGCGTAAAAAGTAGGATTTTCACTCAACTGGATAAAGAAAACGCGATTACCGTCGCTATCAATTAGAAATGCTCCTTGCTCAACGCATGCCTTCTGAATCATACGATTAATATCAGCATAATTGAAGTAACCATTCTGGAGAGTAATATTAACGATAGCGGTTGTTGCCGCTGTTGGAAACTCGATTTGAAATGTGTTATTGTAGTAGGCCGATGAATCGATGTTGAATTGAGAATTGTACATTGTGATACCGGCTACGCATACTTCCGTATCTCGTAAATTACTTGCTTGACTTGGGAGATCATACTTGAATGAATTATTTAACCCGTTAGGTACGATGTGCTTCGAATTGATACTTACTAAGTACGACATGATATTTATCTCTAAGCTCTACTCTATATTTAGTTTTCTGATTTTATCGATGAAACGTTTTTAATTGACTTCAACTCAAGAGTTTCATTGTCGAATACCTTATCAAAATTGCTACGGATATGACTGTTTATACTATCGACGAATAGAAGTTGACCTTTTTGCTCTGTTGCCTTACGATATGCGTTATAGAATTGCTCTTTAGACATCGGAATGTTGAAATCGGAAAGGATCAAGTCCAAATCGCGACGTGAATTGGCCCTAAGCACACCTACAAGCTCTGAGTTCACGCGTATGAGCTTGAAACATCCTTGGTAGTAAGATTGTGTCAGGAATACGGAGCTCAAATTTTTGTGGCGTCCTCTCGTAAAATAATGACTGAAGACTGTCTTCTGTAGGTTCATATCGTTTGCATAGTCATCTATGATAACTAATTCAATGGCTTTTGGATCATCTGATTTACGAATTGTGTCAACCGTTGGAATGTTATCACTTGGCCAAAACGTGATAAATCCCTTGAGCTTGTCTTTAAGGTAATTATAAAGCTCCTGATCTTCGTTTCTGGCGATTATATGTAAATGAGAGAAGCAATTCGGTGAAGATTTCAGAATATGAAAAATTGTATTGTTTTTACCGCTGTTACTTGGCCCAACGAGAATCATTCTAAATAGCTTTTTTATACCTAGTTGTTTAATGTCACCGCCTGAATCATTTTTGTACTTAGCCGGTAGTTGGCCACCGTAATTAGGAATCATGGCTAAACTTATATTCGTACCAATATAAAAAAATGTCACTCGCTGAACAAAAGCCATCGTTCATTTCTCCACTTTACAATCCATCGTTCTACCAATCTTCAGAAGACTCCCTAACACTTGAATCAGCTCAGCTTCTATTTCTACCAAAGAATGACTTTCGATTGTCGTATCTTAACGGAATCGTCGCTGGTGTTGCAGCCCCCGGTGCTGTCCTTTGTCTTGATTCTAATCGTGATATTACTAATATTAACAATATTTCTTGTACATTACTCAATGGAGCGTCTACAGCTGGCTTACAATACGTGAGCTCAGTGACTCCCGGATTTGCAGCTGCAGACAAAGCATTGATTTGCGATTCTAATCGTGACATCGCAGGGTTACGGAAAGTAAGCTCTTCTCACCCATCTCCATACACAGCATGGGAAGCCTCCCAGTCGACAGCACAGTTTGCCCTCCAGTTAAACAGCATTGCTTCATTCTCTTCAATGGGCACGACCAGTTCGCATGGGTTCGCTTTGATGACAGCAAATACAAATCGATTGACTATAAATGCAAGCGGAGTTGTCAATGTGATTGGCACTCTACAGTTGAACGGTACTGCTATAACCCCGACAGACACAAGTCTCATAACAGGGATTACAGCTGGAACAGCAACTGCTAGCAAAGCGTTGATTGTTGATGGTGCGAGAAGTATCTCGAACTTGAACTCTGTTGGATGCACTGATATGGTAATTGGCGGAGTAGGATTTAGCAATATTCACGTAAGTTATTTAACTGGTCTCACTGGAGGTACCGCGTCAGCTTCTAAAGCATTAGTTGTCGATTCATCTCGTAACATTGGAAATTTAAATTCAGTTTCGGCATCAACATTGGTTTTGGGCGGAACTTCGCTTACATCAACTCAAGCAAATTTACTTAGTGGCGTAACGGCTGGAAGTATCAGTGCTACTAAGGTAGTTACAGTTGATTCTAATAACGATGTTACAGGTTTTCGCTCAATGTATTTTACAAACTCGACACCATATACTCCACTGACTCTATCGCAGGGTTCCGGCGTGAGTGTAGCTCTTCAATTGAACAGCTCGGGATATTCTTACTGGGGTCCGACGAGTGCTCATTCGTTTGCTCTTCAGACAAGCAATTCTGGAGCATTATATATTTCCGCTGCAGGTAATGTCAGCATTGGTGGAAGCAATAATGGGACTTATAAACTCAATATTCAAGGAACTTTGAACTGCACTCAATTGTATATTGGAGACACTTTGTTCAACCCCTCAGCTTCAACATTTACTAATGTATTAGTTGATAAGATTGCACTCAACCAATCAGGAACGTCTTCAACACGGTGGTATGCTTTCGACAATTCCCCCACCACGCAGAATCTTATGCTATTTCAAACCGGATCGGGCGTTACTGGGGACGGTCTTGGAAGCATCGTTGTTCGCTCAGCTACAAGTTCGTTTTGTATCCAAGACATATCTGACCGTTCGAGTTCACCGTCAAACTATAATTCTATTGAACAAGCCTGGGTTTCAGATTCACGAAGTGGTGTGTTTCGAAATCAATTGCAACTTCGATCTCAGGGCGGGTCAACATCAACTTCAAATTGGTTATGGATTGACTCGTCTGCTTCGCCAGGAAGAGTCGCATGGCAATTAACTGATTCTACGACGACACCATCTCTCAATATTGATTTAGCAAATAGACGAGTTTCTATTAACTCGAGCACTATTGATAGTCTTAGCAATTTTGATGTAAATGGTACAATACGAGGCCGTCAGGGGATTTGGCTGGGGGATGTTGCTATGGAAAGCACGTCACTTACTGAGCGAAAAGTTGTTACGCTACAATCAACTATGACAGCCGGAAATAAATCGACAATGATACTAGGCAGAACGCTTCAAAACGTAGATTGTGGAATTATTGGCTATACTTGGGCTGGAGCGAACAGCACGTCTAATTGTCTCTCGCTAGGTTTCTTTGGCGCTGACAATATTTTGTCAATAACAGCAGCTAATCGTGTCGGTATTAACACAACCACCCCCAAATGCCCACTAGAAGTGGCTAATGGAGAATCAATAACGTTTGCTGCTGGAGGAGGGAGTTATCAATTATATCAGCACAATACGATAGGGGCTCCCATTGCAAGTCAAAGTATTGCAAGCGCAGTAGGGCCGTATTTTCTCAGTAATGTTTCTGCTCTATTTTCTGGAATAGTATTCTGTCAATCTATATGGAGTCAGAGTGATCGCAGATTAAAAGAAAACATCAAACCAGTTGATATTGATATTGAACGTTACAAGCAATTTAATCCTATTTCATACAATTACAAATCCGATGCTACAAAAAAGCAAAAGATCGGGCTAATTGCACAAGAAGCAGCTGAAGTCGCATTCGAAGTTGTTGAATTAATTCCAAACGAAGATTTGGATGACGGTGTTCAACTGAATGTAGATTACAGCCAAATAAGTATTATCAACTTGTCTGTGATCAAGCAATTAATCAAAAAAATTGAAGAGCTTCAAAGCGAAGTACTAATTCTGAAAAATGTTATAGGCATCAGAGATGCCATGAACCCTATGGGTTCTATAGCTTGAACGTTTTCGCCTTTTTAGACTTCTTTCCAAAATTGCCTTTCCAAACAGTGTCAGAAGACTTGATCTCACCTCCTCGTTTATCCTCTGGCTTGCTCTCTTGAATGACTAGCTCACTCATTAATTTTTTTAGCTTGTCGGTGTTGCCTTTACTATCCTTTTTATAGGATTTCCCGTTGAGCCAGACTGGTCTGGCGATTCGGGGAACTTCGTTCCCCTTGAACATAGTCTCATTGCGGATAATCATATTGCTCTATATTTTATAACATAGAAATTTGCTTGAAATCAGATTTACTAATTAATCCGTTTTGGAACATATCGACGCTAAGAGCCTTTAGCTCATTCCGGATTTTAGGGTTATCATTTCCAAGCATAATCTGGCCGCGTAGCTTATCAAATTCACCCTTCAGATGCTCATTCGGCTCTGTAAGTGGCTTCTGAATCTGATAGTTCAGATGGCACGCTTTCAATATTTCATGGAATAGCAACTTATCGTCATGGTCAAGTTTTTCGTATTTTGATTCGTTGACGTTTCCTTCAAAAACGATTTCTTTGAGTAGAGCAACGATCTCCTTCGATATATCACGAATCCGGCCGACTGAGGTGCGGTTAGCATAGACAAGTTTCAGCTTTCCTTTGTCCAAATCTGCTAATCGAATGAATTTTGATCCTATTGGAGAATACTTTTGAGCTGAGGCGAGCCCCGAGCCTTGTATGTCTCTAAGATTGAAAGGGCGATTGGATTTACGCGTTACGCCTGAGAGTCCTGCTCCATACAATCCTCGTCCTTTAAGTGTTTGTTTGCTGATACCACGTCCAGAAGTACTCTCAGGCTTTATTCCAAGTCTTGATGAAATCGTAGCTAATGCAGTATTTGCTCTTGTCCTATCCTCAGTGGATAATTGCTTCGATTGAATTGAATTAACAATATACCTGATCGTTGTCTGCCAATCAATATCTACATTATATAATTTGCCTAATGTTCGAGAAGCCACTGTTCTCCCGTCAGCTTGATGAAATAGAGCTGAATTTTCGCCAAAGTAATATTCATTCAAAACACGACCATTTCCAATAGGGTTCAGCCTCTCGCTAGCTAGCCATGGATTAGTAGCAAATAAATAAGCTACATGCTGTCTTGGTGTATTCCCAAACGGTATTGCTGCTCTTTTACGGGTTCGCGTATCATTTGATACTGTACTATCACTTAGACTTCGTTTTGCTTTCTCTAACGCTTCCTTTTCAACTTCTTTACGGATTTTTAAACGTTCAGCCGCATCCTCTTTAATAGCTTCAAAACCCGCCTTAGCCTTACGACTATTCCGACTTAGAGTAATACGTCCAACGGCTTCTAGATGATCGTTAATGACTTGTTGGACATAACCTTCAGTTAGAGCCCAATCAATAGTCTTTTCAGCGGTTGATTGATCGCCTATTCGTGATTTAGATACTCTTCCGTATAATTCAGAATATTTATACATGTAATAACGATTTGATAGCTTATTACCAGGCAATATCGGACGAAGCTTCTTTCCCTTCAAGAAATCATATTTTTCGTAAAGAAGACGTATTGTACGACGAGAGACTTCCTGATCAATATCTGATTCCTTACTCGACGAAACACTTTCTACATCCATCGGTTCATTATCATCAAGATCGCTAATGCTGTCGCCTTCATCGCCAACATCCTCATCAATTTTTTCAATGAATTGTCTCGTCGATTGAGTAGTAGCTTCAGTCGTTTGTGTTTCAACAGATCTCGTAGATTTTCCAGAAAGATCAATTCCGTTCAATTGGTCTGTAGCCCAAAGTGCATTTCTAAATGCTTCATCTTTTATGCGCTGTAGAGCTAAGTTAACTTGTGTTTTAGCCAGTAGAGCCTGCTTCTTGTCTTTATATTCACCCTGTCTATTTCCTGCCACGTACATCTTCGTTTATATTAAATGAATGTTAAAAAAATATTAATTCGAAGAATTAGGGGCGCTAGCCACGAATTCAAGAATTCTTAGCTAGCTAATTAAATCGTAGAAATGCAAATCTTTTGCTTTTTGGCGCGGGGCGTAGCCCCCGCCCGGACAAGGGATCAGAGATCCCACGGGCTCCTTCGGAGGCCACACGACGAAGTCAGGTCTTTCATACGTGACTTGCGCGCTTCACCATTCGCTCTCACATTACTTAGAGTTGATGAGCCGATGGCTCGTTCTTGAATAAGCGAGCTTAGTGTCCTTGGCACGGTGCTCGCATGGAGCGAACGCAGTTCGCGATTCGTCAGCACAGCTGACTCTACCCTTGCCTTCGGGCAAACGAGTTGTAGGTGATGGAGCAATCGAAGATTGCAGGGGCACTTTCAGTGCCTGTCCCTCGTCCGTCGAGATAAATATGCTTCATGAGCAATACAATATGAAATGTAATCTTCATGTGTGGCAAATATCATTTCATGTGGGGTTTTTGACGCATCGTTTTTATATTTTTTGATCTTCTTCGGCTGAAACGGCGAATCAACTGGTTTCTTCATCAAATCGAGACTATAAAATTGTTTAATTGAATCACTCATCTCTTGTTTAGAAGACGTCTTAACACCATGGTGGGGGAGAGGCAGGCCTCTCGGGGTTCCACCTGAGGGTCTGTCGACCTCGGGCATCGCCCGTCGCAGAACCCCGCCTACGTCTGGGCTCCGCTCAATGATCTCCTCATCAATTGGGTTACCTTTTTCATCAAGATACGTCACGTTCATGTTTATAGACATCAGAGATGTCATGAACCCTATGGGTTCTATTCTATATTTTGACCAATAGATTTAAAGTAGATTTTCTCTAAATTCGAAGGCTTATTTTTATTGATGAGTCTAAGGTTCTTCTGAGGCTCCCAGCTATCGTATTGTGCTCCGTGGTTTTTCCATCGTATCAAATATTTATAAGAACCATTTTTGTTTCGAGTATGCTCAAGTATTCTTTCAACATCCCATATTCCATCATTAGAATCAGCATCCATTTGCTCAGCAGTGACCTTTTTAACTTCATTCGGTCTCGCATAGATAGTCTTACCGTTTTTGCTTTTAAGCTCAATCGTGTAACCGTCAAATCCAGCAATAGAATACACAATCTTTGACCATTTGACTCCACCCTTATCAAATCGACCTTTAGGCATCTTAACAACGACTGATTCACCAATATCAAATTCAGATTGAACCATATTGGATACTTTCTGATTATGATGCGTTTCGTCTGTGATGATTTGACCTTCCATTTCAAGAGGCGTTGCTTTGATTCCAGTATGATAGCTCGTATTGTAATTTTCAATAACATCATCTAAAGTCTTTTGCTTGATGAGATCCCCGCTCTTGTAGATACGGTAAAGCTTCTCCTTGATTGTACGGTTGAATCGCTCTATCTTCCCCATTTTGTAATGGTCACCAGGCTCGTTGTTGAAATGCTCAATCTCTTCAGTCTTGAAGAAGTTCTGAGTCTTTGTGTTCATAAATTCACTTCCATTATCAGTTGTCAAGATATGAACTGTATACTTTTTGACGAATTGTTTCAAAACAGCTAATACGGCGTCAGCAGATTTGGAGCGCAAAATCTTAGCGTAACCAATTCGTGAATTGATGTTAACTGCTGTGAAGATGATAGTTGGAGTCCAAAAAGTCAAATCAGCTTGCCAGCTATGCGGATTTTGACTTGCGATTTTGTAAAGTGGAAATTTATCTTTTTGAGTTGTTTGCTGCTGAATATCTAACTGCTCTTTGTACCATTTCGTTACAGCTCCTAAGCTGATCTTCTTATCGTACAACTTAGCACGGTCATAGAGAGCCTTAGCTCCACTGAATCCTGTTTTTGGATTGTAATACAAGCGATCTAGCAAAGCAGCTCTATCGTCGTTGAGCTGATCGCTCGCATTTGTGCGTGTGGTCAGTGACCCCATCCCCATCATGTTCATTGTTAGTATAGTAAAGGCAAAAAAATACTAAGTTATGTCGATTTATATATCTAGTGGTGTTGTATGAATCCCATCTGCACTGACTTTCCGCTTGTCATAATGATAATTAAGTCCCGTTTTCAGCTGCTTGTAAGTGACCATACCCTTCCGTTCATTACAAATACGAAATCCAGTATTTGTTGCGTTCATAGTAATTCGTTCATGAATCACCCGTTTAAACGATTCAGGGTTCAGAATATCACGATTCTTCCCTTTCGCTTGCTGAACACCTTTAGCTGATACTTTCTCCTTATGTTTTGGATCAGGTAAGCTACAAATATAGTTCTTGCTACTGATAGCAACAATCATATCACCCCTCCACTCTTCTTTGAATAGTCCAGGTGTTCTTTTATCGTATGCGTAGTGATCCGGTCTTGGAAACCATTTGTATGAATTTCTTTCAAAATGTTGCTTTAGCTGTTCAGATTTGAATAAATTCTTGAATGGTTCAGGGTCGCTAAACGCGATGTAGGCGCTATCTGTATCCATCTCAATGTACTCGAAGTCAGATCGATCGAAATAATAGTCGATAACGTCATAATAGAATTGAAGCATTTTCAACTTCGCCAGTTGATAAATCGCAATTGATACGTGGATTGGATTATTCATTTTTAGAGACTTCTTTTTCATTGTGATTTCATACGTTTCGCCTAACTTCTCGGCGTCGCTAAAATGCGGTCGTTCAACTAACGATTTAATTCTTGAGACGTTGTGCTCATATTCAACTTGATTGTGTTTCGTTTTATCCATCCCACTCCGCCCGAAAGCACTATTCAAGCAGGTCTTTGAACAATTTGAGACAACTTCGGCTTGACCTTTCACAGCTACACCTCCATTCGCTTCCTTTTCCGCTTTCGCTTTCGCTTCTGCCTCATCACCTTCTCTACGTGCATTCGCACCCATTTCAACAAATTCAGCGAATGGACGAGATTTGTGTGATTTAATAAAGCTATATGTCTTCGTTACAACTAGTCCTTTGTCCAAGTAATATTTCAGTAACGGTGTGTAAATTAGAATCTTTTCACCAAAATATGAACTAATTAACTTTTTTGATTTCTTCGCAGCTGCCGGTCCATCTTTGGATTTCTTTTTCGATTGATTGTACTCGTACATATGTTGCCCCACCACATCTGGATTATCCGGATCAATTTCAACGTTTTTGAAAATTGGCGGCATTTCTGAAAAGTACGCTTTCAAGTCATCAGGCGTTGATATATCACACTCCAGAAACCCAAATATTTTGTCATTTCGTATGTCATCAATAATACCATCATAGGCTTCAATCTCGACTAATCTCCCTGTTGGCATGTCATTGGCAAGCGCCCACGGGTAAAGTGAATTGGCATCATACCCAATGATCTTCTTGCACAGCTTACCGCTCACATCACCACGAATATACGTCTCAAAAGCTTGGGCATAACGCTTGAAAATGATACTAGGTCCACCAGCGATATTGGCTTTCATTTTGTAAAATATCTGCTTTTGCTCTTCATCAATTGAATGGATAAGATACTTTGAGTTTAGCTGCATTTTCTTCCAATAACGAAATTCTCCAACCGATTTTGTACCTCGCTGCATGTTACATTTCACACAACTGATCACAATATTTCCATCAATGTGTCCTTTATCGTTGTTAATTCGATCGCAAGAAGCGTTCGTCTCGTCAAGCTCAATACCACAGTGTGCGCAAGCGTGCTCTTGCTTGACTAATAACTCATTCACATGATCCATAGACAATGCAAACTCTCGACCAGCCGCCTTGTCTTGAAGACGATAACCATCAAATCTACTTTTATCAAACTCAAACGGATCACCGTACTGCTTTTCATATTCAAGCATATTATCAAAGCATGAGTTATACATCATCTTCTCAGCTAAAGACGGTAACGACACACCATCAATGAACATATCCAGCTTGTTCATTTTGAAAAATCGTTTATGCTTGTTAATCGCATCAATAAATGGTAAAACATCAAGCTCATTATACCAAACAAGAAGATCTTTAACAGTCTTCATTTTATAATAATCCCATACGAATTTCAATCTTTCATATTTCCACGGTTTGAGCGGTTTATTTGTAAGTGAATTATAGAACGCTTCAATCGGTGGCAATCGCGTCTCTGATAACTTACCAAACGAATCAATGTAGTCATAGCAAAAGTAACCCTTCCCATTCCCACAAACGCAGCGGATTTTATCTGGACAATCCACACATGATTCCCCAAATGCTTTTAGATACGCTTTGTAAGAGACATCAGCCGATACAAAATTGCGTACATCAAGAATTTTAAGTTCTCTTGTTGATATACACATATACCCTGGGTTTTTGATTACCATTTTGATATTAGATTTAGAATCCTCAACACCTGAATATCCAAGAACAGAAAAGATCTCTTTCTTGATCAGATTGATATCGTACTTCCCACCGTTAAAAGAAACGACAGGTACTTGATAGAGTTTTTCAAAAACGGACTGAGCAAATTTGGACTTAAATTCATGTTTTAGCAGAAAATCACACCACGAATCAAATTTTTCTCGCTGATTGATCATTTTTATTATGTCCGTACAAGTAAAACCATGATTAACTACCTCCCCCGCTATCAAACCAACCCCTTCCTTTTCCAACATCGCAATGATTAGCTTTTTGAATTTTTTAACATTCGCTTCATAGATTTTCTTCTGGACTGTTAAAATGTAATCAAACATATCAGTGACAAGCTGAAGCGGTGATTCATTTACAAACGTCTTAGCCTTCCGCATTAATGAATCCGATACTGAAACACTGATTGGAACGTGTTCGTGTGTAACTTTTGTCTTGTCATCTAAATTGTGATTTAACGATCGTGCAAGTGATTCAAAATCAAAACAGATAAATTCATCTAAATAGTGGGTTAATGAATTAAAATGATTGAAATTACGGCTTACTTTGTTAACCCCATACATACGGAGTGCCTTGCGAATAATGTTTTCAAACGGTTTGTACACGGTCGGTTGTTTTACAAATAAGTGTTTCTGCTCGACACTACAATCGGCACGTCTATGATCTAATAGCTTCCTAACCGTTACAAAAACCATCCCGCAAGTTGCGCAAATGTACTTGTTTGTCACTGCATCAACATCTTTGATATAGAGGGCGTGAGATTTATAGTCAAGAATATTAAGCGTTGAATCATACGACTTTTCAGACTCTCGTATCTTAACAATACCTCTCGTCTTGTTATCTAATTCAAACACATCAATGTTCAAACCAAAGCAATCCTCGACAGTATCTAATTGAAACAAATCAATTCCACCAAATTCTTTGAAATATTTTGGCGAATACGTACCCCCTAAATATTCGCAGTATTTCTTACAAACCGGCTTCACATGACTTGTCATACGTTTTGGTAGTGGTTCTTCATTTTGTAATTTGTAAGCAACACAATACAATACACACTTATTGTTTGAATTTGGAAAATCAGTGATCAGATGCGATTTGTTTTTAATTTCCTCCGGCAATTTAATATTATTCCCAAGGACATGATCGCGATTGAATATTTTAACCTTGAAGCCGGAAATGTAAAGCAATTTATATTTTGATGAAGGGTATTTGAGTCTGTCCGCCATGTTGAGAGATTTGATCTCGTCAATAACTTTTGACTTGATTTCTCTCCTTGAGTTTATCGCAATCGGACCGTCAAAAACTGCTGTTTTCGTTGAAGCATAGTATGACAATATTTCCATTGTTTCAATGTTTTGTAGAACGTATGCAAGCTCAATACTGACTTTAAATGCTCTTGTCACGTTAGACAATGTTTCTTGCAATTTCATGTAAAACTTGCTTTCCGGAATGTTATCATACAAATGCCATTCAAACACGTCATTTCGTCCGTGTTTATATACAAGCTGTTTGTAATGTTGACTCAAATTATCCTTTAGAGTGTCAATATCTAATTTATAGTATTTTGCAAGAAGATTTTGATTCGTTGGTCTCGTGACATTCGTGATGTAAACCAGACGTCCAGAAATGTTTTTTACCTTTACTCGCCGTGACTGCCCCCATGGCGTAGTCTCAATACCTAATCGCTTAAAACCTTCAATTTCGTATGACTTCATCGTGCTATATATACTCGCCGATAAAAATATGACAAACTTATTATATAATATCATATATATCAGGATGGGTCAACTTTTTATAAAATCAAAAAAATAATATTGTTTTACTCAGAAGTGATCTCAACACGACTCTTTAACTTCCCACCTTTGTTTGCTCGGTAAGTACGCATTCGTTCTGCGATCTTTTCTCGGTTCATATCATCATAAGCTTTCTGCTTTTCTAAGATTGCTTGTCTATTCTTCTCATAATAACGCTTCTGCGCAGCAAGACGAGATTCACGAGTTTTGATATAAAGTTCTTGAGTGTACATCTTTTTTGTTATATATGATAGACTATTTGTTACGATTAAAAAAGAAAAAAAAATACTTAAACGTACTGGATAACAAACTTTTTTACATTCGCCTTCATCCAATCATAATACTCTCTCTCGTTTTCAGCAACGTCTCTAAAGGTTCTTTGTTTGAATTTACCGAACATCAACTTTGTATATTTTAGTAGATGGTGAATAATGAACTCACCTTCTTCCGTATTGGTATGTTCTGCCACCCAATGTAGATACGCATCATCATTCCCAACTAATGAACTAACAGAAGAACCCTTGTATTTCCCGAAAGAGAATAATATATCGTAATGAACAGAATTGTCATCATGATAAACCCCGTGAAAGTCACATTTTTTACGGCAATGACGACACCGTTGAGTCTCACATCGATTCGTTTTAAAGCAATCAATACACATTCTATTTCCAACACCGAAACGCTTAATACACGTACTTCCAACAACTACTAAACGACCTGTTAATTTATGAATGATCAGATAATTTAACACAATTTGAGTTGTACATGGGCATATCGAAACGTGTCTTGGTAATGTCACATCGTTGAAATCATATGGTAATCGCTTTTTCCATTTACTAACCCACCCTTCTCCGCGACTTATCAATCCAGTAAAGACATACTCGCTCGGATCTCCGATAGCGTTGACTAAGTTTTGATACTTCGAATTATTCATGATCGCTTATTATATTTGAACAATGCTTGTAAAAATATTTGATCCTGATCTTTGCTGATCTAATATGAACTTTCTCGCTGAAACCGCTTCATCCACATGCCGAGTTATAAACTATGATAGGCTGAATAGTTCGTTGTGGTGCGTTGAAATGGAATTACATATCAACGCTTTAGAGGTTGATTGCAGATGTCGCCATACGTAGAAAATTACTTTGCATGAGACGCGTTTACAGGACTTACCTACTTTTAGGGGGTAAAATTTTGCAACACAAGAGGTGCGAGATTGCGACTTTTAGTCGTATATTTCATACTGAAAAAAATGTTGCAAAAAATGTCCAGCATATACGCATTTCTATATTATTACCGTGGCGGCGTGCTGATTCAGGTGGTTCGGCGTCTGCGCACATTGGTGTCTGGCCGAGGCGCGCATATCCGTAACGTGACCGCCGACCTGCTCCGGCGCGTCGTGGGCAGCGCGCACCACCGCGAATCACCTCTTTACGTCGCACTGTCCATGGACAATCGGCGCCAACCACACACCAGCTGACAGGCTTGGCGGCAGTGTGCAAACCACCGAGTTCATGGCTCTTTCTCAAGACAATGCTCAGTTAAGCATCGGGAACTCTCGCCTAATAGTGGCGGTCCGGATCTAGGACATCTTTATCAAGCAGTGAGCACACGTGGTGAACACGCAGACGTTACTCGACGCGATGAACAAGGACGAAGAAACGTCAGCACAGACGCACCGCAGAAACGCAAGGGACACACACGCCGCGAAGAAAAAGAGTGAACGGTCTTAGTGTGCCGCTCAATGCCATTTAGCTCACGATTTACAGCGTCGGTGATGCAAGGAGGCACCTGCATAGTTGTCGTGGCAAGCGCAGCTGCGTGCCTTGTGAAAGTGCGCGCCTGGGTCCATTTGCAGAGGAGGCGATTGACCCGCAATTGCTGTACCACAGCTGGCGGTGAGAAGCCGAGTAGTGCGAGTTGGTGTTACTACAATTTGCGATTGTACCACGCAGTCCGTCATTAGCAAAGCGATCATGTACAGCGTTGCGAAGGTGAGGTCGCAATCCGCTTGCTGCGCTTGAAGTCGATGTACGGACAGTTGCGCGTCGCTTCTTCACTCCAAACATTCTCGCATTGCTCCCACAATTTTAAGGAGCTGACGCCAAGATGCGGCGATGCGACGGCTCATGCACTACTGGCAACCACACATTTAAGACCCGTATGCGAGTCACCATAGATGAGCATGCTGTAGAACGTCGGGTTTCACTCGAGCTGCCGAGTCGAGTCGCTCCAGCTCAGGCATTGTATGTAAAGGACACTCAACTTGAAGAATGAATTTGAATTTTTAGTGCGATAAAATCCTTTCCAGTTGCGTAAAAACAAATGGAAACAAAACCCGATACTTTACTCGCGCTGTAGGACCAGCCAAAAACACAAAGTTTTTGGTATGAAGTGTAAAAAATATATACGTCTCGTAAAATTACACTGAACGGGTTTTGAATTGTCAAAGTATTGCGATAGCCAGCCAGTTTGCCCGAATAAACAAGTAGATCGGCGCCTATGACCTGTGTTAATGTTAATCTAACACTAATGTGTATACAGAATTGAGATATCCAGTCTGAATTGCAATAACCTCACCAAATGGTGAATGCTAATGTTAATCGATGAGGCCGCCGATTAAATCACTTGGGCAATGAGCTTCTCGTCGCCTAAATCGATCACAATTCAGACATGTAGCAGACACGTCGCATACTTAAATCACTTGAGTAATCAAATCTGATTAACCGTAAATCAAACCCTTAATGATGGTAGGTTTCAGCTACATATGTCCATATAAATAAGCGTTTCTGGCGTGGACAAAAATTATGTCCATATCGTATTTGAGTCGATGTTTTTACATTACTTTGGTGTCGATATTTTACGAATTTTATGTATATTCTCGTATCTGTATAAGGAGAAAATCGTTTTCTGTGACTCGAAGCGGACTGTATGTTATGTTCTTACCGTATATTACGCTCGTATATTACGACACAGTCCTATTTGAAAGATTGGAAAACGTCTTTTTCGGTTTCTGCTTTTTGCGGGCTACATAAAGTGCACGACAAAAGTCTTGGAAATTTTTTGTTTCATTTCAAATATTTTTGATTTTCATCGGACAGAGCTGCAATGAAGCTGGATTAATAGCGCAATTAAATACGGTTCGAATGCTATATGTCGATCATCGAAATACACAGTGTAGCCAGCACAATGGCAGAAAATGTCATTTTCGAAATATTTCAACGATGCGAGAATAAATGGAGAGGCGTGGTAAGATTGGTATTGAACGTGAGGACGCTGCGTTTGAAGCTTACGAACTAGTAATAAACGCTCCCTTGCGCTCGAGGACAGCTGCACAGCGCTTGGGCATCGATGCAACCAAGTTGGCAATGACTGAGTGGTCGAGATCGCGCCACGCTTGGGTGATGGCGGACTTGAGCTCTTGCTGCGATGAGAACTGGCGACCGTGCGCGTACACGGTTCTCGTCAGGATGCCCCAGAGGTGCTCGATCGGATTGAGATCCGGGGACATCGCTGGCCAGCTCATCGTCGTCACGTTGCTCGTCTGCAGCCATGCTTGAGTAAGTCGAGCGCGATGACACGGCGCGTTGTCATGCTGAAACACGTGCCCTTCTTCGTGGTGTGCGCGTAAGAACGGCAGCAAGTGCGTGGCAAGCGTCTCTGTGTAGCGTTGCGCGTCTTGGCTGCCCTCAATGAACTTGAGCTCCGACTTGCCGGCTGCAGAGAATGCGCCCCAGACCATGACCGATCCTCCACCGCTGTGACGCTTCACGGCGCATCGCTCTGGCTGCCCCGCGCGATGCCAGTAAAACTGCAAGCCATCCGGCCCATCCATGTTCCACTTCTTCTCGTCGCTAAACACGACACGCGACCACTCACTCGCGCCCCAAGCTGCTCTCTCGCTCGCCCATGCGACTCGTCCTTTTTGGTGCATCTTGGTCATCACCGTCGTCCGCTTCTTCTTCTTCCAAGACACGTCAGGGTGTGCATGGAGGACGCGCTGCACGGTGCGCACCGATGCGTCAACACCGACACTCGCTCGGGCTTGAGAGGCGCTCTCATTTCGCGTCGTGACCGCGCGCACCAGCCGCCGGCCCTCACGCTCAGACACTTTTCGAGGCCTTCCCGTGCGCTGTTTGGTCTTCGAGGCTCTCTCGCCGTTGATGACGCGTGACACAGTCGATACGCTGCGCTGCACACGCGTTGCAATCGCCTGCAGCCTCTCGCCTTGGCCTCGAAGGTCGAGGATAGTTGCGACGTCGCTCGCCGTCATCTCTTGCCACGCCGTCATCGCAAAACAGCTTCGGAGGCACTGGAAATTTGTTCGCTTGGTGTACGCAATGTGTTCTATCTAAATTACGTGTTTTCGAGCTCGTTTGACCACAATTACAATTTTGATACCAATCTTACCACGCCTCTCCATTTATTCTCGTATCGTTGAAATATTTCGAAAATGACATTTTCTGCCATTGTGCTGGCTACACTGTGTATTTCGATGATCGACATATAGCATTCGAACCGTATTTAATTGCGCTATTAATCCAGCTTCATTGCAGCTCTGTCCGATGAAAATCAAAAATATTTGAAATGAAACAAGAAATTTCCAAGACTTTTGTCGTGCACTTTATTTTACGAATTTTATGTATATTCTCGTATCTGTATAAGGAGAAAATCGTTTTCTGTGACTCGAAGCGGACTGTATGTTATGTTCTTACCGTATATTACGCTCGTATATTACGACACAGTCCTATTTGAAAGATTGGAAAACGTCTTTTTCGGTTTCTGCTTTTTGCGGGCTACATATGTGTAACCACGTCGTACAATTATCGTAAACACTTTTCCCACAGCAAAATGGCCGCACTCTTCATTTCACCCAACAAGTTCGAGCCACCCACAGTCTGATGATCCAATCAATACAGTACGCTTTTACCCAAAGATGTTTTCGCCCAAACAAACAAAGCAACGTTGGCTTTGAGCTGGTGGTCGTCGGAGCCGCACTTCTTGGCGTAGGAAGCTCATGTGAATGAGCTCGCTCGCCTGTGCACTGTTGAGCTCGCTCGCTTGCGCACTATGTTGAGCGAGAACCTCTTGTGCTCACAGCGAGAACCTCTTGTGCTCACAGCGAGCGCGTCTACTTGAGATAGAGAGAGAGAGAGACAAACGGTGTCGCTCAAGGAGTCGTAGATACTAGTACACGACCTCCGAACCGAACCGACCAAGAGCGATGGCAAAGGACACAACGATGTACTCGCACACACCTACGCGCGCGCAATGTCTGACGGTCGTCTCCATTCGCTTACTCTTGCAGTCCAGGCACCACATTCATCATCATAGCCACACACCCATGCACACCCACACAGAGCAGTCAACGCAGGTATATTCCGTTGATACGTGCGCTGTCACTGCTGCTGCTGCTGCTACGAGTCGCTTGCTATGCACAGTCTCGCGCGCTCTTGTTGTTCACATGCATGTCGCCGCCTGCGCACATAGTCGCGACAGACGACAGTTGGTGGCGCCACGGGCGCTAGTTGAGGTCCTGACCGAGACGCAGCGCCAGGAGCGTGTCGTGGTACTGGTTGAATGCGTCTTGGATGTCGTCCTGGAGCTGCATCGCGAGCGGAATGAGCTCAATGTTGACGTTCCCGCCGATCTGCGCCGACGCTGCGACGCGTGGCGCGAGGACCTTGACTGCGTGGATCATCTCTTGGAGCTCCGTGTCCTGGCGCACGTCGCCTGCCGCGTAGATGATCTTCTGGAGCAGCTGGTGCACGAGCTGCTCGACCTCTTGCAAGTCGGCGTCGTTGAGCGGCTCGGCGTCGGCTGCGTTCGCCAGCGCCTCGCGCTCCTCTTCTTCCCAGCGCTTGCGCGCCTCGGCGTACGCCTCGCGCTCGCTAATGTCGCGCGTGCGGAGCGTCAGGTTCAGGAACCGGTCCATGTGGACGTTCAAGAGCGCGTCCGGCATCTGCGTGAGCACTTGCGTCATGTACCGGTTCATCTCTTTCTCGCGCTTGATCAAGAACTTCTCCTGCTTGTTCTTGCCGATCATCGACGAGAACGGGTGGCGCTTTGGGAACCGCGGGAACCACGGCGCGCGCTTGCCGCGGCGACCCGACGCAGCGGCCTTGAGCTCTTGGTGCAGCGCGTTGAAGTCGTTGTAGCGCCCACCAACGAGGTACGTTCAGGAGAGTGGCTCACGCAATTGAAGATGCTACCATCGCGTGTATCTCGAAGACCTTAAGACGCCACGGTGTTCACACTCTGTCGACGGACTTTCGATCGCGAGCGCCGGCGCAGGTCGGTGCTGGCGTCCGAGTACATCAAAGTCAGGGGTTCAAGACCCCCAGTGCTCACGCTTGCTGTCTTGCCGCTGGCAGTTTGCGGCGTCTCGGCGTCAATCGATCGCGCTTGAGCAAGTGCGTGACGCTCTTCTCAACATCAACGACTGCGTCTTTGGGTCGAGCGTATGCCGTTACTTGTGGTTTGACGACGCAGCATCGTCAGCCGCAAGTTGCAGAACGATCTACGAAGGCATGCGTTCGGCCACGCGCACGCTCTACAGCGCCATGTACATCTGGTCTAACCCGCTCGCCACCGACGCGCTCGTTTCAGCGATGGACGCCTCCCGCAAAGCGATCACTGCTGCGGAGGAGGAAGGAATCACCCCACCAGAACTGCTCGACGCTCGAGTTCTGCTTGACGCGAACGAGTCAAGCGAAGGTGGTAACACCAGTGGCGCGGAGCTGGTTCGGCTCTTTAGAGCTGGCGTCAACTTGTACCGAGTGTACGGCCGCACAGAGTCAGGGAAGATGCACGCCAAGATCACAGCAGTCGACAGCAGGGTCGCGTTTGTCTGCAGCATGAACTACAGCGCAAACGGACGAGCGAACACCGTCGAGGCCGGCATCGAGGACCAAAGACATGCCAGCGCAGTCGACTTTGAAATGCGGTTTACGAAGAAGTGGCTCGCGCGCAAGGACGTGCTCCAAGTCGACGAGAGCCACATCCAGAACATCGAGCTACGACTCGCTGGTAAGTCTGAAGTCGCCGGCGGCAAGCAGCTGGAGCTCGAGGTTGTCAAAGCCCGTGCGCTCGAGCTCACCGAGCGTTGTCTGGACGTCGAGGATCTTGAAGAGCCACGGCGGGTACTCGCTCGGGTCCTTGAGCTCTGCGTGCTGGCCCTCTTTGTAGATGTTGGTCGGCACGAAGCGCGTGAGGTCGACCGCCTCCTCGACGACAGCGCTCGCGCCGCCCTTGCCCTTGCCAGGCGCGGCGAAGCCTCGGACGCCCTGCTTGACGCTCTGGAGCGCGAGCACACGGCGCGTCAGTGCGTCGTTCCGGCGTACGCGAGAGAGAGCTGCTGCTACTGCTACTCGTCCTGCGTCGTCGTCGTCGTGCTCCTCGTCGTGCGGCTTTGGCTCAATGCGATAGATTGGCTGGTCCACACATGAATAGCACTCGATTCTGTCACTATCAACAATCGTCTAATAGACAAAGCATACTGTATTCAAGTTTCACAAAGGACACACCAATTATGATACCAACTTGATACCTTGATACCAACTTGATACCAACCTGAGCTTTCTAATCAAGGCACTGATTGATCTCTCTCAAAAGTGATCAAAAGGAACATGTCCGATCGGACATGTTCCCACGTCGCCCCTCCTCCGAGATCCGGTCCAAATCCGCTGTGACAAAAATCAGGTAGTAGATTTTTCAAACAGTAAATGGTTCGGGACGCACATCGTTTTGAACCAAACCTGTTTCGTACGTGCTTCAAACAGCAAATGGCTCGGAGTGCATCTACTTTTGAGCCATTTCCTGTTTGAAGCGTGCAAAGTGTGCTAAATTTGCTTACAAATTTAGAGCGACCCTCTACAGAGTCCATATATGTAAATAATCATAGCTCATTGAGCATCAATAAGCATTTATATATATAGTCTGGATAGTGAAATAAAAAAGTGCTTAGACTTCAGTGTCCTTACCTGACACGTGCTCAACGCTCCCGAGACGATGGCGACGAACGTGCCGTGGCTCGCGACGCTGCGGAGCATGGACGCGTACCCAAAGACGATCGAGGAGTTCAAAGTGCGCACGATGCAGGGCGGAGTGTGTGCGTCGCCGCTGTCGTTGTCGTTGTCGTTGCTGCTGCTGCTGCTGTTGTTGTGAGCTCGCACTAACACGCACGCGACTGCTGCTTGCATCTACGACAGTCTCGCTGCTCGCGTTCCTCTTCATCTCGCTCCTGCTCGTGTCCGAAGTGCGCTACTACTTCGCAGTGGTGCGTGTCGTGCCGTGCGCTGTGCTATCACGTCCGATCGGCTCGTACACAGCAATGCTCACACTTGCGTGTGTCTCTCGCTCGCTCGCTCGTGCAGGACACGGTCGACAAGATGATGGTCGACGGCCGGCGCAACCACCTCGTGCCGATCAACTTTCACATTGAGTTTCCTCGGTACGCGCTTGCACGTGTCTGTCTACCTATGAGAGAGAGAGAGAGAGATCGGTCGCACTCACGCCATGTGCGCAGCATGCCGTGCGCGATCGTCGCCGTCGAGTCGTCCGACATGTCGGGCGCCGTGCAGATCGACATTGCGCACGACATTGAGAAGGTCTCGATCGACTTAAACGGCAACGTGCTCAAGGCGTCGATGGTCGAGACGGTGCGTGCGGTCCGTAGCGCTGTCCGAGTCCATCGCGAGCGCTGACTCTCGCCCATGTGTGTGTGTGAGCAGATGGGTGGCGCACTCACGAACCACACAGACCTGCACGAGCTGAGCGAGCGGTGCGTACGACGATTGAGCGACTGGCTGGCGATGCGTGGACGCTCGCTCTCACCACACACTTGTGAACTCTCTCTTTGGCTCGCAGACCTGCGTGTGGGAGCTGCTACAGCGCTGGTACGGACGGACAGGTACGACGAGCCACTGTCTCTGCCATGGCTCGCTCGCTCAGGACTCACGCCCGCGCGTGTCTGGATCGCAGTGCTGCAACACGTGCGACGAAGTGAAAGCTGCGTACGCGAGCAAGAACTGGCAGATGCCGAGTCTCCACACGGTCGCGCAGGTCCGTTCCGCCACTTGACGATCTGTTGCTCGACCATCTGCGCCGCTCTCTCTCTCTCTTACATACTCGACTGTGTGACGCCAGTGCCAAGAAGCAGAGATCGAGACGATCCTGCGCGGCGAAGTGCGCGAAGGCTGCCGCATCAAAGGCTCGCTGCTCGTGTCCAAGGTCGGTCTGTTGTCTGTGTATGTCTGCGCTTTCTATTCGTTGCGATCTGCTGGCGCACTCACGCTCGCTCGTGCGCCGCAGGTGGCTGGGAAAGTGTACTTTGCGCCGTCCAAGTACTTTCGCAACGGCTACCTCTCGCCCAAAGACCTCGTCGACGCGACGTTCAAAGTCTTTGACACGTCGCACACGATCCTCGCGCTCTCGTTTGGCGAGCCGTTCCCAGTACGTCCATCCGTCTCGCAGTCTTTCGCTTGCTCTGGACTCACGTGCGTCGCTCGTCCAACACCTTCGCAGGAGATGACGAATCCGCTCGACCGGCGCCAGAAGCTGCTGCAGAACAACGCGCGCGGGTCGTTCCAGTACTTCCTCAAGGTACCTCATGGCCACTGGTGCTTGCGAAGGCTATCGACAGCGCGACTGACTGACTCTGTCAGGTCGTGCCGACTGAGTACGACTTCCTCTCGGGCAAGAACATCGTGACGAACCAGTTCTCAGCCACGGAGCACTTTCGCGAGCTCTCGCCCACGAGCGAGAAGGGCCTCCCAAGTACGCACTCTGACTGCCAATGTGGTTGTTGCTTGTCGCTGCTGATTGCAAGACTTACGTACGCATGATCTCTTGTGTCCTTTAGTGGTGTCGTTTTCGTACTCGTTCTCGCCCATCATGTTCCGCATCGAAGAGTTCCGCAAAGGTCTGCTCCAGTTCCTCACGAGCGTCTGCGCGATCGTCGGCGGCGTCTTCACTGTACGTCTCTCTAAGCGCTTTGAGGGCATGCGCGAACAGAAGCGTCGCGTCTGATGATGTTGTGTGTGTGTGTATCTTGCAGATCATGGGCATCATGGACGCGTTTGCGTTCGCAGTGCTCAACAAGGCGTCGAGCGCACCGCTGTCGATGTAACGAGCCCAGTGACAGCAGCAGCAGACAGAGGCGCATCGATCGCTTCGAGTTGCGTGCGCAGAGCTTAAGGATCTGCAGCGAGCACAAGTTGCAGTGCAACCTGGTTTTCTTCACTATGACAATTACTGTTGAAGCGAAAATAGCTTCAGCGGCACAAGGTAGTTGTGACCGACTGGTTTGACTTTGAATGGTACTCGATCCAATCGGTTACAACAAACGGTCGCTGAAAATGACCCAAACGACGTCGTCGACAGCAGCCACTTGCTTGCGCACCGCGTCGCGAGCACCAGCGACGTCGACGATGAGTGCGCTTGCAGCTGGTGGAGACGCTCTGGCGCCGCCGTTGCCACCTGAGCTCTGGAACTTTGGTGTGATCGTGATCCTCTGCGGCCTCGTCGGCTGGCTCATGCGTCTCACGCAGCACTTTCTCACACTCGTCGACGTGCGCTTTGCGACGCATGCGAACGCGGTGCGTCCTGACACTCGTGATTACTGCGCTTGCTCTTGCTATCTCTTCTCTGTTGGCGCCAGTGCGCTCACTCACGCGTGGATCGTGTCGTACGTCCTACAGGTCCTGCATCTCAATGACTTGGGTCCGAGGTTCGTTTCGCACATGCACTCGCGCCGACGTCTTGTGCGCATTGACTCAGATCCTCACACACGCACACTCTTGTCTTCTGCCTATTGCTCTCCCTCCGCTAGCTTGTCAGTGCTCGAGAACGCAACGATGTGGCACTTTCAGCAGCTCTCGCGCACGAAGCTCGACGTGACATCGAGCAAAATGGCGACTGTGCGCATTCCGTTCGAGGTCGCACCCGCGTCGCTCGCAGTCTCCCGCGCGCCTGCGAGCGACGCTGCTCGACCGAGTGACTCGCCAGCGTCCACGCGCCTCTCGTTCAACGTCCGCGCAAACGCCAAGTGCGTCGTGCAAGTGCTCTGGGGCGTCAAGACCGACGCGCTGCTCGAGCACGCGCACCACTTACCGTCAGCATCAGCGCTCTCGAGTCCGCGCTCGCCATCACTGCGCGACCACATCCCCGTGCTGCGGCGGCTCTCTTCGCAGCAGCGGAGCATGCGGCAGCGCGCTGCGGACCTCCCGACGTTCCTCTCGCGCTTGCGTCGACAGACACGGCGCCATCGTCTCCACGACGATCGCATCGACAAGAGCGACGCAACTGGCGAGCGTGGACGCGCCGACTCATCGCTCGCAGGCTTCTCGCTCGAGCACATGGTCGGCGCTGCGAGCTTCCAGTCAGCGTCGCCATGCACAAGGTCCGTTTGTCCATGAGTTTGTTGCACCAAGTGGCAACTATCGCTCGCTCTCTTGCTCTCTTGACTAACCAGCGCATGGCAATCGACAGGTTCGACACGTGGGGTGAGCACGAGGTCGTCGTTGAGATGCCGCAGAGCAGCACCACAGGACCAGCGGAAGAGATCCGGTCGCTGCTGAGCGAAGTCGAGAGTGACATCCCGACGAACGCGGCACCGACGCTGTCGATCGAGGCCGAGCCGCGGTACAGTGCCGTCGTGCTCGTCGGTGCGCTCGACGTCTTTGACGACGCACCAAAGTCCACACCGCGCGACGACAGCGACGTGATCTGCCAGTGCATCGCGATCGACTTTCTCCCGACGCCCACGCGCCTCGAGAAGGTCAGTCCCGTGGTCGTGAAGCGCTTCACCGTCACGCTCGCAGGCGTGTACGTCCAACAGGAGATCTTTGGCCGCAGCGACGCATCGTCGAGCGAGTGCGTGATCTGCCTCGAAGGCGAGCTCGCCGCGATACTCCTGCCGTGTCGCCACCTCTGCGTCTGCCGCGCGTGTCTGCGCGAGATCGACCGGTGCCCGATCTGCCGCGCCAAGTTCTCGACGTACGTGTGCTTTGCAGAAGACAGCGAGAGCAAAGCAGCGGGTCTCGAGCTCAAGATCGTGTGACGCGCCTACTACGTTTGTGCAATGGAATCGGCTACTTCTTTGCCTTCGCTGGCTCAAACTTCTTGAGCTCAGCGTTCGACCACTCCTTCACACCTGCTGCGCCGCTCTCGTAGTCGGCGACGATCGCCTTTGCGACGGCCGCGGTCGTGATCTGCGACCCATCGACTCGTGTGAGTGTGAGAGACAAACTGTCGTGAGCACAGAGGAGATCCCAAACAGACGTACGCTAGGGAGGATGTACGACCCGACGACTTCGACAGTGCGCATGAGCTCGCCGCGGTTGAGCAGGCCTGGGCGGAAGAACGACGTGCGGTCAAAGCCGAGGCCGCGGACGTTCGCTTCCGCTTCGCCCTTTGTCTGCGGGTACAGGAACCAACTGTTCTTGTTCGCGCCCTGTCGATCATGCCCATGCAGTCAGTCAGTCGTGTGAATGACCTCACGGCAAGTAGAAGTAGTATATGAGACGTACAGCGGACGTCAGGAGCCCAAAGTACGGGACGCTCGCGGCCTTCGCGACCTGCGCAAACTGCGTCGTGTACTCGAGATCCACTGCGTACGCCTCGCGTCAGTCCATTGGGCTACAGAAGAGCTACAGAAGAGCTATAGCGCACCTTTGCGGAACGCCTCGGCGGAACCAGCATCTGCGAGAAGAACAGACGACATGCGTGAGCTACTGAAGCACATGCACTGCGCTTGTATGGAAGACGCACCTTTACGAGTCGTGCCGAGACACGAGAACGCAGCGTCGACCTTCTCTTCTGGCTTGATCACGACGCTCGGCGACGTTCCGAGCTGCTCAAAGTCCACGGCGCGGACCTCGAGCTTGTTTTGCGCCTGCGCGACATCGAGCGCTGGGAACGTCGTGCTCCAGGACGACTCGGGCACCTCACGTCGTGCGAGTGCGATCACTTTCGCGCACTTGGCGGACGCCACGAGCTCCGCAACGAGGTCGCGTCCGACTGCACCAGTCGATCCGATCACGAGCGCGACGTACGACATCTTCTTGCGTCTTCTTGGTCTTCTTGCTTGTGAGTCGAGAAGCTCATCTGTTTCGAGCATCATTGGAATTTCAAACCTGCAAAGCGTCACTTGATTCGACTGACTGGTAATGAGGCTATATATCGAATAACGTGTATAGTGTGACGTAATCTCTGTTTGATACTAAAATCAAGTATGAATATTTGTACTGTATCAGACGCAGTAGTTATGAGGTTGACTGTACCGTACGTGACACCATTTGAGCTGCCGATCCTGATCGCCATCATCGAGAAGCAAAGTCGTCGCAGTCGCTGTCGACCAGCGCTACGTGCGTGTGTGTCTGTGTCTCTGTGCGCAAGCGTGGATCAGCACTCGCACGTGTACGACGTCGCCAAGTCCGCAAGCACTTGTGCGCTGGCACTCAAACAATGAGCACAGACGAAGATGTCGACTACGGCGCGCTCTCGTTCGCGCAGACGAGCGAGATGTACATGGTTGCAGGCGTCGTCGGCGTGCTCGTCGACCTGCTCGTGCTGCTCTCGTACTTCTTCGTCCCAAACATCAAAGCGCAGCACCCAGCAGCAGATGTCGTGATCTGGCAAGTTGCGTGCGGTCTCATGCTCTCGCTCGGCTTGATCGTCGCTTACGTCGCTGAAGATGTGGTGCGTCCAATAGCTCCAGTGTCTCTCTCTACGCGTTGACTGCTTGCACTTGCGCTAACACTCGCACTCGCACGTGACGCATCAGCACGCCAACTGCGCTGTCATGGCGTCGTTCAACCAGGTACGTACGTCGATCCGCTGCGCTTGCGTCCTCTCGACTGACGCCTCGCCAGTTCTTCCTGTTTGCGAGCGCTGCGTGGTACCTCATGCTCTCGCTCGACCTCTTCGTGGCGCTCGTGAACCCGTGGATGGGCTACAACTGCAAGTCTTGGACGTACCACACCATGTACGTCCTGCCGCTCGCTCTCTCGCTCTCTTGCTACAGGCGCTCACAGCAGCGCCTCGACTGTCGATACACTACAGAGTCTGGAGCTTTAGCGGCGTCTCGGCGCTCGTCGTGTACCAGCGCGAGCTCTACGGCGTCTCGGCCATGAACCTCTGCTGGCTCGCGCGCACGCCGCGGGCTGTGAGTGTGAACAAAGCGAACTGGGTCTTCCTCTACGGCGAAGTCGTCGGGATCTTTGCGCTCTCGCTCGGCGTCCTGCTCTTTGCGAGCTTCCGCTTCGTGCGCCGGCAGTTGGACGTGACGTACCGAGCGAAGCGGCGCAACTTGCTCCAGTACTATCGGTACTTGCTCATCTACGGCGGCTACTGGGCTGCGTGCGGTGGTCTCTACTACGCGAGCTACCTCCAGCGCTTCACTGGCGCCATGGCGCAGCGCGTCGACGCGGCGTTTGTCGTTGTGTTTGGGTCGTACCCCGTGCTGCTGCTCGTCGTCTGGGTCCTCAACACGGAGCTGTACCAGAACCGGTCGAGCGAGAACGCACTACCAAAGACTGCGCGGAGCTCGATGCGCACGCCCGCGAACGCGAGCGACAGCACTGAGCACTTTAGCGCTGCGCTCCGGAAGGACCTTATGCGGTACACGACCGCTGGGATCTGCTGCAGCATCCACGAGACGCCGCCGCTCTCAGCCGGTGCGTTCGAGAGCCTCAAGTCGCCATTGCTCAGTCGCTCGCGCGCCAACTCGATCGACCGCAGTGCGATGGCGTCACTCTCGCTTCTTCACATGGACGAGCACGAGTCGAGCGGTCTGTACGCTGAGAAGCGCCGACTCGCCACGACGGTCTACAACAACGAGTACCGGTACTACGAGAAGCTCGGGTTCACCGACTACGCGCCCAAGATCTTCCAGAACATCCGAAGCGTGTGCGGCATTGACAACGACACGTACGCGCAGTCGTTCGCCGACACGCTGCTCGAGCGCGCGTCCGAGGGCAAGTCCGGCATGCTCTTCTACTTTACGAGCGACCGCAAGTACCTCGTCAAGACCATGACCAAGTGGGAGCACTCGTTCCTACTCAACGTCCTGCCGCTCTACCATCAGTACCTGCTCAAGCAGCCCAACTCGCTCCTCTGTCGCTTCATCGGCTGCCACTCGATGCAGCTCCCAGTCGGTTGGAACAAGATGTTCTTTGTCGTGATGGAGAACGTCTTCCCGGACGGTCCGGTCGACGAGCGCTACGACCTCAAAGGCATCTTCCACCAGTCAAAGCTAATGGACGAACGCCCCGCGACGCCGCGCTGGAGCCACGCGCACTACGCGCGGTTTGTCGACAGCGGCAGCGAGAGCAGCAGTAGCGAGAGCGACGCCGAAGCAAAGCAGCAGCCGACGCAGCCGCTGCGGTCGTCGTCGTTCACGGCCGCACTTGCCGCCGAGCTCCGGTCACTGAGCACACCGTCAGGCGCAACGCACCATCCGAGCAGCTATGTCGAGCGCGAGCCGCTACTGCTCCGGCGCGGCAGCTCGCGGAGTTCGCTCCGGCACGACACGGACTTTGTCTCGCGCCGCGCGTCGCTCCGCGTCAACTCGACGACGCGCGCAAACTTGTTGGCGCAAGTCACGAGCGACTGCGGCTTCCTCCAGGAGCTTGGGATCATGGACTACAGCTGCTTGCTCGGCATCCGGCACTTCCACGCGCCGCTCGACGCCTTCTCGCTCGATACGCTCGCGCACAACGCAGTCGTGTCGGAAGACCAGCGCACGGTGTACTACCTCGGCTTTGTCGACATCCTCCAGCACTACAACTTTGGCTGGAAGGTCCAGCACTGTCTCCTCTCGGCTGTGCTCGATCGCCGGAGCATCACAGCGCTCCCACCGGCCGAGTACGCACTGCGGTTCCTCTCGTTCATCCATGAGTACCTCTTGCGGGATCCCGACGCGGCGAACAAGCGGTCGTACGGCAGCATCGGGTGCTCACCGCCGCTCTCGCTCACGATCGACCGCGACCTCACGCTCGAGTGACAACGTAGTAGGTCGTAGTTGTAGGACGTACTATGAAGTCGTAGTACACGTCACAGTGTCTTATCTTGTCTCGTTGACTGCTGGTGGCCATGGAGCTCGAGCAGACGCTCCAGGAGCTCTGCGACGACTTGTTTGCGGTCGACACGGCGCTCGACGACGCCGACGCGATCCTGCGGTCGCTCGCAGGACTCACACAGCAGTTCCCAGTCGCTCAGCGCCGTCTCGGGCGCTTGCTCGGAGCTGCTAGCGTACGACAGGAACGAAGTGGCAGTGGCGATCGAGCGCCGTCGTACTTTGGAGTCTTTGCGACGCGCTTCTTGTACCGACGCGAGACGGCGCAGAGTGCGCTTGTGCTACTCGGAGCACTCGCACGCGACAACGTCATCAACCAGCAGCGCATTGTACGGAGCATCGCGGGTGTCGTGATTGACACAAGCGCTGCAGCGCTGAGTGAGACGCTCGATGCCGTGCGCACGACGGTCTTTGCGGCTGGGAAGATTAAGAAGACGACGACGCGGCAGTGCCGACGGCTCTTAGCGCTCACAGTGCCAGACGCAGTCAAGCGTGAGTTCCAGCGCTGGAGACGGCGGCAGCACGCGCTGCAGCACCACCGAATCCCGAGCGGCGTCGCACCAGAGCGCGGCGGTGTGCCGCGGCCGTGCCTCTGCAACGACTGCCTCGGCCGCGAGCAGTTCCTCCCAACGTGGCAGCTCCACTTCCAGGACCTCAGTCGCTGGGTCGTGGACCCTGATGATCGAGAGACGAGCGCGAGTGCGCTCTCTGAGCAGCCAGCGCCGCTCTCGACCCGCGCGTTCTTCCAAGTCTTTCTCCAGGACTTTATGATCTGCGCACTCGACCCAGACGCCAAGAGCGACGCGCTGCCAGAGACCAAGGCACCGAAGCGCACGAGCACGCTGTTCTACTTTGTCAACCGCGATGCGGAAGCCTCGGCGTTCGATCCGCTGCGGCATGTCAGCGCACTCGCGCTCGCAGCAGACGTCGTCGTTCCAGATGCGCCTCAAGCACAAGCAGAAGACAGAGGCAGCGAAGTGAGTGCGACAGACAGAGTCAGTGCTACGTACGAAGCAGTCGAGCGCGTGCTGTTGCTTGAGCGACGTGTAGCGATCGCGACGTGTGCGCATCGCCGCACTCGAGCGCAGGATCGAGGCATTTGGTCTGAGGCGCAGACGTGTAGCAGACGCATCGCGCTCTTTGTGCGTTCGGTCGACGCAGCAGACAGCGCTGGCTGCGTCTCGGTGCGCTGTATCACGACTGCGCTCAGCGAGGACGAAGCAAATGAGCACGCGCAGCTCTTGCCGCTCGATCGCTACGTCCTCACGTGCGTCTTGTGCTTCCTCGACAGCGACAGCGACGCGGTCACGATCGCAGCGCTGTGTGACGTCCTGCAAGAGTCTGAAGACGACGTGATGACGAGCGATGCGCTAGACGCCAACACGTTGGAGGCACGCAATGGCGACCTGACGCCTCGAGACGCCAGCGTCCAGACCTTTGCGAGCGTCGTGACGCAGGAGCTGCTCGTTCGCTGCTCCTATGAAGAGCAAGATGGGGACTCGGATCGCACGCGCGTCGTCACCTTCACTGCTGCGATCCCTCTGGAGCGACTCGAGTCGCGAAGCAGTAGCGACGCGACTCCAGTCGACCCACTTGCGCTGCTCTGTGTCTCGGACGAGACACTTGACGCGGTGCTCGCTCGCTGTCGCCTCTGCGACTGCGCTCTGGATCTGATAGAGACCGAGACAGACGAGCTGCTCTTCCTCCGTCGCGACGACAGATCCGACACCGACGGTGGCAGTCGTGAAGACGAAGACATGGGCGATCAACAAGATGCCTCTAGTCCAGCGCAGAGTCCTCAGGCGTCGCCACTCGACAAGACGAGCGCAGCTCCGATCACAGTCCCAGGTCTCTCGAGCGACCTCACGGCCGCACTCGGCAAGCTCCAGGCGCTCGTCGAGACCGCATCCGCATCCGACAGCGCCTTCAAGACCATCAGTGCGTTCCACAGCAAGTTCCACGCGACGCTTACGTCGCTCATCTCGCGCTGCAACACGCGCGTCTCGGAACTCGCCAACACAACTGCCGTCCCAGAAGCGCATCGCCGCGCAGGCACCGAGCGCTGCCGCAGCTGTCGCGACGTGCTCATTGAGCTCGGCAAGCGCGTGCGTCTTGCGCTCAAGCCATCTGCCTCCTCTACAAGCACAAACAAGGCCGACAACAGCGCACTGTTGAGTCCCGAGGCGCTTGCGCGCGTCGCAAAGGTCGTGCGCAAGTCGCTCGCGCGCATCGAGGCGCTGAGTGCGAGCGTCGACGCGTGGGAACTACCAGACGCGCGCATTGAGAAGCTCGCGCTGAGTCGCCGCGTCTGGGCGAGTGGCTTTCCAGACCCCGAGTTCTACCGCGAGCGCGAGGCGCAGACGCGCGCGAACCAGGCAACACAGCGCCAGCTCTCGCGCTTGCTCCAGCAAAAGCAGCAGGAGAAGCGCGCGCTCGCGTCCTGAGAGATCACATTTGCTTCTTGGTCCAGTCACCAAACAGGAGCTGGTAGTCCTCGACCTGATGCTGTGTGTCGATGGGTCAAGGAGTGAGAGAGTGAGCTGTTAGTAGTAGGACGCCGTCCAAGCGAGACTGAGAGATGGAGAGCGCGCGCGCACCTTGAGCTGGTTGTTCTCTTCCAGTAGCCGCAGGTACGCGTCGGCTTGGCTGTCGGTCTGTCGCTTGAGCGCTCTGGACGTACAAGACACGTATGTGTCGAGTGAGCGTCACACATAGCGTGAGAGGAAGCGAGAGTGAGAGACATAGGACTGACGACGCACTCGAGCTCAACGTCGCGCTGCTGCGCTTCGCCCAACGCGCCTTTGAGGCAGATCTCGAGCCCGCGCGCATACGCGTCGGCGGCTTTGCGGTAGCTCTGCTGCGCATACAGCGCTTTGCCTTTGCGCGAGTACGTCTTGGCCCATGTTGGGTCGAGCGCAATCGCTGCGTCGGCGTCTCGCAGCGCGTCGTCGTAGCGTCCGAGCGCACAGTACGCAGCCTACGACACCGCAAGCGCATAGTAAGCACCACAGAGAAGCTGATATGCGCATGAAGCAGACACACAGAGCAAGCGTGCTGTACCGAGCGATTGCTGAACAGCGTCGCGGTCGGCTCGGCGTCGATCCCGAGCGAGTACTCGCGCACGGCATCTGCGAACTCGCGGCGCTTAAAGTGCGTATTCCCGCGCGCTTTGAACGTCGAGTCGTCCTCTTGCGCTGGTGCACTGCGGCCCTGTGCAGTCGATGCCGAGAGCTTCGCGTCGAGCTTCGCAGCATCTGCCGCACTGCGACCGAAGAGCCACTCCATTGTGCTCGATGTCGAGCTTGATGCTTGATGTCGAAGCTCGTGATACCCAAATGACTTGAATTGAGTATGCTCTTGTGATAGTGACGATAAGCAGGCGCTCACTATACGACGAGGATGCACCAGATTTGACTATAGTGCGAAAAGCGAGTGAAAAGCGAGTGATAGACTTGCAAATCTGCCGCGCGCATACAAAAAACAAGACAAATATCAAGTAGTACACTCGTTAAATACTGATAACTATAGTAAGGCACTTGATGTTGCGACCGATTGGAACACGAGAAAGTCCATGGGACAGGCTTATTGCGACCGATGTGACCGACCCAGTCGGTCATGAGACCGATCGAGCTGGAGTTGGCATGTGGAAGAAACGGGACAGATATACAGGGTTAGGGTGTATACTCGGTTAGAACGAAAGAGCCCAGAGCAAGCGCTCGTTTTATCCTCTTGACAGCCACTCGTTCAAAATGAATTGCGTCAATTCATTTCTTCTTTGCAATTCATTTTTGAGTTATTAACGATTATTTTCGCAATTACTGCGAAACCATGTGTGTAAGCCCTTGGCTGTGCTTTCTCCACAATTTTCACTAAGTTTTACGGCACCAATACTTTGTTCAAGTCAAGTGTGAACCGACTGGACCTAACTACGACCGACTGAGAAACCGACGGGATGGTCTTCTCCTCCAAGGAGGAGAATACTCAATATCGACGCTGAATCGGTTGCGCGGCTGACTGGGGTCACACAGAAACCAAGCGTGAGATGGTCACATGACCGACTGATCCACGGACTGGACTGCTTTCGCCTCTAAGACTCAACGAACCTGAATTGGTTGCGCTACCGACTAGGTTCACACAGTTAACAACAGTGAGTCGGTCACATGACCGACTGAGTATGTGTAAAGCTGTACCCTAATATAGCCACACAAGATTGCACGAGTAACAACACAAGCTAACACGAGAGGATCTGGTGAGCATATGCATAACATTCAAGCACGCTACGACTGACGGTCGACCTACACGAACACTACAATGGGGCTTGGCGAGGCGGAAACGTCGGAGACGCACATGCACAGGTACCAATAGCGGATGAACTGGAGCTGGTCTTTGCGGATGCGTCCCGTGGCACGACCGAAGAGATGCGCTTCAGCGGCCAGTAGAACGACGACGCCGCAGTTGTAGTTGTCCTTCTGCGAGCCGGCGGCCGAGACGTACCGGCACATTCTGTACTTCGACGTCCCCGGAAGTAGAGGCGAGATGTGCTCGAGTGCTAGGCCGTACGTCTTCGCGACGCCGTCTGCGTCCATCGGGTCGTAGTAGAACACCTTGCGCGTGCCGTGCGACACAAAGAGAACGCACCAGTGGTTGGTCCCGAACAGCACAGGTACAACAACGTGTTCGACCCCTGTCTGCCGGAACATAAGCTTGAGCAGCTTCTTGGTGCCGTCGAGCTCAATGGTCGCCGAAAGGTGCGGCGACACGAAGGTGGCGGAGTCCGTCGATGTTGTCAAACTCTTCAGAGCTGCCTCCATTGCGTGGCCGCTTAGAGGTACTTTCCCAGCAAAATCGAGCACATGACGCTACACAAACAGCACACACAGTCAGCCACGCCGATCGAACAAAAGGGTCATAACGAAGCGTGTGCGCGTACCTTCTCGCTGAAGGTTGGGATGCGGCGGATGCGATCTCCGAGGTCTGGCAGCTGCTTCTGGTGGAACGCGTCGACGAGATCATCGCCGATGCCAACACTAATCGTGTACTGCCAGGCTTCAACGACCTTGATCTGCTCGAAGCACGTCATCGCCGTGTGCCACTTCGCCATAACGTTCAAATTGCTGCCGAGAACTCGCCAAGCGTGTCGATCTTGACGCCGACACTCGTCTCCGCCAGTCCAGGCGTCGTGTTCTGCAGGCGGACGGTCTTCTTTTTCGCTTGCGCGATCAAAGGCGACGGCACAATCTGCGTGATGCTGCTCTCTGGCATCACGGAGGCCTTGGCGCTGATCACAAACGCTTTTGGCTCCTTCATCTTCTCGGCAACCTTGTACTCTTTGAAGCGGGAGAGTACAAGCTGGGTTGTGTCGTACGTCGCGTTGTTGTTGAGGAGGTACCGCACAGTCTCCATGTTCATTTCGTTCTGGTGCATCGCCGACGCATTGCGTGCCGTCTCTCGCTCAGCTCTCTTCTTCGCTTTTTTCTGCTTGCTAGTCGTTCGCGGGCACCTGCGAGGTCTTGGAGGGCTCGCGATCACAAAGTCGCTGCAGTCAGCGTCTTCCAAAGCCATCGACGCAAGCTCCTCCGCCGTGCTTGTGGACATTGAAGACACGATCTCTTGCGTGCTGAGTGGCTGCAACTCCTCAATTGCAAAGTTGCTGGTGCGAGTGTCGAGGTGTGGCTGGGTCGGCTCGCTCGCCTTCTCCTCTTCGTCATGTTGTCTATTGCCAGTCGGTTGCGCAACCGACAGGTCGTTCAGATCACAGTCGTTTTCGGTCGGTTGCGCGACCAACTCGACTTCAGCAGGCTCGGCGTCGTGAGTCGGTTGTGCGACCGATGCCGCTTGAACAGGCTCGACGCCGTCAGTCGGTTGCGTGACCGACTGTTGTGCAGACGCGACACTGTCGGCGATCGAGCGGAGTTGTGGCTCGCTGCTATCAGTCGGTTGCATCACCAATTGAGCTTGTGCGCAGTCAATCTCGCCAGTCTGTTGCGTGACCGACTCCGCATCGCCGGCGCCATCGTCGTCGTGGAGAGCCTCGGAGTAGAAGGCTGATGTTGCGCTGCTGTCGCTGCCTTCGTCGCTGTCTTTGCCGTCGTCAGCAAGCGCGCAAAGAGCCCTGCGGACGTCGCTGTGACGTCTCTGCTCAAAGAGGTTCTTGACACACTCCAGCGCCGAGAGTGCTTGGCGATACTCGTTCATGCCGAGGTCGCTCATCCAGTCGCAAATCGCGGTGGAGACCTCCTTTGCTTCGCGGAACTTGCGGTTTCGGTCCCATGCCGATGGCGAGCGCGGGAGAGCATCGTCGACGCGGAAGGGTTCTGACGACTGCAGCGCGATCGGCTCTGCGTTGCGTGCCGATGAGATGAGCCAGCGCGTGTTGAGCAGGTGCGTCGAGATAACGTGCTTGAGCGCGAGCGCCTTGCGCAAGTAGAACACGTGGCGGCACGGTAGAAGCCGCGTCGACATGAACAGGCACGAGCACGGCCATCCGACCTTGTCGACGGTGTACTTGACGTTCGGCTCGTTTTACGAAGGGCTCCCGAACGTCTACTTCGGGAGCCCTTCATAAAACGAGTACTGCGCACGTGTGGTAGCGTATGTGTACGCCTCGTTGATGAGCTCCGCCGCATGCTGGCTGACGAGGTTCGCGACATGCGACATCTCGTTGTCGTATGTGGCGTTGCGCACGTTCGCGAGCTTGTTCACGCGCAGCTCAAAGTCTCGCTCGACCAGGCTCGGGTAGTACATGATCGAGGCAATGGCCTCGTCGACGCTCGAGAACGGGGCGACAAACTCCTTCAATTGCTTCCACGACGACTCGAGTCTGTTGTTTGTGTCGTTGCCAAGCGTAACTGCGTTCTGTCGGGTGTAGGAACACCACAGGTCACGGTAGCTGTCCCAGTTCTTCGTGAAGTACGCGTCAAACGGGTGCACTGATTGCTGGTCGGTCGCGCAACCAACTGGACCAAGATCGCCTTCAGGTTGCTGGTCGGTCGCACAACCGACTGAGTCCGTCGGTTGCACGACGGACTGGGGAGAGCCCGGGGTAAAGCGCGAGTCGGTTGTGCGACAGACTGATCCAGACTGATCCATGCCGATGCGAAGGAGCTGCCGCATGTACTCGAGGTGGGCCTCGTACTCTCGCTCAGTCTTCGCGTACACCAGCAGATCGATGAGCCCGCGCAAGCGCTCCTTCTTCCACGCCGACAAGCCGTACACGTCCGCTGCGACCTCCTCGCGAAGCCACTTGATGACGTGGAACTGGCACAACAGAATGTGCGCACTGGATAACGCGGCGCGCAGCACGGACATCTCTGTGAAGTCCTTGTCGACCAGCACCCACTGGACCTTGATCTAGTCAGGGTTGTTGTCTTTGAACGCGTCGATCGCAGTGCGCAGCGTCTCGGCGCGCTCGTTCTGGATCACGGCATGCTGCACGTACTGCCCGCGTCCAAACACGTCGTGAGCCATGAACGAGAACACCTTGTACTTGCTGACATTCGTGCCTGGGTGGCGTCGATCAGGAGCACCTCCGGGAAGCGTGCGAAGGTGTCTCGCATGTGTCTAGTCTGTAACGTCACACACGAAGCGACAATCTACAACAAACAAGACTGCATTAGGAAGCGTTCATCAACATACACAGTTTTGCAATCGCCTCACACCTGTCCGCCCTGCTTGTCGACGAAGATCCGCCCGATGTTGCCGTCGCCATCCTCACAAAAGTCCTTCATCCACACGCGCAGGCGCTCCGCTGTCGTCTTGTCACTTCGCTCACGTTTCTTCAGCCGGGCGATGATGTTCGACACATCGCGCGGGTTCGGGTCGCCCTTCGTATTCTCCGTGATGTAGCGGCGAATGCTCATTCTGCGAGCGCCAGCCTTGCGCAACAGGTGGACTGTCTCGAGCACTTCGGGAGATACCGCGACTCGATTCGACGAGTACTGCGCGAATGAGAGCTTCGGCAGCGTGTGGTTGTGCTGGAGCTTTACATTCGTGACGGCAACGACGAAGCGCTCGCCGGATTTCTGCCACTGGACGCAAGCGTTGATCTGTGGACAGCGAAGTGCACAGACGTCAGGAATCACAGACAAAAGCGACCGATCAAGAGGATATGCGACCGACTGAGAACAACTGCACCCGATGCATTCAAACAGTCATTCGCATGCTCGGAAACGCAACCGACTCGGCATAAATGCGACCGACTTGGCACAACTGCAACCGACTGCACTTAAACGGAGGATTCTGACGAGCACGTCACATACCTTGGCCGGGCACTCCATCGGACGAGTGTCTTGACGAGCGCGCTTGCCGTTTCCACGGTACTTGTACGCTCCCGCGTGCGTACAGACGTACGACTTTGAGTACGCGACCCATTCGAGAGGGATTGGAGGAGCCTTGGACTCTGTCGCTTGGATTCGCTCGTTCCGCTCGGCTGCAGACGTCGTCGAGCGCAAACGAAAGTGCTACAAACAATCGCACACACAAACGAGGTCGACGTGAGCATGGGTGTGAGCGCCACGAGCGATGCGTGCGTCACATACCTGATACGTTTGCGCGCCGTAGACGGACACGAACCTCGCGAAGTCCTCCCACGACTCAAAGCTCCTCTCGTCGAAAGGGGGGGGGGGCAACCGCACCTGCCGTTGGGTCGGGCGTCTGTGCGACCGTAGAAACCGGCTCGCTGCCGCCATCGGCGTCGTTTTCGACGAACGAATCGCTCTCTTCTCGTTCCTTCGCTCGCGCTGCTTTGCTCCGATGCGCACGCCCATTTGCCCGCGCTCCTCGTGTCTGCGCGCGCTGCGGCACACGTTTGTCGCTGCCAGTATCGCTCGCAGTCGACGGCGCACATCGCTTCTGTGCCATCGTTGCGGCCCTCAGGGGCGAAACTGGAATGCGGTCGCGACCCGTTTTGGCGCGCAAATTTGACGTGAGGTATACAGCCGGTATACCTCGCCCGGAGTGCCGGATGCTAACCTCCATAAACCTATCCCTTATTGGGTTAGGTCAGAGAACGTTTCTAGAACGTGCTCCATTTTCATTTTTTTGATCGGTTGAAATAGGCACTCTCTTATAGTAATCATAACTTTAAACAAATTGGCAGAAGACCAGAGAAATAACTGAAGCTTACCCTTACACCAAACAACAGCAAGTCGAGTGTACCTGAAACCTGAAAAGAGCTATATAACCTTCTTTGGGTTTCTCTCAACGGCGGATTCGACGCTCTATTTCTGTTGAAGCTCATATCTTTCAGATCGAAAAGTCTTGAAATGATCAACTGTGGAACAAAACTCAAATAGTCATTCAGATCAAAAGGTCTTAATACGGTGAGCTCAAAAACAATCTTTGGGTGTGTGCACCTGCGCCGTCAAATGATCACATTGCTATTGCTTGATGTTCTTGCACGCATGCATCTCGTAGAACGGTCGACGAGATGGCCACGTGACCTGGCACCGTAAAGCGAGCGTCAGGAATAAGTGTGAACGTGCGTGGTGTATGGCCACCTGCAAGGGCGCACAAGCTCGTTTCCGATGACGAACTTCGCGATCGCGTCAGCGACGTCGTCGATGCTGACGCTGCATCTTGATTCACGAACTCTGCGCTGTTGGGCATACCCTTGAGCTTGTATGTGGTGTGCGCACTGTATTAAGTGCGCCATGTAACTGCGGTTGTTTGTGTAACGGGGCAGCCGTACACAACCGCGCGAATACTGTACTCGTGCGGGGCCTCTAGTTCTGCATATGCTGCAGTGGATACCTGAGTTCTCTCTTATCCGATATTGAGGGATATCGTATTAGAGAGTGGTCTCTCCTAGACCACTCAGTCTCCCTCAGATTCATCACTTTAGGAAAACACCATAAAAACTATAATGCAACAACCTCAGAGTTGAAAAAGACAATCAACGCGCAAGTCCCTCCTTGCGCGTCTCACGCTACCTCAAAGTATAGTGTAAGTAAGTGACGTGGATCTCATCCCGTTACACTTGGTAGCACTTCGTAGTCCGTCCAACGACCGCCCACGATGAGCGCACCGATCGTGAGCGACACGGGCGAGGCGATCAACCACGCGGACTTCCAGCACTCCAACGTGTTTGAGTCAGATGTCCTTCGCCGCCTCTCCGCGGTTGCTGGCCTCCGGACCGTCGCCACAATGCTGTCCGCTATCTCCGCCGATCAGCAGCGATCGATGGTGCACGAGTTCATGGCGCGTGAGCCGCCGACGCACGTCGACAAGCCCCAACTCCCGCGCAGCCCAAGCACGAGGCCGTCAAGCTTGACGTGTCAAGCTACAACGGCGAAGGTCCCCACCGATTGGCTCTCAATCGGTGGCTGTGCGAAGTCGACATCGCCGTCCAAGCTCGCCAGCTGTCGAGCGAGTTGGCCAAGACGCACTTCCTCCTGCCCAAGCTCAGCGGCAGGGCGAAGGAATGGGCGCTCGGTCGACTTGTCACCGACCCATCGTGCTTTCCGACGATGGACTCGCTCAAGGACGACCTGCGGCACGCCTTCGAGCCGCCGCAGGATGAAGCTCACCGCCGCGCGGCGTTCCTGAACCAGCGGCAAGGCCGCCTCTCCATGCGCGACTACATCCAGCGCGCACGCCACATCGCGTCATGCGTTGTCAGCTCGCCAATCGACATGGCGACACAAGTCCACGACTACCTTGAACACCGGCCACCAGCGCTTCTACCTGACACGCAAGCCCCCAATGTCGCTCGAAGAGGCATTCGCAATCGCTCTCTGCAAGGACTTCAGCGTCAACGCCGCTCGCGGGTACCGCGCGCATGAGCGGCGCGCGGAAGCAGAGCCAGAGCCCATGCAGATCGACGCGATCGTCAGCTCCACGCCGTCGCGCGGCGCGGCTCACACGCGCGCTCGCACGACGAACAAGCAGCTCAAGTGCTTCCGCTGCCAGAAGATCGGTCATCGCGCAGCGGTGTGCCGTGCTCCAGCTCTAGTCATCGCGGCTGTCGAAGCTGGCGACGATCAAGACGAGGAGCGGCGTTCAATACACACGGACAGCCAGTAGGTGCGGAGCGCCCTACTGAGCGCATCGATCGCAACGTGCCTCCGGTGGCGAGACGTTCCGATAGTTCCAAACAGCTGCACACACAGCTGCATGCCACCACCTCGAGCAGCGACAAGCGACTGATCATCCTCAGTTTGCACGTCGCTAGCGCCAAGAGAAAGCATTCCGCGCTCTCTAGGATTCCGGCGCGACAAACAACTTTGTCAACACCGGATGTCTGCACATGCTCCCCCCTCGCACACGCGCCCGAGAGTCTCCGGGCGGTATGACCGTGAGGTTCCCTGGCGGCGAGCTGCGCACTGTGCCTCGGCGTTCAGTGTTGCTTGCGTACGAGTTCGATGGGTACAACGGCAATGACGAATTTTTCGTCATTGAGTTGAACGGCGCGTTCGACTGCATCCTCGGCATGCCGTGGCTGACCATGCACCGCCCGGATGTTGACTGGCTGAACAGTACGGTCAAGCAGCGCGACATCGACGTCAGCGCGGTTCTCGCGTTCCTCCAAGGTCCAGCGAGCAAATGGTCGCACGTCGCCGTCGTGGAGCCCGGCTCCACGATTGCACTCGCCCACGAAGAGAGCGATGGCCCTTCGTGTCACGCGTGTGCGGACGCGGCGTGTCTAAAGCCCGCCGAGCGTCGATGCGCTGCGGCGAGTACAAGGGCCGCACCGGCCGAGTGGGTCACGGTGCGTAGCGGTCGAGCAGCGGCTCCCGTTGATCAAGCCCCTGCGGTCGAGTTGGCAGTGCAGCAGTCATTGTGTCCCGCGGGCGATTCCAGAGCGTCAAGTGCAAAGTATCCTGCTTGCAAATCCCGCGCGGCGAGCGCGCGGGCGACGAAGCCGACTGCAGACGATGCGCAAAATGCGACGCGAATGTCGCATAGTGCTCCGCGGGGGGGGGGGTGCTCACGCGGAAGGACCAGTCGAAGAACGACTGGATGTGAGTCGGCACAAAATGGTGTGAAGTCGACGAGGGCGCTGTGGGCGGTCGACCAGATGACAGTCTTCGAATCCGTCAGTGTGATAAACTTGACGGGAAGCGGTTCCTTGCGCCACACGCCCAAGTTCACCAGCCCGCCTCGCGATGCTGATGGCATCGCACGTCTACCCGAGATGCGCCGCGACGAGTTCCTTCAAGTGCTCAAGGTAGGTTAGCTCGACCAAGTCTGGGTCGATATGCGCGAGCACGACAAGCACGAGCGTCTGTCCGGCATGGAGAACAAGTACGCATGTGCAGAGCTCTTCGCTGCGCAGTCGTGGGACCAGCTTAAAGCAAGCAACAACCCCGTGTACGAGCTTGCACGCGAGTTCGTGGACGTCTTCCTCGACAAGATCCCGCCAGTTCTTCCTGTCGACTGTGGTGTGCGCCACGAGATCGACCTCGCGCCTGGGACGAAGTACTGCGTGACTCGGCAGTGGCCACGGCCGAGGGATCAAGTGGAAGCCATCGACGCCTTCTTCGAGGGAAGGCGGGTCGCAGGGCACCTGCGCGAGTCGACGTCGCCGCACTCCTGCTCGACGTTTTGCGTGAAGAAGGCGACCGGCAGCTGGCGCATCGTGCACGCTTTCAGCAAGCTCAACGATGCTAACATTTCTGTGCAGACGCCCATTCCTCGCAAGGACATGGTGCTCGACTCGATGGTCGGCAGTACTTTCTTCAGCGGCATCGACCTGACAGATGACTTCTACCTGATCCTGATGCGCGAGTCCGACATCCCGCTCACAGCCGTCAGCACTCCCAGCGGCATGCTCTGGGAGTGGCTCGTCATGCCACAGGGCCGCAAGAACACTCCAGCGACGTTTAATCGCATGGTCTCGCAGGTGCTGCGGCCCCTGCGCGACTTCGCGCCGAGTTACTTTGACGACATCTCCGTGCACAGCCGTGCCACAGAGAGCGCGTCTGACGTCGAAGTCCACCTCGGTCATCTGCGCAAGGTGTTTGAGGCGATGCGCGAACACAAGCTCTACGCGAACCTGAAGAAGTATATTTTCTGCGCGCCAGAGATTCCAGTCCTCGGCAGTTACATGAGTGCCGAGGGAATGCGTGCAGACCCGGAGAAGATCGCTGCCATCACCTCCTGGCCAGTGCCTCGCGACCAGAAGGAGCTACGGCAGTGGCTTGGCCTCGCCAACTATCTGCATCACTACGCGAAGGACTTCGCGGCGACGATCTTCCCGCTGTCCCAGTTGCTGAAGAGGGACTCCGCTTGGCATTGGCTCGACGAGCACCAGGCGGCGTTCAACCTCGTCAAGTCCCGGCTGTCCACAGCTCCAATCCTCGCGCTGGCTGACCACGTGAGGCCGTTCCACGTCGTGTTGTGAGCGACTTTGCGATCGGCTGTGATCTCATGCAGGACGACAACGAAGGCAAAGAGCGTGTGATCAGTTACCAGTACCGCCAGCTCAAGCAAGCGGAGCGCAACTACCTGGTTCACGACAAAGAGCTCTTGACGATGCACTATGCACTCGTACAGTTCCGCGTGTACCTTCTCGGCGAACATACGTTTGCGATCTACACCGACCACGCCTCGTTGCACACGGCGACGAAGAGCCCGCACCTCAGCCAGCGCATGGCGCGCTGGTTGTCCTTCTTCTCCGAGTACAACTTTGTCGTCTTCTACAAGCCGGATTCGACGAACATAATCGCCGACGCGCTCTCACGGCGTCCGGACTACGATCCCCGCCCGCACAACCCGCCGGCGGTTGATATTGATGACGACGTTGACGACGATGACGCCTGTGCAGCTTGCGTCAAGCTCGGCCTTCACGCGACTGAAGTCGTCGCCGTCTTGCCGCTGCCTGACACCATCATCGCCGCGTACTTGAGCGACCCGATCTACGCTGCGATCGTCGACTACTGTCGCGCACCGTCTGAGGAAGGACTGCACAAGCTCAGTCGCAACGTCCGCGCACACGTGACGCGCTACGCGCTGGTCGACGAGCTCTTCACGTACCAGATCGACGAGCATGATGCTCCACGCGTTGTGGTCCCCGCAGACGACGACCTGCGGGCGCCCATCCTCCACAAGTTCCACGACAGCGCGTCTAGCGGCCACCTGAGCCGCGAGAAGACATACCTCGCATTCACGCGCGCGTACTACTGGCCACACATGTACAAGTGGGTCAGGAAGTGGGTACGCTCCTGTGAGACCTGCCAGCGCGTCAAGCCCGCACCTTCGTCACAAGCGCCGCTGCAACCTTTGCCCGTCGCAGCGAAATCCCGGCGCTCTGTCAGCATGGATTTTGTCTTCGGTCTTCCACCCGACTCGAGCGGTCGGACGGGAATCCTCGTCTTCGTCGATCGATTCAGCAAGATGATGCACCTTGCTGCAGTCTCCGGTTCCATCTCCGCCGAGGAGACGGCTTCGATCTTCATCGACGCAGTGTTCCGCCATCACGGCATGCCGGAATCGATCGTCTCCGACCGCGACCCCCGCTTTACAGCCGCGTTCTGATCGCAGCTCTTCCGGTTGCTCGGCACGCGCTTGCTCATGTCCACGTCGGCACACCCGCAGACCGACGGCCAAACAGAGCGTGTGAACCGCGTCGCCGAAGACGTCTTACGCAGCTACGCGACGTCTTTCGAGTCGTGGACCTCTTTCCTGCCAATGGCAGAGTTTGCGATCAACAACGCCGTTCATGCCAGCACGGGCATGACGCCGTTCTACGTCAACCATTCGCGTCATCCATCTGTACCAGCGACTCTCGGTATGTATGGTCGTGGGACTGGAGGGGGCGGGAAGTCGAGCAACTCGCCATCAAGCGGAGAACACCGGTCGCCTCCATGGACCACGCCACGGCCGAACAAGACACGCCGGCGCACGGCCAGCGGAGCTCTCGCACGCGCAGACCATCGCGCTGTCAACAAGTAGTCGCCAGTCTTTGTCGTCGCTGCCGCCGCTGTCGAGTGACTGGTCCGCTGGGCGAGCAACGATCTGATCTCTCTAGTTAGCGCAAGACGAGTCAGCGCGCCGCGAGCGCAGAGGAAGTGAATCACTTCGTGAACAAGCGACAAGCCATCGTTCGCTACGTGCGCGATGCGATCGCAGCAGCCGTCGACAAGCAGAAGGCGTCGGCGGACATGCGCAGCAGGACCAACCTCGAGCGCTTCGAGATCAACGATCGCGTTCTCCTGTCGACCGACGGACTACCAAACACCTCAGTGACCAACTTGGGCACAAACAAGCTTACTCCAAGATACGTGGGTCCATTCAAGGTTATCATGGTCAAAGGGAACGCGTACATACTACAGATTCCACCTACGATGCGCTTCCACCCGACGTTCTACGTCGGGCGGCTCAAACGCTACAAGCCGTCGGCCATACCGAGCACTACTCCGTCGGCTCCTGCTGCGTCGACGGCGCTGTCTCCGAGTCTTGCGTCCTTGTCACCGTCTGCGCCGCGCGAGGCTGCGTCGCCGACATCGTCTGAGCTGGCTCGAATCGCGACTCGCGAGGGCGCTGGTCGCGGAGTGGCTGCGGCGCAACGCCCAACTCCGGGTACGCCGCACGATACGCCGCATTCGCAGCACGCAACGCGGAATTCGACTGCTCGTACCTCTCAAGGCGCTGCATCAGCGCAGCGATGCGATCCGCGTTCTCCTCGCTCGCCCGCTCAGCCTCCAGCGCACGATCCTCCGCCTGGTCTGCGCCGTACATCACGTAGTCCATGCGCCGCTGGTAGCGCGCAACGACCTCCTCCACCCACGCTCGCAAGTCCTCGTTTTCAGCGCGACGGCCCGCCTCCACTTGTGGACAGCACTGGTGACCAGCGCTGGGTTGTCGAGCGTCTTGTTGCGCATCGCGATCCTCCGCGTAAGACCCGCCGCGCTGCTGCGTCGGTTCCACTCGACCGCGAGTATCGTGTCCGCTGGCTCGGCTACCAACCAGCGGATGATACGTGAGAGCATCGCGCACAGCTCCTTGCCGACGTTCCTGGCTTGGTGGCTCTCTACGAGAGGGTCTCGCTCCTCCAGCGCCCGCGACTGCGCTGATTGTCGCATTGGAGATCCTGAACCACTTGCACGCGACGCCAGCAGTTGGAAGTCGAAGCCGCTCTCCACGCGCGCTGCAGGCTGCGCGTGGCGATGATCGCTGTCGCGCTCTCCGTGGATCCATGTCTCGCCTTGCCAGTGACTTGATGCCCAGTGCGCAGTCGAAGGCTCGCGCTACCGGTCCCGATCGCCGCGCTGCGCACCCTGCAGCGGCGTGTTCCAAAGTGTCTGCGCGCCGCTTGACCGCCCACGTGCATGCTCGCGCGCGTGGTGATCATTCCAGTCGTCGTGTCGCGCCGCTTGATGCGGCAAATCACGAGTCGACGAGCTCGCGTGTCTCTGCGTCCAGTCCCGGTCGTCACGTCGCCGTCACGCTGCTCTGGCTGGTACAGCTCGTACGAGAACGAGTCGTCTCCGCCGCGCCAATCATCATAGCGCGGTGGCGCTGGCAACGACTGCAAATAGTGGCGCGACTGCGCGCGCTCATCGTCTTGCACCCTTGGCTGGCCACGACGCGGTGATCGCGATCGTGAACAAGACTGTCGACCACGCGATGCCGAGCGCCAGTGTTGCGGCGAACGAGAACGACTTCCGCGCGGTTGCAAGCGCCCGCGCGGTGCCTGTCCACGACGCGATGACGAGAGTACCTGTGGGATGCCATGCGCGCGGTTGTACGTGTGCAGTGAGCGTCGGTACATCGCGATCTCGTCGATCTCCACAGGCGTCAATGGCGTCGACAAGATCTGGCGCTCCCACTCCGACGGTGTTGGCCGCTGCCGCCCGTCTCGTCGACACTCATCTTAGCGTTCCAAGTAGTCGACAAAGCAGTTCCCTCGGCGGCGTTCACGACGCTGTTCGCACACCGACGAGCGGAGGACCGGCAAGCTGTGTCTGTTCCGCCGCGCCTCGCAAGCCGGGATCGACGTCTCACGAAAGAGCGGGTCGCTGTTCCATCGGTTCACGAACGCCGTCCACGAAACGTCAAGCGAGTCTGCCTCGACGCCGAAGCCAGCCGACGTTGGTCGCCCACGCGCCACGCGCCATCGCCGCCACATCTCCTCGAGCACGCCGGCTCCAGGAGGATCGTGCACACCGCTGCGGCCGAGCGGTGTCCAGCATCGAAGCGAAGCCGCGTAGTCCTGCGCCATGTCGGTTGTAGCTCCTCGAGGCGTGTGCGCTGCGAGGTGTTGGTCGTCGAGCGCGAGTTTGGAAGTGAACGCCAGTCGTCTGTCGTCACGCGCGATCGCCTCTTCGACTTGTCACCGCGCGCTAGCGAACGTGCGGACCTGCTTCTTGTTTGGAGCGCTCGGCGATCGTCTGCACTGTCGCAAACCGTCTTCGCGCTTCCTCGTCTCTAGCCGACGCACGCGGTCTTCTGTTGTCGCCGCGCGATCAGTATCGCGCGGGTGTCGACTCGCAAGTGGTTCCTCTTCGGCGTCGCGAATTCGTCTCTGCTCTTCCCGTCTCTTTCCGACACGCGCAGTCTGTTGTTGGCGCCGCTTGCACGCTGTCGCGCGGATCTTCGGCTTGGCTGGCGCGTTTGTCGTTCTTCTGCAGCGCGGTCGGTCGTCTGATCGCCTGCGCGTCCCTCGCTGCCGCTCTTGGTCTTCTTTTGTCGCTGCGCGACAGCTGCGCGGATGTCGACTCGACTGGCTTGCTTGGCGTTCCTCTTCGGTGTCGCGAGCTGTCTTTGAGTCTCTGCGTCTCTCGCCGTTGTCTGCCGCCGTCTGTTGTTGCCGCGCGATCGTTGTCGCGCGGATTGTCGACTCCTCCGGCGTGCTTAGCGTTCTTCTCCAGTGTCGCGAGTCGTCTCTTTACCTCCGCGTCTCTCGGCCTCACCAGCGGTGTCGTGGGCTATCGCCGTACGTCGTCTGCGCGGTTGCCGCGCGAGCACAGGCTCGCGTCGTGTTCTCTTGCTTTCGTTTGTTTGACTTGCGCACGTGTGCGCAATCTTGAGTGGGGGGGTGGTGTAATGGGGCAGCCGTACACAACCGCGCGAATACTGTACTCGTGCGGGGCCTCTAGTTCTGCATATGCTGCAGTGGATACCTGAGTTCTCTCTTATCCGATATTGAGGGATATCGTATTAGAGAGTGGTCTCTCCTAGACCACTCAGTCTCCCTCAGATTCATCACTTTAGGAAAACACCATAAAAACTATAATGCAACAACCTCAGAGTTGAAAAAGACAATCAACGCGCAAGTCCCTCCTTGCGCATCTCACGCTACCTCAAAGTATAGTGTAAGTAAGTGACGTGGATCTCATCCCGTTACAGTTTGTGTGTGTCGGTACAATCAATCGCGCAAACTGCGTGATTGATCGTACTCGACGTTGTCATTTCACGCAGAGCGGGAGGGCGAGCGTTTGGCGCTGAAGGAGATCCCATACACGGAGCGTATGAAGGCGTGTAAGTGGCGGCCAAACTTGTGTGTGACCATGTCGAGCGCGTTCGTGCGTATCGCTCTCGTGAATTTGTTCTTTGAGCGAAACCACCCAGTATTCGCTGGAGCCGCGTATGTGTTCACACCATGCCGTCAATCGCTGTAAAGTGCGGTCGTATGAGCAAGGTCTTCATCGACGACACTGCCGGGACAGGTACCGGCGCCGGCGACGCAGCACTCGAAGTACCTCTCGTCGAGCGGCGGGACCTGAATCGCGCCACAGCTACCGAGCACTCTCAGCAGATGCGCGTTGCTGATGTGCGTGGAATCGATGTGAATCTAGGGTAGCGTGTGAACCATAGTTTTAAGCTCGCGTGCCAGTGCAGCCGCTTGTTTTTGGTGCGCCTGGGCGCGCAGTAGGATAGCGCGGAGTTTGTGCTTGACGCTTTGGAATCGACAACCTCGGTTCGCGACCCAAGGAAGCGGCTGCGGTCTCTTTGCCGTTGGTGTGTTGAGGTTTGTGCCACTCGTACCACTCGGTCGCTTCATCTTTGGGCTGAAGAAGTGAGTCTCCATTGGAAAGAAGTGGAGGAGCATGGTGCTGGTGAGAGTGGTGTGCATCGCAAGTCACCTGTCGAATGTGGTTGGGAACAAGTCGCTTTTCATCGTCTTGAGGCTCTTGACTTGAAATGAGTATGCTCAAAATAATGATTGTGTTGAATGAAGATGATGCATTTTGGTGGTCCACATGAGACTTTGCTACCATCATTCTGACAACGAAAGCGAATCAACCAGCTCAGAGTCACGAGCTCCTTCATTCACTCGCATTCGTGCCGCTTCCTGCTCTCGTCAAGCAAGCGCGTCATCGCCTTCAGGCGCCGCTGGGTAGCCGCAGAGCAACAGCATGACAACGCTCGTGCGTCGCGCTGGCAAGACGCTCGCAGTCTCGGGCGCAGTCGCTGGTGCGCTCTATGCGTACGACCACTCAAACGCGTACGTCCATCTTTCATCGTCATGCTCGTTGTGCGTGCAAGAGCGCATGATCAAGCACAGCTGCACATCGCGCTCACGTGCGGTGCATTGCATTCTCATGTCATAGCAACATCCTATCGCGGTCTGCGCGCGTCGCTGTCATTGGCGTTGAGAGCGTGATCGACTACCGCAAACACCTCAAAGGCATCCCGCGCGACGCGCCCGAGTACCGCCCGGCGCTCCAAGCGCTCAATCTGCGCATCGCTGAGCGCATCTTACACCTCTGCCTCGCAAACGGCGGGATCTACACCAAGTTTGGGCAGCAGCTCTCGACGTTCAACCACGGCTTGCCGCGCGAGATCACCGAGACGCTCTCGGCGCTGCAGGACCGCGCGCGGCCCGTGAGCTTTGACGACGCGATGAAGACGCTCGAGAGCGACCTCGGCGCGCCGTGGCACGAACTCTTCACTTCGTTTGACAAAGAGCCGATCGCGTCGGCGTCGCTCGCACAAGTGCACCGCGCTGTCGACGCAAGTGGCCGCACGGTCGCCGTGAAAGTGCAGTACCCGCACTTGGCGTCGCAGATGCGCGCCGACATGCACGTGATGAAGCTCGCGGCGCGCGTGACCGAGTTCTACTTTCCAGACGTCCAGGTCCAGTGGCTCTTCCCCGAGTTCGAGATGGCGCTCGCATCTGAGCTCGACTTTGAGAACGAGAAGCGCAACAGCCGTCGCATCGCTGCGCTCCTCGCGCGCAACACGAGCGTGCACGTGCCAGAAGTGTTTGACGCGTTGAGCTCGCGCCGTGTGCTCACGATGGAGTTCATTGACGCGCCCAAGATCTCGCAGGTCGATGCGATCGAAGCGCTTGGGCTCGCACCGGCGCACGTCGCGCGCGTGCTCTGCGAGGTCTTTGGCGAGATGGTCTTTGTCCACGGCTTCGTGCACTGCGACCCGCACGCTGGCAACATCTTTGTGCGGCCAAACCCGGACCCAAACGCTCGCACCCGCGAGCAGCTCGTGCTCTTGGACCACGGACTCTACCGCGCGCTCGACGACGGCTTCCGGAAGACGTACTGCGACCTCTGGCGCGCGATGCTCCTTCGCGACGCGGCGCTCTTGGACGACTGCGGCGCGCGCTTGAACGTCGGACCGTTCGCCAAGTACTTGCCGCTGCTCTTCACGTACCGGACAATCAAGAGCTCGAGCGCGCTCGCGACGTCGCTGAGCGACGCAGAGCGCCAGGAGCTCGTGGACGACCTCAAGACGCTCCAGTTCTCGAACGTACGTGAGGGAGCACGAGGTGCTGATGATGTCAAACGACAGGAGACTGACTGCTGCTGTCTGGGACACAGGTGACCGACTTCCTCGAGCAACTGCCGCGCGACATGCTCTTCGTCTTCCGCACGAACAACATGGTGCGCGCGCTCAACAAAGAGCTCGGCGGCTCGTCTCGGTGCGTCCTCTGGTGTCCTGTGCGGTCTTGTATCGGAGCTGGTGGCTGGTGGCTGACGGCGTGCCTCTTGTGTGCGTGTGTAGTGACCGGTTCGCCGTCATGGGCAAGTACGCAGTCGAGGGCCACGCTGCGCTGTACAACGAGCGCGAGAGCGACGGCTCACTCGCGTCGCGCGTGTGGGGGAGCGTCTGCTACTGGCGCGACCACTTGACGATGCGCTTCCACCTCAACGTCATTGACGCCGCGATGGGTCTCGTCCAGCGCGTCTCGGGCGGCAAGCCGGTCAAGATGAAGACCGCCGGCTAGCGTCTCTCGCTCTTCTCTCTCGCTTCTCTCTCTTGATGTCGCCGTGCTGGATCAATCCATAGACTCTTCTGTGTCTCCGTAGCCTCTGTGGCGTCACCGCAGCATCTTCTGGAGCGCAACCGAGAGCCGCGGCGACGCCTTCTTGTACGACTTGAGCGACCGCGGCGACGTCGGGACGAGCGCCGGCGCGGTCTCGGACGCGCGGATGTCGTCGAGCGCCTTGAGATGAATGAGCGTCGTCGCGTCCTTGACGATCGACGGCAGTACGGGCAGCGCTGTCGGCGCCGTCGCTGGTCCAGGGTTCGTTGGCTTGCGCGTCCTCGGCGACTTGGCAACGGTAGCGTACGCGGGTGGCGTCGAGAGCTTGCGCGTCGCCATGTCATGCGCGCCAAAGAGCCCAACAGCGCCGATCGAGCGCGTGGCCATGCGGAACGCCGCAGCGGCGCCGCCGACAGCTGTGGCTTTGCGCTGGCGGAGGATGTACGGCTGCGCGGCGTTCTCAAAGAACGCGAGGAGCTCCGCGCGGAGGACTGGGAAGTTGATCGGGAGCGTCGCGAAGAAGATCGCACCGAGCGCGACACACTCGTCAGCAGTAGCGTGTGTGCGCGGGAGGTCGCTCACGTCGCCGCCGAGAACGATCACGCGCTTGCCGACGACGCGCTGGAGCGCCGAGAGCTTCTCGCCGGCAGTGTCGAGCTGGTCGCCAATGTCGTAGCAGACCTAGAACGTTCATACTGACAGGAGTGAGTCCGTCATGGCGGCGTAAGGGTATGAGAGAGGGACTGCGTGTGTGTATCGCACCAAGTCGACGTCGCGACCGTCGTCGGACTGAAGAAGTTGGTAGAGCTCGTCTTCAGTCGTGGCTGTGAGCACAGTCCCCAAGCCCAGGAGCTGGATATACCGCGCCGTGACGGGGATGTTGGCGCCGCCTGCGCCGCCAGGACCGATCACGATCTTCGGGACTTTTGGCACGAGCTCCACGACTCTGTCGGTGCAGATGAAGAAGACGAGTGTCCGTCAGACAGACACAAGCGAGGAGCGAGCCTACTAGCTGATCTAAAGCTCTTGATAATGACGTACGCCTCGTGCGCCACTGGCTCAGGCTCGAGCACTGGCGCTGGCTCGTCGTCGTATCCAAACGCAACGCCTTGGGCTTCGCGGTCGACGTCGCTGTTGATCGTGTCACTCGCTTCGAGGTCACTCGGAGGCATCTCGACGTCGAGACTCGACTTGGATCTGCTCGTAGTGAGCGACAGCGATGCGCGGCGACGAGCTTCATCGTCATCATTGACGGCTGTTGGCGCCTGCAGCTCATCAATTGTGTTTGGCCCTGCGTCGCTGTCGCCTTGTGCTCCAGATGCACTCGTATCGACAGTCGCTTGCTCGCGCTCAGTCGACTCGGTCGCGCCTGCGATGTCCTCGACTGACGGCGCTTCCGTGTCGTGGCGACTCGAGACGCTCCTGCGTTGCTGCCGCTCTCGCGTCGTCTGAGACGCCGCTGGCGGGTGCGCTGTGTGCTGCTTCGTATGAGCCTCAGCGCGCTCTTTGCTCGACTTGCGCTTCGCTGCAACGGATGGCTGATGGAGTGCGTCGTCGCTTGCCTTGAGATCCGCGCGCGGACCGCTACGGCGCCGAGGCGATGCGGTTGCTGACGCTACTGGCGACGTCGGCGGCGTAACAACCGGTCGCTCAGGCTTGGATGATCGGCGCTCCGACGTGTGACTCGCATCCGAGCGCACGTTCGTCTGGATCGGCGCCGGTGCGCGCGCTTTGAGGCGCATCTGGCTCTGCTTGCGCTGGATCGGCGACCCGTTCTTGGGCTTGGCTAGCGCGTTGACAGGCTCCTTGGCACTGCCATTTGCCGTATCGTCGTCGCTCTCGTCGTCCTCGTCGTTCGACAAGAGCGCCACGAACTCGTCGTCGCCGCTCTGGGATCCAATAAGCGCCACTTGCTCAAGCGGCTTGAGCTCGTGGTAGTCGGCTTTGAGGTACGACGCGACGTTGTCCGTGTCCACTGTCGCGTCGACCCACTTCTGCGCGTCCTGGACGATCGCGTCGCCGCTCGTCGCGACGACCGAGCCGTAGAAGTCGTCATAGTGTGCTTCCGCGTCTTCGTCGTCGACCGTCACGCCGTGGGCTTGGAGCTCGAGCTTGATCTGTGTGAGCATCGTCTGCGCGAGCGTCTTGATGCTCACGCCGTCGCGGAGCACAAACATCTCGTACAGACCGCCGTATTTGTCGAACGCCTCGACGTCCGAGAGCGGAGTCGGGTCGACGCCAAACTTCTCGAGCTCCTCGCGCACGGCGTCAATGTCGTGCTTGCGGACGATCGAGATGCGCTTCTCGAGGATGAACGCCGACCGGAGCGAGTTGATGATCCCCGACTCGGCTTTGCTCAAGTCGTGGATGCTCAGGCGCCTAGTTGTACTGCGAGCAGGTCGTGTAGACGATGCTGCCTCGTGACCACCACCGGCATTCGCCATCACTGTTGAAGATCCATCCGCACCGAGTCGAGTGGTGCTCGAGGACCCGAGCGGATTGACGCCGGACACGAGCGCAGAGTCTGAGCTCGTGCGATCGCCATCGACTGGCACGATGTGCCGCACGAGCTTCATGTTCTCCAGACTGTACTGGACGTTCAGTCCGCTAGCGTCTACTCTGCTGTGATTGCCGCCGCCGTGGAGCTGCTCGGAGAGACCGTTGAACGTATCGAGCAAGTGCTGGAGCTTCGCGCCAATCTTCTCTTTCGAGATGTTGTTACGCTCGAGGAACGCGAGGCGCTCAGTCTCGACCATGCGCGGATCTGCGCTCGCGAGATCGCCGACTGTACGCACGCCGCGGCGCTCGACGACCTTTGCGACGGACGCAAAGCGCTGGATCGTGCTCAGCGGGATGGCTTTCACAACAACAGCGTCGTCAAAGTTGTCGGAGAGCGCGAGCTTGAGCTTCATGTCGTCGAGGAAGATGACGACGCGGAGCGTGATGCGCCGGATGAGGAGCTCGAGGAAGCGCACGTACGTGCTCTCGGCGATGTCGCACGTCCAGAGGTCCACGAGCTCAAAGACTGCGGCGAAGAACTGGTCGAACGCGAGCGTGTTGCTGTGGTGGCTATCGACCTCCCAGTCGCACTGGACCTGGAGCTGCGCCATCTCGAGCACAAAGTCGTCGCGCAGGACCTTGAAGATCACCAGCATCATCGCCATGTAGTCGCGCTCTTCAATCGTATTCGCACCGGCGCGCGCAGCACCGGGCGACAGGAGCTGCTGGCGACTCCCAGTGCGCGCAATGTCGGCTTGCTTCTGCCCGCGCGCGACGTCCCAGAGGAACTGCACCTTGTGCTTGATCGCGTCAGACCGGCGCAGTGCGCGGCGTTCAGCGATCGCACTCGCGCGGTTAAAGTCCTCGTCGCCTTGGAGATGGAACGGCAGCGCGTGGTCGTTCTCGTCGCTGTGTTCGTCGCTCAGCGGGCGCTGGTGATCGAACTGCGCGTCGGCGCGCGGGTCCGGGTTCTGAATCGCATCGAGCTCGGCCAGGACTTTGAACGACGTCTGCTTTGCGAGTAGCGTCGCGGCAGCTTCGTCGCTACTCGCGATGTCCTCGATGTGCTGGTTGAGCCGGATCACGAGGTTGAGGTCGTTGAAGACCTGCTTCGTCGCGGCCATGACGACGAGAACGACAACAAGGACGACAGCTACGAGCAGCTACGTACGTGCGCACGCTGCGGCCATGGCGCGTTGTCTCGTGAATCACAAACACACGCCAAGCCGCGCGCCAAGTTGCCTCGTCACCTTTGTGTCGCTCGTGAATCACGAGCCTTGGGACTTGTGACTTAGGACTTGTGGCTTGTAACCACTCGATACTATTAGTGGCGAATTCGAGACTTGATTCCGATCTCAGGATCTTCGTGATCCACCACGACCATGATCCAGAGCAAGACATGTATGTCAACCTGGCTCTGAGCGGCGCGTGTTGAGCGATCGCTGGCATCTCAGATCCATCAGATCCCAGTGTGTGTATGCGTCTCGAGTCGCGTCGACTCAAATGGCTGCGCGTCGGTGATACGCACGCAATAGCGAGCGTACGGAGGCCTGGCGAGCGTACGGAGGCCTGGGCATCGAGTGTACGGACCCACTCGACTGCGATCTCCCAGGCGGTGCGAGTTCGCGACGCGATCGTCGTCGCCGTTGAGAGCGCAATGCGAGGCGCTTGCGTCGACAGAACAACAGCAACAACAACAACTCTGATGGATCACAACGATGCAATTGCTCCACAACAGCAGCAACAGCAGCAGCAACAACAACAAGTCTCGATTGCCCAAGCAACAACAACAGGCAACAAGTCTTGATTGCCCCGAGCCACAACAACAACAAACAACTACAACAGGCAACAACCAGCGCCGTCCGTCAAGACATGCGCCATGCGCGCCGTGTTCTCAATGTCGAGTCGACATCGACGACGACTTGCCAGTGGCCACTTCGCAGGCACCTAGCTTGGTGTCACGCACACGAGTCCGACGCACTGTAGTAGCTATTCTCAGGGCCTCACTTTTCTCTACCATCTCTCGTAACGCGAGGACTAGGCAACGCACCAAACACTTTGGTGCGTTGACTTTGACTCTCGCACGCGCGCGCTTCGCTCTCGTGACTGACTGCGCACGCTCACTTCTGCTTCTCCGCTGTCGCCGTCATCGCCTGCCATCGTCGCCTGCCATCGTCGTCTGTCGTCTTCGTCTCGAAGCACCGCAAACAGCAGCAGCAGCAATGTCACCGATCTTTGGCTTCCACCTCCGCAGCAGCAGCGACAAGCACTTTGCAGGTGCGGCGACTGACTGCCGGACGAACGGACGGACACGCCATTGCACTAGCTAGTCTAGCAAATGCGTGGGCCACTCGGCAGTCGCTCACAGTCTTGCGCCTCTCGCCTCACTCGCAACTGCAACTACAACTGCAGCAGCAGCGACAAGCGAGTACGCTGCGCCAAACTCCCACGACGTGCTATCGGGCTCGGACGAGATCGTCGAAAAGTGTCGGACGGTCCTGCGCCTGACGCAGAGCTACCACGGCTGCCTCCCGCTCGTCCAGCGCGTACGGGCTTCAGATGCTTGCGAAGTGGAGTTGCCAGTCGTGTTGGTGCTCGCCACTGACGTGTGATGCCGTCTTCTGCAGTCGATCCGAGCGCCGCACGACCTCGAGCTCAAGAAAGAGCTCCTCGCCGCGCTCGCACCGAACGTCGACACGACTCGCGTCGCGTACGAGCTCGCGCTCCAAGTCGGTGCGTCTTGACCGAAGCTGATGACGCAGAGTGCAGCGCACAGGAGACTGAACACCGTTGTTGTTGCCACTGGTTGGTGTGTCTCGCGTCGTGGCGCACACCAGAGTCGAGCTTCTATGATCTCCTCCAGCTCTCGAGTCGCAAAGGTGAGTGAGCCGTCAGGGCACACTCCAGCACCAGACAAGTGCTTCTTTGACGTCGCACTCAGCCAGCTGCTCTCTCTCTCTCTCTCTCTCTTGACCGCTTTGCGTGCTTTGTCACCTCAGAGACGCGCAAGGTCATGGCGCCAACGATGGAGAAGCTCGCGAATCTACTCGAATTCGCCATGTGCTTTGACAAGATCAAGGTGCGTTCACGCGAGCTCTCGTCTCGTCTTGTGTCGACGCCTCAGTCTACAAGTCACTCACTACACCGCCACTGATGCTACTACTGTCAGTCGGCCAAGCCCGAGATCCAGAACGACTTGAGCTACTTTCGCCGCATCGCAGCGCTGAGCGCAGCGTCGAACCAGCTCGAGCGGTACGCTCTTTGCTAGCTCTGACAGAGCTTCGCTATCGCGTTGAGAGTGCTGACGTGTCGTCGCTGTGCTCACTTGCAGGTTTGCCGACACGCCACTCGATGCGCTGTCGCTCTTTGTTGCCGACCACTGTCCGATGCTCAAAGTCCTCGCGCGTGCGACCGAGCGAGCGCGCGCAAAGGACTCGAGCGCCGTGTCGTTCATCGCACAGCTCGCCAACTCGTACTGCGCAGCGATCGCGACGTTCCGAGCCAAGAACCCGCGCGTGGTCGTGCACCACTTGCGCGTCATGACTGGCGCGATCTTGCTCTACGACCTCACGAGCCGCGACGGCGCGTTCTGCTCCAAGTCCGACATCAAGGTGCGCTTGTTGCTACTCGGTGTCTGATTGGTACTAAGACACAGAGCCTCACACTCATGTGTGCACCTGGCAGATCAAGTGTTGCATCAAAGAGCTCGCGCTCTGGAAGGACCGACAGAGTCTCGGCTCGACGCCGACGCAGCTCCTCGACGCAGTCAAGTACTGGAGCCGGCACCTCAACGACCCCACGACGCCAGACAAGATCCACGCGCTACTAGACAAGTAAGCAGCTCAGGATCGAGTGTGCATGTGCTCGTCTTCGTTCTCTCTCGCTCTCGTAGGCACTGGACTGTGTGATCATGTGAACGAACACAAAAGACATCCTAGGACCTAGAACGGATGAGAGTCTGCTTCTCCCATTATTCTTCGCTCGCGCATCGCGATGAGCTACTTGAATGAGCCGTTCAAGCCGCTCTCTCGGTATCTTAAGCCTCTGCGGCGCGACATACATGCGCACGAGCAAGGAGACCGAGGACGAGGAGGTTGGGTGTGAGGATCGCTAGGACTTGGATATCATTCGTGTGGTCGATTTGATCTCCCTTGTTTTCATCACTACTATGCGAATCATTACTATGTAATACATAGGCAGATTCCCACAGTGGATCTGTTCCACTCACCGAGCTGGTTTGACAAGCAAAGAGGACAACTCAAGACAACTCAAGAGGAAGGATGCTCGCGCTGCCGCCTGCGAGCGCGCGCTTCGTGATCGACACGGATGCTGGCGTCGACGATGCAGTCGCGATGATCCTCGCGCTGCAGCTGCTGCCGCGCGACGCCGTGCTCGGCATCACGACGGTCTTTGGAAACGTCGACCTCCACCAGGCAAACCACAACGTCGCGCAGTGCGTAGCTCTTCCTTCTCCAGCGTATTCACTGCCTGATGCACGCACTCACACACTGCTGCTCGGTCGTTGTCTCTGTTTGCACACGTACACAGCATCCTCGAAGCGTGCGGACGTACTGACGTGCCGGTGCACAGCGGCGCGTCGAAAGCGATCGTCGCGGGAGTCTCGGACGAGCGCTGGGGCGGCCACGGTCCAGACGGTCTTGGCGGCATTGCTGGTGCACCAGACACCGACGCGTCGCTCCTCGCTGCCGCGCGCAAGAACGATGCAGTGCACACACTCGTGGACCTCGCACAGCAACACCGCGGCGAGCTGATTGTGATTGCGCTCGGTCCGCTCACGAACGTCGCGCTCGCGGCGCTGATCGACCCGGCGTTCATGGCGAACGTCCGGGAGATCGTGGTCATGGGCGGCACGTCGCGCGGTCAAGGCAACTTGACCAAGCATGCCGAGTTCAACGTCGGGTGCGATCCTGAGGCGACGAACATTGTGCTGCAGCACTGCGACGCCGCGAGCAAGCTCCTCGTGCTGCCAATCGAGACGTGCACGGACTATGCGCTGCTGTGGTCGGTCTTTGACGACGTCTTCTCCGAGACGGCGACGCACGCGAGTGCGCAGTACATTCGCCGCATCTGGAGCTTTACGCGCGCATTCGCGCACGGCGAGCGCTTCACGCCCTGCGACGCGTACGCCGTTGCGCTGCTCCTTGATCCAGCGTACGTCAAGACGGCCAAGGCGGTGCGCGGGAGCGTGCACTTGGCGCCAGACGAGCGCCGCGGCGCATCGATCTGGTCAACAGACGCCTCTGAGCCGCCGAACGCGACGCTCGTGACCGAGATCGACGTCGACGTGTTCGTCGCGCTCTTGCGGCGCCTCGCGCACTGAGAGAGGGCGAGACGTAGGTCGCCAGGAGCTAAGCGCCAGTCCATGGCGAGCGAGCAATCGAGCGACTGTGTGACTGAGGACCAATGGATCAGTGGATCAATGGACGGACGTGTACTAGGAATGGCGATCTACTCGGCCGCGTCGCTGGTCGCCGCTGGCGCAACCACAGGCGCCGCCGTCAGCGGCTTCTGGAAGATGCCGTGGACCCACACGCGGAAGCGCACGATGTTCTGCTGCCGGTTGACGTACTGACGGCGGATGTACTCGTTCTCGACGCACTCGAGGCCGGCGCTCTGCATGATCTCCAATAGCTCGTCCGTGGTGAAGTAGTACGCACGCGTGTTGTCGCTCCGGACGTAAAAGTTGTCCTGGAGCTTGTGACCCGCGCGGAAGCGGAGCTGCGCCTGGTCGTAGCGGCCGTAGTCGCGGAAGAAGAGCTTGCCGCCGGGCTTGATGCTCGCAGCGACCTTTGCGACTGCAGCGCGCATCTTGTCGGGATGGAGCGCCGAGAGGCAGAAGAGGAAGAGCGCAAAGTCGACGCCGCCGTCAGCAAACGCCGCAGCTGGGAGCGCATCTTGCGTGATGTCGCACACAGACGCGTCGACGCGCGTGGGGTCGTACAGCGGCTGCTGCTTGAGGAGCGCGATCGCTGTGTCGGCAAAGTCGATCGCGACGATCTTGAGCGCCGGCGTGATCTCAAGCAGCGGCAGCGCCGCATTGCCGACGCCACTGCCGACTTCGAGCAGCGTCTTCGTCACGCCGTCCTGTGTTCGTTGCCATAGCAATCATAGTGGTGTCTGTGAGTCTAGAAGTCATTGGATGGCGCCTAGAGAGCGATGGCAGTAGTATGGACGTACCTCGGGCTTGACGTCCAGGTCTGGGAAGACGAGGTGGAGATAGTGTCTACAGCCACGAGCAGCAGGAGACGACACCGTAGCGTGAGCCTACAGCGCTGTATGGAGTGACACAGACGCATACAGACGCACCTGTCTTTGTAGAAGTTGGTCGTGTTGCGCTTGTAGAACTTGTCCCAGTTGCGCGCGGCCTCGTGCTCGTACTTGTTCTGCCAGAACTCGGGGATGCTCGACGTGTCCTTACTCAGGTGCTCCTGCGCGAGCTGCTCGCGCTCCTCGGTCCACTCGTCGTCGCACACGACCTGGTCCGGCTTGGCGAGCACTGAGACCGTCACGCCGGCCTTTGCCACGAGCTCCTGCAGCTCGAGGTTCGTCGGGTTCTTGTTGCCGCTCATGACCTCGTGACGCTATCGTCTTGATGCGACTGAAGCAATTGGTGCTTGCTGGTCACTGTTGGTTGAAAAAGCATGACCCCATTAGTAGCCCGTCCTAGGACACTCAACCAAGTTGCATCAGCCTTGGAGCTCATCCATGCGAGAAGTTGCTTCTGCTGTTGATCCACTTGATCCACGTACAGCTCTAACACATTGCAGTCTCTGGTCGATGAACGTGTGTATGAGTGCACTTGCAGCGAGGTCGGTCGCCTTGTTCCAAGTGCGAGTGCTGCTCTTGTGATCATCAAAGCGTCGCGACTGTTTGAACAAGAGCTCGCTGTGTCGACGACGAGGAGAAGATCAACTCGACTTTCAACCAGCAGCAAGCACTCGAGGTACTCGCTCGTCTGCAGTGCCAATCTACTTGTGCGTCTGATCATCGCTTGCTCCACAAGACCGACTACCAACAGACGATGACAACAACCATTGAAGTCATTCGCTGCCGCGGCGCCAAGATCTGCAGTCCGTTCGTGTCGCGCGACCCGCTCGACGCATCGATCTACTACGTCTCGGCTGGCACAGGCGAGGTCTTTGCGTACCGACCACAGGACAGCGGGACGCACACGAGCGTGGCGTTCACTGGCGGCGAGCCGTACGGCGCACAGTTTGATCGCCACGGCCGCCTCCACCTCGCAGACGCAGCGCACGCAGCCGTGCTCCGCGCCGACGACGCTGGGACACCTGGTGTGCTCGTGAAAGCGTACGAAGAGCGCTCACTGCGCGGTCCGAGTGCGATTGCGTTCAGTGCGCGCGACGACGACAGCGACACGATCTACTTCACCGACAGCGGACCACTGGGCGAGACGACGCTCGAGCGACCGCGCGGGAGCGTGTTCAGCATCAGCGCGAGTCCGAGCGGTGGACAAGTGTTACGGCCGCTGGCGCTCGAGTGCCTCGCGCATCCGTGCGGCATTGCGACGAGCGCCGCAGATGCGAGTGTGCTCTTTGTGGCCGAGATGATGCAGAACCGCGTGCTGCGGCTGTGCCAGCGACCGAGCAGCACGTTTCACGTGAGCGTGTTCCACCAGTTCGCCGGCGGTCTCGGGCCCTCGAGCGTCGCGTGCGCGCGCAGTGGCGAGCTCTTTGTCGGCCACTTTGACTTTGCAGGCGGCAGTGGCAGTGGTGATACGACGCTCGGCAAAGTCTCGGTGCTCGCACCCGACGGCGCACTGGCGTACGCGCTCGAGGTGCCAGGGACGGAGATCACCGGCGTCTGTCTGAGGTGCGACTGTCGTGTGCGAGTGTTCGCTAGTGCGTTGACATGGCTCCTACTGACGGACTCTACTGCTTTGCTCTGTTGCTGTTGTGGCGTCTGGCAGTGCGGACGAGCGCTCGGTCTTGGTGACAGAAGCCTCGAGCAACGCGATCTACCGACTGGCGGTGCGATAGAGAGACTGAGGCACTGAGAGCGAGTGCCTCTTGATGGATCGACTGAAGGAGGCATCGATGGAGCAACGAGGACGAGTGTGTGTGAGTGAATGGATGAAAGGACGAGAGGAGGACGTCGTGGAGACTGGCGCGAGGCGTCACTTGCGCTCGCTTGACGCCGCGCCTTCGCCCAGGAAGAGCTCTTTCAGCGCCTGCTCGGCCGCTTGAGGCGTGTACTTGAGGTACTTGGCGCTGTTCTTCTTGGAAAAGTGCACGGTCGAGTACCTGCAGCACACGCACGACCGAGTGTCTTAGTCTCTCGTAGTCTCGTAGTGCATCACGGCGCTTGGCAGTGATAGCGCAACACTGTTGGACGACGCACTTGGTGTAGAACGCTGTGTACTGCGGCACGATGGCGCTGACAGCCGCTTGGATGAGCTGGTGGCGCACGTGCGGCTCGGACACGACGAAGCGCCTCTGCGTCGCGACGAGGTCGTCCATCTGCGCATTGAAGCGCTAGTCAACAGAGACAAGAGAGAGGCAAGAGGATGGACAGTCAGTGCGTCGCACCACCGTCCAGTGCTTGCGTGTGGTGGTCTCAACAGAAGACACATACACACAAGCGCCTCGTACCGCAAACTTCTCTTTCAAGAGCCGCCCGCTCTCGAGCGTGAGCAGGTCGCTGCCCTTGGCGAACACGAGCTTCTCAGTTGGCGCGACGAGAAACGACTGGAACGACGCGTAGCTCACGTCGACGAACGCCGCAATCGCAGCGTCGCGCAGGCGCTCGAGGCGCGGCCGCACTTCGCGCACCATGTGCGTGGCGATGGCGCTCTCACTACCACCACTACTACTATTGGCGAGCGGCAGCGCGTGGGCGAGGTACCCAAAGTTGTTGGCGAGGAAGAGGTGCTTGAGGTCGCTTCGGCCCTTGAGCTGCGCGCTCTTGGTCTGCAGCGCCTCGACAAGTTGCATCACCGCCGTCTCGACGAACGACGTCGGCGTGGCGTTCGACTCGTGGCGCGCAAGGAGGAGCTCCAGTGGCGCCGCGTGGTCGCACACTTGGCGCAAGAAGCTCAGCATCTAGCGATAGGAGAGACGTAGTGTGTGTGAGAGTGAGGTGGCGATCGCAAGGACGCTACTAGCGCCACAGCCACTAGCGCCACTGCTGTGAGACCCGATACAAACACACAGAAGAGCACATGGACGTACGTAGCTCGAGACCGGGTGCACGTTGCCGTCCTTGGCGAGCGACCGGTCGCTCACGCCGATGCGCTCCGTGAGCTCGAGCTGGAAGCCAAAGAGCCGCTGCTTGGCCGCGCTCGCGAGCTGCGCCACAGTCGCTTGCAGGAGCTTCGATAGCACCCACGGGTCGTCGCGGCCTTTGCCTGCGCGGTCTCGCAGCAAGAGCGGCGGCGCCACGAGCGGCTCGAGCGTATTGGTGTGCGTCACTAGGAGCTCGTGCAGACGCAAGAGCACGAACGGATCGAGCGTCTTGGCGGACGTGCCACCATCGCCTAGTGTGGTGGCGCCACTGGCCGGCAGCGCGGCGTCCAAGTCGCTCCGCAAAGCGTCAAGGATCGGATGCGCCGCGTACCGGAACGCCGCGTGCGCGAGCTCTTCGGTCGGGAAGATGGCTTCTGCGAGGCGCTTCTCGTTCGCGAGGCTCGCGGCGACGTCCTGGAGCTTTAGAGCGAGCTCTGCGATGCTCGACACGGTCGGAGAGAAGCCGATCGACAAGACTGACGACGGAGAGGTAGACGCACTGCTGCTGCTGATGGCACTGGACGAGGCGTCGTCGTCGCACAGCGCCATCTTGGCGACCTGGAAGCGCTGCTTGCCGTACTCGCTCAGGAGCGCCGGCTCGTCCACGCTCGCGCTCAGGAGACACTGCAGGAGCTGCGCGACCTTGGCCGCCTCTTTCTTGCTCGGCGCGCTCCACACGAGCGTCGTCATTGTCGTAGCGAGAGCACGCGTCTGAGCGTCGGTGCTAGTGCTAGTGCCATCGCCACTTGTCTCGTGTCGACTGCCGCGCGCGAAGACGCCGACGGCGCTGACAAAGTCGCCTCGGCACTTGCGCTTGGCCTGTGCGAGCAGCTCGCGCGCGTGCTCGAGCGCCTTGCTCGAGCCTTCGTACGATCGGTGGCTCTCGAGGAACGCGATGGCGCTCAGGAGCTTCTCCATCGCCTGCACGTACGCGTCCTGCTCGACCTTGGAGCCGTTCAGGAGCGTGGGTGAGAGCTATCGCGTGTGTGTTTGTACCAGTCAGAGTCAGTCAGGCTGTCAGTCAGAGCGTAGGAGCCACCAGCAGACCCTCACAAGCGCGCAGTGCGAGCGTCAGTAGCAATGAAGCACAGAGAGAGAGACATTGGTCTCAACCACATGAGCGCATACACTCAGGAGCACCACCACCCAGCACTACACTCGCCTCGTGTGCCGCGACAAAGTTCGCGTGGATCTTGCGCAGCTCCAAGACGCACAGGTCGATGTTCTTCTGCGTCGCGCGGAGCTTCTCCGTGAGCTTGTAGATCGGCAGCATCTCGCGCTCGACGCACAGGAGACCGCTCTGGAACATCCCGAGCGACTGGTCCACGCGCGCCATGTGGCTCTAGTCGAGATACGAGAGCATTCGTGTGTCAAGTATGTGTGTGTGTGTCATGAGAGGGAGAGACAGCGTCTATCAACACACATCACTACACCAGCAACGCGCACCTTGTTCTCGCGCAGTGCATCGCGCACGAGCGCTACGTTCGATCGGTACGCGCCATAGACCTCCATGCTCGCTTGAGTGTCTTTGCGTCGCTTCGAACTGGCAGGAGGTTGAAGTGGCTTGATGCGATTCGTTTGTATGCAATTGAGTATGATGTGAGATTCAGTACAAATATACTGGCATTGCTTAAATAAGTGCGACATTTGGTCGGAAGAATACCGAGTACTCACTGTACATCTTGACGTCTTGTTTGTATGTCCAAACTACTGAAAAAGCTACAATTATTTCCTCCTCAAAATCAAGCCATTCGTATAAATACGACTGTGTGTGACAGTCACTCCGTTTTATCACTAAATCGATTACGCACAGTTCCCACTAAGAAGAACACCTCGTATTCGACGACGACGCTGCGCTCGCTCCTCACTGTGTGTGTGCGTGTCGCGAAGCGTCTCGGTCGTCGCCTCCCTCGCCTGCGTCCTCTGCTCGCTAATACCTCCTCACATCCACAGCGCCACGATGATGCGCCTCGGCTTTCCGAGAGCGAACAACCGCAACAACAACAACGGCGATGGCAGCAGCGGCGGCACGACCGCGTCCTCTATCTTCTCCAACATCACGAGCACGGCGATGAGCATCACGGGCTCTGGGAACAGCGTCATCCACGGGTCGTCCGCAATGGAGCGCGCAGCGGCCGTCGCGGCTGCGAACGCACAGCAGCAGCAGTACACGCCAGGGGACGACAAAGACCTCCCGCCCGGTTGGCGCCTCGTGAGCAGCCGAGCTACAGGGCGTGACTACTACCTCCACCTCGCAACGAACTCGACGCAGTGGGAGAAGCCGACCGAGGCCGAGCCGAAGAAAGGCGTCGAGCAGGCCGTGCCGCACCAGCGCTCGGGCCACGCCACGAGCGTGTTCACGAGCGGCGTCTCTGGCATGCGCGCAGGGCTCACGTCGATGTTCTCGCAAGCAAACACGCGGCTCCAGACGACGCTCGCGACGAACTCGTCGACTGCGCACAGCAGCAGCAGCAACAACTTGGCAGCGCAGGCAAAGTTCGGGTCGTCGCAACTGCGTGCGTCGCAGGAGATCGACCGCGAGGGCCAGCACCTCGTCGAGATGTTTGAGAACGAGCGCCTCGACGGGAAGCTCCAGGCGCAGGACCCGAAGCGCTTTAGCGACAAGCACGCAGCGCCAGGCACTGGGTGCGACGCGCTGCCAGACAACGACCTCCCAGACGGCCACGAGTGGGTCACCGAGTGGGAGATCGACACGAACTACACGGCTGTGGACCGCGACGGCTGGACGTACGCAGCGGACTTTGTCGAGATCGTCCGCCTCTTGCGCGACGACTTGAGCCACGCGTCGCGCCACCCGAACGACGCAGTGCGGCGCCGGCGCTGGATCCGGTACCGCCAAGCAGCAGACGACGCAACGCCAGGATCGCCGCGCGAACCGAGCGAAGCCAAGTCGCTCGGGTCGTCTGGAACCTGGACGAGCACGAACGACGGTCCGCTGTCCGAGTCGTCGTCGTCATCGTTTGCGTACGTGGACGAGAGCGACGACCCGTTCCACCGCACGGCGCAGAAGCAGCAGAGCGGCTTCCGCGTCAACATGAAGTTCCCGCACCGCGGCGGGAAGGACAACACGAAGGACTACCAGAGCATCAACCTCACGGACGTCCTCTGGCTCGTGAACGCCCATGACGTCCCGAACGCACCGACAGACGAGCTCATGCGCGAAAAGACTGCGAACTTGGAGGAGCAGATCAAAGACGCAACGTCGCGGTCTGTGCGACTCGAGCGCGAGCTCCGCGCACAGCACGACACCAAGTCGAAAGACCTCGTGGCGCAGCAGAAGAAGTTTGAAGCGCTCGTGGCGCAGTACAAGAAGATCAAACAGGAGAACGAAGCGCTGCAGGTCAGCGTCACGGCGCACCGCGCAACGGTCGACGCGCTGCGGAAGGAAGCGGTGCGTCTCTCTCTAACTTGTGCTTGTTTTGTGGGACGCTCTGTGGAGCGCTATGTGGGACACCCTGTGGGACACTATGTGGGACTTGTACTCACACTGTCTCTCTCTCTCTTGTGTGCTACATAGACTGAGAAGGACATGCTCGCAAACGACGAGCAGCGCGCACTGAATGCTGAGATGTCGGCTGCGAACCAGGCGCTCGAAGAGAAAGCGAAGGCGCTTGCGACGGCGCGCATGCGATACAAGCGCGACAACAAGTCGCTCGCTGCGTCGCTCGACGCTGCGAAGAAGCGCTTGGAGCAGCACCGCGCAAAAGCGAACGAAGATGCGCAGGACCCGCTCGCAAAGGAGCTCAAGACTGAGATGGAGAAAGTGCGGCAGCTCCACGCAAAGCTCGAGGCCGTGCGGCAGCATCGCCTCGCAGTCGAAGAGGAGAGCAAAGCGCTGTTCAACCAGGTCGTGGAGAAGAAAGCCGACCTCAAGTTCAAGTCGAAGAAGAAGGTAGGACGACGACGAACTGTCTCAGTCGGACGTCTCAGTCGACCGAACAGTCGGACAGTACGTACTGACTCGATCTGCTGTACTGACTCGATGCATTTTCTACTGTAGATGGAGACTGCGCTCAAGGACGTGGACGAGAAGCTCCAGAGCCTCAAGACCGAGCAGGCTGAGCTCTCGAAGCGCTTGGCGCAAAAGCCCGAAGGCGACGAGCTCCGCAAGCTCAACGCGCGACGGAACGACATTCGCAGCGAGCTCGGTGCGCTCAAGGAGCGGCGGACGATGCTCCTGGCCGAGAAGCGCAAGCAAGAGGGCGTCGAGCTCTAACGTCTCAGAGCAAACAGCTTGTGACGGCAATCGAGACGTCGCGTCTCCAAGACTATCGGATGGACGAACAGCCATGTCGACTGGCTCGTCCAGTGTGCGTTGTGAATGAATGGTGTGTGCATTGCTCTCGCTTGTGGATCAAAATCGCTCGGCAGTCGACTGCGTCAGTCGAGTGCGCGAGCTGCTGCTGCTACTGCGACGCGTCTCTCCCTCTCTCCGTCTCTCTCTCTCTTGCTCAAACCTACAAGCCGAATGGTCTCACCGCTCGACGTGTGAGATGCGGAGCGAGGCGCAGAGCGTCGCGATCGACTCGTCGAGCGTGTGGTCGAGCACGAACGTGACGTTCGAGCCAAAGCAGCTCACGTTCAGCACCTGCGTGTCTGTGTTGAAGCCCGACATGGCGGCGACGACGCCAGTCTCGTCAAAGCCGTACGTGCGGCCACAGAGCTTGATCGCGCGCCAGCGGTCGGGCGACACGATGACCGAGTCGTCTTCAAACGCCGTCAAGCAGCGCTGCAGATCACCAGAAGCACACACGACAGTGTCAGACACTGTGCCTTAGCTCACGTGGGTCGTTTGTAGCGATCCGAACGTACCTCGGTCACGATCAGACTGATCTCTTCCGCAGTCTCGCAGTAGCTCCAGAATGACACCGCCTCGTCCTTTGCTGCTGTACTCTCACTCGCCTCGGACGGTGCGCAGTACGACAGCAGCACGAGCTGCGTGAGCCCGAACGCGCACTTACGGATCGCGTCTTTCCGGAGCCGCACGATCACGAGCGACTCGGGGTACACGACGAGGTACTGCGCGGCGTCGACGACTGACAGTGCAAGCGAAGATGACACTGGCGGCGTCTCTGTGTCGTCATTGGCGTCGTCTGCGAGGTCCTGGGACGAGCCGCTGAGCCGATCGCAGCGCGCTTGCTCGGCGTCTTTGGCTTCGATCAAGCCGTGGACGCCGCGCGAGAGCTTGGACTGGAGACAGGAGATCGCCGCGTCGAGCGCCGCCTCCTGGACGTAGATGATGTCGGTGTCGTACGTGCTCATGTTGAGGATGCTGATGCGGTCGTCTGCGAGGAGCTTCGAGAGGAAGCTCACGACGCCAGGGAACTCGGCGACCATCGGCCCGAGGTGGATCTGGATCGCGCGCCACGCTTGCGGTGCGACCGTGATGCGGTCGCTCATGCCCTGTACGTACGTACGAGGGAGTGAGTGAGACGGTTGATGCGCTCGAATGGATGTAATGGCAAACAGACGTACAGCGCGCGTGAACATCTCGACGCCACTCGAGTCCATGAAGAGTGTCGCGCCGTCCTTGTCGCACACGACCGAGAAGATCTCGGTTTGAACAGAGCGGCAGACGTGCTCGGGCTCGTCGTTTGCGCACGTGCTCTCGTTCTCGTCAAAGCTGCAGCCGCCATAGAGCAGCAGACTGTATCACGCCATGCGCAAACGATGAGTGCATTCGTGGCCAAGAGTGGCAGTAGCAAGTGACAGTGAGTGCTTTGAGCAATTGCAGCACAGACGCAGCAGTCACACTGAGAGATGCAACGTACTTGAGCAGCGGCCAGCTGCACTCACGAATGTGCTTGGTCGGGATGAACACCACGCTCACCTGTCCTGCACGCAGCGTAGAGTGCACAAGAGCGCACGAGCAGTGAGTCGCGTGCACTGCAATGCATTGACAACGTCTAATAGACACGACGCACGCACCTTGGAGCAGCGTGGCGTGGAAGTTCGAGGTCGTGACGATGTCCATCGAGTTGTCTTCGTCGGCTTGGCTGCTTGTGGCTGCTTTTTGTGGCTTGACTCTCAATCTCAATGGCTTAGCGACGTACTGTAGTGGTACAACTGGTGGTACACACTTGAGATTCAGTGTGCGCCACTTAAAACCATCGATTTGCACAGGGCGCGTATCGCTTTGCACAGGGCGAGCGCAAAACCTCCCCACACAAACAACACACACACGCGCCACCAGAACGAACTGCGCGGCTCGAGCATCGCCGGTCGTCGTCGTCGTCGCTGTCGCTGCACGCCAAGCGGCACGAGCAGCAGCACCCGTACGAGCGCTCGATCAGAGATTTGCACGTGTCATTCATTGCATAAAATCGTTCATTCAAGAGTCAAGCGCGCGTGAAAGACCCAAGTCGCTGCGCCTCGGAAGAGACCACCACCCACTCTCCAGCACACTAGCAAGCACTACACACACAACTACACTCGCTTACGATGGCGCGCAAGCAGTTTGTGTCGTCCAAGAAGAACGCGCCGAGCCGCGCCGTGTCGAGCAAAGAAGCTGCGCTCCACGGCCGCGCAGGCGGCGCAGCAGACGCGATCCAGAGCGACCGTGACGACGACGACGTGAGCGACGACGACTCGGACTCGGGCTCAAACTCACCAGGCTCGCCTGCATCTTCAAATGGCTCGTCGCTCTTTACGTCCGACGAACAAGACGCGCTCGATGACACGGACGCGCGCGGAAGCAGCGCAGACGCAGAGCTCACAGGCGACGCAGTCGCAGTCGAAGTCGTGCCAGCGAGCGTCGGCCGCGGCAAGCAGCTGCGGTTCCCGACGGTCATCTCGCGCGGCAAAGAGTCGCGCGTGTTTGCGCAGGACAGCGCGGCGCGAGCGCACGACGACGACGACGACGACGACAGCGGCAGCGACTCGGACAGTCTGCTCTCGATCGCGAGCGACGAAGAGGACGACACTAGTGCGCAGCAGCAGCAGCAACAGAGCGCTGCTGCGCCAGCAGACGTCGCTATGGCAGATGCTAGCGTCAGCAGCAGCAGTGACAAGACGACGACAAGCGGGTACCCGATCAAAGGTGCGCGCGCACGCAAGCGCCATCGCCCGGACCCGGGCTACTACAAGCACATGTCGACGTTTGTGCGCGACTGCTTGCTGAGCGTCCGCGACGGCGGCGAAGCAGCTGACGTGCTCACGCAAGACGCGCACGACGCGTTCCGGCGCAAGCTCAGCTCTGGCGCTGTCGAGCGCGTGACGTGGAAAGAGACGGTCGAGTCGGGCGCAGTTGGTGTTACGACCACGACGCCAGAGACGAGGCGCGAGTCGGGCACAACAAGCGAACCGCACCGAAAAGAGCCGCGGACACACGAGAGCAAGCGCGAGAGCAAGCAAGAGGCTGCTGTCAGTAGCGCGAGCAAGCCAGAGGACCCGCGACGGCCGCGAACCGAGACAGCAGCTTTGAAAGCTCCAAGCAGCAGCGCTGCGAGTGCATCGTCGACGCAGACAAACGGCGCGACTACAGTAGCAGCAGCAGCGTCTGCCGCGCCAACGCCGCCACCAAACGAGCTCTGTGCGACCTGCAAGCGCAAGATCAGCGACGTGAAAGAGCCTGAGAAGCCCGTGGCGCCAAAGAAGAGCGTGACGATCGTTGTGCCCGAGACGCGGACGGTGCTGGAGCCGCAGGGGTCGTTCCTGATTCCACCAGCGACGACGCGTGACGTTGCGCGTCTCCGCACAGAAGCTAGCAAGCTCTTGGAAGAAGCGCGCGCGCTCAAGCACGAAGGCAATCGCAAAGGCTCGGCCGAGACTGGCGCCGCGGCGCAGATCGCACAGGGCAAGTGCTACTTGCGCTCGAGCGCCAAGTTCTTCCAGCACGCGCTCAAGTACGCCGACTTGAAAGCCGCGTACAAAGACGTCGGCGACGAGCGCCACGCGCGCACGTGCGGCGAGTACTGCGTCACGACGCTCTCGCAGACGACATCGCTCATTGAGAGCACGGTCCGGACGATGCAGAACGCTGGGAGCAAGCGCATGGTCGCGCTCGGGTGCAAGCTCGCGTCGGTCATGCACCTCACGATCTACCGCCTCCAGCACATCAAGCTCTTCTCGCTCTACTCGGACCTCTTCACGCCCGGTCGGTCGCCCGACACGCGACAGAACGGCACGCCAACGCCGCCGACTGGCGCTTCCGCCGACAGCAAAGAGACTGCCGTGCGCGCGCACTTGCTGAAAGAGATGGAGCACACGCTCCGCGGCTTTGACATGTGGCGCCGGTACGAGTCGTGCAAAGTCGTCGTGCTCCCGCGCATCTCGAACCCCGCGACGACCGACTTGAGCGTGCTCTTTGAAGAGCTCGAGAGCGAGCTCGGACGCGCATAGCTCAGTACATTGTGGTGGCTCCCGAATAGACGCGCATCGTGCGGACGTACGCGAATGTGTTGCTTCACATACGTACGCTACGGCTCTTTGCTGAACTCGCTCTTGGACACGACGACGCTCTCGCCTTTCATCTCGTACACAAACGCCACGACCTTTGGACCTTGGATCGCCATGAGCAAGAAGCTCGGCACGACGTCGCTCGTAGTGCTGCTGAATGCGCCAGTGATCGAGCCAGGATTGACAAACCACTTGCCGCCTTCGGTGCGGATGTGCGACCTGTTGCGTACGTATGTGAGAGTGAGTGAGCCCTCGATGTACTGATGACATGGTGATAGAAGGAAGACAAAGGACGCACTGGTGCGTGTGGCCAGTGACCAGAATGTCGACGTTCATCTATAGGAGAGAGAGGGAGTGAGTGTGTGAGGATTGGCGCAAGAGCTACGCACAGGAGCGCACGCACCTTGCGCTGGAGCGCTGCGAGACTGTGCTGGTCGCCCCACGGGACGATCTGGTGGCCGTGGCAGAGTCCGATGCGGAACTGACCGATCGTCACGACCTTCTTCTCTGGGAACTGCGTCTCCTGCGGAGGTGAGCGTGAGTGGGCGAGTGAGTGAGCACGTTGACTGATGAGTGAGAGAGAGTGACTGAGTGAACGGACTTGGTCGAGATCGCCTGCGACGACGTGGACGTTTGGTGCAAGCGCGCGGAACTCGTCGTACTGCTCCTTCGTGACCATGTTGCCCGTGCAGAGGATGTGCTGGATCTTGTTTGGCACCTGTAGGAGCGCATCGTGAGTTCAAACACGCGTACAGACGCAGCTTGACGCAAATGAAGAGCACGAACGCGTACGAGCATCTTTTGGAACTTGGCTGGGATCTCGGACGCGCGATGCGGGATGTGGCTGTCGCCGAGCACGAGCACAAGCTGTACATACGAGAGCTGTATGTGAGACCATTGGCTCACGACGACGCACACATGCACACACAGAGACACCGACCTCGCCGAATCCAGACGCCATGCTTGCTTGCTTTGGGTCGCTCGCTTTGGATCGCTCGCTTCCTTTTCTTCTGTCGAGGTTGAAGAGATCGCGCTGTAATTGATTCGAGTCCTGCTTTCGCACTATTTACTTGATGTGATTATGTGGAATACGAATGAAGCAGTGCGGAAAGGAGTCTCTAAAAAGCGGCAATCATCACATTCCTGCACGAGATACAAACCACAAGTACAATATAGGAATCGCGTGACTACCACACTGAATCTGTAGAGTTCAGCAGACGCGAACGCGTCGACAGGCTCTGCATTTCCACACCGTGCGCAACAGCAGCAACGCTCGTCGCGGACCTCGTGCGCTCTGCTCGTCGAGCTACTGCCCGCGCGCGCGTGTCCCTCCACTCGCGTCGTCTTGCACACGTGGCGCCATTGCACTCAGTCTCCACCAAACGCAGCAGCAAACGCAACAAGCACGATGAGCAAGTCGCTCAAGCACCTCGCGCTCGTGATGCTCGTGCTCCAGAACACGGCGCTCGGCATCGTCTCCAAGTTCTCGCGCTCGTCGTCGGCTGATGGACCCAAGTACAAGCCTGGGACCGTCGTGTTCCTCGTCGAAGTCGTCAAGTTCTTCATCTGTTTCCTCGTGCTCTGCAGGGTGCGTCCATCGCTCGCTCTCGATCGCTTGTCATGAGCAGCGACAACCTGTGCAAGAGCTCACACACTACACTCTCTCTATCGCACGCTACAGCTCAAGAAAGGCAATGTCCAGGCGTCTGTGCGGTCGCTCCGCTTCGAGGTCTTTGCCGACACGCAAGGGCTCAAGAAGATGGTCGTGCTCGCGTTCCTCTATGCGATCCAGAACATGATGGCGCTCGTGGCGTTCGACTACGTCGACGTTGCGACGTACCAGATCGTGTACCAGCTCAAGATCATCACGACTGCGATGTTTATGATCGTGCTGCTGAACCGGCGCTTCAGTGCGATCCAGTGGGGCGCCATGGTCACGCTCATGATCGGCGTCGCCGTGTGTTCGAACTCGCGCTTGCCAGCAAAAGCAGCGCCAGTAGCCGACGATGCAGACGCGCACGCAGCGCACCTCGACAGCGCGCGCATCATTGGCGTCTCGATCGTCTTGGGTCTGGCCGTGAACTCGGGCTTGGCGGCTGCGTACTTTGAGCGCGTGATGAAAGCGCACAAGGCGACGACGACGATGCAGACGCTCGACCCGCTCTGGGTGCGCAATCTCCAGCTCTCGGCCGTGTCGGTTGCTGTCTGCGCATTCGACTTGGCGCGGAACGTCCAGGATCTGTTCACCGACGGCTTCTTTGCGGGCTTCCACACGACAGTCTGGGTCGTGATCTTCCTCCAAGCGGTCGGCGGACTGACCGTCGCAGCAGTCGTGCGGTACTCGGACAACGTCGTCAAGAACTTTGGCACGGCGTTCTCGCTCATCTTCAGCTGCATGATCTCGAACTACATGTTCGACCAGCCCGCGCCTGCGTCGTTCTACGTCGGCGTCGTGCTCGTCGTTGCGTCGGTCTTTGTCTACGGCGACAGTCGCTTCGCTGTCAAAGACACGGGCAAGCAAGCCGTTGCGCCGAGCTACAGCAGCAAGCAGCACAGCCACGAGATCCGCATTGACCCGAAAGGAGTCGAGAGCGCGAGCGTCGCGCACGCGAGCAATCTCAACCTCGTGTCTGGTCGGACGCAAGCGACAGCGCGCAACAGCGCAGCGTTCTCAGTCCTTGCAGTCTAGCGAGGTCGTACATGCGTACATAAGCAAGAGTCTGCGGACGTAGATGGAATACAGGCGGATGCAATCGAACGCTCAATTGCACGCAGATATGTACGCAGTCTCATGTGCTAGTGCGGCACCATGTTGCGCGCCTTTGCGAGCTTCGCGGCGAGGATCGCGTTCGCAGGCGGCGGCGCGAGCGACGCAGTGCGACTCGCACCCCCAATCGCGACTGCACCAGGTGCAACGCGAGCACAGCGCGCGCAAAAGTCCTGGATCGCCGCTGCGACTTGGTCGGGACAGTCCTCTTGGATCACGTGGCCGGCGCCGTAGAGCAGTCGGAGCTCAAACTTGCCCATCATCTGCGCGCGCACGAGCGACGTGTCGAGGCGATCGGAGCCCGCGAGCACGAGGATCTTGGCGGCTTTGAGCGACAGGAACTGCTCGGACAAGCCCACGAACCAGTCTGTTCGTAGCGCGAGTCAGTCAGTCACTTGCATAGACCGATAGAGAAGAGAGAGAGACACTGGAGACCCACCTCGCCAGTACTGCGCGCTGCTCTTGAGGTCCGTGCGCCACGCGAACGAGCCGTCCGACTGCCGCGCGAGCTGCGACGGGATCGACACGCGCGCGGCCTCGGGATTGCGGATCGTGCCCGAGTGCAAACTCCAGGCGACGGCGTCGTCGAGCGACCGGAAGCGCTGCGGCCGGCGGTCCAAGATGCCGTGCATGTGGCTCAGCGACGCCAGCGCTGTGCCTTCGACGACGTCAATGACCATGACGCCGACGAGCGACGACACGCGCTCGGTTGCTGCGACGCGCACAGCGACGGCACCGCCGAGGCTAGCAACACATGAGACACAGGCGAGGTGGGTCGTTAGTACAGCGAGCTGAGCCAAGTGGACGGAAGAGGAGGAGAGCGAGCGCACCTGTGGCCGACAATGACGGTCTGCGGCGCCTCCGAGGCGTCGTCAGCGCCTTCAGACACAGGAACAATGCGCTCGATGACTGCGATCATGTCGTCTACGAGCGTCTCGATCGACAAGTCGGCGTCGTTGGCTGTCTGCGTCGCGCCGTGACCGCGCAAGTCGATCGCATGGACGACGTAGTTGGCTTTCAGCAGCGCCTATCGCGCGTGTGTATCAGTGCGTGAGGCGATGGAGCGTGACACCAGACATAACGGCAGACAGACACACAAGCAGACGTACGGTGACGAGACACCACGTCATGGACGTGTAGCCGCCGCCGTGGAAGAGCACGACGTGCGGTCCTTGCGTCCCAGCGCAGTACGTTCGAAACACCTGCAGACATTCGCACACATCGATGAGCTCGTTGATAGACACATAGTAGAGACAGCGAGCGTGATGCGTACATCGCCGTTCGGGAGAACGACGTCCTCGGACGCGTCAAAGTACGCGCGCCAGGCCGCATCTGCGTCGGTCGTCGTCGCCATGATGCTCGAAGTTCTGGTGATTTGCTTTGTGCGTGGTTTCCTAGTCATCTGAAAAAAGACTTGGATATTGTACTGAATCTCACATCATACTCAATTGCATACAAACGAATCGCATCAAGCCACTTCAACCTCCTGCCAGTTCGAAGCGACGCAAAGACACTCAAGCGAGCATGGAGGTCTATGGCGCGTACCGATCGAACGTAGCGCTCGTGCGCGATGCACTGCGCGAGAACAAGGTGCGCGTTGCTGGTGTAGTGATGTGTGTTGATAGACGCTGTCTCTCCCTCTCATGACACACACACACATACTTGACACACGAATGCTCTCGTATCTCGACTAGAGCCACATGGCGCGCGTGGACCAGTCGCTCGGGATGTTCCAGAGCGGTCTCCTGTGCGTCGAGCGCGAGATGCTGCCGATCTACAAGCTCACGGAGAAGCTCCGCGCGACGCAGAAGAACATCGACCTGTGCGTCTTGGAGCTGCGCAAGATCCACGCGAACTTTGTCGCGGCACACGAGGCGAGTGTAGTGCTGGGTGGTGGTGCTCCTGAGTGTATGCGCTCATGTGGTTGAGACCAATGTCTCTCTCTCTGTGCTTCATTGCTACTGACGCTCGCACTGCGCGCTTGTGAGGGTCTGCTGGTGGCTCCTACGCTCTGACTGACAGCCTGACTGACTCTGACTGGTACAAACACACACGCGATAGCTCTCACCCACGCTCCTGAACGGCTCCAAGGTCGAGCAGGACGCGTACGTGCAGGCGATGGAGAAGCTCCTGAGCGCCATCGCGTTCCTCGAGAGCCACCGATCGTACGAAGGCTCGAGCAAGGCGCTCGAGCACGCGCGCGAGCTGCTCGCACAGGCCAAGCGCAAGTGCCGAGGCGACTTTGTCAGCGCCGTCGGCGTCTTCGCGCGCGGCAGTCGACACGAGACAAGTGGCGATGGCACTAGCACTAGCACCGACGCTCAGACGCGTGCTCTCGCTACGACAATGACGACGCTCGTGTGGAGCGCGCCGAGCAAGAAAGAGGCGGCCAAGGTCGCGCAGCTCCTGCAGTGTCTCCTGAGCGCGAGCGTGGACGAGCCGGCGCTCCTGAGCGAGTACGGCAAGCAGCGCTTCCAGGTCGCCAAGATGGCGCTGTGCGACGACGACGCCTCGTCCAGTGCCATCAGCAGCAGCAGTGCGTCTACCTCTCCGTCGTCAGTCTTGTCGATCGGCTTCTCTCCGACCGTGTCGAGCATCGCAGAGCTCGCTCTAAAGCTCCAGGACGTCGCCGCGAGCCTCGCGAACGAGAAGCGCCTCGCAGAAGCCATCTTCCCGACCGAAGAGCTCGCGCACGCGGCGTTCCGGTACGCGGCGCATCCGATCCTTGACGCTTTGCGGAGCGACTTGGACGCCGCGCTGCCGGCCAGTGGCGCCACCACACTAGGCGATGGTGGCACGTCCGCCAAGACGCTCGATCCGTTCGTGCTCTTGCGTCTGCACGAGCTCCTAGTGACGCACACCAATACGCTCGAGCCGCTCGTGGCGCCGCCGCTCTTGCTGCGAGACCGCGCAGGCAAAGGCCGCGACGACCCGTGGGTGCTATCGAAGCTCCTGCAAGCGACTGTGGCGCAGCTCGCGAGCGCGGCCAAGCAGCGGCTCTTTGGCTTCCAGCTCGAGCTCACGGAGCGCATCGGCGTGAGCGACCGGTCGCTCGCCAAGGACGGCAACGTGCACCCGGTCTCGAGCTACGTACGTCCATGTGCTCTTCTGTGTGTTTGTATCGGGTCTCACAGCAGTGGCGCTAGTGGCTGTGGCGCTAGTAGCGTCCTTGCGATCGCCACCTCACTCTCACACACACTACGTCTCTCCTATCGCTAGATGCTGAGCTTCTTGCGCCAAGTGTGCGACCACGCGGCGCCACTGGAGCTCCTCCTTGCGCGCCACGAGTCGAACGCCACGCCGACGTCGTTCGTCGAGACGGCGGTGATGCAACTTGTCGAGGCGCTGCAGACCAAGAGCGCGCAGCTCAAGGGCCGAAGCGACCTCAAGCACCTCTTCCTCGCCAACAACTTTGGGTACCTCGCCCACGCGCTGCCGCTCGCCAATAGTAGTAGTGGTGGTAGTGAGAGCGCCATCGCCACGCACATGGTGCGCGAAGTGCGGCCGCGCCTCGAGCGCCTGCGCGACGCTGCGATTGCGGCGTTCGTCGACGTGAGCTACGCGTCGTTCCAGTCGTTTCTCGTCGCGCCAACTGAGAAGCTCGTGTTCGCCAAGGGCAGCGACCTGCTCACGCTCGAGAGCGGGCGGCTCTTGAAAGAGAAGTTTGCGGTACGAGGCGCTTGTGTGTATGTGTCTTCTGTTGAGACCACCACACGCAAGCACTGGACGGTGGTGCGACGCACTGACTGTCCATCCTCTTGCCTCTCTCTTGTCTCTGTTGACTAGCGCTTCAATGCGCAGATGGACGACCTCGTCGCGACGCAGAGGCGCTTCGTCGTGTCCGAGCCGCACGTGCGCCACCAGCTCATCCAAGCGGCTGTCAGCGCCATCGTGCCGCAGTACACAGCGTTCTACACCAAGTGCGTCGTCCAACAGTGTTGCGCTATCACTGCCAAGCGCCGTGATGCACTACGAGACTACGAGAGACTAAGACACTCGGTCGTGCGTGTGCTGCAGGTACTCGACCGTGCACTTTTCCAAGAAGAACAGCGCCAAGTACCTCAAGTACACGCCTCAAGCGGCCGAGCAGGCGCTGAAAGAGCTCTTCCTGGGCGAAGGCGCGGCGTCAAGCGAGCGCAAGTGACGCCTCGCGCCAGTCTCCACGACGTCCTCCTCTCGTCCTTTCATCCATTCACTCACACACACTCGTCCTCGTTGCTCCATCGATGCCTCCTTCAGTCGATCCATCAAGAGGCACTCGCTCTCAGTGCCTCAGTCTCTCTATCGCACCGCCAGTCGGTAGATCGCGTTGCTCGAGGCTTCTGTCACCAAGACCGAGCGCTCGTCCGCACTGCCAGACGCCACAACAGCAACAGAGCAAAGCAGTAGAGTCCGTCAGTAGGAGCCATGTCAACGCACTAGCGAACACTCGCACACGACAGTCGCACCTCAGACAGACGCCGGTGATCTCCGTCCCTGGCACCTCGAGCGCGTACGCCAGTGCGCCGTCGGGTGCGAGCACCGAGACTTTGCCGAGCGTCGTATCACCACTGCCACTGCCGCCTGCAAAGTCAAAGTGGCCGACAAAGAGCTCGCCACTGCGCGCGCACGCGACGCTCGAGGGCCCGAGACCGCCGGCGAACTGGTGGAACACGCTCACGTGAAACGTGCTGCTCGGTCGCTGGCACAGCCGCAGCACGCGGTTCTGCATCATCTCGGCCACAAAGAGCACACTCGCATCTGCGGCGCTCGTCGCAATGCCGCACGGATGCGCGAGGCACTCGAGCGCCAGCGGCCGTAACACTTGTCCACCGCTCGGACTCGCGCTGATGCTGAACACGCTCCCGCGCGGTCGCTCGAGCGTCGTCTCGCCCAGTGGTCCGCTGTCGGTGAAGTAGATCGTGTCGCTGTCGTCGTCGCGCGCACTGAACGCAATCGCACTCGGACCGCGCAGTGAGCGCTCTTCGTACGCTTTCACGAGCACACCAGGTGTCCCAGCGTCGTCGGCGCGGAGCACGGCTGCGTGCGCTGCGTCTGCGAGGTGGAGGCGGCCGTGGCGATCAAACTGTGCGCCGTACGGCTCGCCGCCAGTGAACGCCACGCTCGTGTGCGTCCCGCTGTCCTGTGGTCGGTACGCAAAGACCTCGCCTGTGCCAGCCGAGACGTAGTAGATCGATGCGTCGAGCGGGTCGCGCGACACGAACGGACTGCAGATCTTGGCGCCGCGGCAGCGAATGACTTCAATGGTTGTTGTCATCGTCTGTTGGTAGTCGGTCTTGTGGAGCAAGCGATGATCAGACGCACAAGTAGATTGGCACTGCAGACGAGCGAGTACCTCGAGTGCTTGCTGCTGGTTGAAAGTCGAGTTGATCTTCTCCTCGTCGTTGACACAGCGAGCTCTTGTTCAAACAGTCGCGACGCTTTGATGATCACAAGAGTAGCACTCGCACTTGGAACAAGGCGACCGACCTCGCTGCAAGTGCACTCATACACACGTTCATCGACCAGAGACTGCAATGTGTTAGAGCTGTACGTGGATCAAGTGGATCAACAGCAGAAGCAACTTCTCGCATGGATGAGCTCCAAGGCTGATGCAACTTGGTTGAGCATCCTAGGACGGGCTACTAATGGGGTCATGCTTTTTCAACCAACAGTGACCAGCAAGCACCAATTGCTTCAGTCGCATCAAGACGATAGCGTCACGAGGTCATGAGCGGCAACAAGAACCCGACGAACCTCGAGCTGCAGGAGTAGAGCGTCTTGAGACGTTCGTAGTAGTGGAGACCATTACGTGAGCCAGGTACGACCGACACTAGCAACCTTTTAGAGGGTTTTCAAACACGCCATTTTGTGGCAATCAATCTTTACCGATTTTGTATCGCAAAGCGGCAATTGTTTTGGCACATTCGAAAGAGTGACATTTCGATGGGACTTCGATGACATGGACGACCGTGCATCGCTACACTCGACGCGCTGTGCTGCTGCTGCTGCGACTGCTTGCATGGCAAGACGCACGAGCTGCAGCACTATCATCACTACCACCAGCAGCAATAGCATACAGCATGCGAGCACGCTGGTACCAATCGTTCGTGCAAGCAAGCGACCCACATCTCTCCCTCACGCATATCTGTGACGAGTTTAGACTTGAAATTTGTATGCTGGACTGGCTAGGTTCTGCATTTGTGGCTGCTGCTGTACGCGCGCAATGGCTCGAACTCAGACCATCAGCGAAGCGCACTTCTCGCCTCGACCTCGACGCACGACCGACCGCCAAGCACGTCGACGCCCACGCGCGCGTACAACTCACACACATCCACACGACGTACGTACGAGTAGTGCGTTGTAGCAGCACGACATCATGACGACTGCGCTGCCCGACACGAGCACGGGTCTCGTCGTGACCGACTCACAGCAGCAACAACAACAACAACAACAACAACCGCACGTCTACGGCACGTTCGAGGTCTCACTGATCGACTTCGAAGACGAGTCTCGCAATGGCGCGACTGCGAACGGCCACCACCACCATCAGCAGCAGCAGCAACAACACCACCACGTGCGCAGTACGCACCATGCACTCGCCAAGAGCACAGACGACGATGACGAGACGCGGCGCTGTAGCTTGTGCTCGCAAGAGGACTGCTGCTTTGTCATGGCATTTTTGTGCGCGCCGCTGCGGCTGCAGACGTACAAAGTGCTCGTGTTCCACATCGCGAGCTTTGCGTTTGCAGTCGTCGCGTCCGTGTGGACGCTCGCATTGCTGAGCGCAAAGGTGCTTGCGCGCGTGTGCTGCGGCGCACAGGCGTGGGGACTCGGCGCGCGGCGGCTCGAGAGCGCGTCGCTCCGGTCGCTCCTGCGCGTCGACACGGCGCTGTTCAACTTTGTGTCGCCGCCGCACGAGCGCGTGGCCGTGTACAGCTCGTCGACGACTGCGTTCCAGGACGTGAACCTCTTCTTCGGCTTCCACGCGCAGCTCTACTTTAGCGTCGTCAAGCTCGCGTGTAGCGCTCTGCCCGGCGTGATCGCTGCGAGCATGTTTGTCTGGTCGCTCCAGCGCCTCGCACTCATTGCGCTCTGCGTCGTCGCGAGTCGGCGCCACAGCGAGAGCGCGCCGTCGTGCGACGCTGCGCTCTTTGCGTCGCCAGACGACAGCAGCAGCGTCACGGCGCACTTCCTCACAACCGCAGCGCAGGACCTCGACGTGCTCGTGCTCCTCGGCGTCCTCGCAGTCTACGGCGCGACGATGCTCCTCAAAGTCTTTGCCTACATCGCTCGGCACGTCACGATCTTCTTCTGCGCCGAGCACTTGCTCTACGCAGCGCCCGTGTGACGCACAAGTGTGTGAATCGAGAGACAAGCTGTACAAGACACTGGACAGACAGATACATCTGATGAGGAGCTCTACAAGCAGCAGCAAGAGCCTTTGACGTTGTTCGTTCGTGTTGGTGTTGATTCGCCTCGTGTATAGCGCCTGTTCTATGGTGATTATAAACAAGACAACAAACGTCTCGTGTACATCAAGTGAAGATTACAAATAAGACAATATGAAGTCGATTTGTGATAGTACAATATGTGAGCAGAGTCGAATCCATACAATTTTCAAGTTAACAAATATTATTCGGTACCGAGTAAACATGCAGCGAGACCACAGGTCCAAACAGAACGCAACAACAACGAAAAGCTCATGGCGTCGAGCTCATCGCACCGCAGCAGCGGCGGTGGCGGCGTCAAGCCTCTCGTGGACGACGCGACGCTGCACCAGTGGACCGAGACCGGCGCGCAGCGCATGTACGCATCTGCTCACGCTCTTTATGCGTCTGATCCAGTCTCGTAATCGCCGCTCGCTCACGCACTTCCGCTCTCAAACGGCTTGATGCGAATCGGCACATCGTGTCGCCTCCCCCTCGCTGGATCCTACTCGTCCGTGTGCATGTGCTGCTCCCAGTGTCTCAAAGCTCAAGCATGCGCTCAAAGACGCATCTACGAGCGACGCGCTCATTGCCCCTGACTCTGGTGCGTGCGCTCGCTGCTTTGTGTCGTTTGCTCCTTACATACTCGCGACTCACACTCGTGCGCATCACGTACAGAGCTCTACCGCCTCTTCTACGAGCTCGTGTGGGTCGTCGTGCACGCAAAGCTCACGCGTCACGACGTCGTGAGCGTCCTCAAAGACGCGGAACTCGTACGTCCACTGCGTCATCTCGCTCTCTCTCTTCAACAGTCAACAGCCGCAGACCCTCACGTCCGTTGCGCTTCCTGCAGTCGTCGTTCCCAGACGCCTGCGATACGTTCCTCGACCTCGTCTGGATCATTGGTGCGTCCGTTGCATCGCTACTCTCTCTCATCGACAGACGACTCACGGCGTCGCATCACAGGCAACGAAGTCGAAGCGAACGAGAAGGGCCGCGAGCGCCACTCGAGCGCCGAGTGGCAGCAGCTCTGCCGCTTTGTCAAAGCGCTCGCTGTACGTCTCCTCTCTTCTTCTCTTCTTTTCTCTATCAACGCTCCCTAACGCGCTCCTACTCTTGTAGGACGACGACGTTGTGCCGGCGTTCAGTCTCAAGGCCTCGCTCGAGTACGACCTCTTGCACGCTGCAGGTCTCGTCTCGGAGCCGCAGCTCATGCGCAAGAAGCTCTTGCGCATCAACACGAAGGCGCTGTACACGCAGATGAAGTACAACCTCTTGCGCGAAGAGAGCGAGGGCTTTGCCAAAGTCCTCTCGCTCGTGCACACGAACGTCTCGCCGTCGCAGCTCGACGCGACGCAAACGGACCTCTTGGCGCTCATCGGGTACTTTGATCTGGACGCGAACCGCGTCTTGGACCTCGTGCTCGACGCGTACGAGGCGCAGCCGACGAACGACTGCTTCGCGACGCTTCTTGGCGCGTTCAAGCGCGCGAGTCTCCCGCACGTCCTCGGCTTCAAGTTCCAGTTCTACAAGCGCAGCGACGCAGCAGACGGTCTCGTGACGCCGCAGTCGCTCTACCGCCTCGCAGCGACGCTCGTGGCCAAAGGTCTCGTCGACGTCGACGCGCTGCTGCCGCACCTCGCGCCGTCCAAGGACGCGATCGTCGCGCAGTTTGCCGCGCGGACCAAAGCGCTCGAAGCTGCCGCGCAGGCGTTTGGCAAAGTGAACCTCGCGGCGAAAGCCTCTGACACCGCGGCGGACAAGAGCGACAAGGACGCGCTTGACGACGACGCGGATGCGCACAACCAGGTCTTTGGACTCATCGGCGGGCTCTTGGCAATCGGCGCCGACGCACGTGCGTTTGAGCTCATTGCGTGGTTCCAGCACCGCGGCGTGAACCCGCTGGCGTCGAAAGCGTTGAGTGCGCAGCTCTGTGCGTCCGTGCATGCGCTCATTGCGCCGCTCTACGCGCCGCTGTCGCTCCAGGCGATGCACCTCGTCGCGCACGCGAGCAGCAGTCGCACTGCTGCTAGTGCGACGTCTGCGGCGCCCGTGACGACGCCAGAGGCGCTCGTGTCGACGGTCTTTCCGATCCTCGAGATGCTCGGCGGCCAGCTCCACCACGACCCGCTGCTCTTCACAAAGCTCTTGCGCATCTTGAGCCACGCGATCGAGCGCGCGCCCAAGACGCTCGAGTCGGACAACAACGACACGCTCTCGCACGCTGCGCTCCTCGATCGCGTGCACGCGCTCATTGTCAAGAGCTTCTTACCCGCTGTGACGCACTTGGGCTCGAACCCGAGCGCGGTGTTCCAGCTCTGGGACCTCGTCAAGCTCTATCCGTTTGAGCAGCGCTACCGTCTGTACGAGCAGTGGCAAGGCGCGTACGCTCGCGACTCGGAGATGAAGCTCGTGGACGCGCAAGTCGTCCAAGCGACGCGCAAAGTCATGCGGCGCCTCACCGCCGACCGTGCCAAGCCATCGGCGCGCTCGCTCACGCACTTTGCGCATGCGAACCCGCTCACGGTCTTTCGCACGATGCTCCGGCAGATCCAGTCGTACGACAACCTCATCCAACCGGTCGTCGAGTCGTTCAAGTTCATCACGCCACTCGGTATGGACGTCCTCTCGTTTGTGCTCGTGCGCGAGCTCGCAGCGTCGCGCCAAGCGATGAAAGCTGACGGCACGAACGTCTCGCTCTGGCTCGCGTCGCTCGCGAGCTTTGCCGGGAGCTTCTATCGCAAGTACCCAACGGTCGAGCTCTCGGGCTTGCTCCAGTACTTGATCCAGCGCCTGCGGAACTGGGAGTCGGTGGACCTCGTCGTCTTGAGCGAGCTCCTCTCGAAGATGGGCTCGTGCATTAGCTTTGAGGACATCTCGCTCAGTCAGCTCGAAGCGCTCGCTGGCGGGCCGCACCTCGGTCATGAACCGACGGACCCAAAGCTCATGAACCGCCGCGCGATCCCGCGCTTGCGCGACGCACTCGTGAAGCGCGACCTCGCGCTCCCGCTCGTGCTCTTGATCTGCCAGATGCGCAGTCGCATTGAGCACCACGAAGGATCGCCGCAGACGCACTTGAAGCTCCTCGGTCGCGTCTACGACACGTGTCAGATGACGCTCAGCCAGCTCCTGCAGTTCCTCAACAGCGTCGTGGACCCGAGTGTGTACACTGCGATGCTCCCGACGCTCACGGCGCTCGTGCGCGAGTACCACATCCCACCGGAGCTCGCAATGACGCTCTGTCGCCCGGCGATGCGATCGGACGACCCGGTGCTCCGGCGCGCGCCGCGGAGCATCCACGCCGCTGGTACGAGCAACAGCAGTAGCAGCAGCTCGGAGACACCGGCGCGCTGGTGCACTGCCGCGCCCGAGCTCTTGGCGGATGTCCGCGCCGCGGTGCTCACAGCTTCGGACGGCGCGGCGCCGATTTCGAGCGACAGCGCGTTCAGCGGCATGACGCCGGACCTGTACGCGACGTTCTGGAGCCTCGTGCTGTACGACATCTACGTGCCGTTTGCGCAGTACGAGGCCGAGATCGTGCGGCTCCGGACGTCGCTCACTGCGCCTGGTGGCGTGAACAACGCCGCGCTGACTGGCGCAGAGCGCAAGAAGCTCAAAGAGAAGACGACGCAGCGCATTGACAAGCTCACGAACGAGCAGAAGGACCAAGTCGCGCACCGCAAGCGCGTGTTTGAGCGTCTGGAAGCGACGAAGCGCGCGTTCTTTGCGCGCGAAGACAACCGCTCGGCGGTCCACGCGCTGCTCCAGACGTGCGTGATCCCGCGCGCGCTGCTGTCGCCAGAGGACGCGCTCTTCTGCGCCAAGTTCATGGACCGCCTCCATGCGATCGACACGCCCGAGTTCAGTACGCTGCAGTACTACAACACGGTGAACCTCAAGCTCCCGTCGATCGTGCTCTGCGTCACGGAGCGCGAGGCTGGGAACTTTGGGATCTTCCTCAAAGAGACGCTCCACGTCCTCGCGCGCTGGTACCAGAGCGCCGTGGCGTACGAAGAGGACGCCGTGCACGGTAAGAGCGGCTTTAGCGTCGACCTGCACGACCCAACGAAGACGCTCCCGCATCGCCAGTACAAGCTCGTGTTTGCCAAGTGGCACAAGTGGATGGCCAAGGTCTTTGCCGCGACGCTCGCGAGCAGCGAGTACATGCCGATGCGCAATACGCTCATTGTCTTGACCAAGATCATTGACGTCTTCCCTGCGAGCAAGAGCACGGCCGAGCGCTTGCTTGCAATCGTCGAAGGCCTCACGAAAGAGGACCGCGAAGACATCAAGATCATGGCGAAGCGGTACTTTGCGCTCTTGACAAAGCGCAAGGGCACGCTCCACGAAGACAAGCTGCTGGCAGTCGTGGCGGCGAAGAAAGCGCCGGCCGCTGCGTCTCCAACTGCAGCAGCGACTGGCAAAGACACGAGCGACGAGAGCAGTCGCGATGCCAAAGACGCAAGTGCAGCGGATGCAGCAAAGACAAGTGTGCGCGCGAGTGCGTCTGCAGTGTCGGACGCGCCAAAGGCGAGCAGTAGTGCGAGCGAGTCGTCGTCGCGGGACCGAAAGCTTGCGCGCGTGCTCCGTCAGGACCTCGAGAGTGGCGAGATCAGCTCGTCGCCGCCAGCACCGTCGTCGTCAGCAGCAACGTCGTCATCGTCGGCGCCACCAGCCGGTCGATCGTCGTCGTCGTCGTCGCGACGCAGCAGTGAGCGTCCGTCGTCGACGACAGCGCCAAGTGCCGCAGACAATGCACGTGAGCGAGAGAACCGCCAGCCATCGTCTGGTTCGCGTCTCAAGCGCCGCGACTCGGATCGCGCAGACGAGAGCGCTGCGAGCAGCGGACGTCCAGGCGACGAGAAGCGCGGACGCCGTGAGCAAGGCCGCGACGGCCGCGAGCCTCGCGAAGGCCGAGAGGCGTCGCCTGGCAAACCGCCGCTCGCGTCGGCTGGTAACAACAACAACAACAACACCGTGCGTGGCAATGGCGCCGACGCGCTAGCAAGCGGTGGTCGCAAGCGCGATCGCTCGCGTGAACGCCGCAGTCGCTCGGCCGATGGACGTCGCAATGGCCGCGACCGCAACGACAATGCGAGTGCAAACGCTCCAGCGGCGACTGCTCCAGCGGCGCCAGCAAGCAAAGACACGAGCGCTGCAAGTGGCCGCGCGAGTGACGCGCCAAAGCGCGAAGGTGACGATGCGAGTGGCGAGAGCCGCAAGCGCCAGCGCCTCGAGCTCTCAGAGGCGCAACTGCGTCGGCAGCTCACGGAGAAGAAGGACCAAGAGCAGCGCCGCGAGCGCATGGACGCGAGCAACAAGAGCGACGGACCTGCGGCACGTGCGAGTGAGAGTAGTGGATCGGCTGCACGCACTGGCGGCGATGCTGAGCGCTCAGAGCGTCCGCAAGCAACGTCGTCGTCAGCGCCAAGCGGAGCAGGCGGCTCTGCGCGCAAGATGGTGTCGCTCGTGTCGACGTCGCGCAAACGTGAAGACGATAGCGACCGCGCGGCTGTAACGCCTGGTGCGCCAGACAACAGCGACGACCGCCGTCGCCGCGACTCGGGACGCGGCAGTGGCGGGAACGGCGGCGGCAATGGTGGCGGTAATGGCGGTGGCGGCAATGGCAATCGTGGAGGCGAAAGCAGCGACTCGAAGCAGCGCGGTATGCAGGACGAGAAGAAGCGGCGTCGCGATCGCAAGCACGGAGATGCCAGCAACGGTGCAGCGAGCAGCGGCAACGGACAGCAGCAGCAGCAGCAGCAGCGTGACCAGAGGTGCGGACAATGTCGTTGCCATGAAGATACGTGTGGTCTGTATGATAGCGTCACACTCACACGCTCCTGTTGTTATATGTGATTTGTGTAGCCGAGGCGGCGGTGGTGGCGGCCATGATCGTCGCGGTGGCGGTCAAGGACGAAGCGGCGGCGACGGCGGACGTGGCGACGGTGGAGGTCGCGGCAACGATGATCGCAACGGCAGCGGCGGCGGTGGTCGCCGTCGTGACGAACGCCGCGGCCGTCGGTAGACGCCAGGACTCTACAATCCGACTCGCTCGCTTGATCGAGTCGTGTGCACTCTGCAACTACTACTGCATGCTCTATACACACGCAATCCATCCATTGATTCCCTTGTGATCGCCATCATCATGGAGGAGGTCATCGAGAGTGACGTCGACGTTGTCTTGGCATGCAAGAGGTCAAAGTCGCGCCTGCGTATCAAAGCAAGACTCAACTATATGAAGTTTAATATGGAGTGAGAATCGACTGCCTTTGGGAGCAATCACTTGAAATTGACAACCACGACATCATCTGCACAACGATGGCCGCTCGACGCCTTGCGCTCGTGTTCCCAGGTCAGGGCTCGCAGCGCGCGGGCATGGCGCAGGAGCTGCTCGAGAACTGGCCGCGCATTGCCAAGGACGTGCTCGACGAAGCGAGCGAAGCCGCCGACGTGAACCTCCTCACGCTCTTGCGCAACGGACCGCAGGACAAGCTCACGCAGACTGCCGTCGCACAGCCAGCGATCCTCGCGCACTCGATCGCTGTGCTGCGCGTGCTCGAGCACGAGTCCGGCTTTGACATCCAGTCGCGCGCTGCGTTCGTCCTCGGGCACTCGCTCGGCGAGTACTCGGCGCTCGTGGCCGCCAAGTCGCTCGCATTCGCCGACGCAATCAAGCTCGTGGTGCGTCCTCCTTGTCGATCCGGTGCATCGCGTGCTCATGGTGCTCGCAACGCGGTAGCACGTCGCTCTGCATACGCACACGCTCGCTCACTCTCTCTATACGTACATACGCAGCGCTTTCGTGGCACTGCGATGCAAGCAGCAGTCGCGCCAGGCGTTGGTGCGATGGCGGCGCTCATGCCCGTGAGCGCAAGTGACGCGGACGAGATCTGCCGCCTCGCCGCCAAACAGACCGATCTCGTCTGTCAAGTGGCCAACTACAACTCGAGCAAGCAGGTCTGTGCGTCCGTGTGTACTTGTGTCTTCATACACTCGGACGCAGCACTGACGCGACGCTCGTGTCTGTGGCGCTTAGAGCGTGATCAGTGGCGACGCGGCCGCGGTGACCGCTGCGATCGAGATCGCCAAGACTGAGAAGCGCGTGCGCCGCGCCGTGCCGCTCGACGTGAGCGCGCCATTCCACTGTGCGCTCATGGCGCCAGCTGCGACGCAGCTCCGCGCGTTCCTCACCGCGCACTCGGCGATGCTCTCGACACCGCAGACGCCAGTCATCTGGAACGTCGAAGCGCGCGCGAGTGACAAGCAGTCGCCTTCCGACCTCATTGACGTCCTGACGGAGCAAGTGACGCGTCCCGTGCAGTGGAGCGCGTCGATCGACGCGTGTCTCGCAAGCGGCGTCGACGACTTTGTCGAGCTCGGCTACGGTGGCGTCCTCACGGGTCTGATCAAGCAGCACGCGCCAAAGGCGTCGGCGAGGTGCGCTCATCCTGTCTGTCTCTGTCTCTTGTCTAGGACCAACGAGGTCTCTCACACGCACATGGGCATGTGGCTCTGTGATGGCAGGAGCTGCGGCACGGCCGAGCAGATCCGAGCGTTCCTGCGCGAGTAGCGCGACTGAGAGAGCGAACGAAGAGACGGACTGACAGACGTGATAGACACAGTGGCGATCGCCTAGCAACAGCGTGTTCGTGGTGGTGATCCTGCTCGTGCGCGTACTTGGCGGCGTCTGCTGGCGCCGAACGAGCGCAGACGCGAGTCGTGCGGATGTCGCTTACGCGAGCGTCGGTCGCTCGCCAATCTCCGCCTTTCAGATACAGAGAGAGAGAGAGCGTCAGTCAGTCGGTCACTAGCATCGTACACAGTGTGTGCGTGTATGACATGAGAGAGAGACGTACGCGCTCGTATGTGTATTGAGAGGCGATCGGACCGGTCGGGCGCTTGGTGACTTCGAACTGCACGTGGCCCTTGCGCTGCGCGTACGCCTCGTTTCTAGACACATACGCGAACGAGCGAGAGCAGTGGAAGGCGCTCGTGAGCGACAGCGCAGGCGATCAAGCAAAGCGCAGATGCCTGTGCGCGCGTGCGTACCTGGCAAACACCTCCGAGTCGGTCTCTGGGGCGTTCGTGATGCCGAGGTAGAGCATCGCCGGCGCGATCGTGAACGCCATGTATGTAGAGTACTCCCAGCCCTTGCGCTCAAACACGTGCGTGCCCTAGCGTCCATACATGCGTGCGTCGATTACGAGTGTGTGAGCGTCGCGCACACACACAGCGAGACCACCGGAAGCAAGCAGCGCGATCGAAAGATTCGGGCGAGCAGCACAATGGACGTACGTTGTTCGTGAGCATCGCGGTCTCCGGCATGTGCACGTGCGCCTTGTGCGAGCCCATGGCGCGCGCGCCACGCGGGACCGCGGCGCAGAGGGGACGAGTCAGCACTGCCTGCATCATCTTCTTCCTGAAGGCGTCGAGGTCGAGGTCGTTCAAGTCGTCGTGGCCACAAGCACAAGTGTGTGGGGGTGAGGAGCTCCAGAAGAGCAAGTGCAGCATACTGAAAGCAAGTTTAACGCAGCTGCTAATTTATTAGTATTTGATTTTTTCTTCATTTGCATACAATGTACAAGTACATAGTGAGAATATGGCTCGACAGTATTGATGTAAATGACGAAAGCAGCTGTGTGCTACACAGTGCTATTCATTTTATTTTGACGTTTAGTGTACTGTCTCACTAAACCTTTTGTATTTCACTATCAACTCGTTCTATTGGAGCACAGGCATACATACTTCAAGTAAAATCACAAGCCGATCAGTTGAACCCATTGACCAATGCACTCTCTCTTGCTCTCTTGCTCTCTTGCTCTCTTGCTCTCTTGCTCTCTTGCTCTCTTTCACGTTCGACCAGCAGGTGCATCTCTACAACTCCTCTTTCTGGTATGTGCACTAGCGCGTGTTCCCACCGCCACCGCCGTACGTCGCGAGTGCGAGCTTCTCGGCAAAGTGGAGCTCCGCAAACTGCGTCGACTGGAGCGGGTGCACACTCGCGAGAAGCTGCGCGGCGCCAGACACAGGTCCTAGACCCTTGACGTGGTACTGCAGTGGCTGATCGATTGCACTACGGCTCTCTGCGCCAGTGTACGCGATCACGCCGACGCTCGCAGGATCGGTCGAAAGCGCTGCAGCGGGATTCCCACGCGGTCGCGCACGTGCGTACTCGACAATCTGCAGCAGCGGCTTTGCGACGCCTGGAAAGAGCGGCAAGAGCTGCTGGTAGTGCTCGTGCGCGCGCGAGTGGGTAAAGAGCTGTGCGAGTGTCAGCCCCTTCGTTCTTTGTGGGTTGGTGCGATGGGCACAACTGCGCAAGCCACGCACCTGACACGCCACGACTGTGAGCAGCTCGTTCTTCATGTCGACGCTGCGACGGCTCTCGATCGCGTTGAGCTCGACGTTAATGTCGTTTGTGAGCACTACGAGCCCTGCTTCAGCGACTTGCTGTCGCTGCTGCATGCGCTCATAGTCTGGCGTCCCGCGCTTCTGCGCTTCCGCAGAGCGACGCACAGAGTCGTAGTCGATGAGCTGAAGACAGATCGTGTGTGGTAGAGTGCGTGAGTCAAGTCACGCGACCACGTGTGTGTGTGATGTAGCGACAGCTAGCGACAAGCAAACCACGCACGCGCTGCTTGAGCGTCTGGATCTGCTTCTGCAGCCCTGCGTTGCTCTTGCGAAGCTCTTGGATCGAGCGCGTGACGTGCTCTGTCTGCATCGCACGCGCGCTGCTGTAGACATTCGTCTGGAGCGACTGGTGGATCTCTTCGAGCCGCAGTGCGCTCTGCGCCAACGACCTAGCAAGGATCGCACACAGACGCAGTCGGAGTGTGTTAGAGTCAACCTCGACGGCGTACAGTGATAGCAGTCACAACCGCTGAGAGAGCGACGCGCGCATGTGCCCTCAATCAGCGTACTTGGTACTCGCGTAGTCGCTCTCGTCTGGCGAGTCTGTCCGTCATATTCACAGATGTGAGAACTCGCGCTCTCGACATGCCAAGTGCTCAGAGCGTCCGAAGTGATGGATGGACGAACGTGCAGACGTACAGTCCTGGAGCTGGGTCTCAAAGAACTCGGAGAACGAGTGCATGAGGTGCCCAGTCGCCTGCGCGAACGCCTGCGCAGCGTCGCTGTAGTGCGCCATGGCTTTCGAGAGCTTCTCGAGACTGTCGTTGTATCGATTGAACCTTCCAGACGCAGGCGCGAATGAGACACAAGCGTGAGCGCGCTCGTCGTCATCTATGGTCTAGTCACATGAAGCTATCGACAGCGCGAGACCTCTGCGTGCGGTAGTCGAGCACAGGGTCGATCGAGCCTTCAGCTCCTGCACCGATCGTGCGCACGAACTCGTCCTTGAGTCTGCTCGCGCAACACAACGCAACCGATGGAGTCGTGCGGCTGTGAGAGAACGAGCACATGCAAGATAGTGCAAGCAGGAGCCCATCGTTTGTACCTGCGCGAGCCATCTTTCATGTTCTTGATCTGGTCGTCGCGTCATTCACCCATCCATCCATCCATTTGCGTGTGAATGCGTCGCTGCTTTTCGTCACGACCTGCTCACATACGCGCGATGCATGCACGCACGTACCCAGGACGCCATGGTTCTCTCGTTGTCGTTGGTCTTGCCACGAAGCGATGCTTTGCTTGTTGCTCTGAAGAGACGCTAGAAATCAATTGATTCGTATGGAAATCAGTTGATTTTGTGAATAGTGTATAGGAAGAGAAACAACTTGGGTGTTTGTATGTGTAGAGTTTCGAGCCATTTTCTGTTGTTGAGCTGTCGACCTCCGAGACACACGCAAGTGTGAGCATTGCTGTGTACGAGCCGATCGGACGTGATAGCACAGCGCACGGCACGACACGTGTTGCCTTTTAGCACACTTTGACACTTTGCCACTTTGCCACTTTGCCACTTTGCACGCTTCAAACAGGAAATGGCTCAAAAGTAGATGCACTCCGAGCAATTTGCTGTTTGAAGCACGTACGAAACAGCGTTTGGCTCAAAACAACGTGCGTTCCGAGCCATTTACTGTTTGAAAAATCTACTACCTGATTTTTGTCACATTGGAATCTACACAGGCACCTGAATAACGAGCAAGTGGTACACTGGTACTGCATGACTTCTGGGTTCGCACTGTACTACGTTTTTCATGAATTTTGACGCAGATCGGCAACGTTGCCGCTCAAGTGCTCGTGCGTTTGCTCTGTTGATCTAGCGCTTCATCAAGCGCATCGTCAGCGTCCAGGTGAGCGTTCTCGTTGCGCGTGCTTGCACGAAGACACAGTCAATAGACCATTGCCCGAAGCTTTGCGCGATCGTGCTCACTGTAGGCCGCGACAGAACCGACTCAGCGTACTTGCGAGCGAACACTCGGTCGTAGTGCGCGGCAAATGCTTCGAGGATCCGGCCAGGCTTGAACATGGCACTAGCCTCTTCGTTGTCGGTGAACGCCGACGCGCTCCAGTTTGCCGACCCAAACACGAGGCAGCTGCCGTCGACGATGCAGAGCTTCTCGTGTATGATCAAAAGGTCGAACCGAATTGTGACAATCTGTAGCATATACAGTGCTGTTACAAATAGAGACACCCAAGACCGCACGATGAAGGATGGTCCTAGACCAAGGCACAGTCGCTTCATTTCAACACACACGCTCACAAGGTCGTCTCGACCGCAGTCAGTCCGTCCTGTCCTGTCATCTACAATACGTGGTCAATCATGAGCTCACACGTCACAGGTTTCGTGCATGCTTCTGAACGACAGACAGCGACGCCGGTACGTCGCTGTCTGTCGATCGATCGCAGCAGCATCCACAATGTCCGGTGAGCTGGGCTACAGTGTCGACAAGTGCTGCTTCAGTTTGCAATTCGCCTCGTCTTGGTTCCAGCGGCTTCGACACACTCCTTCTCTCCAACACAGCTCCACACTTGCTCGACAACGACCGACCACACGAGCACCATGCAACCACGACACACTCTTCTTCAGCGAGCGTCAATCGCTGCAGCAGCTCTGGCGCTCATGCTCTACGGCGTTGACGCATACCCGCGCTTTGTCGCACGCATCCCAAATGCAGATGCCATCGCGGGCGTGCAGTCCATCGGCCATCGCAACGCGGCAGGTGGTGGCGCCTTGAACGCGTTCGGTGAAGCCTTCCGAGCACAGAACTCGCAGTGGACACTTGCGCTATGCCATGCCGACTCGGACGGCGACGGCGCAACGAACGGCGAAGAACTCGGCGATCCGTGCTGCAAGTGGTCTGCCAGCGGCAGTTCAACGCAGCTGGTGCGCACAGGATCTCAAGTCTCACATCCCGGTGGCGCAAACACGTGGACGCCACAGCAGCTCCAGATGCTCGCGTGCCAGGAAGCTGCGCTCAACTCCGGTGCAGAAGACACAACTGCAGGGACGAATGGTGTCGCGACTTTGGCTCCAGTTGCAACTGGTGCTCCCAACACCATGCGCTCCAATGCCACAACTCGTGATGTAGCAACTGCGGGTGGACATCGCACCGGATCGAGTGACAACGACGCGCAGCCGACGATCGATCCCGTTGGGCTGACGGAGATTCCGCCGTCACTCGTTCCAAAGAGTCCTCAAACACCTTCAATGCAAGTCAAGCCGACTCCAGCTCCAGTGTGGTCGCCACTTCCTACCAGCGAAGCAGCCAGTCTGTGCTTGTTCGCAGGAGGTGTTGCCGCAATTACGGCAGGTGTGACCGCTGCGCTCGCGACAGTCAGCGTTGTGCTGTAAGGCCAGTGCAGCCAAAGGTGCCATGAATTCGAAGAAGAAACAAGGCTGCCTAACTGCTCGCTAGTTGTCTATTGTATGTAGTACCAACCAAGCTTCCAGGCACAAACGTTCAGAACGATTGAGAAGAAGCAGCATGATGGAAGTGGTTGCATCTCGTTCCCCAGAACGCGAGTGAGATGCACTGTGTGGGTGCGTGTTGAGCTATGTCAGTAAGGTGTTCTTGTTGTGTTGCATCCTTGCGAAGTACATCAGTCACGCTCTCAATGTCGGGCGACCGTGGGCAGGTCGATCTGAGCGTCAAGTCCTCGGACTTGCCGAGAAATCAAGAGGAGCGTTGTACACTAACATGCAGGCGAGATCACCATGGCGCGTCGCTGACACTCTAGCATGCAAGTGAACGCACATCGAAAACCACCCAATGCACACCGATCAATCGATCGGATCGGATCGGATCGTGTCAGTCAAAGTCGGAGCGGCACCATTTGTGCTGCACACACACACACAAAGAGTGCGCGCACCTTCAATGCGCTCTGGCTGTTATCGAGCGTATTTTGGACGTACACACAAAATTGAGACTGAGAGATTGAGAGAGAGAGAGAGAGACAAAAGAACGCCATAATATGACATGACCCACATGACATCGAAACACAAACGTGTAGTGCATCAGCGATCAGTCGCTGCTTACTGCTTGCAGTATGGACCAGCAGTGCGTGCGTATTTGCATCACATGACATCGGATCACATCGGATCGCATTGCGTTGCGTTGCACCGCGTTGGCACAAGCGCTTGCGTTCATGCCACCACATACAACAAACACACTCTCAAGCGTGGATGGAAACAATCAGCTGAACATTGTCTTTGAGATGCAAATCAAAGCTACGACTGCCACTACAGCACGTCACAAAATATAGCTACTTGAGCGACAGCGTTGCGCGCGAGCGAGTCGAATGTCGTGGCGTGCCGAAGCAAACGAGATGTTATAGGCAGAGGCAGCAGTGCTGCAAAGTGGCTGTCAGCGACGTGGAGCGACGGAGTGACGGAGAGATGCGCGTGGCCGTGGAGCGAGACGGCAAGCGACCAGCAGCGATGCTAGGCGAGACGAGCACGACCACAATCACGATCATGTCCACGAGGCGATACGGGACGACACGATACGAGATCGCCTAGTACCAGATGCACTGCCACTGGCCGTGGATGTCGTAGCGACAGAGAGTGTTGACGCTCGCACCAAGAGTACCCGCCTTCTCGCCCGTCGGCTTTGCAAACGTGCACGCGTACAACACGCCCTGTTCGCCCTTGATCGTGCAGCCCACCGGTGAGAACTGGCGCGACGCCGACACGTCCGCGGTAACCTTGGTCGTGGGCTGGAGCGCCACACACGAGCAACTTTCGCCACTGACGTCAACGGCGTTGGCGCCAGCGCCGAGGAGAGCGATGGTCGCGAGGACAGCGAGGTGCTTGATGGTCTGCATGACGACAAAGGTGATGTCGAGGTGTCTTGGAGACGTGGAGACTTGAGCTTGAGTGTGCGCTTGGAGGCAAATCGAAAAGTGAGCGATGTGCCGCGCATCGTGCACCCAACGCCAAACTTTACAAGACACCCAGTCTGTGCAATTCGTGCTAAATGAAGGCGTGCGCGACGAGGCTGCGTTGGAGACTGGCTGGCTGTCCGCTGCTAGGTAATAGTCTGCTGACTTCGAACCTGGTTCTTTCGTCGAGTGCTTGCATCTGACCTCCGACTTTGACCTCTCGCCTTGACCTCGAACATCGATCGGGCTGTGAAATCAAGCGTCTTGGCACGCCGGAGCTATGGCGCAAAGCGGGGTTGGATAGCAGAGAGAGGAACGCACGCGCGAGAGGAGCTGCCTTGGGCCCGAGTGTGCGTTGGTTGCGTGCCCGCTCCTCTCGTCGACTATCCTAGTCGTGGCGTGTGGCGCGCACTTGCTTTCGCTTCCAGTCTGTCCATTGATCGCTTCGCTTAGTTGTGTCCGTTGTACTGTACGCGGCTTGAGCCGTCGTTGACAGTATAAGGAAGACAATAGAGCGCATAACAAGCTCTTCGAGCTCCTCGCGGTCCACCTCCACAACAACAACGAGCATCTCACTATCGGCGCGTCGTATTCGCTTGCATTGCCACCACCACCTACTTGTATTAGTATGGTGCGAGTACTCTGACAGGTGCTTCGGGGTTGTGTGGCAAGTGCCCAATTGGGGCGTGGTAGAGTCGGCTGCGCTCGCCCTTTCCGTTCTACCAGCAGCGGATTTACAGTGCGGCGACGTGCGGGAGTACAGCGACGGACAAGAAGTGCAGCGATGCATAACAATCACGACTGCATCTGTCTGCTTGTGTCATGCCATGTGTGCGAGCGAGTGCAAATTCCCGGCAATCCGTCAGTTAGTTGATGATTGTGCACCCACGCGTACGTGCACGCTCGTGGGGATCTTTGCTTGGGAAATGGACGTCCGAGTTCCAGTACGAACGGCCATCGTCGCTCCAGCAATCAGATCGGATAGGACCGAGGTCGCGCGAACGAGTGATGATGCGAATCGAGCACCAATCGTCCACAGACAGAACGATGGGAAACAATCGACGCTGCTGACGGACGCAGAATACTCGACCGTCGCTCGAATGCACACGAGTCGACAACGTCTCGGGGCTGCTTGCACCTAGCTGCGTGGAGCGCTTGGCGCGCTTGTGACGTTTGGGGCCATCGAGACTGCCGAACCCAACGAATGCTGTCGACTCTGCACGCATGCTGCGCGGACATCGAGCACCACATTCGTGTACGTCTGTGCGTCAATATACCAACAAAGATCGCAAATCAGATTCGTCTCGCTCGGTTGGTCAGATGCGTGGTTGTGTGGTTGCGTGGTTGTGTGGTTGCGTGGTTGCGGGCGCGTGGGTGCGTCGTGGTTGGTTCGTGGCTCGTGTTTCTCAGACAGGACAGCGCCTGTTGAGGATCGCTGCGTTGTCGTCGTTCCGCTGGCTACTGGCGCGCCGTCACACTCACTCACTCACTTACTCACTATCAATCAAAAGCATACAAAGATCAAGGGTGCTTGCTTGAAGAACTTCGTCGTCGACGACAGCGCGCACTGAAATTCGAACTCGCGGCACCGACTCGGAAACACTGTGTCCCTGACGCTGCAGATTTGATTGAGGCCATGATCGGAGGCCACGAGTGCGGCGAGAAGTGCGGTCGCATTTGTAGTTGTCAGCATTAGGGGACGGAAATACTAGTAGACACGACGCACGGCAGACACCATGGTCTCCACATCGTTGCAGATGCATTGCTTCCACGTCGTCATGCCTTCACGTCTTCATGTCTGTCTCCAAAGACATCGATCGACACGTGTGTTGCTAGCGAACATCGGGATCGAATTTTGCCGTGCAAGGTCATGAGCGCGGTGTCCGAGGCTCAGAGTGTGGGAAGCTACTGCGCGTCGGACACATGGATCCGGTCAAACGTCCAAACGTGGCAGCGAACGCCACGAGATGTCTTACTGCAACGGATACCCTTCCATTTCATTTCGCTCCATTCGTACTACGTCGTGTGTGCAGTTGTTGTGCGCAAAAGATCGTGTAAGCGGTCGACCGCGCTTGCATGACACGAGGGCGGTTGATCGGCAACGGATGTCATGTGCTGCGACTCGTTGGTTCGCCAGCAGCTAGCGATCCTCGGCTCCCGCTCGCGCACTCGTCTGCACATCGCTCACTTTTCGATTTGCCTCCAAGCGCACACTCAAGCTCAAGTCTCCACGTCTCCAAGACACCTCGACATCACCTTTGTCGTCATGCAGACCATCAAGCACCTCGCTGTCCTCGCGACCATCGCTCTCCTCGGCGCTGGCGCCAACGCCGTTGACGTCAGTGGCGAAAGTTGCTCGTGTGTGGCGCTCCAGCCCACGACCAAGGTTACCGCGGACGTGTCGGCGTCGCGCCAGTTCTCACCGGTGGGCTGCACGATCAAGGGCGAACAGGGCGTGTTGTACGCGTGCACGTTTGCAAAGCCGACGGGCGAGAAGGCGGGTACTCTTGGTGCGAGCGTCAACACTCTCTGTCGCTACGACATCCACGGCCAGTGGCAGTGCATCTGGTACTAGGCGATCTCGTATCGTGTCGTCCCGTATCGCCTCGTGGACATGATCGTGATTGTGGTCGTGCTCGTCTCGCCTAGCATCGCTGCTGGTCGCTTGCCGTCTCGCTCCACGGCCACGCGCATCTCTCCGTCACTCCGTCGCTCCACGTCGCTGACAGCCACTTTGCAGCACTGCTGCCTCTGCCTATAACATCTCGTTTGCTTCGGCACGCCACGACATTCGACTCGCTCGCGCGCAACGCTGTCGCTCAAGTAGCTATATTTTGTGACGTGCTGTAGTGGCAGTCGTAGCTTTGATTTGCATCTCAAAGACAATGTTCAGCTGATTGTTTCCATCCACGCTTGAGAGTGTGTTTGTTGTATGTGGTGGCATGAACGCAAGCGCTTGTGCCAACGCGGTGCAACGCAACGCAATGCGATCCGATGTGATCCGATGTCATGTGATGCAAATACGCACGCACTGCTGGTCCATACTGCAAGCAGTAAGCAGCGACTGATCGCTGATGCACTACACGTTTGTGTTTCGATGTCATGTGGGTCATGTCATATTATGGCGTTCTTTTGTCTCTCTCTCTCTCTCTCAATCTCTCAGTCTCAATTTTGTGTGTACGTCCAAAATACGCTCGATAACAGTCAGAGCGCATTGAAGGTGCGCGCACTCTTTGTGTGTGTGTGCAGCACAAATGGTGCCGCTCCGACTTTGACTGACACGATCCGATCCGATCCGATCGATTGATCGGTGCGCATTGGGTGGTTTTCGATGTGCGTTCACTTGCATGCTAGAGTGTCAGCGACGCGCCATGGCGATCTCGCCTGCATTTCAGCCCAAATGCACACAACGGCCGCAAGATGTACAACAATGCGCGCGTCACTATCGAAACAATGACGACATCACATGCACTCTGTCTGCGTATTGCATATTGCATTTGACCATGTGAACATATGAGCGATCAATGGGAGTGCTGCAGCGCGGTATTGATGAAACAATCAAGCACAGTGGCTGAACGTTCACTGATATGTAGCGTTGTGCCGCGTCACTGCAAGCAGTGCAATCACTCAAAGATCCGACTACGCACGAATCGTCTGCATCGCCGAAGCGTGTGGAGCAACGGAGAGAGACGCGCGTATCGTCGTACTACAAATACGGCAAGCCGGTACGACGAACTCGAGCATTCGCTTAGTAGTGGATGCAGATGAGCTGTCCCCACTGGTTGTAGTAGCAACGACCGGCAATGACGATGCTGGACTCCGAGCTAGTCGGTTTCTCGAACGTGCACATGTACTCAGTGCCATCGACTGCTGGAGGCGTGCAACCAAGAGGCATGACTGGAACGGCGTCAACAGTCGACGAGAATGTGGTGGTAGCTTCAATTGGCCAGCACGAGCAGCCTTCGCCGTTGATGACAACGGCGTTGGCGCCAGCGCCGAGGAGAGCGATGGCCGCGAGGACAGCGAGGTGCTTGATGGTCTGCATGACGACAAAGGTGATGTCGAGGTGTCTTGGAGACGTGGAGACTTGAGCTTGAGTGTGCGCTTGGAGGCAAATCGAAAAGTGAGCGATGTGCCGCGCATCGTGCACCCAACGCCAAACTTTACAAGACACCCAGTCTGTGCAATTCGTGCTAAATGAAGGCGTGCGCGACGAGGCTGCGTTGGAGACTGGCTGGCTGTCCGCTGCTAGGTAATAGTCTGCTGACTTCGAACCTGGTTCTTTCGTCGAGTGCTTGCATCTGACCTCCGACTTTGACCTCTCGCCTTGACCTCGAACATCGATCGGGCTGTGAAATCAAGCGTCTTGGCACGCCGGAGCTATGGCGCAAAGCGGGGTTGGATAGCAGAGAGAGGAACGCACGCGCGAGAGGAGCTGCCTTGGGCCCGAGTGTGCGTTGGTTGCGTGCCCGCTCCTCTCGTCGACTATCCTAGTCGTGGCGTGTGGCGCGCACTTGCTTTCGCTTCCAGTCTGTCCATTGATCGCTTCGCTTAGTTGTGTCCGTTGTACTGTACGCGGCTTGAGCCGTCGTTGACAGTATAAGGAAGACAATAGAGCGCATAACAAGCTCTTCGAGCTCCTCGCGGTCCACCTCCACAACAACAACGAGCATCTCACTATCGGCGCGTCGTATTCGCTTGCATTGCCACCACCACCTACTTGTATTAGTATGGTGCGAGTACTCTGACAGGTGCTTCGGGGTTGTGTGGCAAGTGCCCAATTGGGGCGTGGTAGAGTCGGCTGCGCTCGCCCTTTCCGTTCTACCAGCAGCGGATTTACAGTGCGGCGACGTGCGGGAGTACAGCGACGGACAAGAAGTGCAGCGATGCATAACAATCACGACTGCATCTGTCTGCTTGTGTCATGCCATGTGTGCGAGCGAGTGCAAATTCCCGGCAATCCGTCAGTTAGTTGATGATTGTGCACCCACGCGTACGTGCACGCTCGTGGGGATCTTTGCTTGGGAAATGGACGTCCGAGTTCCAGTACGAACGGCCATCGTCGCTCCAGCAATCAGATCGGATAGGACCGAGGTCGCGCGAACGAGTGATGATGCGAATCGAGCACCAATCGTCCACAGACAGAACGATGGGAAACAATCGACGCTGCTGACGGACGCAGAATACTCGACCGTCGCTCGAATGCACACGAGTCGACAACGTCTCGGGGCTGCTTGCACCTAGCTGCGTGGAGCGCTTGGCGCGCTTGTGACGTTTGGGGCCATCGAGACTGCCGAACCCAACGAATGCTGTCGACTCTGCACGCATGCTGCGCGGACATCGAGCACCACATTCGTGTACGTCTGTGCGTCAATATACCAACAAAGATCGCAAATCAGATTCGTCTCGCTCGGTTGGTCAGATGCGTGGTTGTGTGGTTGCGTGGTTGTGTGGTTGCGTGGTTGCGGGCGCGTGGGTGCGTCGTGGTTGGTTCGTGGCTCGTGTTTCTCAGACAGGACAGCGCCTGTTGAGGATCGCTGCGTTGTCGTCGTTCCGCTGGCTACTGGCGCGCCGTCACACTCACTCACTCACTTACTCACTATCAATCAAAAGCATACAAAGATCAAGGGTGCTTGCTTGAAGAACTTCGTCGTCGACGACAGCGCGCACTGAAATTCGAACTCGCGGCACCGACTCGGAAACACTGTGTCCCTGACGCTGCAGATTTGATTGAGGCCATGATCGGAGGCCACGAGTGCGGCGAGAAGTGCGGTCGCATTTGTAGTTGTCAGCATTAGGGGACGGAAATACTAGTAGACACGACGCACGGCAGACACCATGGTCTCCACATCGTTGCAGATGCATTGCTTCCACGTCGTCATGCCTTCACGTCTTCATGTCTGTCTCCAAAGACATCGATCGACACGTGTGTTGCTAGCGAACATCGGGATCGAATTTTGCCGTGCAAGGTCATGAGCGCGGTGTCCGAGGCTCAGAGTGTGGGAAGCTACTGCGCGTCGGACACATGGATCCGGTCAAACGTCCAAACGTGGCAGCGAACGCCACGAGATGTCTTACTGCAACGGATACCCTTCCATTTCATTTCGCTCCATTCGTACTACGTCGTGTGTGCAGTTGTTGTGCGCAAAAGATCGTGTAAGCGGTCGACCGCGCTTGCATGACACGAGGGCGGTTGATCGGCAACGGATGTCATGTGCTGCGACTCGTTGGTTCGCCAGCAGCTAGCGATCCTCGGCTCCCGCTCGCGCACTCGTCTGCACATCGCTCACTTTTCGATTTGCCTCCAAGCGCACACTCAAGCTCAAGTCTCCACGTCTCCAAGACACCTCGACATCACCTTTGTCGTCATGCAGACCATCAAGCACCTCGCTGTCCTCGCGACCATCGCTCTCCTCGGCGCTGGCGCCAACGCCGTTGACGTCAGTGGCGAAAGTTGCTCGTGTGTGGCGCTCCAGCCCACGACCAAGGTTACCGCGGACGTGTCGGCGTCGCGCCAGTTCTCACCGGTGGGCTGCACGATCAAGGGCGAACAGGGCGTGTTGTACGCGTGCACGTTTGCAAAGCCGACGGGCGAGAAGGCGGGTACTCTTGGTGCGAGCGTCAACACTCTCTGTCGCTACGACATCCACGGCCAGTGGCAGTGCATCTGGTACTAGGCGATCTCGTATCGTGTCGTCCCGTATCGCCTCGTGGACATGATCGTGATTGTGGTCGTGCTCGTCTCGCCTAGCATCGCTGCTGGTCGCTTGCCGTCTCGCTCCACGGCCACGCGCATCTCTCCGTCACTCCGTCGCTCCACGTCGCTGACAGCCACTTTGCAGCACTGCTGCCTCTGCCTATAACATCTCGTTTGCTTCGGCACGCCACGACATTCGACTCGCTCGCGCGCAACGCTGTCGCTCAAGTAGCTATATTTTGTGACGTGCTGTAGTGGCAGTCGTAGCTTTGATTTGCATCTCAAAGACAATGTTCAGCTGATTGTTTCCATCCACGCTTGAGAGTGTGTTTGTTGTATGTGGTGGCATGAACGCAAGCGCTTGTGCCAACGCGGTGCAACGCAACGCAATGCGATCCGATGTGATCCGATGTCATGTGATGCAAATACGCACGCACTGCTGGTCCATACTGCAAGCAGTAAGCAGCGACTGATCGCTGATGCACTACACGTTTGTGTTTCGATGTCATGTGGGTCATGTCATATTATGGCGTTCTTTTGTCTCTCTCTCTCTCTCTCAATCTCTCAGTCTCAATTTTGTGTGTACGTCCAAAATACGCTCGATAACAGTCAGAGCGCATTGAAGGTGCGCGCACTCTTTGTGTGTGTGTGCAGCACAAATGGTGCCGCTCCGACTTTGACTGACACGATCCGATCCGATCCGATCGATTGATCGGTGCGCATTGGGTGGTTTTCGATGTGCGTTCACTTGCATGCTAGAGTGTCAGCGACGCGCCATGGCGATCTCGCCTGCATTTCAGCCCAAATGCACACAACGGCCGCAAGATGTACAACAATGCGCGCGTCACTATCGAAACAATGACGACATCACATGCACTCTGTCTGCGTATTGCATATTGCATTTGACCATGTGAACATATGAGCGATCAATGGGAGTGCTGCAGCGCGGTATTGATGAAACAATCAAGCACAGTGGCTGAACGTTCACTGATATGTAGCGTTGTGCCGCGTCACTGCAAGCAGTGCAATCACTCAAAGATCCGACTACGCACGAATCGTCTGCATCGCCGAAGCGTGCGGAGCAACGGAGAGACGACGAGCCTGAAGGATGCGGCGCACTCACTTGTACATGCGATGCAAGTAGAATATAGAGTGTGAGATACGTCTATTCTTTGCCTAAATGCCCAGCGCCGGCGCTACGTTGTGCTGATGCGTAAAGGAAGTGCATTGATCGCTGTCCAGGTGAACCACAATTTGCTGCACATCGTTGTCGTAGATCTGGTATTAAAGGATGCCGCTCCTGGCAAAGTTGCGCTGGACCTGCGACCGCTATGCTACTGAGAGCTCTTTGATGCCTTCTCAGGCGGAAAATTACGGTGCTTAATTAGCGCGGAGCGATGAACTCGCGCTGCAGACTACTAGCAACGACTGTCGTGTCTTTGAATTACGCGACGAACACAGCGCACTCGTTATCTATCTCATCGGCGTTGGTGAAGTGCCGAGCTGTGCCTGGGCGCGGATCGTAGGCTGGACGCCATAAGAGCGCATCTGCAAAGATGTTCGTCGCGCCCGAGTTTTAGTGCACGACGAGTACAGCAGCGCGACACTCGCTGACTGAGATGCGGTGACATTGTCATAATGCGCAACAATGCGTGGTCTGTGCAAATTGAAGATATGCTCGTCAACCCAGTACACGTGACACAGTACAAGCTCATAGCGCCTCGTCAAGTGCTCTTTGTCTTGAACTGGGCAAGTTTGTTTTGCCTACTTGAGCTGACGAGACTAGCAGCTGATCACGAGCACCTGCTTTCGTAATGGCGCTGAATGTGCGCGAAGCCGATCACGAAGTCGCCCGCATCGCGGACGACGAGAAACCGCTTTGCGCGGTCAACCATTGTCAGAGCCGAGAAGTGGCGAGACGTGAAGATATCGATGGCGCTTGGTGCTCAGGGAGCCACCGCAGAAGAGAGTATATCTTCACCAACTGTGAAAATAGATACCGTTGACACAAAACGTTTTGCGTTGATGTTTAGGTAGTTCGCAAGGCGGAGCCACCGACGAAGCTTCTATCACGTCACATGGAATCGGCAAGGAGACGATGTCTGCAATCATTTCCGAGTCTGCTGGCACTTCCTCGGTGCGCTGACGTAGCTGTCCACAGGCTGCGATCTCTGGTGCATTGGTGCAGTCACAACGCCGACAGACTTCCGCTTGTGCGCGTATTCCAGAAAATCGACGTCTGGCGCTCAAAGCAGCTGTGATGGCCACGAGCGTGCTCAATGGGGCGTCGTGCCAGTCTCCTCGTCGCATTTTCGCGCTGTACCGGCGGAGCGTGCTGCTCTTCGCCGAGACCGGTTTACGCGAGTACCCATCGATCATGTCTGGACGACGCGTCAAAGTGACCATCAACCCTAACTCATTGGAGAGCTGCTGCAGCGCCGGAGAGATCTGGTCTTTTGGTCGCCGAGGAGGCTTCGCCGCCGACTTAAGCACGATCAACTTCTTTATGAGCAGCACCTAGTTTGCTTTGATCGCGCGAATAGGCAAGTCGTCGGCCGTTCAGTCGTTAGGATGCGACGACACAAAGTCGAGAACAGCCAGCGTCTGGCTAGAAGAATGCAAATACCTTGAAAAATTAGCGAAGACAGTCATCGGCGCGCGACTGTAGCCCCCCGACCACCCCGAGGACGGCGAGCTGCCTGCTCCGGAAGTCCCGCTTGGTCTGGCCGGCGTCATGTCAGCCACCTGATCGCCTGGAGTCGGCAAATCAAACCGGCTCTGAACCCGAGTGGCCTGCTCACCATACAAGCTGCGAGCTGCTGGAAGGCCGGTCGAGTTGCCTTGAGCGTTTTGTGGTGGGGTATGTCTCGGCTGACCCGCAGATTCATCGGGCGAGCTGACCGTAGTAGCGTCGCTAGCATTGTCATCGATAGACGTGTCTGCAGCCGCGTCATATTTGATTTCGTCGCTATCGCCATCGCTCGCATCAGCGGTCGCCTCAAGCCCGTCTCTCCAGCCACTTCATCGCAAGTCGCAGGCCAGCCACCAGACTCACTGACCTTGGCGTCGTCGTCATCTCCTGCGCCAAAGTCGAACTCCGCTATGCCTGCGTCGCCGTTGTCAAGAGGACTCGCTCCCATCCCTGAGTCGCCGGTTCGTTGTTCGCCAGCCTGTCGCTCAACCTTGGCGCTGGCAGCCGCGCTATCTGTTGCAGCTCTTGTTGACGGGTGAACGCTCTTCCATTGCTCGGACCAGCTGCTGGCGGTAGGCGTACCCAGACGACACCCCGTCTACATGCGACGCGGAGCCAGTCGCTCGCTGTGCTCAAATGTCAGATGGACGGTCATCAAGTTTCAAAGGCGCTGACGGCCAAGAAACGGCCGCTTGGGAGCACGGCGCAGACGTGCACCAGCCTTCATGCAGCACGTCGATGACCCTCCTCACTCTTGGGTGCCTGCACTAGTGTCGCATCGACCGACACGACTCTCGTCTGCACCTGTTCCGCGAGGAACGGCACCGGTTCATACGCCTACTGCTAACGTCTCGTAGCGCGCTCCAAAGCAGTTTCAAAGTGATTGACGTCGCGGCGCAGTGCCGAGAGCTGGCGCTCGAGCCCGTCGATACGCTCGTCGACCGGGGGGTGCGATTGCCGTAGATCCGTCCGCTCGAAGCCCAGGTCGGAGATCGATCGGCTGAGCCCAAGGGCGTGGTGTGTCAACGGTCTTGGACTGTCCCGTGTAGCGCTCGATCCCAAAGATGTCACTTCACGCGCGTGTAGCAACTCGAACGCCAGATCGAGCAGGACAGCCAACTTGTGCACGCCGGCTACAGTGTGGATCATACGTTCCAACCGGTGCACGGACCCAAACACATCGCTCAGTTTGGCCAAGAGATCGAGCACAGACCGCATCATGGTGACTGAGTCGGGCCCACCCGGTGCGTTCAACAGCGACTGAGTTGGGTCAAGCCAGTTGTCGCCGCGAGCAAAGGCCACGTAAAACAAAGGAACCGCATGAAACGGGCAACACAGATGTATTTAGATATCTCTTGGAATATGTGTTGCAAGATCGCTTAGCTCGGCAATCAGCGGCCAGCGTGCACATGCCGACGCGAAGTCGGAGAGCTACGCACTAATGACGCTCGTGTCCGCAAGCGTCGAGAAGACCGTGTGCAGAAACTTGGTGCGTTGCTCACACAAGTGCGCGACGTCTGTAATCCTTATCGGCTAAGTGTCACCACGTCGTTCGTCTTCGCCAGGATTTGCAGATCGTAGCCCTAGCAACACGTGTAGAGTCGCGGCCCAGCCGCCGCCTCGAGTGCCACCATCGCCGGCACGAGCGGCATTTGCGGCAGCACATTCACGTTTGCGATCGGCGCGAGCGCCAGCGTCACGAGTTGCCGTCTCCGCCGGCGCTGGCATCGATGCTGACACTATCGCCTCCATCTCGAATGACCGCGCAAGTAGCGCGCGGGCCGTCTCTTAAGCCAGAGCAAGCTACCAACTCGGCGGAGTGCTCGTCTAAGGTGCTTAGTACACCACGAGCGCGCGCTCCACTTTCAAGTCAGTCGTTCTCGTCTGCTGCTGCTGTTCGTCGCTCATGTTGACGCCTGCGCGCGAAACCAGCCAGACGACAGGAGACACAGTCAGCGAACGGTAAGCGCGGTGGTGGTGAAGATGCCCGAGCGTCGCTCGAACATCCTCAAGGGGCGTTTGTGGCGTACAGCTCGCCGCTAGACATACCTCGTGCGTGGCGAGTGTGAGAATGCGCTCGCATGTTTCTCGCCATTCACCTTCGCTGCATCGTCGCACGCCACCACGTCGCCCTATGCGCGAATCAACCATCTTGACCCGGTGTTTGTATGTTATACTGGGTTCAAGTATCATTTTGATAAAGTCGACGGTCAAGCGAAGGCTCGGTTCAGCCGAACTGGCTGTCAATAGAGTCGGACCACAGGTTAGAAAAGGTCAGCCAGTGCATAGCAGGTACACCTGTTCGATGAACCATCATGAGTAGATGAGCTAGTGGGTTGCAGCTACCTTAGGCAAGACACTTAGTAGCGATTCTCCTCTCCGCCACTCAAGTCTTCCTCCTCCTTCATCTCCTCTTGCGGGGCTCAGCGCCATGCCAACCTGTAGTACGTCGCGTCTCTGAGAGAGAAATCTAAGCATCGAACCCGGAAGTGAGCATGCGTATACCTGCCATTGTTAGTGTGCATATCACGTAGACTCGCCATTATTGGTGTTGCGAGAGTGGCTTAAGTGAATGAAGAAGTGCGTGAAACCACCTTCCCGTGTGCCTTGTGTATTGAAATTGCACGTTGGTAAGCCCATACGTACATTCTCTAAATCCTCCAGACTGGCCGTCAGGGGACTGTCAGCTAGTGTTGTGATTGTGTATGATGTAAGAGTTAAGGAGTGCTCTCCACCCGAGCGACCGCGTAAGAACCCTGTGTAGCTAGCAACAGTGAGCGAGTTAGAGTCGAGGATTGACCACCAAGAGTGAGAACGCGTAAGAGACGTAGAGGCGGCGCGCGTTAGTTTGCGTCTGGTAGTCTTGCAGCTGGCCGAGACACGAACGGTGTACCGAGTGAAGTGCACAGTGTCTATTAAGGGTAGTGGTGAAGAGCTTCTATGTGTTAGGAGCTATACGTATCTATCTACATGATAGTTCGTCTCTCCTTGTCTAAGCGGAATATCTTGGACTGGGTCTCCTCTGTGAGCCGCTAACCTTGCCAGCATAAAAAGCACCAGCGCCTTCAAATCTGAAAGAACTGACCAACAGGGTTCACAGCGAGAGAACTCTGACCAAGAGTGGCTTGATAGAGTCGAGTGAGTGCGTGTACAAGATGTGCGTTTGAGTGAGTGTCTACTCCAGCTGGCCCAACGATCTCTTGACCCCCATCACCAGATTTGTGGGTTGCAGTTGAGAAGTACCGAGACTACATGCCACTTCTTCACACCGTCACGGGGGTGCTTTCCGTGACTTCGCTTACACGTGGCCTTACGAAGAAGCGATGTGGTGAAGCGCCGAGAGACTGTGGTGAACTCGGTATTTGAACTCGGATGTTTTTGTATTTCGATCATGAATAGTGATGAATGTGAGGGAGCTAACCTAAATAGTGAGACCACTAATGAGACTACCAGGGTCGTCAATAATCGGGTAGGGCCACAACGTGGGAGTCTGCTGAGCTCCTTCGCACTTAGCACGGCAGCCCCGTTATACACACTTACTCCACCGCATGACTACTGCGCGAGCGACAGGAGCTCTGGAGACGAATGTGCGGGAGTGTTTGGACGCATGAGAGAAATTCGCAAATATTTGGTTTGCTGGCTGACAAATACCATAACCGATGTACTTCGAAAAATTTCGTATTAACCTTGAAACCCGCTGGCGATCAAGGTGCAGGCTATGCGCAGCGCGACTTCGCGGCTCTTAGCGAAGGACTCCGCGCACAACAAAGGCTGGAAGATCCTAAGTGTACGCAACGTAATCCGGGCGCGCCACATCCAGCCAAGAGCTTTCGCCAAAGCGACGTGTACCAAGACGATGACGACCGCGACGATATACTGTCGAGGCAAGGAACGAATCAGCGAGCAAATGTTCAGCTCTGAGGACCGACCAACAAGATGGGACGACATGGTATGTGAGAAGGCGACATGCTCTGTGTTGAGATGTGGACCACACGCATACCTGACGAACGTGATATCACACTCCTTCACAACGTAATGTGATATACACGACACACCAAATTAAGTAAAGTTGTGTTGGCCATACCAATAGCAGACTCATATGGAGAAAAGTATCTTATACGAACTTCAAGTAAATATACTGACGTCCACAGAACGTCGACAGCATGCGCTCGCAGACAGAGCGGCGTGCCCGCAGCAACATGACAATCAATACACACTTTTGGTTTTACCATCCTTCAAACTCATACTCTGGAGTCGGCTGACTACTGTGGCACGATGACGGCCCAACTTCGGTGCACCTCAACACGGCTTGGTGACACGAGTCAAAATTTTGCCCGAAGTCGCAAACTTCTGGTTGACTCTTGACTGGGCACACAATGCGTAGCTTGTCGACGTGACGGGCGACACTTGATGTCTACGACCTACGGCTGCATGCGCAACTGTAGTCTTCAAGCGATTGGACTAGCGCGAGCGACGAGCACGGCTTACCGCTTCACGGCACCGCTCGCAGCCAAGCAATGGTCAGCTATGCGGACCGACAAGCTCCTCAGCTGGATTGTAGCAGAGCGCTATCTGGCAGCAGCTCTAAGGCGTCACCAGAACGGCGACAACTCGGACGCAGATAGCTGCGAGAGCGCATGCATGGGACAGATGCTTGCAGGCGCAAACTGTGAAGCAGATGTGGCGGCACCACAATAGCGACACGGCATAATAAACATGGACCTGTTACCGAACGTTGATGCAGCTGCTCAACTTACATCATGACGGCATGAACGCAGTCATGACATGCGCGACAGAGCAACGTGAACCTATATCCGTCGCTCACGTCATGTGGGAAAGCGAGAGGGCTGTAGCGGCGTGGACGTGATTTGCACAGTGGTGGACTGGTGGTCGTCATGATCAAGACATCAGTATAGACTGGAGAGAGCATGTGCTGCTCCACATTGCACTTCGCTCGCCATTGCCAGTCAGCAACAACATCGTACGAGAAATCACTGAGCAGTTCGGGCTCTTCACACCAGACCACGACGACACGATGGAACTCGTATGGTTCGTGGTCGCTTCATCAACTACAGTGCTGCTTTGAATGCTACGCAACGAGACGATCCTTATAATGCGCGACTGCTCACCGCGAGAAATAGCAGAAGCAGCGCGGACGACATGCACGCATCAACAACGAGCGCTTGCAACAGCGCTGTCACGATCGCGAGGCACGCGAGTAAAAGAGTTTATCCTTTGACAGTGCGTAGAAGCACAGCAGAACGCCAAGAGATAACCTGTACACACGACAACAAGACTCGCGAGCCTTCACTCCGACGGAGGGGCCAGAGAAAACACGGACCCCGGGGAGAGCGGGTGGCAGCTCGTGGTGCAGCCGCGGGCCACCGAGCACTGAGAACTGATCGCCTGCGGTTACAAGTACCAAGGGGCCAACACAACGAACAACTACTGTGAGTATGACGTACCCCTCGAGGGCATGGCTCACGCGACCGCTGGTCTGCAACACGAACCAACTCACCTACGAGTGACCGGCCACAGTGACATGATCGTACAGCAGGTGGCAGAACCAGCAGCAGTGAAAGCCGAACGACCCACGGCAGCACGAATCAGGTCACTCAGCGAGCGATTGACAAATTATCTTGGACACACACCAAGCGAGACAAGAACAAAAGCCGCTGACTACCTGGCAAACCTGGCAATGGGCACGAAAGACCTACGAGTACTCACGTCCCGGCGGATAACGTTTCCGTAGAGTAGGTGAGTCACTGGCGCAGGGCACCAGAGCACTTAACACAGGCGAGATTGAGCCTAGGCCAGTTAGGACCGTATCAACGTCTTCGGAACGAATTGAGTACCTTTTCCCCTACGTACCAGTTTGTGCATACACTCATTGTCATCGCGACTGTCGCTCTCCTCGGCGCTGGCGCCAACGCCGTTGTCATCAACGGCGAAGGCTGCTCGTGCTGGCCAATTGAAGCTACCACCACATTCTCGTCGACTGTTGACGCCGTTCCAGTCATGCCTCTTGGTTGCATGCCTCCAGCAGTCGATGGCACTGAGTACATGTGCACGTTCGAGAAACCGACTAGCTCGGAGTCCAGCATCGTCATTGCCGGTCGTTGCTACTACAACCAGTGGGGACAGCTCATCTGCATCCACTACTAAGCGAATGCTCGAGTTCGTCGTACCGGCTTGCCGTATTTGTAGTAAGACGATACGCGCGTCTCTCTCCGTTGCTCCACACGCTTCGGCGATGCAGACGATTCGTGCGTAGTCGGATCTTTGAGTGATTGCACTGCTTGCAGTGACGCGGCACAACGCTACATATCAGTGAACGTTCAGCCACTGTGCTTGATTGTTTCATCAATACCGCGCTGCAGCACTCCCATTGATCGCTCATATGTTCACATGGTCAAATGCAATATGCAATACGCAGACAGAGTGCATGTGATGTCGTCATTGTTTCGATAGTGACGCGCGCATTGTTGTACATCTTGCGGCCGTTGTGTGCATTTGGGCTGAAATGCAGGCGAGATCGCCATGGCGCGTCGCTGACACTCTAGCATGCAAGTGAACGCACATCGAAAACCACCCAATGCGCACCGATCAATCGATCGGATCGGATCGGATCGTGTCAGTCAAAGTCGGAGCGGCACCATTTGTGCTGCACACACACACAAAGAGTGCGCGCACCTTCAATGCGCTCTGACTGTTATCGAGCGTATTTTGGACGTACACACAAAATTGAGACTGAGAGATTGAGAGAGAGAGAGAGAGAGACAAAAGAACGCCATAATATGACATGACCCACATGACATCGAAACACAAACGTGTAGTGCATCAGCGATCAGTCGCTGCTTACTGCTTGCAGTATGGACCAGCAGTGCGTGCGTATTTGCATCACATGACATCGGATCACATCGGATCGCATTGCGTTGCGTTGCACCGCGTTGGCACAAGCGCTTGCGTTCATGCCACCACATACAACAAACACACTCTCAAGCGTGGATGGAAACAATCAGCTGAACATTGTCTTTGAGATGCAAATCAAAGCTACGACTGCCACTACAGCACGTCACAAAATATAGCTACTTGAGCGACAGCGTTGCGCGCGAGCGAGTCGAATGTCGTGGCGTGCCGAAGCAAACGAGATGTTATAGGCAGAGGCAGCAGTGCTGCAAAGTGGCTGTCAGCGACGTGGAGCGACGGAGTGACGAAGTGACGGAGAGATGCGCGTGGCCGTGGAGCGAGACGGCAAGCGACCAGCAGCGATGCTAGGCGAGAAGAGTTTGTCTACTCCATGATGCACTGCCACTGGCCCCAGCGGTCAAAGCGGCACATACCGTTGATGCCGACACCGAGGGTGCCCGCCTTCTCGCCCGTCGGCTTCTTGAACATGCAGATGTACGACACGTCCTGCTCGCCCTTGATGGCGCAGCCCACCGGCGAGAACTGGCGCGACGCCGACACGTCCATGGTGATCTTGGTCGCGGACGGGAGCGCCACGCACGAGCAGCCTTCGCCGTTGACGTCAACGGCGTTGGCGCCAGCGCCGAGGAGAGCGATGGTCGCGAGGACAACGAGGTTCTTGATGGTCTGCATGGCGGCAAAGGTGGTGGTGTCGAGGTGTCTTGGAGACGTGGAGGCTTGAGCTTGAGTGTGCGCTTGGAGGCAAATCGAGAAGTGAGCGATGTGCAGACGAGTGCGCGAGCGGGAGCCGAGGATCGCTCAATCGCTCCTGCCAATGTCCTTGACTGACAGCGGAAGTCTGTCTGGCTCAGACAGTGTGCGCGTGGTCGCCAATTCGGTATCATTTTCCTGCGCACTTGACCTCGCACATGGAACACTTGCGATCCTTGATGGCGGCGCAAATCTCCGCGCCTCGGGTACTTGAAATCACCTCGTCCGCACCGATTTGAAGACCGCAAGGGCTTGCTCTGCGCGCACGAGCTGCTGCTTGCACACTGATCTCAATCATGTTGGACGCGTTTGCGCTTGCACTAGTGTTCGATTGCCGTCGTCCCAATCACACTAGTTTTGCTGTCCATGCGTGCGCTACTGCGCTCGCGTCGCGTCCTTGGACTCCGTGTGCATTTCAAGCACTAGTATTTTTTGATTTTGTGTGTCATAGGGCGATGGTGTAACCGCCGATACACGATGAGTTGATGTATGGGCGATGACATAAGACGACGATGCAGCGATCCCACAGCGATCCTAAACAGCCATTGTCCCGTTTGAGAAACAAAGCACGAAGCACGCATGAGCTGCGTCCACACACACTGATTGGCCGACCAAGCGACCAAGCGAGACGAACCTGATTTGAGATCTTTGCTGGTTTCGATCATACGCACACACTGTGTGACACAGGAAACAGCACAGCGCCACGACACCCTAGCCAAGCACACTCGCACACGAACACAGGTATATGCGAATGCGAAAACGAACGCGATGCTGACGTTCACGCACCATGCAATCCGCCGTACTAGTACAGACCTGCAGTCACGCAGTCTCGACATGGTTCGTCGCGTACGCCAGCCTCGATGGTCCCAAGCGTCCCAAGCGTCTTAAGTGTCCCAAGCGTCTCAAGCGTCACAAGCGCTCCACACAGCGAGCCGCAAGCAACGGTAAACATCTTCGAGACATCACCATTTCGTCTCCATTTGAGCGGCTGTCGGATGCTCTGCGTTCATCAACAGCGCTGACCGCGACCGCTGTCTGCCCACCTTTGCGGGCGAACGAATGCCCGTTTTGCGCTACTCACGCTCGTGCTCGCGCTTGCGTTCGCGCAACCTCGCAAAATTGACCCTATTTCGTGCTTGCTTGCTTGCCGGTCTGCGCGGGAGGGAGGTGGCGCGCTCTCAACTCTGTGATCTGATTACACGCTAGAGCGAACGCCGCTCGTACCGGAGCTCGGACGTCGCTGCCTCCCCAAGCGACGGACCCAACAAACTACCAAACTACCAAACACACAGACGCGAGCACACGCATCATCAACCAACAAACCGAACAGCTCGACATCTGCTATTCAGCCGGCTAAATCCAGCCAGCTACGAGTAACTAACTAACAGCACGATATCGTCCATTTGACTGGAAGCCGGTGTGGTGGTTGGGCTGCGAGAGCTTAAAGTGATGATTGTAAGGTGTGGTGTGGTGTGGTGCTCTGCTTCGCAAAGAGTCGTTGACCGCCGCTGCTGCAGCAGCGACGACAAGTGTAGTGCTTGGGAGAGTCTGTGCTGCGTCTGAGCCTGATTTGAGTGTGCTGGTTTGGTTTGGTTTGGTTTGGTTTGGTTTGGTTTGGTTTGGTTTGGTTTGGTTTGGTTTGGTTTGGTTTGGTTTGGTTTGGTTTGGTTTGGTTTGGTTTGGTTTGGTTTGGTTTGGTTTGGTTTGGTTTGGTTTGGTTTGGTTTGGTTTGGTTTGGTTTGGTTTGGTTTGGTTTGGTTTGGTTTGGTTTGGTTTGGTTTGGTTTGGTTTGGTTTGGTTTGGTTTGGTTTGGTTTGGTTTGGTTTGGTTTGGTTTGGTTTGGTTTGGTTTGGTTTGGTTTGGTTTGGTTTGGTTTGGTTTGGTTTGGTTTGGTTTGGTTTGGTTTGGTTTGGTTTGGTTTGGTTTGGTTTGGTTTGAGTTCGAGCCCAGCCACTACCGTTCTCTGCCTCTCTCGCACGCACACGCACAAGCTGGTTCGTTCACGATCGTGGCATGCTCAATTCGCAGATAGGAACGCGCGCGCGACAAACAAGTGTTCACGAAGGTCAGGACCATCGAATTGCTATAGCAGATCGCAGTGGCTCAACACACTCATCCATTCGTGTCAACCGAGCACTCCACACAGCCATCGCGCTCGGAGCCCTCGCGTTCGTAGTCTTCGTGTCTTTCAGATAGGTCGGAGCCGCTGTCTTTCCGATAGCTCAATAGCACGTCCGACTGTCGAGATGAAGCAGACAAAGACGAGACGGGAGTCGGTGGTCGGTGGTCGTGAAGCAAAGCAAACGGTGGTCGTCGTCTTCTGCGCAGAAAATGAGACGCAGTTTAGTTGGGTTCGCGGTGCGAGCCGGCAGAACTGTCGGTCAGGCCAGGTCGTACCGCTACTTAGTAGTGTCGAAGCGAAGCGACCTCGAAGCAAACGACGCTAGCAAAGCGCGCCACACGACTAAAGTGCGTGTGAGCAGTGAATTGATCGTGAAGCAAGCATCGTGCGTGAGCGCACATGGCAATTACACACAAAGTAGCGATGTCTTGCGGTCAACCATACGCGACGGCTGTGCTTGTAGCAACAATATCAAGTGCACCAAGCGTGCTTGGACTGGTGTGTTTCCAGAGGCGACGTGTCTGTGTGTGGCATATGCATGGGTGTGATCGTGTACTAGTTGGTGTGTATGCGTGTAGTGTTTGTTTGCTGCCCCGAGAATGTGCTGTGTGCGCATGTGCGCATGTGCTCGACGCCAATAGCGCGCCAACAAATCTTTCTGCAATGCCGAGAGAATGACAAGATTGTTCGCTCAGTGGTTGACCGCAACAAGCGCATCGAATCGCAGCGGACATAGATGTAGACGCAAATCGTAGACGACAGACGATGATGATGATGATGGTAGTTCGTGAAACCAAAGCCGTCGACGGCTCGCAACCACTTGAGTTGAGGCTCGATGTTCGAGGTCAGCTCCAGGGTAGTCTAGAGGTCAAGTTCGCAGGTGACCTCGGCAGGTCTAAAGGCGGGACAAAGAGCCGGTCTTCAACACTTGCTTGCGCTTGTGCTTGCACTTACCGGTATGAGTGCTTGTGCGTGTACGTAGCTGTGTGAACACGTACCAGTTTGTGCACACACTGCGCTCAAGTGACTTCACGGATCGGTTAGCAGACTCCCGCTTGGCGGTCAGCAGACCCCCGCTTGGCCAGGCTAACCGGGCCGCCGCATCCAGCGATGAGCACCGTGCTTCAATCAGCAGACAGCTCGCGGCACCAAGCATGCGCTCGCCTTGCTTTGTTGTCCGCACTTTGAGACTGCTAGAAACTAGACACAAGCGCACAATTCGCGCGAGCGCAAACTCACACACGCGCGCAACGCTCGCTCGATCTCACATCGCTCACTTCTCGATTTGCCTCCAAGCGCACACTCAAGCTCAAGCCTCCAAGTCTCCAAGACACCTCGACACCACCACCTTTGCCGCCATGCAGACCATCAAGAACCTCGTTGTCCTCGCGACCATCGCTCTCCTCGGCGCTGGCGCCAACGCCGTTGACGTCAACGGCGAAGGCTGCTCGTGCGTGGCGCTCCCGTCCGCGACCAAGATCACCATGGACGTGTCGGCGTTGCGCCAGTTCTCGCCGGTGGGCTGCGCCATCAAGGGCGAGCAGGACGTGTCGTACATCTGCATGTTCAAGAAGCCGACGGGCGAGAAGGCGGGCACCCTCGGTGTCGGCATCAACGGTATGTGCCGCTTTGACCGCTGGGGCCAGTGGCAGTGCATCATGGAGTAGACAAACTCTTCTCGCCTAGCATCGCTGCTGGTCGCTTGCCGTCTCGCTCCACGGCCACGCGCATCTCTCCGTCACTTCGACACTCCGTCGCTCTACGTTACTAGCATCCCTCTGATACGGATGTCGTTCGACATCCAAGTTGCCAAGGTGCCCAGACGCACTCTACATGCTCGAGCGCAGTCTTGTGCACCTCTGCGCTACTGTGCCGCAGCAGTAGTTATGTATCTCAATGAACGCACACTCGTTTCTTTGTCGATTCTCTTCCTCTATCCACAGTTGTGGTATCTATCTCTCTTGAAAGTCTGGCGACGGCATGTCGTGTGTCTTGTTATTGCTTGTCGTCAGTGAGGTGTATTGGGCAACGATCAGCGAATCATGTTGTGTGTGTCTGTCTAGAGGTGCATGTAGCTGTGCATGGTAGCATGATTGTAGCAGCAACGGCGACGCAGTCTCTGAGTATCCGAACTTGTATGCAAGCGACAACTTTTCACTTGCGCGTGGACGCTTTTGCGCTGGTTAATGTCTACAGCGCCACCGAGAGTCGAGGTGCAGCTCATTGTTTGAGCAGAGAAAGCATGCATACACGCATGTGTGCGTCGAAGTACACATAGAGAGATACGTGCGTACGAGACCCAGCTACTAGTCTTCTCGGACTTGATTTCCTTCCTTCTCGCCGCATTTGACAAAGTCTATTGTCGTCGCTGGATGAGATCGATCAATCAACATAGAACACAATAATCGACACAGTGGAAGTTAAGCGCACTCTTTCAGTGATATCACGATTTTTGTATGGGTTTTCTTTCTGTTAGCATGACGATATGATACTCCTATTCGAACGACAGTAAGTGAGCGCGTCTGCACTTCGTCGTACCAACCTACATACCTGGTATGCAAGTTGGGAACCGAGTCTAGAAAATGAAGTAGTATGACCGAGGCGCTTGTGAACACATGACGACGTTATGTGTGGGTAACGAAACTGGGACTGAGAAGCGACAGCAATCGATAAGAAAAGGACGTTGAATACATTTGATTGGAGCAGTAGTCTCTTTAGTTTGTGTCGCTACTGCTAGCGCTGCACTCAACATTGATACGAAGTGTGTTAAAAAAACAACTCATAGAACATCACGTTTGTCCATTTCGCCAAAATGTACATGTTTCAATACATATGATGTTCTCGAACAAAAACTGAGAAAGCAAGGCAAACAGTTGGTTGTGGGAAATGGCTGAATGTAACGAAACGAGCATGAACAAGTTTGAAAGCAGTTGGTTGGTTGGCATGCCTTGATAAAGTCTAGTGTGCGTGTGTGTAGTGTAATATAAGCAGTTTGTGACGGGGTCACACAGCAAGATACGCTGATGAAGCGGGCGCATGTGTGCGCTGCAACTCAAGTTGCTGGGAAGGTGTTCCATCTAGTCTGAACGTTTTGAGAACAACAGAGCAGGTTCCAAGCTAGCGCATTGATTGGTTATCGTCCTGTAACATGAATGCCTAAGTATCCCTATACTAAATGCAAGATAACCACTGAGTACCATGAGGTACAAGCGACTCAATAGACAATTAGTCGCTGTCGTGCGTCCGATGGGACGACGACCTCTGTTTGGTGTGTCCCACACCACAACAGATCATGTCCAGGATTGGACATCCCGGATTGGTGTACGCATACACCAATCCATGTAACTGGCCATTTGGCACCGTTACACAATTGGTCACTTGTACGCGCAGCTCAGTGGTATCCAGGCAGTACGAGCACAGCTCAAGCATCATCGTCTGTGCTTGCCCGATCTACACATACCAATGTGGCTTGCGCGAAGATTCAAAGTGTTTTGTTAGGAAGTGACACATTATCATCGCTCGCTCGTTGCGCTCAGGGATGGATTGTTGTGTCGCAAATATGGAAATCGAGAGAATACAAGAATGTGTGATTGCTCCTTAACAAACAAACAGTTCCAGCTTTTCGCTTTTAGGGTTAAGCAACGAAAGCATATGTTGTACCTGCCGTCGTTAGCAATGCCACCTGCCACATTTCTGCCACATAAGATTACGCGCATTTTGCGCACGTTTGATTCTCTCAAAACCAACCACACTGCTGCCACATAAGATTATCAGCTTGAAAAATAGCCTGCTGCCGTTTCCATTGTTTGGATTCATCCTCAGATGGTATTGATTATCTTCTCGTTGGCACGTATCTATCTCGTTCGATCATTTGTTTGTTCGTTTGCTCGCTCGCATCCGTCTTTCGCAGCCACATCCTGCAGATGCAATGCAAGGACGCCCCACTATGTGCTCGCACACTCGCACCGCTGCTTGATGCTCAAACCTGCCATGCCATCAGTGAAGCACAAGAGCAAGCATTGCGGCTTCCAAAGAGTATCATTGTGCCTCTTTCGCTCTCTCTAGCTTTCTCCCCCCTCTTTCTGGTCGTTGTTCTAGAGCAGCGTATTGAAGTCGGTACTCGATTGAGATCGCGTTGGCGCTTAGTGATATCTCCATGTGGTGGGAGGAGAGCTGGAGTACTTGTAGCCACGTCTATGGCAGCACAGATGGTATTGTCGCAGAGCGCAGCGAGCTACACCTTCGAGCCAGCTGGCTTCTCGAACGTGCACAGGTACTCCGCGCCGTCGACAACAGGATGGTTGCGGCTGAACGGCATGACGGGAACGACATCCGCGCTGGCCGAGAACCTCGTCGTGGCTTCGATTGCTGTGCACGAGCAGTCGGTTGCGTTGACTGTGGCGCCGAGGAGAGAGACGGTCGCGAGGACAACGAGATACTTGATGGTCTGCATGGCGGCAAAGGTGGTGGTGAAGTGGTTCTTGGAGACTGGGTGGCTTGGACTTGAATGTGCGCTTGGAGGCGAATCGAGACATGAGCGACATGAGACCGAGTGCGGGCGTCAGAGCAGTGGTTTTGGCGAGGTCCGCTCGCATTCAAAGGTGTTGCCGAGCAACCATTTCTGTTGGGGAATGTCAATCCGTGACCGGCCCCGCCAATCGTGGACATGGTGTGCCTATAAGGGTTAGGGATACTGTCGTACAGCATACCGATCCTTCTCTTCAAAACCGTCACATTTTGTCGATACTTCTCAATTGTTGGTCTCCAGTTGGCAACGACTTTCAAACCACAATTCAATCACAAGACAACCAAAACAATCGCAATGGATGGCAGCGAAGACGAGCACACAGTCGCCACAAGCAACACCATGACGCGACCCGAGCGCACGCGACGATGGGAGCAAGAGAAACGTGGGCACGGCGAAGTTCACTAGCCGCTGTCACGCAAGAAGAAGGTCGCTGACTTGCACGCCGGAATTGACTGTGTGCTTGATGAACTGGACGTCGGACGGCCAAGCAAAGGTCGTGTCGGTGGAAGTGTCGTTGACCACAGAAGGAGCAGGTTGTGTGGCTTCGGCGTCATCGTTGTCATTCCCCAGGTCGCTGCCTTCGTCTGTCTCGTCGCCGTAGCTGAGCCTTATGACGACGTCATCCGCTCGCTCGCTTACTGTCTTTGGGATTGGAACAGTCATGTCGACGGTGAACGTCACCTTGGCGCGCACTCGGACCGTCCCGAGCGACGTCGCCGCCGGCACACCGTATGTGTACTTGTTATCGCGCACCACGGCTCGGCGAGCATGGTACTTGGTTCGGCCGATTGGTGCGGATTCTACGGCACATAGTCGGTAGGTAAGCGCCATAACGCGGCAACCAGTATGTTCTGCACAAGCCGCAACTGCAAGGTCGGCAAGTAGTGTGGGAGGCACCGCCAGAACCTCGCCGGGCTCAAGCTCCGGCAAAGCCGCCTTGGCGTCGGGCTGTTTGCGAGCACTTTCGTCGCTGTTGGAGCGGTGATCGGCGAGTACAGCGGAATCCTGAGACGCTCGACATTCACGGCGAGGCAAGCATGGTCCAGTACGCGCTGGCATTGACGACGAAGTTCAAGGACGGAAAGAGGATGTTCATCGACGCTGAGCAGTCTGGCAACTACGTGCGATTCGCTAACCACAGTTGCGACCCCAATTGCATGTTCTTCCAATTGCACATTCTTCCAGGTTCACTACCGGCGCACGATCACTGTACTTGTGCGAGCGCTGAACAATGTCCAGGACGGCGAGGAGATAACGGTTGACTACAGTGATTCGCTGTGGTTCGAGTGCAGTTGTGGGTCACGCACTTGACGTAAATCGGAGATGCAATAGGTCTACGTTAGAGGCAGTAGGACCACGTCGGATTGGAAACGATTTGTATAAATTCCGCGGTTGATTCGGACGAGGCCAAGACTCCTCTTCAAGATGAGCTATCATGTGTAGCCATTGGACAGAACTCCGGCTACTATACAGCATTCAAGACACTTACTCGCCAATGACACGGTTGATACTGGTAGCACATGCAACGGACTACATCGCTGCACTTTCTAAATCAAATAGGGCGATATAGTACAGCTGCTGTATGGATTAGTTTGGACAAGATCGCTTGTTGTGCCCAGGTTGTAAGCACCGACAACACTGGTAGTTGATGGACGATCGATTTTCTCCAACACTTCAAATGCGTCGAGTCTTTGGGCGGCCGAGCTTCTTCTTTACAGGCGGTATACTGATCGTTGAATCCTTCACCAACTCTTCGTCGATTGGCACCAGGGTCACCTCCAACTCGAACGCATATCGCAGTATGTCGGCACGAGGTAGCATGACGAGAACGAGTCGGAGGCATTGTCGCTTTGTCCCCACAACGCCATAGCAGCAATCACATGCCGATATGGGATCTGATTCTGGTCGTAGAAGTCGCATGTGCAAGAGAACTTAGATGTGTTCCTCGGTGGCGCACACGCACTGACCTTCGAGTGTCCAACACGTGCGCGATGTCGACCGACGCCGGTTGGACTGCATACCGCCCGGATTGCGTCTTATCGCGCTCGTACATCGCGTCAGCAGCTGGCGTGATTACACGGTCGTCGTCGACGCACTTGAAAGCGTTATGGGAACGGCTGTAACAGACGTCGACGATCGTGCTGCACACGGCGTCGAAGAACGCAAAACGATGCAGACGCCGAACGCCCGTCACTTGTTGAGTCCCGAACTCACTCTCGACGAAGGTGCTCGTGCGCCAGGCGAAGAGCAACCTTGCCAATATTGGCAAAGACGCACCACCGCGTCGGCGAAATGTCTGCCACGTACGCTTAAGCATCTTGACCAACTTTGACGGCAAGCCACGCAAGCCTGCTGTTGTATTTGTCGACAGTCTTGACACACTGGATCTGCCAGATCAAGTTCTTGTGTGCTTGTGTGAAATAGAGCAATCCGTGGAGGAGGTTGCGAAAGTGATTAGCGCACAGAACCGCAGCTCGAGCTCGAAGTCGTCCGCAACAGAAAGCATAGCCGTGCTTCAATCGCTGAAGCCAGAAATGACAGTAACGTCAATGCGTGTGCGGGGCAAAACGGAGAAAAACAATCGGTATTTATCGCCGTCCTCGGCAGGAACAAGCGCACACGCCAGCGTATTGCCGTCGCGTCCCACGAGCAGCATTTGGACTCCGTCGTGCACCATGCACTTGCTGTATGCGCAGTCGGTCCCCATGACGAGCTGTCAGGGGCCTCGGTGCGCAGGTGCACACCAGGAACAACTATCGCGTGCTTGAAGTCCCCCTTGTTGTCCTTCTCCACAAAAGCAACGGACCCCAGTTTCAGCGCCACGAAAGCGTCCAGGTAGGACGGCAGCATCTTGATGGACGATTTCACCTGGTCGCCGCTCGCTGTAGACAGTATCTCGTGAGCTCATACACAGTGCGCTTCTTGTTCGCTAACGCAACGCCGTCGCGGGACTGCACTTGGTCAGCAAGCGCAGCTGCAGAAACTGTGGGGTCTGCTGAGACTGCAGCTGCAAACGTGGGGTTACTCGAGATCTGCAGTCTTGTTGGATTCGTCGTAGACGTGCATGAGGTGTGATCAAACCAAAGGGACGAGATGCGCCAAGGTCCTGACTCCTTGTTAACTTGCGTGCAGTAGATGCACACGAACGCTCCTTATGATGACGAAGAGCAGGCCATCATGCAATACTTGCTGTTGCTTTTGGTGATCTTCATCACTTTATCGCTCTGCATCGCGTAGTCGTGGATCGCGCAGATCACGCCCTCGAACAGAGCAACATACATTTTTCTTTGTGCTCGTTGCGTTTCGTTTTGGAGAGTGCTCTAAATCACAAACCGACAAAAGGAGTAGCTATTGTCTGTTATGAGCAGTCACCTTATGACAATATGTTTGGATGGTCACGGCTCCGCATGCATTGCGTCATGAACGGCACATCTTGACAACAGAGTTCCGGTCTTGTCACTAATTACACAAACCCGTCACAACTTGTCATTTTCCCTTTCTGTTAAGGCACGTGCGCGAGACCGCTCAAACGTACGCTTCCTATACAATCTACGTGGACGACGACGTTTCACTGACAGAATGGAAGCCCATTGTGGTAGTACGAAATTTCATAACTGCCTGTTTGCCTGGATTAGTGCGACTGCTCCGCGACGCCTTCCCGCGCGTTCGGCGTTTAGCGTTGGACCTCGTACGCACGCTCACGCGATGCGAACTCGATCCTGATCTCCAATCGCAACATCATACAGGTATGATTGACGGCGAGTCCACAACGGCATCAAGACCATCTCTGTTTGGCGCACCTGTTTTCTCTCGTACGACCAACAGACAAGCTGATAATGCTCGTCATACTTAGTTACAGGTGCCGTTGTCTACGTCGTCGGCGTCGTCGGCGTCAAGTGTGCAGCAATTCAGTACTTGTTTGCTCTTGATTGTTTGCTAATATATGAGTACCGTATAACGTATAACATATACACGTGATGCAATTTTCAAGACGATTTCAAACTTACCACTTGATTTGACTAGACAAAACAGCGTGTCGAGTAAGTGCCAATCCATCGCGCCTTTTTATGTTGTAGAATGCCAGCAAGCTGACCCCAAACTTTTACCGAAATATCCTCATGTCAATACGGACCAAACCAAAGGAATCATTACAGAATCATAAACATTGAATGATAAAATCTTGATGTATAATATATATTTATATATATATATATATATGTTTTTATATGTCGTGTTCACACGTACATTTATACTTGTCGTAAAAATTCACACCTCCTGTCCATTGACGTGAGGATTGTGGTACTTGTTTGTGTCATGAAAGATGCAGTTTGCAAAAGGTGTTTAACACCTCCAATACCACATGTTGTATAAGACAACATGTTCGAACATGTTGTCTTTTACAACATGATTTTTCCACAGTAAAAATATGTTGCATAGGGCATACTTTATCCAATATGCCGATTTCACGAGCCTATCAATCGTCCCATCTCTCTCTCGATCTGGGATACTTCGGGAATCTGTGCAACACTTGATAACAAGAACAAGTCGATCACACCACAGTTAGGGCGTTGCACCTGCCACAGTTGCACACCGCAGCTGCGTGCTCGGATGAGTGGCGCGGATGATTGGAGTGCGCGTGCTCGAGCTGTCATTCTTGAATTCGCCGCGATCTGCACAGGTTCGAGCTCTTGTTGTGGTACTGCGCTGCTTTGACTGGACATTCGTGCTCACGACGACTGATGTGTGCGTGTGTACCAGAATGACGACACGCCGATCGCAGCGAGGTATGTGAATGTGCATGATAACGCCGCGCAACCGCTTGCAGCGCTAACGTGTGGATTGTTGTCTGTACAGGCGCTCCGAGCCCGTCTGTTGGTCCAAGCCGCGCGGAGCTTGCGCGCGCATTACGCGAAGGATGGCCTCAGATGCGAGCGCAAGGGTGGACAAGTCAGAAGGGTCGTGGGATTGAAGACTCCTACATCTACGTTCGCGCAGGCGCCTCTGTGTCGACAGGCGTCGCTGGCACCGACTTCTTCGTCGGCGACGAAGCGTTTTCTCGCTGGTTCATTGACTTGCGAACGCGTTGACAGCAGACTCAACCTCAGACGCCGCCGCAAGCTGCTCCACAAGCACAGATGCCGCAGCAAGCTGCCTCACGATCGCAGACGCCGCCACAAGCTGCTCTACAAGCGCAGACGGTCCCGTCTGCGAGTGTGTCTGCGCAAAAAAGAACGCGACAGTCGGCACCGCGGGCACGCTGCACCAGTGTTTCTCACCGGTCAGCATGGCCGCTGTCGTTCCAGTCGCTGATGTACGATGTCTCATCAGACAGCGGCAGACAAGGCGGGGACGGGCAAGGAAGCCATGAGCCCACTAGTGTTGCAGTCGACGTCGACGCACCAGACAGCAGCGAAGGAGACGACAATGTTGCGCCACACACGCGCGCACCGTCTGCACCAGCTCCTGTCGTCATGCTCAGACTCGGACAGCGACAGCGTAGACAATGCGCCTCACGTCGAACCGTCACCACGTCAAATCGACTCCAGCGACGCAAACTACATGAGCGACGATGGACGCAAGAGCAATTTTGACTCCGACGACGGAGATGAGGACTTTGAACGGGAGGCTCCCATCGGCGAATCGCCCCACGTGCCTGACTCCGACTCGGACGACGACGATGAACTGATCTCAGCAGCGTTCATGCAAGCACTCGGCGGATCTGTGCGAGTCGGCGCTGGCTCGATAGACCAGACAGCGCTTCGGTCGATGCAGTGGTCTGCTGTAACGACTGAGTTTGAGAGCGTCACGACCGAGTACCCCGGTCTCGCCACAGACGATGGAGGGCCGAGAAGCCACGTGACTGCTGTCTACGAATCGCCGGTCGATCTGTTCTTGATCTTTTGCCCGAGGGCGATGTGGAACCGCATCGCGATCGAGACCAATCGATACGAGGGTCAACAGCGACACGAGCGTGCTGCCGCGTTCGTTGCCGCGCAACGTCGGCGACGAACTGGCTCGACTGAGACAGTGTCTGACGTCAAGGCACGCATGCGACTTGCTCAGCCGGTCGGCGCACACGATATCGTCCGCGCGATCGGTCTGCTTCTTGGCAACGTGCTCTGCAACCACGCTCGCGGCATCATGTATCACTGGTAGGTGAATCCAGACGGCAGCTTGCTCGCTGGATCGTTCGGTCGCGTGATGTCGCAGAACCGGTTCAGTGCGATTCCGCGCAACCTGCACTTCGTGAACAACAACGATCGCAGTGCAGTTCGCGACAAGGCGTGGAAGTTCCGGCCGCTCGTCGACACGATTGAGCAGTCCTTCAGAGGCGCACGGCACCTCACTCCGCGGCTTGCGTTCGACGAGGGTGTGTTACCAGCGACGTCGCGGCGCAACACGACACGACAGTACATGCCTGACAAACCGCATCGGTTCGTCACAAAGCTCTTCATGCTGTGCGACTCTGCCAGTTGCTACTGCTTCCGGTACGAGTCGCTTCTTTCTATGACTAAGTCAACATGTTGTATATCGCGACATAGCTTTTGCTGACCAACATGTTGTAGATTCGAGATCTACCTTGGCAAAGCACAGCATGATCAGCAACGCCAAGCCTTCGACAACAAGACTGGCCCAGCAGCTGTGATCCGCAACATCGAGCGAGCTGTGACCAGTGACGATCGAAGCCGCGGGTGGTGCGTTGTCACCATCGACCGCTTCTACACAAGTGTGGCACTCCTGCTCCAACTCTTGACGGTCAAGTGCTACGCGGTTGGTACCGTCATGAACAATAGACTCGGTTTGTGCGCGGACGTGATCGACCCACGCAGAGCAAGTCAGTGCGTAAACCAACGCGGCGAGTTCAAGGCGGCGCGCTCTGTCGACGTACCATCTCTGGCTGCAGTCAGCTGGACTGACAAGAAGCCTGTGCGCTTTTTGTCGACGGGCGCAGCACTGTGCCAATCAAGCGTCGGTAGACGATCTGGAGGGTCACACCAAGCAGTGTAGTGCTCAAAGGTCGTGTCCGACTATCACTCAATGATGGATGGAATCGATCGACACGACCAGCTACAACTGCAGCGGTACTCAGTGCAAACGTCGTTCCACTTCCAGAAGTACTACAAGTCCCTCTTCGCGGGTCTGATCGACTTAGCCGTCGTCAACGCGTACGTATCGCACGTCGAGTGCGCTAAGAGAGCCGCAACGACGCCGCTGACACGCGCGCAGTTCATGACCGAGCTCCACGCCCAGATGATTGCGGTCGAGGCGTCGCAGTTCTCGAGTGCGAGCGACGAACCAATACCGACACTACGATCGCCGGGTCCGCGCATTAGCCATACCATCGCGCAAAACGACGTCTGGCGCGGCACGGGCAAGCAGCTCAAGCGCCGCCGCAACGCCTGCAAAGTGTGATCGATCAAGTTCCGTGAGCCAGGCAAGAAAAGCAAAGAGACTTCGCATTACTGCGTCGAGTGCAGCGAGGACAAGCGCCGCATGTTCTTGTGTACTGTGATACGCAGCCACCGCACAAGACAACGCGAAGACGTGCTTCGACATCTGGCACCAAGACTGGCGGTGCAAGGTGCCAGCGACTGCAAAGACGAGCATCCAGCTTCGCGAGACACCAGGAGCGCGGAAGCGCAAATGTGCACGCCGCCAGCTCACGCAGGACGAGGAGACAAAGGGCAGTGCTGACGAGGACGAGGATAGCGACTTCGAGTAGTGCAGGCTAGCAACAGGACAGACGTAGCTGAACACAGTGAGCATGCATGCGTTCACACTACATAACACGCGCGATTGTGTGAGACTACCACAGCTAGCGTGACATAGCACAGCCGCAAACGACACTCAACGCACGCACATCATCGACATGCACGAGTTTGGTGCTGGTTTGATGACCGACTCGTCCTGTCGCTGGGCAGTCGTGCGGTTGTGCGAGCAAAAAAGAGGCACGTGGGTTCAATTCCTGCCGTTGTATACAGCATCTATTTCGGTTGAGGCTTAACATGTTGTATCCCACAACGTCGAGGTTTCGAAATTATTGTTCGGGAGCTCCCGTCCTTTTATACAACCAATAGTGAAAAACTATATGTGAAGCATGTTGTCTTATACAACATGATAAACTTACTTTTGGAAATATACCCAGTATTGGAGGTGTAAAAGCAACATCACTTCGAGACGAGCGAGTCGCGCTTAAACCTACCACAATTCTGCCACACAAGATTACAAGCATTTTGTGCGCATTTGATTGGCTCAAAATCTACCACACTTCGCTTTGAAGTTCACTCGGCTTGAGCTCTCGAAGCGCGCGCGTGACGACCTACCAAAGCTCAGCGCAGCACTCGTGGAAAGCAAGGCATGCGACGATGTGACGTTCAATACACTCCTGAACGGCGACCCGAGAGTCGACACTGTTGCGGACATCATGGCTCTCTTTAAAGTTAGATTGTCGTGCTTCGCAGGCAAAATCGGCTTTCTTAGCGCGATCGACGCTTGATGACCCGAATGCTCAGACTCTTCGGACTTAATGAGTAGCCCTAGTCGCCCCTGAACGTACCTTATTGAGTTAATTTACTCTTCGTGGACACACCTAGTAGCCGGTGCGCACGTGGTCTCGTGCGTCAATACGGCAGACGATCGACACAATCTTGTGCGGAAGTTCACACGAAGACCGGAAGATCGTCGAGACCAGCTGCGGCGCGTCGTTCAGGCCTTCAATGGTGACTACGTGCCGCTTGCGCCTTTTGACGCAATGGCGATCGTCACGAAGCTACTGCGCGGCCGTACATAAGTCGAGGGTTTTGCGCCTGAAGTAATGTGTGTTGTCTTGGCAAATGTCGCGCAAGCGTGAAAACAAAGAGACCAAGTGAGTGTGCATTTAGAAAACGATGGCCAAGACGTACAAGCAACAGGCGAAAGCGCAAAAGCGTCAAAACGCTCACGCCGACCGGCGGCATGCTCACCGGTCGAGGAAGCCGCGCTACCAGGCCAAAAAACGAGCTGTGGTCGCCTTGACTGGCGGCATGTACCACGTCAACACCATCCCCGCGTTGATGTGGAGCGTGGTTCTTACCAAATCAAACAACAACAACAACTACTACAACAACTTGGTCGACCTCGTCAGCAACGGTGACGACGAAGCTGCAGACGATATCGATGTCGTTGACCTCGTCAGCGACGACGACGACGACCACGAGCTGCCTCTTGCACCAACTGAGTGGCCAAGCGATATCAATAAAATCGAATGCAACAGCAACCCCAAGCGCATTGAGCTATGTGACACCGAAATCGAAAATATTGGTGCAAATGCATCGTTTTGTACTCAGTATTATTTGAACGCTCTTCTTCTGACTCAAGAAATTGCCGCGTCGGATGAGCGTGCGGCAATCGCCTCGCCGAGAAGTCTGATCTTGTGCTTGCACACAGTTATTCCAGACTTTGCCTTCGTACCACCACGGTCGTTTTTTGCGGGCGAATGAATCACACCGTATTTGTGTGTGCTTTCGGCGTTCGACTACGAAGGCGCCAGCGACCGACCCACCGAGTACGTACTGACGGCATTGGAGCGGTACGAACTCGCGAAGATCTACATTGACTCAGCGAAGGAAGGCAACGTCGCCATCTTCATGAATCATTCATGTCACGCAACGGCCGCTACAGGCGCAATCCCATCGTGGCGGATTAGGCCGTTAATGACATCCAACTAGGCAGAGAGTGTCATGGGAGTGTTCTCCGTGACGTAGCTTACACGTGGTCTTACGAGGAAGCGATGTGGTGAAGCGCAGAGGGACTGCGCTGAACTCGGTATTTTCAACTCTGAGGTTTTTGTATTAGGATCATGTATAGTGGTGAAGGTGAGGGAGCTAACCTAAATAGTGAGCTGTCTGATGGGACGACCAGGGTCGTCCAGAAATCAGGTTGAGCCACTAATTGGGTGTCTGCTGTGCTACTTCGTACTTAGCACAGCAACCCCGTTACAGAGAGGACACAGTGTCGTACGGAGGTGAGCTACGGTTTACCTGCAACTGCGGTGCGAACCGACTGTGTCAGTCAATAGATGCTTTGACTAAATGACATATAAACCGCGCTATCTCGAGTATTGATGAGACACGTACAGGCATGGTGACTCATGAGTTTCACGCACACAAACCGAACGCGCCTTGATGCGTTGGATTGAATGATACTAGTCTCATATCTGCAAAAATAAGCATATGGAACTCTTTGAATGACATGCACCTACAAAGTATCTAGATCTCAGAGTAAGAATTGCTATCGGGGCAGTCGCACTTGTTGCGCCCATACTGTAGTGACTCGACGACTCCTTTTCACCTCGACCCGCGATGCGCCGCGACACGGCTGGACAGGGTCGTTCCAAGACAACGGCTGGAGGCAAAGTGTGCAGTGATGTCACGTTCGCAAGTACGGTACGCACATGTGCTGTTCGGTCAGTCGGTCGAGTGGTCAAGCGATTCATAGCGAGTGAGAACGTCACACTTGAGTTCTCGCTCGTACGCACTCGTACGTGTGCGTATGTTAGATACTTCACTTAGCGACACATACTTTTAGATTTATCGACATGTACATTTAGATTTATCAACACGTACTTTTAGATTTATCGACATATACATTTAGATTTATCGACATATACTTTTAGATTTATCAACAAAAGCATCAAATCGCAAGTCGTCATCATGCCGTTCGCGCAGGTCGTGCTTGGGCCGCCGGGCTCTGGTAAGACGACGTACTGCAATGGCATGCAGCAGTTCCTGCAGCAGAACGGCCGCGAGACCGTGATCGTGAACATGGACCCTGCGAACGAGCACTTACCATATCCTCTTACCACAACCAGTGCATCAATCATCTCGTGTGTATCGGTCTGTGTGTGCATGATGAGTGGCAACGCAATGCGCAGCGAGTGTGTGTGTGGCATGAGTGACAATGCGTAGCATCCTTGACTCGCTCTCTCTGTCTGTCGGGTGTTGCTGCTGCCTGCGTTGTTGTTGTTGTTGTTGCGCGTGCGTGCACATACGAGCCAGCGATCGACATCTCCGAGATGGTGTCGCTCGAAAACGTCATGGAGGAGCTCGAGCTCGGTCCAAACGGCGGTGCGTCTCTGTCTGTGTCTTGTGCGCTTGCTCGCCTGTGCTCTAACTGCGCTCGTGCGTGCGTGTGCGCGCACAGGACTCGTGTACTGCATGGACTACATCGACCTCAACTTTGACTGGCTCGAGGAGAAGCTCCTGGCGCTCGACGGCAAGTACGTGCTCTTTGACTTTCCCGGCCAAGTCGAGCTCTACACGCACGAAGCGAGCGTGTTCAACATCCTCCAGAAGATCCAGAAGCTCAACTACAAAGTGCGTCGTGCGACTCGGTGCGCTCTATGGGGGCGACCACCAGATGAACTGACTGACTGACTGACTGGTTGCTGCGTTGACTGCCGATCCCAAGCTCTCGGTCGTGCACCTCGTCGACGCGCATCACTGCACCGACAGCGCCAAGTTCGTCTCGGTCGTGCTCTTGAGTCTCTCGTCCATGGTGCGTCTCGAGCTCCCGCACATCAACGTGCTCTCGAAGATCGACCTCATGCAGCAGTACGGCAAGCTCGGTGCGTCGTTGCGACTCTCTCTTTCCGTGCATCGCATCGCGTACACGACGACCTCACGCTCTCGCTCTGCCGCCTTGTAGCGTTCAACTTGGACTTCTACACGGACGTCCTCGACTTGCGGTATCTCCTCGACCGACTCGACGACCCGAGCGACGACATCACTGCTGACGCAAGTGCTGCAGTGCTCGATCTCCCAGTCACGCGGCAGCCAAGTGCGCTCCAGGAGCGCTTTCGCCGCATGAACAGCGCGCTCATTGACGTGATCGAGGACTTTAGTCTCGTGAGCTTCGTGCCGCTGCAGATCGAAGACGGCGCGAGTCTCCAGAAGGTCACGCAAGCGATCGACAAAGCGAACGGCTTTGTCTTCACGAGCGTCGACTGGAACACTGCAGTCGTCAAGGACTATGCGTTTGGCGACCAGTTCGCGACCGTCGCCGACATCCAAGAGCGGTTCATCGATCCGCCGAGCGCAGACGACGCGCTGCAGCACGAGCTCGAGCGCGTCGCACGCTCGTGAGCGACGCTCCCGGCACAAACAGACAGACCCAACAGCGCCAGACACTCATCATCATGAATGCACACGACGCAATGCAGAGCAGTGTCCGTGTTCATGGCTAGTGCTTACGCTGTGTCTGAACGAATGGGACCGAGAGCAGCAGCAGCAGCCGTGCGCGTGTAGATCTTTCTCTCTCGTGGCTCGTGCGGTCGCTCTCCCACGCGCATCCTTCTTGCTGCGGTCGCGCTTGCTCTCGATCGTCGCGGCGCGCGCGCGCGACACTGCGAGGTGGTAAATTAGTTAGAAAAAGATCCCGCCCTGGTCGTCCTCCTCGCTCTCGTCGATGTTGCTGAAGTACTGCTCGTACGTCGACGACGTCGCAGGGAACGTGTTTGCGACGCTCGAGAGCGCGCTCATCGACATCGAGTACTTGGCCGTGCGGAGCGAGTTCTGGCTCCCGTGCTCTGACGACGGCGCAGATGCAGTCGCAGTCGCAGTCGTCGATGCGCCAGCCAAGTCACCGAATGGCGACGCTGCGAGGCCGTCAAAGCTCCCTTCGCTGCGGTAGTCCGAGCCTGTGCCAGAGAGCCGCGGCGCAAACTGGAACAGATCCGACCTGTATCACGTGTACAGCCCGCGACACATTAGTTCGATGCCAATCGTACCGTTCATCACATACGCATGCGCATACAAGAGCACAACGTACGACGTTGGGCGATTGCGGTCCAAGAGGCGGAGGTCGTTCATCGACAAGTTGCGGTTCGCGACAGTCGAGAGCTTTGTGAGCGAGTGGAGGATCTCCTTCACTTGGTCCACGTCGTTCACAAAGTACTTGGCAGCGCTCGGCTTCTTCCCGACCGTGACGGTGAAGAGCTTCGGGCGACTCCGCGACTCCTCCAAGTACTGAAACATGAACTCGTCCGACGCGTCGTCGCCGACGCACAGCACAAAGTCGACGTAGTTGCCGCTCGTGGACTCGATCGTCGAGAGGATGCGGTCGACGATCACGCCCTTGTCGACGCCTTCTGGTCGCACTTCCAAGTAGTCCGTGCCAGTGAGCACTTCGACGTGAAAGTGCTCGAGCACTTGCGTCAGCTGGTCGTGGAGCTCCTTTGCTTGGAGCTGTCCAAACTCCGGGTCGGCGTCGCGGTACTGCCACAGCAGCGCACTGCCCTTGAGCTCAATGTACGTCCCGTGCGTGCGCTGCGTGTAGATGTCCATGACCGAGTGCGTCACGTCCTTCCACGAGTCGTCAAAGTTGTCTTTCGTGCACAGCCAGACGTCGTCTGCGTCTGCGCCGCTCCTTGCGTCGCCCCACTTGTACAGGTACCCGTGCTCGGCTGCGAGACCGAGACCGCGCACAGACCCGAGTGTCTTCTCCAAGTCCCCGCGCTCTTTGCCGCTCAGGACAAACACAGTGTTGCGCGGATCTGCGCACAGGAGCGAGAGCGCAGAGAGCACTTCGGGCGACGCAGCAGGCGTGTCATTGCGCGACAGCACCGACGGGTCTGCGAGCGCTTGGTCCGAGGCGCAGCTAAGGTACTTGGAAAAGTCGTTCGCGCCGCCGCGCTCGTCCTGCATGAGCGTGTTGCCATAGTCGAGCAGGATCACGCGGCGAAAGCTCGTGCGGTAGGCCTTGGCAACTGCTTCCGTCTCGAGCATCTTGAACCCCGCGTTGAACTCGAGCATGCGAAAGCCGAGACCGAGACCGTAGCCCATGTGCTCGCCCTCTGCTGCGTACTTCTTCGTGCGCTTGAGGTCCACGAGAATGCGCTCGGCCCACTTCGTGCGCGAGTTGTTCGCAATGTACTCGAGGTCTTTTGCATGGCGCGCAATGCGCTCGTCGTCCGACATCGTCACCGCGAGCTCGATCGCGCGCACAATCTCTTCGCGCTTCCACGGGTTCACGCCAATGCTCCCAGTCAAGACGCGGCTGCTCCCAGAGAACTCGGACACGATCACGACGCCGGGCTTCTTCTCGAGCTCGTGCGCGTAGATAAACTCGAACGGGTACAGGTTCACTGCGTCGCGGACCGATGTCGTAAGGAGGACGTCACCGACGCGCCAGAGCGGCAAGCGCGACGCCAAGTCCGTGTTCTCGACCTCAAAGTACGCAATGATCGGCGTCGCGCGGCCGTGCGAGAAGAGCTCGTTCATCTTCCGGACCGAGTTCTGGATCTCCTCTTGCACGCCCTTCTTCGCCTCCGATGGGTTCGACGTATCGACAATGCCGATCTGCACGACTTGGAGCTTCGAGACCCACTCAGGGTGCGTCTCCAAGAACTTCTTGATCGCTCCGAGCTTGAGGAGAATGCCTTTGAGGCGCTCGACGCGGTCGACGCTCACGACCATCTTCCGGTTCGCAGTGTCGTACTGCGCCATGAGAGCCTGCGTGTCGGCTGCGACTTGTGCGCTCTGGCTCACCATCTCCATGAACGGCGGCTCAATACCAATGTGGCTGATCGTGAGCATGACCATGCGGCCATTGTACTCAATGCCAATGTACCCACCGGGCTGCGCGCTGTACTTGAGCCCAAGGATGCGGCGGCAGCTCGTGAGGAAGTGGCGCGCGTGCTCGTACAAGTGAAAGCCAATGTGGTCGGCCGAGAGCATGCCGCGGAGAAGGTCGGAGCGCACCGACAGTGTCCGGAAGATCTCGGACGACGGGAACGGCGTGTGGAGAAAGAGTCCGACGTTCACGCTCGGCAAGCGCCGCGAGAGGAACGACGGCGCGACGAGCAAGTGGAGGCCGTGGACCCACACGAGGTCGCCTTCGTTGTACACTTCAATGACCTTGTTCACAAAGATGCGGTTCACATTCTTGTACGACGCCCACGCGTTCTTCTGCTCGTGCGGGTTCCACCAGCGCGTGGGCAAGCGGCCGTAGACGTCGACAATGTTGTGGAAGATCGGCCAGAGCGTGCCGTAGCAAAAGCCGTGGAACGTCTGCGCAAGCGGCGGGTTCAGGAACACCGGCACGCAGTGGAACGCCTCGAGCTGCCGCGCCAAGCGCTCTTCGTCTTCGCGCGGGATCACCGACGAGCAGTGCACCGTGCCGACCCACGTGAGCCGCATCGACGAGACGCGATCAAAGTGCGAGTCGCTCGTGACGTCTTTCATCAGCCCAGGCGGACACACGAGGTTGTCGTCCTCCCACTCGATCAAGTACTCGCCACTCGAAGTGCGCTTCACGAGCACTGGCAAGCGATACACGACGATGATCACGCCGTCCGTGGCTTCGATCGTGACGTTCTGTGGCGACTTGAGCGACTCGTCCGAGTACGTCCGCGCGCGGTTGAGCACAGGGCTGTAGCACTGGAGATTCGCGTCTTCGTCCATGCCACCGCGCGACAGCGTCGCAGGGCCGTACTCGGGACCAGTTGAGACGCCGCTCGCCATGGTAGCGAGACCGCCGCTGCTCGCTGCAGCGCTTAGCGAGCTGCTGTTCAATCCCGTGAGACTAAAGCTGCGCGGGACGGTTCCAGTCGTCGCTGACGGCAGTGGCGGTGGCTGCCACTCGTCGGTCTCGCCTGCTGCTGCTGTCGTAGGTGCAGCTGCTGTCATGACAACGTCGTCGTCGCGCGTCGCAGTGCTGTCGCTCGGGCCGTCGTCGTCGCCGTGGCCGTCGTCTTCTTCGTGAATCGTCTCTGCGAACGCTCGGCCGAGGCGCTTGCTCGACGACCCAATGGGCTTGGACTTGGACCAGGCGTTGCCAGCGCCGCTCTCTTCGTTCGCAGTCGCGCGACGGTCTACGAACGCTTGACCAGAGCTCAGACGCGGGATGATGCCCCAGAGCGCACCACCGCGCGCTTGCGACGACTCGCTCTCGCGACTATCGCCAGCAGCAACGAGCGAGTCGAGCGTCTCTTGCGTCTGGACGTACTCGGTCCCGAGACTCAGCACGCGCGTGTCAATTGGGAGCGACTCGTACCGAAGGAACCGGCTGCCAGAGCACACCGCGTAGCGATATCGGATCGTTGTGCCCGCTGGTACGACGATCGGCTCGAGGTTGTACCAGATCGGGTACAGGTCGGGCGTTGTCACGAGCGCGAGGCCGCTCTCACCGCCAGACGTGCTGCTTGATGCGAGACTCGGCTGGCACTCGACCGAGCCACCGAGCACAGGGATGTCGCCGACGATGTACAGCGTCTGGCCGTGCCCGAGCGGCGCGCACACTTGAAAGTCAATGCGCGTGCCAGGCGGCGGCGCTGGGATGCCCCAGCCCACCGCGTGACGCAGGCGCTGCAGCATGGCTCAGTCGTGCAGGCGCCTGTCCGTCACAGTTAGAGACGAAAGCGAGAGCAAGAGTGAGAGAGTGAGACACAGTCGTAGTACCAAAGAGAGAGAGGAAGCACAGGACATGAAGTGGTTGATCGATCGAGATACACATGCAGGCAAGCACATGCAGACACAAACAGATGAGCAGACACCTTTGACAGTGGCTGCTCGTGTTTGCACACGAATGCCCATGCAACATGCTCATGCGTACACAAACAGACGTGATGATACAGGTAGATATACACTTGTGCACACGCGTACCTCGTTGCTGGCGTTGCGATCGCTCGTCGTCTCGATCGCGTTCTTTCGCAGTCGTTCGTTGTGGTGCGAGAGGCGCTGAGCGTTGTCGCGTCGAGTGTGTGTGGAGAGCGAGAAAGAGCGCGCTTTCAACGCGAGACACACGTCGTAGGCAAGTTCTCGCGGTAGGAGGAGGAGACGACAACCACGCCACGCCACCACTGCACACGCACGCACGCGCTTCTCCTCGAGCTGTCAGTCGGTCGAGCTGCTTGAGCTTCTCGGTTGTGTGTGCCTTGTGTGTGGATAACGAAGAAACTCTCTTGTTCGTGTGTGATACACAAAGTTGGGGTGGTGTACACATAATTTTAACTAGGAATAAGTTTGATAACTAGTTGAACTAACGAACTCCAACTTGCTCGTCACTCGTGGATGTCCTCCATCACGACGCACCGCGAAGCTGCCGCCACCTTCCTAGCCATGTACACGAACTACTGGAGCTCAGTACCAGTGTTCAAGACACTGCATGGCCTCTCAAGGGCATCCAACCACGCAAGTCCGAACATCGTTGATATACTTCGCGTCCTTGACGCTGTCGATTATCCCTGCTAAGCTTGAACACAGCACGTCCATCGAGACCACAGACAAACACAGACACAACGAGGCGTGGCATCAAAGCGTCTGGTGTATTCAGAGTGACCGCTTGTGCGATCGCAGCGACGTTCAAGAGACCGAACGACCTCGCAAGCAGGAGTCCCATGTCCACGTCGCGACGGCATCGACTCAGCAGCTCCTCCCAGACGCTGGAGAGCGACCGTGCGCACGAGCACACAGCAGGTCCTAAAAGTTCTCAAGCCACTCGATCTCGCCGAGACAGCGCTCCATCTCGGGCATCTCTGTGCCGGACGCGAGCTGCTCGTCAAAGAGCTTCTGCATCGTCTCGGCGTGCTCGCACGGCGCAGTCTTGGACGCAAGGACGACCCAGTCGATTGACTCGAACCACGGATGCGCGCGGATGACTGAGCCGCCTTTGTCAATGTCGACTTGGTTCTGTCCGCCGAGGCGCGCGTCGGGGAACGGATTCAAGAGCTGCGTGACGAGGTCCTGGACCTGCGGCGAGAGGTCGTCGCGGAGGAACTCGAGATTGTCTTTCTGGTGGCGCGAGATCTTTGAGTACGTCGCCATCGTCACGTCTTTGTCGTTCAGCCCCTCGTCTTTGACTGCGAACGGTGTCTTGCCGCAGAGCATCTCGTACAGGAGGATCCCGAGTGCCCAGATGTCGGCGCTCGCGTTGTGACCGCGTGCTGAGACCATCTCTGGCGCCATGTACTCGGGCGTGCCGCAGATCGTGTACGTGCGCGTCTCGTCCGGGAGCTTCTTCATATGTCTAGCAAGTAAGAAGAGCGTGTGAGTGAGCAAGGAGCACAGGTGAGTGAGTACGTAGCACAGCTCTTGCCATTGACACACACACGAGCGCAGCCGTACCTAAAGTCGTGGAGCTGGAGGTACCCTTTCGTGTCGACCATGATGTTGTCGCTGCTCAAGTTGCGGTACGCAAAGCCAGCAAAGTGGATGTACTCGAGCATGAGCAGCGCCTGCGCGGTGTACACGCGCGCGAGCTTTTCGTCAAAGCGGTTGTCTTTCTCGTCGGCGAGGAGCGACGCGAGCTCCGTGACCATGACGCCGTCGAACGACATGTAGAACGCGCGGTCGTCTTTCCACGTCGTGACCATCTCGGGAATGAGCGGCGTGTCGAGTCGGATCGTCTTGTGGACCGTGAGGTACTTGGCCACTTCGTCCGCTTTCTTCTCTTTCTTCACTTGCTTGATCGAGAAGACGTTCACCGTGTAGAACCGCTGCGTCTCGGACACGCCCTGGTAGACTGCGAGGCACCCAAAGTCCGTCGTCTGCACGACGCACCGGAACTTCATGTCTTGTGGTCGTAGTGGACCAAGGACCATCGAGTTCCGACGCACTGTTGGGCTGTAGATGAGGTTCTTGACCGCCGTCTCAAAGTTGTGTCGCGCCTCGCGCTGCTGTCGATCGGCTTCGATCATGTCTTGGAGCGACCCGAGGACTTCTTCAAACTCGCGCCGTCCGACTTGCAAGAGCTTTGTGCGGCCGACAGAGATGACGTTTGCAGCACGCGGCGCGTCGTTCAGCAATGCGCGCTCGCCAAAGTACTGGTTCTTCTTGAGCCGCAGCACTTCGCGCGACGTCTTCTTCTTCGTCGCGCTGTCCTCTTCCCAGATCGTGCAGATCACCGCGCCTTCTTGGATGACGTAGAACGTATTGCCGACGTCGCCTTGGTTGATGATGTAGTCGCCGTCTTGGAACGTCACCTCCGAGAGGTTGTTCGCGAGGCGCTCGAGCTGCGACTGGTTGAGCGTCTTGAGCACGTCAACTTTCTTGAGCGTCTGCACGAGCACAGACGTCGGCGCTTTGATGAACACGCGCCGGAACGCGCGGCAGTCGATGCCCCAGAGCACGCCGCTTGAGAGCGCAACGACCGAGGACGACCGAGGACTATTGTGCATGAGCGCGAGCTCGCCGAACGACGCGTGCTGGTTCGCTTGCTGGTCTTTCTCCATGTACGTGTGCACGATGCTCTCTTTGCCGTCGTCATCGTCGTTGCGCACGATGACTTGGTAGTTGCCCGACTCGACGAGGTAGAACTTGTCGCCCGGGTCGCCTTGCTTGATGATCGTGTCGCCTGGCTTGGCTTCGATGCGCTCCATGACTGCAAAGATGTCGTCCTTCTGCGGTCCCGTGAGCTGCCGGAAGAGCCAATTGCCCTTTGTGATGCGCTCGAGCACTGCGAGCTGCTCGGGTGTCTTCCGGATGATGTGGTCGCTCACTTTGTACGCCAAGTCCTCCTCTTTGACCATCTGCGCCATGTCCTTGCGCATCTGCGCGCGGCGCTTCTCTTTCGACATGCCGCGACGCACTGGGCGGAGCTGCTGCTGCCCCAAGCGCGAGTCGCTCTTCTGGCGCGGCAAGCGCTTCGCAGACGCGTCGCCACTGCCGCCCGTGAACTTGAAGTGGATGCAGACGATCGTGATGTCGTCTGTCCGGAGCTCGTACGTGAGCCAGAGGCGATACGACTCGGCGACGACTTTGTGGCACGCCTCGAGCGGGTCTTCGTATTGCGCGACCATGTCGACGACTGCTTGACTCGTGAGGAACTCAAAGACGCCGTCACTCGCAATCACAACGAACCGGTCGTCCTCTGTGAGCTGTAGCGACGTGATCTCAGGCACTGCGATCACACCGAGCGTCTCGGCGATCTCGTCACCGATGCTTCGCGTGAACGCTGTGCCTGGGAACGCGCCGTACGGCGACCAAATGCGTGGCGGGTCACCGTCTTCATCGACTTGGTCGTTCAAGTTCGCTGCCCAGTTCTACGATCGTTAGCAGGCACACAGAGCAGAGAAGTGGTCGTGGCGGTAGGTCAGTTCGGATTGGGACAGAGCGTGACGAGGTTTGCGCCATGAAGACGTACGTCGTGGATCGGTGCAATGCCTTCGAGTTGGTCCATCGTGAGCACACGCGCGCCAGCTCGTCGCACGCGCTCGCGCTCGTCCTTTAATCGAGTCATTCATCCAGACACACACACAGCGTCAGTATGATCAGCGAAGCAGTGGCTGCACGCGTTCAAGACGCAACTAGGACGTACTGATCGATATGGAGTCTGGTCGACGGAGAGCGGCTGTGCAACGAGCTTGCCTTCGCTCATAGTCGCGATCACTGCACGCGAGTCGCCGACGTTTGCGACGTGGATCATGTCGCCGTCGAGGAACATCGATATCGCGGTCGTGCCACTGAGACTGTCGTCAATGCGCGAGGCGTGGAGCTTGGCGTTCGTGTCTTCGAACGACTTGGAGTACGCTTCGAGGAACGCGCAGTTCTTCTTCTCGAGGATCTTGATCAGGCGCTCGGGACACTCTTTCTTCACGAACGTCGCGCACAGGTCGCCTGTTGTGCCGTGGCCGTCAAACACGCCGAAGAACACTTTGCTCTCGTCGCCATTGAACGTCGGGATGATCGTGAACGCGTCCTGGTTCGGCTTGTCGAGTGCTATAGCGTCACGAGTGGGATCATACGTGAGAGAGAGCGTCGGCGATGCCATCGATCGACTGTTTGCGAGACGATGCAGCACCTCACGTCACATGAAAGCAACCGCAGCAACTCGTGACGCACCATCGGGGTAGTAGCCGCGCTGCGAGACGTACGCGTACTGGACCGTGAGCTTGTCCGTGATCTTGGCTTTGACGGTCTTCGGCGAGCACACGATGCGGCTGTTGATCTGCTCCTTTGTGAGCGGCGAGCGCGTCGACTTGGCGCCAGGACCGAGCATCGGCGCCACTTTTGCCTCGGCGGGCTCTTGCTTTTGCATGAGCGACGCGCCGCAGCCCATGGTCGCTCTGTTCGTTCGTTCGCTCGCACTGCGCGCGTGTGCTCTGCTAGTCTATCTGACTATCTGTCGCCGCCGCCACGGTGCCCCACAAAGCGCACGTCGTCGTCGCTGCCGCCGTCAGTGCTGCGCGCGCGACGTCGTTGACGAGGCTCAATCGCGTCTTTTCGCGCAATTAGCTGCGTGAAACCCACACATGCACTCGGGTCCATACAAACTCCAAATCTATTCGGCACCACGCAACAAATGGCACTGTCCTCAGTCAGTGTTGCCCTGGCTCCGTGTCGTCGTCACTGTTGACACTCGCGAGCTCGGCTTGCTCGGCTTCGCTCAAGAGCACCGTGTCGTCCTTGATCTGCACCGAGTACTGCTTGACCATCTTGAGCACAGCGTGTGGCGAGTAGACTTCGCGGTTGTTGAACCACTTGCAGCTCACGTACTGCACGGCACACTTGTTGTAGTGGATCATCTTGCCGACCATCTTGTCTTCGCCATAGTCAAGGCCGTCGAGCTCGACTTTCACAGGCGCATCGAGCAAGCACTTGAGGAGGCCGTTGCCGACAAAGTACGACCCGCCAGTCGCAAACACGTACGAGTTGACGTTCGACGGACCGCCAATGTTCACGTGCATGTCGCCGGCGTAGCACGTTGCGAGGTCCTTGCACTTCTTGAGGCACTGGTAGTAGTGTGGCCAGAACACAACGGCCTCTTCGTCTTGCTTGAGCAAGTGGTTCCGCGCATCGTCGCGGTGGACGTGGCTCATGATCGTGAGCGTCTTATTGTGGAGGTTCAAGTAGCTATCGACGCCGTCGTGGCGCACGACACTGAGCGTCTCGTCGAGCGCTGGTGGGGTGTACACGTCCGAGTGCGCAAAGAGCACCGTGTGCGGCGTCGCGATGAGACCGATAAAGTCCCAGTTCGTCTTCTTGCACACGAAGATCACGCGCTTTGTGAACTCAATGAGCGACGCCGTGCCCTTTGCTGTGCGGCTCACTTCGTGCGTCGGCAGGATCTCGCCCGTGAAGCCCATGCGCACGTGCAAGAAGAACACGAGCACTTGAGCGTAGTACCCGAGCAAGAGCCCTGCAACCAGCGCTGTGGCGAACCAGCGCTTGGAGAGGCGCTGGCCGCACGTCTTGGACTTCTTGCGCGTCTTTGACGTGTCTTCGTCATCGCGCTGGATCGGCGAGTGCGGCGTGTACATATTCCCGATGTGGCTCTCTCCGCTCGACGACGTGCTGAAGCTGTGGCGCGGCTGGCGGGACGAGAGCGGCAGGAGACTACTGCTGTGGCTCGAGTGCATGCTCGCGCGTCCAGATGTAGGAATTGCGAAGTGATGAGGGAGCACATGCTGCTGTTTGGTACTGCGAGCGAGAAGAAAACGAGGGAACACAAATAGGCAACACCAGAATACAAGACCGCATACAAACACGTAGCCATTTCGGGTCTTGAAGTGACTACTGACACACCGAGCAGCGAGATGGAGACCGCGTCAGTGCGTGTGGACGTCAATGGCGACGAGCTCCAGACTGCTGTCGCGCGCGAGGCGCTCACTGTCGGTGCGCTCCATATGTGTTCATATACACAGTGTATTGTGGGTGCGCTTCTGCAGCGTTGGACACAACGACGCTGTTGTCTCGTCGTCGTCGTCCCAGCACCACCATTGCATGTTGCGCGCGGCTTGCAAGTGTGATCATGCGCGCGCAGTCGTTCACGCAAATGTCATGCGCCATGTATGCTCAGTCGCGAATGCGCGCGAGCTGCACGCCGAGCTCTTTGCGGCGTATCCAGAGGCGACTGCGAAGACAGTGTCGCGACTCGAGCGCGAGGCAAAGGAGCTACCGAATCGCTCGCTCGTGTATGGTGAGATCCCGTTCGAGACGATCGAAGCGCTCATTCAGTTGGTGCGTACAGCGGGACATACCGCGATACGCATACTCTGCGAGCTCAGACTCTAGCTGTGCTCTGTACATGTGTCTTGGCTTGCAGATGCGCACGCAGTTTGGTGTGTTGCTCGATCGCGGTGGGAACTTCTACGACCTCGGCTCGGGCTGCGGCAAAGTCGTACGTCTCTGTCATTGCTGCTCGCGCATGCACTCGCATGCGGTCGTTGTGCTCATAGCTTACACGTGTGTGCTTGTAGGTCCTTGCAGCCGCGCTACTGCACGACTTCTCAAAGTGCTGCGGCATCGAGGTCAGTTTGACTGAGCAAGTGAAGTGCGCCATTGATCACCAGAGATGCTGAGTCTGTGCTCACACGTCTGTGTACACGGCAGGTTCTCGATGGTCTCCATGGCATTGCGCTCAAAGCGCTCGACCACTGGCGCTACAAGATGCTCGATACGCTCCCCGCTGCGAAAGCGGACGTCGATGTCGGCTTTGCGCGCGCAGACGCGACGAACGCAGCGAACTGGCGCGACGCAACGCTCGTGATCTGCAACTCGACGTGCTTTAGCGACAGCGTACGGCGGCGCATGCTGTGGAGTGAGTACCGACACGTATGATCGTAAACCGATGCGACTGACAATGATGTGCACGTGTTTGTGCTCTCGCAGCTCCTCCAAGCGATTGCAGCAGCAGCAGGTGCGCTATGAAGCGAGTGATAGCGAGAGTGAGTGAGCCAAGACTGACGCACATGCCGTGCTTGTAGACGCATTGAGCGTCGGGAGCTACTTTGTCACGATCACGAAGCCACTGCCGTCCAAGAGCTGGTCGGTCGTGCTCGAGCAGAAGTTCCCCATGAGCTGGGGACGCGCGACTGTGATCGTTCAGAAGAAAGTCATCTAGCAGCGCACACGAGCATCGCGCAAGTGCAAAGACCCATCATTCAGCTTGTCGCTTGCGCTTATGCGCACGAGTGCTCGTGACTGAATCCAATGCGCGAGCGCGTCGCGTTGCGCTGCTGTTGTTGGAGACGCGCACTTGCTGCTGCTGCGTCGCTGCTCTGCATCGCAACGTCTTCTCCGCGTGATGCGGCATTGCTCGGTGTCTGCTGACGCTTGCGCTCTTCTTTTGCAGCCACGTACGCCTCGTACTCGTCCGCGACGTCTGCGCGGTCCTCGACGCGCGTTGGCTTGCGGCGCAGCATCTTCGTTCGAGTCGTCGTCCACTATGTGTTTCGTGGCGTTTGGTCAAGTGGTGTGATTAACGCTCAAAATGTACTTATTACCGTAAAATGTGAAATTTTAAGCTAATTCACCTTGATCGCGGTAGAGCTGGAGACTACAGCAGCAACATCAGTGCGCGAGTCAGCGTGATCAGCTCTTCTGCGCAAGAGCAAGCAGCTCGACGTTGTCGACAGCACTTGCGCGCGCGCTCTGTCTGTACGCACACACACGCACACACACGCACACGCGCGTACTCTTTCGATTGCGAACGATGCTGCTGGCGCGCTATGTGCGACGCCGGTCGCTTGCGATGCCGTGCGTCTACGCAGCGCTCGCGCTGCTACTCCTCGTGCTCGGTCGCTCGGACGTCACGGCGGACGCGAAGATGCACACCTCCGAGAAGCGCCACTGGCAGCAGCAAGCGCGCAATATGTTCTACCACGGCTACCGGAGCTACATGGACCACGCGTTCCCGTGGGACGAGCTCAAGCCGCTGTCGTGCGAAGGGCGGCGGTGGGACCAGCGCGAGCGCGGCGACCTCGATGACGTCCTCGGTGGCTACTCGCTCACGCTCATTGACTCGCTCGACATGCTTGCGATCGTTGGCGACCGCGACGAGTTTGTCCGCGCGGTGCAGCTCGTGATCAAGCACGTGTCGTTCGATCGCGACGTGACGGTGTCAGTGTTTGAGAGCACGATCCGCGTCATTGGCGGTCTCGTGTCGGCGCACATGCTCGCGTCACCGCAGCACTTGGGCATCATGACGCCAAACGAGTACAGCGGCGAGCTCTTGGACCTCGCAGTCGACCTCGCGATGCGGCTCTTACCGGCGTTTGACACACCCACAGGCTTGCCGCTTCATCGCGTGAACCTCAAGCACGGCGTCGTGAAAGACACGCCGACGCTCACGTGTCCAGCAGCAGCAGGGTCGCTGCTCGTTGAGCTCTCGTACCTCTCGCGCCTCTCGTCGCTCCCAGTGTTTGAAGAAAAAGCACAAAGCGCAGTCCTTGCGCTCTGGCGCCGGCGCTCCGAGCTCAACTTGCTCGGGAGTGCGATCGACGTCGCATCGGGCGAGTGGATCCACTCGCACGTCGGCATTGGCGCGGGCCTCGACTCGTTCTTTGAGTACTTGCTCAAGTACCACGTCGTGAGCGGCAACGCAGCGTGGCTCGAGATGTTCACCATGAGCTACCGCGCCGTTGAGACGCACATCAAGCACGACGACGTGCACATTGAAGTCGACATGAACTACGGCAAGCAGTACGTCCGGTCGCGCCGCGTGTCGGCGCTCCAGGCGTTCTGGCCAGGTCTCCAAGTGCTCGCAGGCGACGTCTCGAGCGCGATCAAGAGCCACGACCAGCTCTTTCGGCTCTGGGACAAGTTTGGCGCCATGCCCGAGCTCTTTGACCTCGCGGGGCAAGGCAGCGTGATCAGCTGGGCTCGGACCTCGCCGCTCCGGCCAGAGCTCATTGAGAGCACGTACCACCTGTACCAAGCTACGCGCGACGACAAGTACCTCAAGATCGGTCGGAAGCTCTTGCAGGACATTGAGCGCGTCTCGCGCGTCGCGTGCGGCTACGCTGCAGTCGGGAACATCCACACGCTCACTGTCGAAGACCGCATGGACAGCTACTTCCTGTCCGAGACTGTCAAGTACCTGTACTTGCTCTTTAGCGACGACCCAGACGTGATTGTGCCATCGCTTGTGCTGCCATCGAACGCGACTGCTCCAGCGTCGTCACGGCAGAGCAACCGGTCGCGCGCACACAATGCGTCGAACGCGCAGTGTGAACGCACGAGCCGCGCGCTCAAGTCGTCGCAAGTCGTGTTTAGCACGGAAGGTCACTTGCTCATGCTCGACACCGCGCTGTTTGCGCGCGATCGAGAGACGCAGTCGACGCCGTCGGCACTACCACACGGCGCGTGCGAGAACGCAAACGTCCAGCTCAAGACTGAGGACGAGGTTGACGATGTCCCTGTCGATGCGACACCTGCGTCGCCGCCGCTGCAACTCGCGCTCTCTGTACGACTCGCGGACGTCCACGTCATGACGCTCGTCGCGTGGCCCGCAGCGTTTGGTCAGCGCATTGATGCGACGACGCACGTCGAAGCGCCAGTGCTGCTCTTTGTCAAGAGCATTGGGAACGCGTGTGCGACGATCACACCAGACGACGCAGCGCTCATCGCCGGCCACTTTGTCGTCGTCACGCGCGGCGTGTGCTCGTTCGCAGAGAAAGCGCTGCGGCTCGAGCGCGCAGGTGCTGCAGGCGTCGTGATCGTGAACGCAAAGACGTCGAAAACACGGTATCCAGACCGGCAGTACGTGCTCACAGACGACAAGCGGCGCCTCGGTGCGCGCGTGCACATCCCAGTCATGCTCGTGTCGCGCGAAGACACTGCGCAGCTGCATCGGCAAGTCGCGACGCTGCGAAGCGCAGCAGGTGACGAAGCAGACGCAGACTCGTCGCTCCTCGTCGGGTCGCTCACGTCGTGGCTTCACTGACGACCAACCGATCGCTCCAGCTCATTTGAGCACACACCATGTAGATACAACCAACACACACACACACACGAAGCACTCTGCGAGTCCATTGCACGATACGCTCGCTTGGTCGCTGTCTCTCTCTTCTCTTCTTTTGACAATAGGCATCACAGCTATCGTCTCTCGCATACGCATACAACGTACCGTGTCGACGCTGTCGCGCACAGCGCGAGTCGTGGCAAAACAGTGCGTCTACGCTGCGAGCGCAAACCCAACGCGTGGCTTGCGCGTGTCCGTGCCCCAGTCAAAGACCGAGTAGTACTTGCGCATGAAGACGTCGCCGAGGATCCACAGCGGGCCTGCTGGCGCTGGGATGTCGAGCCCTATGAACGCCCAGAGACAGATCGGACCGTTCTTGATGATGTACTCGTCCTTCGTGAGCGTGTACGTCTTGCCGTTCAGGACAAACGAAATGTCTGGCGCCGGGTCCGTGCAGCTGATCAAGTACTCGCCCATGATGAACTTGTGCGCGCCAACGAGCTTCGCGAGCGCTGCGACTTGGTCTTTCGGACCTGCGAGCAGCGACGTGCCCGAGTCAATGATCGCTTTGTTCACGCTCGTGAGCTTCTGGTCGTGCGCTTCAACGGCGTCGAGCTTCACGGACCAGTACGTCGCGCTTGTGACGTCAACGTACTCGAGCTCGCCCTTGTAGTGCTTTGGGTCCGTGCCGCCAAACGTGAGCTCGCCGTCGGCTTTGTCGCCCAAGTAGAACGCAAACACGGGCTCGTCGAGCTTCCCGTCGTCCACGAGTCGGTGGAACGGCGTCTTGAGGTGCGAGACACTGATCGTGTCGAACGCAAGGCCAAAGAGCCCGTCGAACTTGCCGAGGTAGTACGCTGGTCCGAGCCCTTTCGTCACGTTCACTTCTGCAAAGTCCTGGTCTGCGATTGTGAGACCCGCGACGCTGAGTGTATCTTGCGACAAGAAGCCCGAGACCGGGCCGCTGCCGTACTGGATCTTGAACTCCGTGCCATTCGCTTTGTACGTCGACGACTTGTCGTGGTCATACACGTGGTGCGCGCCAAACTTGCGGTTCGGGACCCAAACGTTGCTCGAGCCCGTGTCAAAGATCACAGTGAACGTCTGCGCAGGCGTGCCGAGTGAGATCTCGCCGTAGTACTGCGCGTTCTGGAAGTTCCGGATCACGACGTCTGCGTGGTCCGTCAGCGGCGGCTGCTCAATCGCGTGCGGCGACGAGAACGCAGGCTGCCAGACGTCTGGGCGATGGAGACTGCGGATGTTGGCAAGCAGCGACTTGGCGAACGCTTCGTCGTCGACTTTCTTCACCGGCACACGCAGGACTGCAGCCGACGTGGTCGACAGCACGAGCGCGAGCGCAAGGAGCGCGCTCACGAGCGCAAGTGGACGCAGCATTGTAGTGTTGGCCGTTGTCAAACGCACAGAGTCTCGACGACACAGGGCGCGGGCTGCTGCTTGGTGCTTCTTGCTGCTTCTTGCTGCTGATCTTGGGGAGTGAGCAAAGTCAAACACGACGACGAAGAACAAATCTTGGGCTGAGGTGACTTGTATTCGAAGTGTATCAAGCATATTTCAAAGATCGATTCATAGCGCTAGATTTGTATTGCAAACACTTGTCTTGAAAACGACCACATCGCGAGTTGGTGTGCGAACAGAGTGCAGGTCGTCTCACACGTCGCAGACAACACACACCACGCCACACCACTTTCCACTTCAACTCAAACGCATCGAATCGACCAATCCCATTCCGTCGCGCACGCCCAGCACACCAGCAACAACAAGCGTCAAACAGCAAGCAGCGACTGCAGCAGTGCAGTGCAGAGCGTTCAAGACAACACACGGGCTGAGAGAGAGAGAGAGAGAGAGAGAGAGAGAGGCGCAAAGTGCAAGTGCGATGCCACTCGACAAGCAAGAGCACGCAACAACAACTACAGCAGCAACTGCATTCGCAGCGCTCGTTGCAAGCGTCGAGCACGATGTCGAGAAGCGACGGCACGTGAGAGATCCGTTCGGCGAGCGCTTCGTCGAGCTCGTGGCGGCGCCGTTCCAGCAGCTGGTGCTTGCATCGCACTCAGCGCGGGGGCGACAGCACCCACGAGACGATCGTCTAGATCGAGCAAGTCGAGCGTGTGTTGTGGGTGTAGCAGACACAGCAGACACGAGTCACACCGGCATGGTCGATGTAAACGACAACGCTGCAGACGGCTCGGCGGCATTACGTCAAGGTTTGTGCGCTTCACGATTGCCAATGTGTCTGTGTGTGTCAAAGTGCGCGCAGATCGTCTGCGTGTCGAGTACATGCACGCATGTGTGTGAGAGTGTGAATGTGACAGCCAGTCCGACTGACGCATGAGATCGTGGTCGTCGTTGACCCTACAGAGATCTGGACGCGGTCACAGCACGTTCACTTGCGTCTCGGTGCGAGCGCGAGCCTTCGTTCGCGTGTTGTGGTGCTACGACAGTGCTGCTGACGCATAGCGACTGGAGAGACAGAGATCATTCGGCGACAAGTGCACTCGCTGTTCGAAGAGAGCGCCGCCGTACGATGGAACACGTTGTCGCACTTACTGCCAGTGTGAGCAGTACAAGCGAGATTGAGTTGCTCACTGACGCCTGTTTGTGTTTGATGTCCTGGCCGAGTAGGTGCTCGCTTCTCGCAGCAGACCCAGCGACAGCGACAGTGTCAGTGGCGACACAGCACAGAAGCAAACTGACACCCGTACGTACATGGTCGATCGATACGTTTCGCCAAGCGCCATTGCTGCACTCGCAAGGACTCACAACTCGATACGTCTGGTCACGTGCAGGCTCAACAACGTCCAAGGGCGGCGAGTGCGAGTTCGAGCTCAACCTGGACGAGCTGCTACACACACTGACGCTGCTGGAAACGTACGTCTCAGTCGCTTGCTACTTACTGCTGTGTGCTGACGTCGACAAGATCAAAGACACTCATCGCTTACCATCGATTCGGCCCGGATCCGGATGATCATCATCCGGGTGTGCTCATGTATGTGCGATACATGTGCTCGCTGTCAGTGACGCACTCTCGGTCGACGAGCTCGCATCGCACTGGACGCTTGGCTCTGCCTGGACAAACGGCGTCGACAACGCAGCACACGTGCGAGTCGATAGCATGGTGCAAGCGCTCGCATCAGCGCAGGTGGTGCATGTTCAGACTGAAGAACACACATATGAAGTGTGTTCTCGTTGTTTCGGTCACTTGAGCACATGCACAGACATACACGCTGGTGCTCGGTGCATACACTTGCACCGGAGCTACTCACGACATATAGACACAGATAGACGTAGCGTCTCATCGACGACGAGCGCTTGGACTTGAGTTGAGTCTGCGTCTCTTCTTGCGTTGTCCATGTCGCTTGCGCTCGATCTGCGTCCGCGCGGCCGAGCAGGTTTAGCTAGAACGCACGCGCAGCAGCCACCGCAGCTCCCGAGTCACTCGCACCTTTCACTCGCGCTTGACGGTGCCGACAAGAGGCGGCGCTCCTTGAGTGCCGGAGCTTCATGCGCTCGGCGCGCAGAGCAGCTTCGTCTGCTGCGTCCACTTGCTTTCGCGCTGCTTCGAACGCCTAGCGACGCACAGAGAGAGACAGAGAGAGCCAAGTCACGAGTCAGTCAGTCACGTGCGTCCGTTCTCTTGAGTCTCCATGATACATCGCCACAAACGCCAGTCCAGACGAGCTTTGCCGAGTCGAGTTGTCGATGTCCAACGACGTCAAGACCGGCCAGCTCAGCGCCATGTAGACACACACAGAGAGAGACACGCACTCGAAGAAGAAGACGTACCGAGCAAAACGACGCGAGCGTCGCGAACAGCTCGGTCGGGTTCTTGTTCGGGTCTTCGCCAACGTAGTCGATGACGCTGCGCACGTCGTCTCGCGCGCGCTCGAGCTCGTCAGCGAGCGCTGCGATCTGCGGCGCGATGCTTGCATCTGCTGCGCGCATTGCGTCGAGCGTCGGCGTCGACGCGGTGCCAGCGTCCGCAGCAATCGTCTCGAGCACCGCGAGTTCTGCTTGGAGCGTCGCAAAGCTCGCTTGGAGGGCTGCAAACTCGTCGCGGATCGCATCGAGCGACTCGCGCGCAGCGAGCGGGACGCACGTGAGCTCGTCGCGAAAGCCGAGGACCTGCGGGTAGTGCTGCTTCACGAGACGCACGAGGTAATGCAGCGCAGTGGTCGTCTGGTCCACGGCCTTTGTGTGGCCGATGCGCAAGAGCGAGTCGATCGTGAAGCCGCGGACGTTGGTGCTCGCGTCGTCGTCACTGCCGTTGAGCGTGTTCCCGAGCTTGAGCACCATGCTCAGGAGCACTTTGAGCAGCCGACTCTCCTTCACTTGCTCGCTCGCCGCGCGCACGTTCGTGAGCGACGCCGTGAGCTCGGCGCTCCGCGACGGGAACGCTTGCTGGAGCACAAGACACTCCATGCGCGACGCACAGCGCTGCACGCGCGCCATCTCGCGCATGAACGTCTCCGCCTAGTGTATGTACCAGAGCGACGTAGACGCGAGAGTGTTAGACGACCTGCCGTAGACATTAGCAAGAGAGAGTCATTGACTCGCAAGCACTGACGCACCTCGCCGAGCACTGCGACGTCGCCCGTGTACGCGGCGATGATCGCGGTTTCTTCCGCGGTCGGGACGAACTTGCTGATGCCAACGAGCTGCTCGAGCGTGAGGCTCTTGGGGCCAAACGACTCGACTGCGTCGGCGATCTCGCTGTAGCTCAGCTGCACGCGCGCGAGCGTGATCGCGGCGTTCATTGCGCGCTTGGCGTTGATGAGCGTCACGCGTTTGTTCGCCTTCTTCTTTGTACTGCGGCTGCTGTTGACCCCGGTGTTGGCGTTCGCAAGGAAGAGCGCGTCGAGCTCGTCCATGTCCATGTCGAACGCCACGTCTTCAGCGCCACGACCGTCCCAGATCGTCTGGTGGCGGAGACTCCCGAGGCGGTCGTCCGAGATTGCTTGCCAGTGGAGCTTCTTGCGCCGACGCGATTGCTTGCGCGCCGGTGGCGCTGGCCCTCGCGCAGAGCCAGTGCTCTTGCTCTTGCTCGCGACAAGCGCCGACACGAGCGCGTCTGGTCCGAGGAGCGCTCGTGGATCGACGCCGTCTATCACCATCTTGTGGCGCACAGCGGCTTCTGGGAGCCCCATCTTGAGCATCTTGAAGTACTTGGCGTACACGGGATCGTTGCCGAGCGTCTGCGCTGAAGCAGCAACGAGCTGCGCGTACGTCGCGTCACCGCCAAGCGTGAGCGCCAGTTCGTTCTCGCCATCGGCCTTGATCTTGTGCCGCACTACGTCCTCTGGGAGGCCGAGCTTGAGCATCTTGAAGTACTTGCCGTAGACCCCGTGGTCTTTCAGTAGCACCGCGTTGCTGTCGAGTGCACTCGCGACCTCGGTTGCCGGCGCTGGTCCTGGTCGAGTCGACTCACCTGGAGCTGCAGCAGATGTGGTCGTCTCAATGAACTGGCACCGACGTGGTTGCACGCCAGTGATGTCGCTCAGCAGATGTGGGCGGCCTGCGTGCGGGAGCTCGTGCTTCAGAGCGCTGTTGTAGCACGCGTCGCGTCCGAAGCGGCTGTGATCGTCCACGACAGGCGCGTACTTGGCCATGGCGGTCAAGCATCGGAGACACAGCGTCTCGTTGCAGCTCGTAAACTTGTCGACGACGCGGAGCCGTTCGCATACCAGCGCTGGCGACGTCTGTCGAGTCTCGAGCACCTTGGAGTGCGATCGCAGAGGCGACAAAGTCAATGAGTCTGCGCTGTCCATGATCGCAGCGCTCTGCACTGCTGTAAACGGTACGTCACGCAGGGTGGCCATCGCGTTCTGCCGCTCGTGACGGTTGCGGTACGACGCAGGTGCGATGTCAGCCAATGGAGTGTAAGCCCCATCGCTCGAGCTCGAGCTGGTGCTCGTGCTGGCGCTGGTGCCGCTAGTGGCGCTGGTAGCGCTGCGGCTCGTGCTGCGGCTTGAGTTGCCGCTGCGACTGCCGCTGCGACTGGTGCTGCGACGACTCGTGAAGTCATCGCTGCTGCTGCTGCGAGGCGTGGCAGTGCTGGTGGTGCTGCTAGTGCGGCTTGAGATGCCGCTGCTGCTGCGAGCGAAGACGCCGCCACCGCTCGTGCTGCTGCGAGGCGTGGCAGGGGTGCCGTTGTGGCGCATTGCGCATGTAGCACAGCCGAAGTACGCTTTCGTGCCAGTGCTGTGTGTCGAGTTCGTGCAGGACAGCGTGCTGCTGTGGCTTCGCTTTGCGGCTGTGCCGCGTGAGCTTGCCATCGTCGTGCTACCGCTGCGCGTCGCGCATGCCGCACAGACGCGATACGTGGTGGCGCGAATGTTGTGCGACATGCTCGTGCTCGTGCTCGTGCTCATGCTACTCGTGCTCGTGGTGCGCATCGTGGACATGGTCATGCTGTTCGAGTTCGTGTTGCTCTACTTCGTGTTGCTCTAGTTCGTGTGTGCTGTGAGGTCGAATGTTTGAATGTTGGTCCTGCGCGCGCTCGCGATCCGAGGTCTCGCTGATCGAGTCAGTGCACGCAATGCCGCTTCAACACATGGCTTACAAACTTTTTCGTGGATCGACACACCAAGGCACATTGACGGTCGTGAAGTGGTGCTGTGAGTGGTCAGTGCCGCACCACCGCAAACACCCACCAGCTGGTTTTCACGAAACAACAGCAGCATGAAGCAACATCCGCGTCTCTGGCAGGAGCAGCAGCGGACACTGTGGACATTGTGTGCGTGTTCGAGCGACCGCACGTGTTGAACAGCGACTGTCGCTGCGATGTTGCGTCCACTGCACTTGTGCACGCACTCCTTGCGCTCGTGCTCACACTCCTTGCGCTCGTGCTTGCACTGTCAACGGCTTCGGCTGCCGTGCTGTACGTGTCCGCAAGGAATGTCGACGACGATGCGCTCGCCAAGTCGCTGCTCGCTAACATCCGTAGTCTTCGTTGCGCTAGCGTCGAGCAATTAAAGTGCACGACAAAAGTCTTGGAAATTTTTTGTTTCATTTCAAATATTTTTGATTTTCATCGGACAGAGCTGCAATGAAGCTGGATTAATAGCGCAATTAAATACGGTTCGAATGCTATATGTCGATCATCGAAATACACAGTGTAGCCAGCACAATGGCAGAAAATGTCATTTTCGAAATATTTCAACGATGCGAGAATAAATGGAGAGGCGTGGTAAGATTGGTATCAAAATTGTAATTGTGGTCAAACGAGCTCGAAAACACGTAATTTAGATAGAACACATTGCGTACACCAAGCGAACAAATTTCCAGTGCCTCCGAAGCTGTTTTGCGATGACGGCGTGGCAAGAGATGACGGCGAGCGACGTCGCAACTATCCTCGACCTTCGAGGCCAAGGCGAGAGGCTGCAGGCGATTGCAACGCGTGTGCAGCGCAGCGTATCGACTGTGTCACGCGTCATCAACGGCGAGAGAGCCTCGAAGACCAAACAGCGCACGGGAAGGCCTCAAAAAGTGTCTGAGCGTGAGGGCCGGCGGCTGGTGCGCGCGGTCACGACGCGAAATGAGAGCGCCTCTCAAGCCCGAGCGAGTGTCGGTGTTGACGCATCGGTGCGCACCGTGCAGCGCGTCCTCCATGCACACCCTGACGTGTCTTGGAAGAAGAAGAAGCGGACGACGGTGATGACCAAGATGCACCAAAAAGGACGAGTCGCATGGGCGAGCGAGAGAGCAGCTTGGGGCGCGAGTGAGTGGTCGCGTGCCGTGTTTAGCGACGAGAAGAAGTGGAACATGGATGGGCCGGATGGCTTGCAGTTTTACTGGCATCGCGCGGGGCAGCCAGAGCGATGCGCCGTGAAGCGTCACAGCGGTGGAGGATCGGTCATGGTCTGGGGCGCATTCTCTGCAGCCGGCAAGTCGGAGCTCAAGTTCATTGAGGGCGGCCAAGACGCGCAACGCTACACAGAGACGCTTGCCACGCACTTGCTGCCGTTCTTACGCGCGCACCACGAAGAAGGGCACGTGTTTCAGCATGACAACGCGCCGTGTCATCGCGCTCGACTTACTCAAGCATGGCTGCAGACGAGCAACGTGACGACGATGAGCTGGCCAGCGATGTCCCCGGATCTCAATCCGATCGAGCACCTCTGGGGCATCCTGACGAGAACCGTGTACGCGCACGGTCGCCAGTTCTCATCGCAGCAAGAGCTCAAGTCCGCCATCACCCAAGCGTGGCGCGATCTCGACCACTCAGTCATTGCCAACTTGGTTGCATCGATGCCCAAGCGCTGTGCAGCTGTCCTCGAGCGCAAGGGAGCGTTTATTACTAGTTCGTAAGCTTCAAACGCAGCGTCCTCACGTTCAATACCAATCTTACCACGCCTCTCCATTTATTCTCGCATCGTTGAAATATTTCGAAAATGACATTTTCTGCCATTGTGCTGGCTACACTGTGTATTTCGATGATCGACATATAGCATTCGAACCGTATTTAATTGCGCTATTAATCCAGCTTCATTGCAGCTCTGTCCGATGAAAATCAAAAATATTTGAAATGAAACAAAAAATTTCCAAGACTTTTGTCGTGCACTTTAATAGTACGTCTCCGTGTGGAAACGAGCACCACTTGGGTCATGCAACATGACATCGATGGCCCTTCAGTCCATCCTCCAACTCTGCGCATCTCTCTCTCTGGCCGTTTCGATGTGACGGAGGACTGCACAACGACGACGCTGTCCATGAGTTCATGAGTAATAACGAAGGCTCTGGTTCTGAGCAACACCTACTGCTTGGGATCTACACGACGACAACGCACAACCTGCTGTTTTGTCCATGTAATTCTCTGTGCGTTCCTGGACACAACTGAAGCAAGAGCATGTATGCGAGGTCTTGTGGAGTGGGTGAAGGCGACGACGATGGCGACGATGGACTGGACATGAACAAACCTTGAGGCGAGTCGACTGCATGAACTCACGTACAGAGCACAGAGGACGCACTCGTGCGCGAACATGTAGACACGATGCAGTCGCGATAGTCATTGTCGTTGCCGCGACGCAGTCACCCGCGCACGTCCAGATGACATCGAGCTCGCCTACAAAAGAGCATGCATGCGCTGACACTCAAGCTAGCTTGTCAGCGCTCAGATGTCCTCACCAAGCTGTCAAAGTGCAACTTGTATTCGAAGTGTATCAAGCATATTTCAAAGATCGATTCATAGCGCTAGATTTGTATTGCAAACACTTGTCTTGAAAACGACCACATCGCGAGTTGGTGTGCGAACAGAGTGCAGGTCGTCTCACACGTCGCAGACAACACACACCACGCCACACCACTTTCCACTTCAACTCAAACGCATCGAATCGACCAATCCCATTCCGTCGCGCACGCCCAGCACACCAGCAACAACAAGCGTCAAACAGCAAGCAGCGACTGCAGCAGTGCAGTGCAGAGCGTTCAAGACAACACACGGGCTGAGAGAGAGAGAGAGAGAGAGAGAGAGAGAGAGGCGCAAAGTGCAAGTGCGATGCCACTCGACAAGCAAGAGCACGCAACAACTACAGCAGCAACTGCATTCGCAGCGCTCGTTGCAAGCGTCGAGCACGATGTCGAGAAGCGACGGCACGTGAGAGATCCGTTCGGCGAGCGCTTCGTCGAGCTCGTGGCGGCGCCATTCCAGCAGCTTGTACTCGTACTCGCATTCCCTGAGAGAGGCTCGACACGAGCGACGCTGGTCAAAGACACAAAAATGGAGTTGACGGTCTCAGACCACTGGTGGTTGGTTGGTAATGGTGGTCGATTTGTTGCTTGTCGTTCAGGCTTTACGTGTTGACGACTGTGGCTGTTGACGACTGTGGTGGTCGACTGTCGACGCTGTAGCGTGACGTTCGGCTCGACTTACGTCTGTTGGATGGATGCTCTTGATCTGCCCCGTGCTCTTGGCGTAGTTCGTGCTCTCTTCTTCTTCTCCAGACTCTTGGCTGGTTGATCGGACGACTGCATGGCCGACTTGCTTGTTGTCGGCGGCGACTCAGCGGTCGTAGTCCAGCTCACGACGCGTCTGTGTGGGCTGCTTGTGCTGTACTGGCGTGGTTGCTTGAGTCTGGTGTCCGCGAGCGTGCTTTTGAATGCTCGTGCCGCAGGCGTGGCGGTGCGTGTGCTATGCTGCTCCTTGAGCGCGACAGGAACCGCAGTTGATGTCGATGATGTCGCCGATGTTGTTGGCGTTGCAGGATCGACTTGGATCGCTTCGTGCGCCAAGTTTGCGCGTAGGTCAGCACTTCTGCTCGCACGTCGAGACACGCGTAGTGACGGGATCTTTGTCGGCAAAGCGCTGACAGCAAGGCGCTCGCGATATGCGCGTCGTTCTGCGCGAGTAGACGGCACCGGGATCTTGCTCCCGTGTGCAACTGCGTCAGTATGCGGTGGTGCTGGTGTGGATGCTGATCGCGATGGCGCGGCTGTGGTCTCGAGCACAGATGGCTCGACGCCGACGTCTTGCTCACCCTGGTGCGCGTCGCTCTTGTTTCTGGGCTGTTTCTCTGGTGTCGGCTCGATCTCGCGCTCACCTTGGTGCGCGTCACGCTTGATTTCGAGCTCTTGCTCTGATGCTGCCTCGGCCTCATGCTCTGTCGCCTCCACTGTCGGAAGCGCGCTGTCGAGGATCGCCGAGAGCGCGAGTTCGGCTTCATCAAACTCCGAGTCGCATTGACGCAATGCTTCACTGTGCGCGACGCCTGCTGCGCGTCGAGCCGAACCGATCGTGGTGGCGTACGCCGCAGCGAGAGCGTTGGAGCGGGCAAGAATGGCGTGGACACTCACGACGATGGCCGTGCCGACGACATCGATGGCGACGACAAAGATGACAGTCGCGATGCCAGGCGCGACGACCACACAGTATGCGATCACGCCCAAACACGCCAGCACGATGGCGCGACAGATGGTTGTAGTCGCGGCGACAGCGGCATCTGGCATGACGACTCAGGTAGTCAGTCGGCTGGTCAGTCAGTTGTGTGCGCTTACGCTTGCGTTCGTGTGACGTAGCAGCACTCGAGCCGTCGCTGTGTTTGTTGTCGCTGGAATTGCAGTCGTAGCGACGATGCGACGAGTGCTTGTGTTGCTGCGCTTGTGCTCGGCGAGGCGAAAGAGCAAATGAAGAGTGCCTCGTGTTCGCGGCGACAGCAACCTGAAAGACACTCACTCTGGCTTCACTCGCATCGCGTGGCGCGCTGCCATCGCCTTTACACGCTCACTCACTCGCTGACAATGTGCAAGCACACTTGCACGAGCGCTTGTCCAGCAATCCGCATTCAGCAGTCGTAGTAGACGCACAACGTACGCAACACCGGACCGTCATCCAAAGAGCGGGACGACACAAACAACTTGCAAGAAGCAACAAGCAAGTCGTGCGCTTGCCAACACACAACAACCACGACGAGCACTTGTCCACAACAACAAGCAAGTCGCGGACTTGCCCACACACAACACCATCAGATGACCTCACACGACTGCGCTGTTTGCGATCATCACTGGCACTGGCGCTCGCGGCTGTGCAAAGCTCATTTCGCCGCAGAACAGCTGCGTCTGTTGTGATGTGCTCTGTGAACCATTGTGTCGAAGGAACTGCTGCTCACCGCCTGCCACCAAGCAACCAAACGTACAACAACTCTCTCATATACACGTGTGTGCTCAGCTCGTCCATTGATGTGTCCGTCCCTTAGTCGTGCTACCTCAGGATCTGCTCCTTCGCTCCTCTTGGCCTTGTGTCCTTGTGTCCATCAGTTTGTCTGTCGAGCACTCCGTCTTTGTCTTCATATCCGTCAGTCTGTCGTTTGATCACCTCTCTCTCTTTTGTTGTCCGCATCCGCCTAGAGGTCTTCGTCAAACACCGTGAGGTCCACGCGCACGTGGTTCCCCTTTGCGAGCGCCGCGTCGTCGTCGTCTGCGATCAAGTTGACGATCTTGTCTTCGATGAACTTCGTGCGCTGCTTCTGGAGCACGACGTCGCGCGGCTCGTCGTCGACCAAGACCATGAGCATGTACTTGAGGAGCAAGAGACCGTGCTCGACGCCGACAAAGAGCCATACGCGGTGGTACTCGGACAGACTCTCGGTCGTGCGCTTGGACGTGAAGCACACGAGCGCGACGTTCGTGATGACTGAGATCGAGCTCATGAGCTCAATGATCGTGCCCCACGTCCCAATGTCCTGCGCACCACGCGGGTCTGGTCGGCGCGTCGCGTTCACGAGCTTGTGCGCGTCGATGCGGATCTCAAAGTAGTTGTTCAGGAGCGCGAGCGCCGGCGCGAGCGGGAAGCCGACGACGAAGAGCGTGACGTAGCCAAACTGGATGATCATCTCGTTGTAGTCGTCGAACGTCCCTTTCTGGTCGTACGTGTCCAAGAGCATCTGCCGCTCGATCTCCGATGGCTCGCGCCGCACGGCGTTCTTCATGAGCTCCTTCGAGTGCTGCGACTTGGTGAACGCCTGCTTGATCCACGGCAGTCCGACCTCAAAGAAGTTGCCGGACGTGAGCCGGAGCACAAAGATGATCCCGAGCGCCATCATGAGCTCGTCCATGCAGCCGCCGTGGTGGCCCTTGCACGTGTTTCCCTCTGCGGAGTTCTTGATGAACGCCACGTAGAACAGACTCGCGTACGAGTTGACGAACTGGAACAAGAACGTCTTGCCGATCAAGTGGTCCTCGAACTCCGTGTCCGTGCGGTGGTTCTCAAACTCGTTCAGCTTCGCCGCCATGCCGCTGTACATGGTGTTCAAGATCATGATCTGCACGGCGTTGATCGTCGACGCCACGGGACCGCCGATCGGCGTGCCGTTGATCGTGAAGAACTCCTTCCACTTGGTCGTCGCGGCGAACCGGAAGATGTAGATCCCTGCGACGCACCCGATCACAAGCAGGATCAGGATGAACACGAAGAACTGCATTGTGGTGACGAGGCGACGAGCGCATGCGAGCGACAGACAGCCACGACAGACAGCGAAGCGATCGTGAGTGCGCGTCCAAGAGAGAGAGTGTGTCGATGCGACGAGCATTCAAGTAGACGCGTCACGCCGAGTTCCACATGCCACACAGCAGAGTCGACACGAATGCCACAAGCACAAGCAATCACACACACACACACATAGAGTACGTACGAGCGAGCCCATGATGCGGCGGAAGCGCTGCTGCGGGTTAAAGTACCGCGTCTTGGAGCCGTCGACCGGCGACGTGATCTCTTCGCCGCGGAACTCGGGCCGCTCCACCTCTTCGTCTTCGAACGTGCTCATGCCCCACTCGAGCGCGAGCACCGAGTTGTAGCGCTTCCAGTACTCGTAGTAGAACCTAGCGAGTGCATGTGGACGTGTGTGTGCGATGGGCAACAACCAACACCAATGAGTACAACGCTTCACACGACGAGAGCCTATCGACACGCACACAAGTGAACACGTACGTGGACCAGAGCGCCATAAAGAGCCCAAAGTACGGCACGAGGTTCGAGTCGGCGGTCTCTTGCACCAAGACGCTCACGAACACGAGGATGCCGACGAGCGACGGCGCAATCAGCCACGTCGTGTAGTGTCCTGCCAGACACAGGCAACAGTCATGACACACACACACACAAGACACACAATCGTCAAGCAGTATCAGTAGCGCGCTCTCTAGTGGCGAGTGATGATGCGTCAGGACCAAGAGAAGACAAGCAAGAGAGACGCACCGAGCCACGCAAAATACAGTCCGACTTTCTCGCCAAAGTAGTCCTTGATCGCCACGAGCGGCTGGCCCCACGGCGCGAACTTCCAGCTGAACCACTGGTCCTTGAGCGCCGAGAGCTCTGCGAACTCATGCAGCGGGAACGCCGCGACGATGCACTCTTTCGCCTGCAAGTCCACGAGGTTGAGTGCACATCCGCCGTCGCTCACGTGGGACTTGATAATGTTGAGCAGTAGCTTGAGGCTGTGGCGCCATTGAACAGACATGTGAGAACAACTCCCAACTCCAGTAGCAACAGGTCGTGGCAGCGTGACAACGTGGCGCACGCACCGGTCGACGCCTCGGAACGGCGCTTTCTTCGCGCCGTACTTGCGGTACGCAGGCTGCAGGCGCGGGTCCACGTCGTACTGACCGCATCCAAAAGCACGTGGACATGAGAGACCATGAGAGGCATGTGTGAGCTCCCAGACAAGGCGCATCTCGATTCACAGTGCCACACATACAAACAGACACGAACCTTGGCAAAGAGGTTCTGGAACGGGTCGCGGTGCGAGACGCGCTTCGAGTCTTCGATCCGGATCGGCGCAATGCCCTGCTCTGGGTACCCGATCTCAGCGATCTTGCGGATCTCGGCCATGTCAAACTCGACCTTGTAGTCGATGCGATCGGCCTCTTTGCCGAGGCGCTCGAGCGACACGCGGAGCTTGCAAAACACGAGCTCGCGGTCGACTGAGTAGAACATCTTGGTCTCGATGCCGCCGCCTGCGAGCTGCTGCAGGACCTTGCGCATCGAGTACTCCTTCTGGTGGTCCGACAGCTCGGCGTTCTCGTCGTGGACCTTGAACACGAGCGCGTAGTCGAACGAGTAGCCGTTCTCGCGCTCAAAGTCTTCGTCGAGCTGCACGCGCACTTCCTTGGCGCCGAGCGACGCGTTCAGCGACGACCCGCGGCGCGACACCGCGGTCTTGAGCGCTTTGAGGCGCGTCCCAGGGTTCTGCGTCGCCATCGCGCGTCACAATCGTTCGTGCGTGTTGCTCCGTGCTCTTGCTCTTGCTCTTGCGTCGTTGCAGCGGGTTGCAAACTAATGACCGACTCTCGAGACTGTGCGCGCGCGTTGGCGTCGAGACGTCGTCGCGAAGTCGTCGCGTGGTGGTTTTTTCTCCTCTCTCCATTTTCGGTTCTCGGCGAGCACGCGACCGGTGGGTACGCTTCCGCGATTTGTCTAAATCAGAAGGCACATTTGTATACTTCAGTCAAGTGTTTCGAAATGATATACTTGTGTGTGTGTGGGTGACTTGCGATTGGCTCGAATTGATTGATTGAGCACAGCCGCAAATCGACACGACGTCGGGCAACATGGGACGAAAGAGGCGACGACCCGAGCTGCGTGACGACGACGTTCCTGACACTCCAGCAGCACTTGTGGAGACTGCACCTGCGTGCGACGCACCTGCTGCGAAGCGCCGCGTGAATGAGCCACAAGAGCTTCCGCTCACGCCTGCTGACATTGCAGCGTTCGTGCGTGACGGCTTTGTGCTGCTCCAGAACGCATTCTCGTCCGACGTCGCAGCGCAGTGCCGCGAGCGCATCTGGGAACGCCTCGCGCACGACGGCATTCTCAAGGACGACCCAAGCACGTGGGTCGAGCGCCATGGCATTCCAGGTCTGTCTAAATCGTGCAGATCCGTGCGCAGTGATGATAGACTCTGAGTGTCACCACCACCGTCTTCTTCTTCTTCTGACTGTGAGCAGAGATCTACACTGGCGACGACGACGCCGTTTGGGACACCGTGCTGACCTCGAGTCGCTTCACGCACGCGCTCGACCAGCTCTGTGGCGCTGGCGCATGGGAGTCGTTTGGCTGCGGCTGGTGGATGATCACGTTCCCGAACCAGAGCTCGCCGCCGTGGGACGCAGCTGGCAAGTGGCACGTCGATGGCGCGTCGTATCAGCACCACGTCGACAGCCGAGAGTCGGGACTGCTCGCGATCATGTGCTTCTCAGACGTCGCGCAGACCGAGGGCGGCACAGCGCTCTCTGCTGGCTCGCACGTCCCAATCGCGCAGTTGCTCGCGCAGCACGAGCCGCGCGGACTCAAAGGCGGCGCAGTGAGTTACCACGCGCGCTTGTTCCCGCGCACGCGCGTCGTCGAAGTCGTGGGCAAGGCCGGCGACGTCATGCTCGTGCACCCGTTCCTCCTCCACGCGCGCAGCAAGAACCTCGGTCAGCGCGGCGTCGACTCGGTGCGCATGATGTGCAACCCGAACATCCGTCTGCATCGCAAGATGAACTTGCATCGACCCGACGGCGCGTACTCGCCAGTCGAGCAAGCGATCGTAGATGCGCTCAAGACCAAGATCACCAAGTAGCAAAACCGCTTTGCGAAGCAGTTGCAATGCGTGCTCGAGCGTCTTGCGCTCCACGTTCTACGACTAGCTCGAGCGGCGCGGCGCGATGCAGACGACCTTGACGTCGTGTGTGTCGCGAGCTGCAACGAGGTCGACGCTGTGTAATGGGCGGACGGTGCTCTGTGAGTTGCCCGAAGCGTTGAGCAGCGACGCGGAGAAGACGAGTGCGATGAAGACGCTGCACACAAGCACTCGAGCGCGCGAGTCAGTCGGCTGAGCACGTCCGGAGCCATACGAGCAGCCACTCGAGCACGCGTACCGCTTTGGCGACACAGCATCGCCAATGCGCTTGGAAATGGAGCTGAGGTAGCTGGTGGTAGCGCAGAAGCAGATCGGTCAGACGCCAGTGATTCGTTCGCCCGTACAAGCACTGTGAAAGACATGGACGCACGTGACTTGAGTCGTCTGGGCGACGTCTCCGAGCAGCTCGTTCACTACGTGCATGACTGCGTCGAGTGATGCGTTCTTGCCGAGGCGCTGCACGCTGTGCTTCTTCTGGAGCTTGCTTGACAGTGTGGTGGCAGCGCCGCCTGTGCGCTTGAGAGTCTGCGTCGCACCCGTTCACACACACACACACATGACGCTCAGTCGCGCTGCTATGGCGTTTAGATCACACAGCACCACTCTGCCGTCGTACCGAACGCTTGCTTTGCTTGACCGTATGCTGCGTCTCGTCAACTCTGGCTGCGTTTGACTCGCGGACTCGCTTCTGCGGACTCTCGATAGGATTCAAAGCAAAGTCGTTGTCGCTCTCCATGGACTCGTCCACGACGACTGCACATGCATCTGTCGAGTCTGCAGCGAGGATCCGTCGCAGCGCAACGAGGTCCACGGACGGATCTAAAAGGCTGAGGTGGAACTTTGGCTGTGCTCGAAAGTGCAGCAGCTTCGGTCGCGACTGGCGTCTGACGGGTACCTTCGATGTTGGCGGCACGAGAGACTACGTTCACAAGCAAATGCACAAACTTTGACGTTAGTCCGAGTGCCGCGGTTCACGACGTTAGGAAAACTTGCTGGGCATATGTGAGAGAGGCTCGTACTGGAGCTCGCTGTACGCCGCGCGACCTGCATGTGCGCGTTCAAAAAGCCGAGCGCTGTCAGTGAACTCACTTGCATTCGACTATCGACACAGCAGACACACAGCAGACAACACACAACGTACGGACGCGACGCGAGTTGCAGCTGTGAGCTCGCAACTTGTCGAGCAGCGCGTTTCGACTTTGGGCGACCAAGAGAGCGGGCACGCGGTTCGCTTTGCTCGAGCAGCTCCAGCTCATGGTTAGCAGAGTGTGCGCGAGGCTGGACCGTGTCGTCATGGTTTACCATGCTCAGCGAGGGCATCTGAGCGCTCTCGCCGTTCAGCTCGATGTCATCTGGAAGAACACGAACTGCAGCGTCGTTGACATCGCGCTGGTCCTCTTCGCCACCATGCAGTACGTCGCACAAACAATAGTGATGGGTGATTGGCAGCGTGAGAGCGTGTCGTGAGTAGCAAGCATAGTCCTGGCACTAGCGACTGTCATTGCACGAACCGTCGAGCTGACGCCAATCCCGCTCTTGCTCTTGTCTTTGCTCTTGCTCTAGATCTTGAGCTGCGTCCTCCATGTCATCTCCGTCGTCGTCGTTGTCGTCGGCACACTCGGTGTGGATGAAGTCCTCGATGAAGAACGGCTTGATCGACTTCAAGCACGTCTTGACTGCTCGATCGCGTGCAAGCGAGTGAACGAGCAAGCAAGTGAGTGTCTGAAGCGGATGGTGCGATGTAATCGCATGGACCGGTACAAACCAGGCAGCACATAGTCTATGACAGAGCGTACGAAAGTTTGCTGGAGCGGATCTCGCATCGGCGCTCTCCTGATCGCGCTCGCTTGTGCGCGTCACTTGCTCGTACTTCACCAACGGACCGCGCGCGTGCTCTTCCGCCTCGATTCGCAGCACTTGCTCTGCTGCGAGCGCTTGCACCATGCTATCGACTCGCACGTGTGCTGCGTTGTCGACGCCGTTTGTCCAGGCAGAGCCAAGCGTCCAGTGCGATGCGAGCTCGTCGACCGAGAGTGCGTCACTGACAGCGAGCACATGTATCGCACATACATGAGCACACCCGGATGATGATCATCCGGATCCGGGCCGAATCGATGGTAAGCGATGAGTGTCTTTGATCTTGTCGACGTCAGCACACAGCAGTAAGTAGCAAGCGACTGAGACGTACGTTTCCAGCAGCGTCAGTGTGTGTAGCAGCTCGTCCAGGTTGAGCTCGAACTCGCACTCGCCGCCCTTGGACGTTGTTGAGCCTGCACGTGACCAGACGTATCGAGTTGTGAGTCCTTGCGAGTGCAGCAATGGCGCTTGGCGAAACGTATCGATCGACCATGTACGTACGGGTGTCAGTTTGCTTCTGTGCTGTGTCGCCACTGACACTGTCGCTGTCGCTGGGTCTGCTGCGAGAAGCGAGCACCTACTCGGCCAGGACATCAAACACAAACAGGCGTCAGTGAGCAACTCAATCTCGCTTGTACTGCTCACACTGGCAGTAAGTGCGACAACGTGTTCCATCGTACGGCGGCGCTCTCTTCGAACAGCGAGTGCACTTGTCGCCGAATGATCTCTGTCTCTCCAGTCGCTATGCGTCAGCAGCACTGTCGTAGCACCACAACACGCGAACGAAGGCTCGCGCTCGCACCGAGACGCAAGTGAACGTGCTGTGACCGCGTCCAGATCTCTGTAGGGTCAACGACGACCACGATCTCATGCGTCAGTCGGACTGGCTGTCACATTCACACTCTCACACACATGCGTGCATGTACTCGACACGCAGACGATCTGCGCGCACTTTGACACACACAGACACATTGGCAATCGTGAAGCGCACAAACCTTGACGTAATGCCGCCGAGCCGTCTGCAGCGTTGTCGTTTACATCGACCATGCCGGTGTGACTCGTGTCTGCTGTGTCTGCTACACCCACAACACACGCTCGACTTGCTCGATCTAGACGATCGTCTCGTGGGTGCTGTCGCCCCCGCGCTGAGTGCGATGCAAGCACCAGCTGCTGGAACGGCGCCGCCACGAGCTCGACGAAGCGCTCGCCGAACGGATCTCTCACGTGCCGTCGCTTCTCGACATCGTGCTCGACGCTTGCAACGAGCGCTGCGAATGCAGTTGCTGCTGTAGTTGTTGTTGCGTGCTCTTGCTTGTCGAGTGGCATCGCACTTGCACTTTGCGCCTCTCTCTCTCTCTCTCTCTCTCTCTCTCTCAGCCCGTGTGTTGTCTTGAACGCTCTGCACTGCACTGCTGCAGTCGCTGCTTGCTGTTTGACGCTTGTTGTTGCTGGTGTGCTGGGCGTGCGCGACGGAATGGGATTGGTCGATTCGATGCGTTTGAGTTGAAGTGGAAAGTGGTGTGGCGTGGTGTGTGTTGTCTGCGACGTGTGAGACGACCTGCACTCTGTTCGCACACCAACTCGCGATGTGGTCGTTTTCAAGACAAGTGTTTGCAATACAAATCTAGCGCTATGAATCGATCTTTGAAGTATTCACTGTATGCTTTGAATTATTCCCTCATTTATCGCACTATTACTCTGACGAACTACCACTTTACACAATACAACAACAGCAGCAGCAGCTTGATGCTTGGCACATGACAACAACAACGTTCAACTTGCTCGATCCACGCGCAAGCATTGCACATGACGACGCGAGTGACCGCGACCGCGACCGTGAATGCTCCGTGACTACGAACACAATGGCGTTGACCTGTCGCGACAGCGTCCGCTCGCGCTCACAGTTGCGTGCTCTCACTAGTCAAGGTACAAGCTCGATACAAGTACGTACAGGAACTGACGCTTGAGGTGCTTGTGCGGTTGCCCACACACCAAGCGCAACCTTCAAGAGCGATGTTGCCACAACGCACCTACCGTGAGCCCACGCACGAACGCATCAAGTGTTAGTACGCTGAATGGCTGTGCTCGCGCCGAGCAACCATCAAATCGTCGTCACGCTCCCACCACGCGACGACGTCTCGACGTCAACAGCAGCAGGCTATGCTTTGCACGAGAGCGAGAAGGAGACGCGATTGTGTGTTTGATTCGTCAAAGCGGGTGACATGGAATCCACATCAATATGTGTCTCGACGCTCCGACGAGCTCGCCATCGTCGCTGTCGACTCGCGGAAGCGTGATCGTGTCGTAGCGCATGTCGAGGATCGCTTCGAGCACGGTCTGGATCGCTGTCGAGAAGCCCAAGACGAGCGAGACCTTGGCCACGCCGCTGAACTCGGGACCTCCGTAGTTGAGTCACTGACGTTCCAGAAGACGAGGTCCGGAACGTCAAAGCCCGTGGCGACGAACTCGCGCGCGTGCACGCGGTAGTTGGTCTCGAAGTTCGGGTCCGCGACGCTGAACTGCATGCCCGAGACGACGGTGAGGCGTTCGGGCGTTTGAACGCGCACCAAGCCGTACGTGTACGTGTTGTGAGCGCCAGGATCACGCGGAACGCAGCAGCAAAGTCCGTGCTGCTGTCGCACGGCACGTACTGGAGGTTCTGCACGCGCTCAAAGAGCGTTGCGCCGACGGCTTGGTGGAACCGTGGCCTCGTCTCGAATGCCAGCACGAGACGTGAAGCCCAAGCGCGATCGAGACCTCCGTGGGCCGTCCGCGCGTCGAGTCCGACACATCCGAGACTATGAGCGTCTTGTGCATCGAGTCCATGGTCAGGTCTTGGGCAGCAGTGACAGTCGCGCCAATGTGATCTTGTGCGAGTACGAAGACACGAGCCACTGAACAACATTCACCATTGTATACTTCGACATGCGCAGCTCCTACACAGCAACGCGGCCTGAGCTGTTCTTCTACTCGCTCACGAACACAAGACAGATGCTCATCGAGCCGAGCGCGTGCTCACGCTAGTCTTATGCGCAGCAGCGCGTTCTTGCGCGAATGTGTATCTGCTTGATGCGTCTCACGTGTGCGCAGTTTACGCCGCAAGCGCAAAGCCGACACGAGGCGCGCGCGTCGAAGTGCCCCAGTCAAAGACCGTGTAGTACTTGCGCATGAAGACGTCGCCGAGGATCCAGAGACCCTCGTCAGCACCAACGAACGCAAAGAGGCACGTCGTGCCGTCCTGGAAGATGTAGTCCTTCTGCGAGAGCGTGAACTTGGTGCCGCTGAGCGTGAACGTCACGTCCGGGTACACGCCGTTGCAGTCGACGACGTACTCGCCTGACGTGTATGGCGTGGCGCCAACGAGCTTGGCGAGCGACGCGATCGTCGACGTCGGGCCGTAGATAAACGACGTGCCCGAGTCCACGATGGCGTTCGTGACGCCAGTGAGGCGAGTGCTGCCGACGCCCACCGACGCGAGGTTCACGGTCCAGTACGTCGCGTCCGTCACTGGCACATACGTGAGCGCGCCAGTGTAGCGCGAGGTGTCGACACCACCGAACGTGAGCTCGCCGGCCGCGCCGTCGGTCTTGCCGAGGTAGAACGCGAACACCGGCTCGTCGAGCGCGCCGTTCTTGACGAGCGTGCCGAACGGCGTTGGGAGGTTGTTCTCGCTGATCGAGTCGAACGCGAGACCAAGGATGCCGTCAAACTTGCCGGTCGAGTAGAGCGAACCGAGACCGCTCGTGACCGCGATCTCAGCGAACGCCTGGTTCGTCACCGTGAGCGCACCGACGCGGAGCGTGTCGCGCGAGACAGTGCCCGAGACCGGGCCGCTGCCGTACTGGATCGCAAACTTCGATCCGTCGGCTTTGTACGTCGACGATCGCGCGTGCGAGTACACGGCGTGCGTGCCAAACTTCTTGCTCGGCACCCAGAGGTTGCTCGAGCCCGTGTCAAAGACGACAGTGAACGTCTGCGCAGGCGTGCCGAGCGAGATCGAGCCGTAGTACTGCACGTTCGCGTAGTCCTTGATCACGACCGACGACGTCGCTTCGGTCTGGTACGCCGTCTTGTTGCTCGCGGCGTTCTCGAACGCGTTCACGACGACGTTCTCGATGAACTCGCCGTTGTCGATCTTCTGAATCGGCACTTTGAGCACAGCAGCCGAGGTCGACTGGGACAGCAGCGCCAAGGCAGCAGCACCGAGGTACACGAGTGGGCGGATCATCGCGATGGTGGCTTGGACGAGAAGTCAACGAGAGACGGACTGGTGCTTGAGGGCTCGGAGCTCAATTGAGTTGTGAGAGCAAGATCGAGTGCACACGGCGCTCCTGGCGCTCGGATCATCGCCACTTGCAGCAGCACGAGCCTTCGATCGAGCGAGTTGATACGAGCCCAAGACAATCGCTCGCTACAGCAAAGCAGTCTCCCATACTTGTACTCGCTTGCACTCGCTCTCACATGCGCAAGCATCCAGCGCGTCTGCCTTGCACTCACTCACTCATCCACATTGCCACCACGCATTCATGCAGTCAGCGAGCATCGTCGTTGCTGCTCGCACTGCATGTTGCTCTGGATCCAGGTGCGCTTGCAAGACCTGCGTATCAGCTTGAGGTGTCATCGTGAGCCCGGCCATCCGATCTTGGCCAGTCTGTGCAGCAGGTGTGTTCTCAGATCGGGACCTGTTGACAGGTTCCACTCCTGTCTGCACCTGTGACGTCTGCTGCGCTTGACGTCTTGTGCGCATCGTACAGACTGAGCAAGCTGACCGACGTGTCCGCGATGCGAGTCGCGCACTTGCGCTCGACGCAATGCATGCATGCTTGCAAGTGTATGAAAGGCGCGGTGTACACATGAACAAACGTGCTCGTGCAGTCATGACTCGAGTGCTTTGACGCCTGCGATTCGTTCAACCAGCGCTAATGCAGACGGACCATCTGACAACTCACGGCGACCAGAGGCGGTGCAGGTGTCAGTCGCCCTCGCTCACGACTCAGATCAGGACAGCGTCTCGAGTCAGCACTACGTCAATGCACGCTGCTTAGTGTGCGAGCGCTCGCAAAGCGTCTTCGAGCAGCGCGATCGAGTCTGCGATCGCGTCGCGCGTGTGCTTGCTGTCTTCGTCTGCGTCGCTATCAGCGACTGTCGACGCTGTGCGCTGCGGCTTGCTTGCGTGACTGTGTGCGGACGCGCTCGCAGGCGACGACGAGATCGATGCGAGCCGCTCCTTGTACTTCGCTGCAGCTTTCGCGCGCTCGGTCTTGCGGAGCAGACGCACGTCCTTACAGACTGGACTGCGGCTCGCAAACTGCTTTGTGTGTGCTGTGAGCGGGACGCCTTTGCGAGGGATGCCGAGGAACGACGCCAGCGTTGCCGAGCTGCTGCTGCGTTTGCGCGCCGTGCCATTGAGACACTTGGACTGGCTCCGGTCTGAAGATCCTGGACGAGACCTTTGCACGGGATCGTGCCAGCGCACTTCGTGCGTCGAGTCTCCAGTACTGCATCGGAAGTCTGGGAAGACGACGGCCCCTGGCTCACGCGGCGCGCTCTCGATTGCTTCTTTCTGTGCGCTCTGAGGCTGCAAGTGATCGCGTGAATCTGGCGCAAAGTGAAGCGAGGCGTGCCGATCAGCGCTGCGTTCTTCGCGACGAGCTGCTGCCTGCGCGTTGTTGTGCTGTCGGAGGCGCTGGAGGTTGTCGAGCGCCTCGAGCAATTGCTGTCGACGCTCGTGCTCGTGCTCGCGCTCAGCACCAAGCTTTGCCTCTGAGAGGTTCTTGGTCGCCACTGCTTGCTTTGTCGAGTCTACTGCGTTGCGTGCGCTCGTTGCTGGTTGGAGGATCTCTTGACTCGGCTCACAGCTCGGCAAGTTTGACACGGCGACACCAAGCAACTGCAGTTGCCGTGTGAGCGCCGCGAGCTCCTCTTGGTTCGCCTTGGCGCGGTCGCTGTTACTGCTTTGGCTACTCATCGTACGAGAGGCGACGCAGCGGTCGTGAAAGTACCGCTTCAAGTGCGCGTGCATGCTCATGTCGCGCAAGATGCTTGCAGCAGTCGGACGCGCCGACGCATCAGTCTGGAGCATCGCTGCGACTGTGTCTTGCAGTCGTGACGAGAACCTCGAGCGCGACAGTGGCGTGAACTTGCCATCGCAGATCTTGCGGATCAGCGCCGGTGCGGTTGCTGCGGCGAACGGCGGAGCGCCTGTGCAGATCTCGTACAGCACACACCCGAGCGACCAAATGTCGGACGCAAAGCTGTACGGCTTGCCGTCCAGCGTCTCGGGTGCCATGTACAGTGGCGTGCCGACGACAGTCGACGCCATCTCGTCGCGCAGCTCGCGCGCGATGCCAAAGTCTCCGAGCACGAGGAAACCGGCGTTTGACAGGAAGATGTTGGCGGTCTTGACGTCGCGGTGTAAGATCTGCAGCTCGTGCATGTGGTGCAGTCCGAGACAGAGCTGGAGGAACCAGAACCAGATCATGTCCTCTGTGCGCGGCGGGGGCGATGGAGCCTTGGCTTGTCCTCCGGTTCGTGCGTGGTGCGTGTTGCGCTGCAAGTACGCGCGCAAGTCGCCGCCAGAGCAGAACTCCATCACGATGCAGCAGCTTGGTGTCTTCTTGCCGCTCAGCACTCGGTCGCCGCTCTTGCGGTGTGCGCTCGGGAGCGGGAACGAGTCGAGGAACCGAATGAGGTTTGGATGGCGCAGCTTCTGCATGAGCTGCGCTTCTGCAGCACACGAGAGCGACGTGCGATACGCGCTCTGCACGATCTTCACGCACACGAGTCGTCCGCCACGCCGCTTCTCGCGCATCAAGACCACGCGTCCAAACGAGCCTTCGCCCAAGAGCTTGATCCTACATATTATGTGTCGTGTGTGTGGAGTTAGTGTGCAGATGCCAGCAGCGCATTGAGCACAGACACACGCCAACGCACGCGACATAGTTCTCCATGGTCTCTCACGACGCACTGCAGTCAAGCAGTAGTCGACGCCTTCAAAGTGCTTGTGGCCCTCCTTGAGCAGCGACGAGAGCCCGCCGGCGACGTTCAATCCCATGGACTTGGACATCGTAGCTTGGTGTGCGTGGAGGAAGAGCAGCGACTCGCTATCGATCGATCTAGCCAAAATTCAATAGTGATATAAACAAGGATTTCCTATTTGAAAGTCACGAATAAGGAATGATGGTCATGCCGAAGAGTCGCGACTCTTCGACGACTCATTGGAGTGGTCACACGAGAAACCAATCTGCAACCCCTCGTGTCGATCCACATGAACGATGAGTGCTCGAATGCGTACTACTGCATTCGTTTTTGGCGGAGCGTTCTGCTGCTGCTGGAGGTACTGCGGCTGCCAGCCCGGTGCGTTCACATTGTAGTTGCTCGCAAACGCAGGTCGCGGCGCTGCATTTGCGCTGCTGTTGCTGCTGTTTGTCGTCGTTGTCGTTGTTGTTGTCGCGCTGCTGCTATGGCTCGCAGTCGCGGTCGTGCTCGTGCTCTGCTGCTGCGGCTTCATGTTTCCATTCATGCGCAAGCAAGCGTTCAGCCCCTTTGGCGGCGGCTGCTTCCTCTCCTTGATGAACGGAACGACGCTCGACCAAGCTGCGGCACACACGTGTGCGGCGTCGGGAGCTTTTTCGTTTCTTGGCCGAAAGCCAAAGCCCAAAGCTCGCGCGAGCTCCCTCCCTGTGAATCACCTGCATACAAACTTCAAATGAAAACGAATTTGACCCTCGCCGCACATTTTCGCGAGCTTGCCTCAATCGAGGGTGCGCCACGCTACGTTCGGCATGGCTTCAACTACCGCTTGCATACAATTACACTTGAGGCACTTGTGTTGCCACGTAGAGTAAGGACGCTGTCCGAGAGTAACGTGCCGCAGTCCTTCTCTTAAGGATTCATCAGGACACGACCGATGTGCGAGAGTGATGGTGCGAAAAAAGAAAATAAGGGAGAGGAATAAAAACACGAGCACCAACACGAGCATGAAATTGATCACCATCGAGATGGATGGCGAGATGGCTGGTTGCGACGCGTCTGTCACATGCTGCAGTGGTGGTGCGTGTGGTGCGTGTGGTGCGTCGCGAGGTGTATGTTCGTTCATGAGCTGCGTGTGTGCGAGGTTTGCAAGTATGCGCATGTGGTTCAGTACCAACAGAGGATCGAGCACACAGACACACACATGGAGAGAGAGAGAGATGTAGCCGTACATGACGACGTTCTCCATGCCATTTCTACCGCATTATGACGACCACACTACGACTTGGTGCTTGCTCCTACTCGCTACGATTGCATCCAGCCTCACTCACTTACACACAACACGCACACGCATGCTTCACTCGTGCTCGTCTGGCAATGATATCGCACTATAGCGCGGACGTGCAATGACGTCTCTCATGTGGTCCTGTGGCGAGCGCGTGAGCTGTGCGAGTGCACTCCCACTCACACTATCGGCCTCGAACGACGGAAGTTGCATCGCTTGCCACGCAGCAAAGCGCTCGGCAGCGTGGCGCTCGAACGCATGTCCGGGCTTGCCGTAGATGTCCATCGCCGCGCGCGGGACGCTGCCAAAGTCGATCGCATCCCACTCGTTCGCGCACATGCGCGTCTCTGGGATCGCGAGCGCCGCGCGCAGTGGCGTGAGGAACTTGGTCCGGAGCGTCTTGGACGAGAGCTTCATGTGGCGACAGAGCTTCGTGCGCAAGTTGTGCGTCGCGCTGCGCGCTTTGCGCTCGGACGGGATCCACTTGGCGCACGTCGAGAGCGCGCGCAGGTCACTGCTGCGACTGCTACTGTTGTTGTTGTTGCTAGTGCGACTGCGTTCTAGCGTCGCGAGGTCGTTCACAAGCTGCAAACTCAAGAGCTCGAGCACGTCGCGCTCGACGCATGTGCCCATGAGCACTTGGACGTCGTCGAAGCGGCCAAAGTGCGCGACAAAGCGGTGTAAGTTGTGTACGAGCGCCTGCGGGTGGTGCGTCGCGAGCCACACGAGCGCGAGGCGTCCAAGCGCGCGCTCGCCTTTGCCGCCGCGGTGGCGATCGCGAATGTGCGCGACGATCTTGAGCGTCGCGAGCGGGTCCTCAGCGTACGCGGCTGCGAGGAGCTGCTCGAACAAACGGGCCGCAATGCCGCGCGAGGCGCTGTACAAGAGTTCGGTGCAGGCGCTTGGCGCTGCTGGCACGAGTGCAGCAGCAGTAGCTGTGGTGGTGGTGCTCGTGCTCATGTCCAGTCAGTCGGACGCACGTGATCAGCTCTGTGCAAGCGCTCGACTGAGAGCGCACAGAGCGAGCGAGCGAGTGCACAACGTGGCAGTTGACATCGATCGTCAGGTCCTATCATCCTGCTACTGCTACTACTACAGCGACTGCTACAGCCACACGCCACCGTCGTCCTCGCTGTCAATGTCGTCTTCGCTCTCGGACTGTGACCAGCCGCGTGTGAGCGCTGGCTGCTTGCTTGGTCCGCTCGTTGTTGCTTCGCCTGCACTACTGCGGCTGCTATGCTCAGTCGAGACGTCCTCAGGGTGCTCAATCGCATGGAGCGACGACCGCAGCGAGCGGATCATTGCGACGTCTTCGAACGCGTCCGGGTCGTCCTTGTCACTGTCACTGTCACTGTCGCCATCGCCACTCACGCGATGCGAGCGACTGCTGCTGCCTCGTGACGACGCCGTGAGCCGCCGTTCGCGCTCGAGTTCGCTCCGCACGCGCTCGAGCTCGTGCTCCATCTGCGCCAAGTCGGCGTCTTTCGCCTGCGTGAGCTTGAGCGACTGCTGCCGCGTCTGCGCGAGCGTCGCCTGGAAGCTCGCCTCCATCTCGTGCACTGCAGCGCGCAAGCGCTCGGCTTCGAGACGTGCAGCTTCGAGTTCGTCTTCGAGCTCGACGTGGCGCAAGTCTTTCGTCGCGTCGGCGCTCAGTGGCGTGAACTTGCGCAGCGCAGTGATCTCCGGCAGTCCAATGCGCGCGTGGAGCTCGTTCACGAGGTCGCGCTTCTGCGCCTCGCGCTGCTCGAGACTCGGCGACTTGACGAGCGTCGCCGGTAGCGTCGCCTCTCCAGCATGCTGTTGCGTTTGCTTGTCTGCACTGTCAATGTCCGACTCGGCACTGTCGCCTTCGACGTCGTTCGTGTTGCCGCTGTGGCTGTCATTCTCTGTGTCGTGGTCGTTGAGACTCGCGCGCCGCTGCGCTTCTTTGGCTTTGCGCGCGCGGCGCTCGCTGAGGACGCGGCGAAAGCGCATGCGCACTTTCGAGAGCAGCACGAGCTGGTTGAGCTTCTGCGCCATCTCGCTGTTCTCGGCTTTCATCTTCGCGACGAGCGCTTCCTTCTCGTCGAGCGCTTGCTCCTGCGCGTGCTGCGACGCAGCGAACGCAGCGTCGACTGTTGCTGCGTCACTCGCGCCGCGCGTGGCCATGACAGTCGCGACCCAGTCTGAGAGCCCTTCTGCGCGCTCGAGCAGCGCGAATGCCTTCTTCTTGACACTGTGTATACGAGCAGACAGAACAACCATGCGCCAGTCAGAGAGATGAGTAGTAGCTCGCATGATGCATTCGCTAGTGGACGTACATGGTCTGGAGATGCGCTGTGTGCTGCTGCCGGCCGATCGCTATGAGCGCCTGCCCCGCGCGGATGTACGCGTCGATCGCAGTGTGAACGTTCCGGTTGCGCTCGTTCTCAATCGCGTACTGCGCGATCCGGATCGCCTCTGTGTACGCAGGTCCGAGGAGACTCGCGACCGAGACGCCAGTCGCTGGCGACGGAGCTGTAGTGGTAGTGATGGTGGTAGGTTGAGATGTCGACGGCGTGGCTACATTCGCTGTGGATGGCGGAGCAGCTACTGGTGGCTGGAACTTGCGGCTACTGCTGCTCTGGCTGCTCACAGACGACCGACGAGGCAGAAGCACCATTGTGTCGCCGGCGGCCGCTGGCACACGCGCGGTCGACGCCCGCCGTGGCTTTGCAGTCGGTGGTTCAGGCCACGCCACTGGCGGCGCTGGCCATGCCGTGACGTCAGGGACTGGCGCAACTGGGAGTGAATCTGGCGTTACGACAGTGTACTGTGGCAGTGCTGCTTGTGGCGTGCTCGCTTGTGTCGTTGTCGGCGTCCGCAGAGCGCGCAGACGGGCTTCGAGGTCCATGCGCGCCGCCATTCTTCTGCTGCTGGTCAGTTGGTCGTTTGGCTTGACTCGAAAGTTGACTCGAAGAAGAACTCGTGACAATTTCTGCCACGAAGTTTTGTTACACATGACGAGTTTGGCAAAGAACTACTTGAGTGTACTATAGTCAATTGGCCAGGTTAGTTGTCGATAGTGAAGAATCCAGGTTTGGTTAGAATTTGCTTGATTTCAGTATGCTGATTGGTTCGTGTTTATCGTTGTGATAGTGCCAAAAGTGCGGTTCGCGACACGACATCTTGATCTTTGTGTGTGAGTGTCGTTGTCTCAAAAAATACGACACATTCTATTTTAATTGTCAAAGAGATAAAAGTGAGGTGAAGACGAACATAAAGTTTGTTATTCACACGTCATACGAACAAATAATTGACAAGTATTATACTAAAAATGTTATTTGCAGCGATGGTTACTCTTACGTATAGTATAGTAATAGTTCAATTGTATGTTTTTGCGAAGAATACAAAAAGAGTAATGTATAGGATTACAAAAAGAGTAAAATGCATCCAATGTGTAGGATTAAGCACAACCTCCAAACACACACAAATGTTCCGATTGATGAGGATTGATTGGTGGGGATGCGTGTGATTGGTGCCAAAAATTGTTCGTTTTCTCCTTTTCATTTTGATGTGCTTGTTTACGCGCAATTTCGTTCTGAAAGAGTCGAACAAACAGTAAACGAGCGCCAAACAAGCAATTTATGTATCTTATCTGCTTGGAAATTGTGCTTTTGCCTCGCATTTCAAGTCAGAAAGGCGGACGACCGAGAAATGTGTACTGAAATCAGGTCACAAATGGTGTTGTTGATGCGGAGAAGAGAAAAAAGCTATGTGGAACGGGCTCGTATGTAACAAACAAACAACAATGGACGGATAAGAAGAACTCGAAAATTCAGTACATCTGCCAGCTATATCTAAGGAATAAACCAAAATATGAATCAATGGAATCGCTAGATCAAAGGAATAATACAAAAGAAGTGAGTAATAAAAATCGTCAAAATGTACGAGACAAATTTAATATAGGATTGAACGCGATGCTCCAAGTAACAAACCTAAGCAGACATCAGATGGAGCACCACCAACAGAACTTATGGATGAGACGCGTTAGCCCTAGTCCAGTTATCGCAGAATCGATTGTCGTTCTTAAATGGGCTCCTGTGAGTCGTCATTTTTGTCCTGAACCTAGAGAATGATTTTCATTTGAGAATGACACTCGGCCAGTCATTTCAAACTCAAACACAGAATGGTTCTCAAACAGACACGCGCGCTTGCCACGCCGCACACACGCACACACATGTGGTAGAATGAGGTCCGAGAAAATCGGTACCAAGTTCGGCTGTGGTGGCACCCATCATCTGATCGCCAGACGATGCGACACGGAGCAACAAGTCCGATCGAGTCAGCGCCATTGGCTTCGGCACGAGCAAGAAAGTCGGTATGCGAGTGGGCAGCGCGATCAGGTCAGTAACGCCGCCAGAATGCGACCTCGAAGACGACGGCGGCGAACAACCTACAATTCAATGCATTATAGACGACATTGACGTGGAGGAAGCAGCAATTCTGGCGGTGGAGAGCTCCGCGAGTAGTACTGATATGATATGGCACATTGTATGGTTGTTTTTTGTAACTGTTTTGCAACACCTCTGTACTCGTCTCCACACTATGTAACAAAAGAAGGTCAAATCAATCAAAAGCTATAACGTACCACTCTAATGCAACAAAATGTTTCAATGTGAGAGTGTCATATACACATGGATTTATGTATCAGGATAGAACGCAATATATGTCGGCTCACGGGATTTTGAGGACGATATACTTCCTCAATCGTACGTGTCACCTGAAGCAACATTTGAAACGAAACATCCTTTTGTGACACTAGTATGCGACAAAAATGAGGCAAGTGATAAATTTTTTTGTACCTGATAGAAAAATATATAATGTATAACAACAGATTCCAGTAATCAACATCTTCAGCAACAACATCCACTACAATGTGCAACCTAGAAACGATCGGTCGTCTTCAAGTTACTGCTACCTTTAATGGAAGCATCCAAGAGTATCGCGAGCACATTCAGTGGAACCACCAATGCAACGGCGAGATGTGGTTTGAATGTGACTATTGCTTTGCTATTACTCACAAGTATATCTCAAAGGCGGCGGGTAAATGTTCTGATTCTGCATCAAAATCAGGAGTGTCAAGGTTATGAATTATACGTCAATACTAAACATAAGTATAATAGACAATATTTGAACATGGCCCAAAAATGCCTCTAATAGAAGCGCCGCCTTTGAGATATCAACCCTTATGAGATATACTTGTGAGTAAGCATTGCGATTGCGAAAAGATCTATACCAGCCATGCTGAGATTCGTAAAGAGAAGGTTCATATCTTAGAGAGTCCGCAATTTTGCGATGATTACTTTTGCTTAGAGTATAGTGAGTATTTGACTCATTACCAGAAACTCAAATCGGTGCTATGCGATCTCCCACGGACGCATGCTAAAGTCATGTTTAATCCTTCAAAGCTAATGTCTATGATGAAGAAATGTTTTGGAATTACATTGATCAGAAAAAACATAAAAATTGAAATTTTTTTATTCTGATACTTTTATCAACTATATACCATGACATACAATAAAGAAAGATATTTAGAGCGCTGTGAACAGGCTATTGAAGCCCAGAAGCGTTACTATCAGAAGAACAGAGAACTGTTATTAGAACAGCAGCGCGAATATGATTTAAAACATCATGAAGAAAAGATTGAGCGAATGAGAGAGCATAGAATGAAGTCATGATTGGATTTGGAAAATACAGAGGTAAGGAGATTGAGCAAGTATATAAATTTGACAAGTCGTATTGTAAATGGCTTATTCAGAACAAGATGCTATTAGAAATTCATCCTGATATTGCTGATTTCTTGCGCAAAAGTATAACTGAGGAAGATGTTTCGAACAAGATCATTTGGGGAAAACACAAAGGAAAAACAATTGATTGGATATATCAAAACGATCCGAAGTATTTTGTTTGGCTTTGTGAATCAGAGTATGTGACTACCAATTGTCCAAAATTAAGCGATGAAATTCAACGAGTAAACACAAATTCGTAAATTCCATGTAAACTCGTACTTTTTTGATAATAATAGAATTTTTGTTTATATAATATCAGCATCATAGTAAAAGTGTAGTATTTTTGGTGAGCGCGTGCCTCTCTCGTCTCTTGTTCTGCGTCTCGCGCAGAACAAGCTGATGTGTCGTGATCAATCTCGCTTGATCGTACGTGACCAAGCTTGAATGCTTGGTCGCGAATATTCTTCGCCCCTCCCATCAGCGATAGTATCGTCTTGAGGGGGGATTGTAACGGGGTGTTACACAGTGTGGTCCACCTCAGGGTTCGTGGACCACATACTTCAGGGTGTCACACTAATTGGTGTGTGGCACTCCAAGTAGGTGTGGTCTACACCACACCGAATCTTCAAGCACAGCGACACGAAAGGTCGCTGTGGCGCATGAGCTTAAAGACCGCTCATTGGTTAGGAGGCACTCAGTGGCTAGCCAATCAGAGTAGGAGGTCTTAGGTTTTTGGTTTTCTTTTAAGTGCGAGCTGCTGGAAGCTCGCACACCAATCTCACTCTTCTTTTACCTACGATCGTACCTTTTCCGTCCTCTTCTTCGTCAGCGAGACATTCTCGCCGACGCATACAAACTACAAGACAAGCGTAGTCTTTGTGCCGCAAAGACTACAAGACGCTTCCTCGCGCAGTGCTGTGTTACGGGAGGGCCTGTGACAGACTTCTTATTATAGTGTTTCCAAACAAATTGAACCCGCTTGTATTCTCCAGCTGAACAAGTAAAATTTCTAAAAGCCGAGTCAAATGCACTTTCAGGTCGTAGCTTTGTTTCATACAATTTTTCAGAATTGTCGATGTGTTCATAACAAAATGCCCCTTTAGCTAACTGTGCATTCATTTTTGTTAGGACATTGGCACTCTCCTAGGTACGTAGATAAGTAGTTACTGTAAGTTGTCCCTGCTGGCAAAGAGCTGCTAATATCCAAGAGCTTTATTTATCGGTCTTGATGCACATGTAATTTGGGTTTTTGACAACAAATGAGATGCTTCTACCAATCACGTTGAATAGGTATTGCTTGCCCATATTGATATCTTATTTGGTGCTATTGAAACCAATGACAGGCACGGTTTCAATGATGTCGATAAGTTTGTTCATATGCTTCTGAGCCTTCTTATCCCCCTCTTCAGCGTTGTTAATAGGTACTCCAATTATATTGATTAGTTTTGCAAATTTTATTTGTTGTCGCGCACGATAATTTTTCTTACATCATAAATGTAATCAAACATGGTGTTGAATAGCAGTTGAGGCTCTTCGTTGACAAGACACTTCACTTTCTCGGTCAAGCAATCCCCCACGCTAACGGATAGTGGTATGTGTTGTGAAGTGAAATATGTATTTTCACCGGATTTGAGTTCAATTTTCTTCAGAATCGCTTCAAAATCGTAAACGATGAAATTGTCAATGTAGTGATCTCCTTCAACTTTATACTTCTCCATTAGTTTCTTTATTGGATTTGGGTTCGGTCTGTATTTTCTAGCATATTGCGTATACATCTCAATATTTCTTTCTCGCTTTTGTTTTTGAAATGATCTTTGAGCTTTGTTGCTGTGTTGAATATCATATCGCATTTTGTGTAAGGTTTTTTAACAAGAATATTATCAATGTTACTAATATACATAACATGCGCTTTGTAGCTTAGCATGCTTAATGTATTCTGATAATCAGTCTCGCTGACTCTAATCAAGCCAGGTTCGTAAGAGTCATCATACAAATATACGTTAATATTAATTTCAAAGATCTCTTCAAGCTCATGAAATTGCGTGATGTCTATCGGTTGATATTATTTGTAGAATTTGACTGAGTAATTCAATCTTTTGACGTCACAATACTTCTGGACTGCCTTTTTCACAAGAGACGACATGTTTCTATATTGCGGTTTCTTTTCTGCAAGGGCATAATCATTACAAAAGAAAACGCATTTGTTATCAGTTTTTGAAAAGCTGATGACATGCCTATTGTCTTTAATAAATGCTGAACTCTCAAAATCAGACCTAAGAGCATGGTTTAGATAATGATTGCACGTTCTAAAAAAACTATTGCTTTGAGGTTGAGCGCGCTCTTAGGGTAATTCATCTGATTAGCAAGCTCCAATGAGTTGATTCTGTTAATGATCTTCTTCTTGATGTCTACGCGCGAAGCAACGGCAACACATTCATTGAACACTCTAGAATTCATTCTCGGATCCCAATAAACCTCCTCTTTCGTGTCAAAATGCTTCAAAATGAATCCAAGCTGGATGTCCACTCTAAATGTCCGTGTCTGTTTGCTTAGAGCGTTTTCTTGTTCCTGGCAAAGCAAGTTCGTCCCAATGTTTTCATAAAGCGTGTATTCGCTATGCTTGTTCACACTCTCCTTCACAATCTTGGTTTCATTCTTGTATTTTTTAGAAATGTGTGTCTTGACCTCACTAAGTTTCATTTTGTACGTCTTAGTAAGTAACTTCATATTCGCTGGTCTTGTTACATTTGAAAAATATTTCTTACGGCACTTTTCTTGTATCATGGCACAATGTTTAACTTCGCCCTTAACTTTCCATTCTGTCATTTTGATATTCAGTCTTTTGAATCCGTCAATAAAAAACTATTGCATTTTGTATAGTATATATGGTAAAACTTTTATCAAATATGAAACTATTTTGAACTATGTCTAGTTCCATGTTCAAATATATATACAATATATCTGACCATTTTTCTATATGTTACGGTTGAGCCGACATATATTGCGTTCTATCCTGATACATAAATCCATGTGTATATGACACTCTCACATTGAAACATTTTGTTGCATTAGAATGGTACGTTGTAGCTTTTGATTGATTTGACCTTCTTTTGTTACATAGTGTGGAGACGAGTACAGAGGTGTTGCAAACGGCTCTCCTAACCTATAGCTACAGATTTTGTGTAACACCATATCAGGAGATGTAACAATTGCCTTGAGCTTGCAGAGTTGCTCCCCAGACTGCTCACAAGGGATCATAGTAGCAACAGACGCCCAGGTACATGTCGTCGGGGGTACGAGGACAACGTGGACGGCTGCCCGCAGTTCCAGCACAATGTAGCCGCCGTCGGTGTGTGCTCTTGCAGGCACATTAACAAGTGGACCAGTGATGCTTAGCAGCAGGCTTGCTGCCGATCAGCCGCCAGTGCGCGCGATGCGCGATGCTCATGAGGCTCAATCCCGGCACGACACTCTGTCTGTGTGGGGTCGAGCGCCTGCAACACACGGCTAAGCGTCCATTCAATTTGTACCACCATGTGATTTGTTCCATCTGTAGCTACAGGTTAGGAGAGCCTTGCAAACGACTTACAAAAAAATCAACCATATAATGTGCCATATCACTACTACTTCCGCCGCTACAATTACCACATGGACAGCAACTGCGGACGGCAGAGCATAAGGGGCCGCGCGTGTCCGTGCGCACACAACGAACAGCAGCCAGTCCGACTGTGCCCTGCGTGACGTTGTGGACAGGTGGTTCGTTTAGATGTGCGCTCTTGCAAATCATGAAGAATGGGCTGCAGGACATGTAAGTTGACTGAAGAAGAAGAACGTGTGACAATTTTCTGAATTTCTGAACACGAGGTTTTGTCACACATGGTGCGCGAGCAGGGACAGTTGAAAAGATATTGCTCGATTCGTTTGTGACGGCATTGCAATTCAACATCGTTACGTCTTTAATGGATTTGGTTATCATTTCGAGAAATGTCGATTTTATCATTAAATGTCAATCTCAATATGAATTACTGAATATTACGATGGAAGGTGAAAAACTCAACAAATATCACAAATATGCAAAAGATAGCTTCTTCCTTCAAAGATCTACCTTTTTAGTGATACATTAGTCAGTCGTAAAAACCTCACAAATCCTAGCTACAATGCAAATATCGACATTCTAGATACGTAACACGGATAAATATGACTATTTGCTCCAGTGGTCTATTGTATATGTGATAAAAAATACAAAGTACAAGTTGCACAAAGTGCAATAATTCAAAGTAGTGTTATATAATTTTGAGTAGTCTTCCTTCATCTTGCTCGTTCATGGGCTCTACGATAGCTCTTGGCGTCGCTCGCACACCAATCCATTCGTTTTGCGAAGGCGGTTTTCAAAAACGATCATTTCGATAGCTAAATCACAAGAATTGATCCAAGCGCACGGAAAATTGCATTTGGTGACCATTTTTTTAGACAGAGTAGTACTAGTTGCATAAAAGCGCGACAACTAAATTTAGTTTATATTTTGGACTTAAACTATTTGTATCATATATATCACTTTTGTACAACATTGGGCCTTGGCGGGTTAACCCGATGAGTTTTCGTCGAGGGTTTGTTTGACGCCGCCTCACTTTGGACTCAATTGGCATGGACACCGACACTACATCGGCAGCAGACATCTTTGTCCGCGCGCTGCATGGCGACGCGCCGGCGCAGCCACAGACAGCAGCTGATGCACTGTGCAGTAACTCGACAGCAGCCATATCAAGCACAAGCGCTAGCAACAGCGCAATCGGTGGCTTTCTCGTGTGCCTCGACGTGCCGCAAGCGACGGAGTTTGGCGTCGACTACGAGGTCTTTCGCACCGGACCCAAGTTCCAAGGCGTCAAGTTTGTGCCGCTCGGCATTCACTTTGTCGTCTTTCGCTCGCGCGAGCAGGAGCACGGCATTCGCCAGGGCTTCTTCGTGCGCGTCACGCACCACGCACAAGTGCTCGTGCGCGAGTGGAGCGCCGAGAAAGAGGAGCTCGGTCCGCCGCGACCAGGACTCAACATTGAGCACCTCGAGCGTACGTCGCCTGCCATCGCTAGCGTTTTTGTACTAGTGTGCGTCTACTGACTCTGCGTATGTCTGTGGCACTCTTGTGCAGGTGCGGTGCTCGCGTTCCAGCTCGACAGCGGCCTCGGCGCGTACCCAAAGCAGCACCACAAGGTCTGGACGCGCCTGACCAAGTACATCTCGGACTCTGTCCTGCAGGTACGCTAGTCTATTGCTCAATCAGCGCCGACGCTATGCAGACTGTAGCGACTGCGCCGCTCACACAGACGCTCGATGCAGCGATGTGGCGTCGAGCTCGGTGCGCTGCTACTCCCAGGCGACTCGGACCCGCTCTCTGAGCCAGCGCCTACGAGCGTGGCGCCGTTCTTCCCCGATCTCCCACGCACAGTGCACTTCACGCTGCTGCAGCCAAAGCGCAAGGCGCTCTCCGCAGCAGAGCGCACGCAGTACCACTTTGACAAGAGGTGCAACCAGCAGACAGACTCATTGAGACGAGCAGCAGCGTCTTGCTTTGACAAACTGACTGACTGACTAAATGACTGTTGGACTGCTCCATGCGCACAGTGCGCTGCTCGAAGAGCTGCTCGCGAGCGACTTTGCAGGTCGCTGGGAAGAGCTCGTGGGCGAGTTCCAGCTCGCGTTCGTCGTGTTTCTCCAGCTCTCGTCGCTCGCTGCGCTCGAGCAGTGGAAGCAGGTGCGTCTCTCTCTCTTGAGTAATGAGCAGGTCGATCCATGAGTGCACGTACTCATACATCGCTCTGTACGCCATCCTGCAGTTCATTGTGCTCTTGAGCTTGTGCGACCGCGCACTTGCGACCCACGAACCGCTCTTCGCTGCGTTCCTCAAGCTCTTGCGCGTGCACCTCGAGCAGGTGTGTGCGCTTTGCTCTGTCGCGTCATAGCACTGCAGCTCACTGGTGTTGTCGTGTATCTGATCACCCACTCTCTGGTTGTGAACGCCTGATGGACGCTGTAGATCCCTGAAGACTTCTTCCAAGATGAGGACACGAGTACGAACTTCCTACGTCCGTGTCTCGCGTCGCTCATGGAGCTGCTCGGCGATCCAGAAGCGCCAGCGCCAGTACGAGACTGTCTACTGCCCATCTGTTGTCATTGCAATCGCTCGTCTCTGTGGCGTCTCTCACCAGTCTGTTGTTGTTGTCACTAGCTCCGGCGCCTGGCACAAGAGCTCCAGCGCACGTGCTTGCAGCGCTTTGGCCTCGATCTCTCGTCGCTCGACACAGCAGACGAAGAGTTTGCGCCAGTTGTCGTACCAGAGACTGAGGTGCGTGCTCTTGATGCATCAGTGACGTTGCTCGTAGCTCCTCTTGCTCTGCAGCGTGTAGAGTCTTCGTACGCACCACTCTCACTCACACACGGTCCACACGAATGTACTAGCTCCTCGCGGCGCTGCACCTGGACGAGCACGCACCGACGGCGACAGACGACGAGCACGCAAACGCTGCGATCGCCGCCGCGTTCCTCGCGACGCACCACCGCCGCATCTAATAGAAACTAACGCAAGGACAAGCAGCAGCGCCAGACGAACAGACTCGCGCACGCGCGGACAACCGCAATACAGCAGAACGAAGTACTTGTCCTTATGAACAAGCGATCAGCGCTCACACGCGGCTGGTCGCAGTCCGAGAGCGAAGACGACATTGACAGCGAGGACGACGGTGGCGTGTGGCTGTAGCAGTCGCTGTAGTAGTAGCAGTAGCAGGATGATAGGACCTGACGATCGATGTCAACTGCCACGTTGTGCACTCGCTCGCTCGCTCTGTGCGCTCTCAGTCGAGCGCTTGCACAGAGCTGATCACGTGCGTCCGACTGACTGGACATGAGCACGAGCACCACCACCACAGCTACTGCTGCTGCACTCGTGCCAGCAGCGCCAAGCGCCTGCACCGAGCTCTTGTACAGCGCCTCGCGCGGCATTGCGGCCCGTTTGTTCGAGCAGCTCCTCGCAGCCGCGTACGCTGAGGACCCGCTCGCGACGCTCAAGATCGTCGCGCACATTCGCGATCGCCACCGCGGCGGCAAAGGCGAGCGCGCGCTTGGACGCCTCGCGCTCGTGTGGCTCGCGACGCACCACCCGCAGGCGCTCGTACACAACTTACACCGCTTTGTCGCGCACTTTGGCCGCTTCGACGACGTCCAAGTGCTCATGGGCACATGCGTCGAGCGCGACGTGCTCGAGCTCTTGAGTTTGCAGCTTGTGAACGACCTCGCGACGCTAGAACGCAGTCGCACTAGCAACAACAACAACAGTAGCAGTCGCAGCAGTGACCTGCGCGCGCTCTCGACGTGCGCCAAGTGGATCCCGTCCGAGCGCAAAGCGCGCAGCGCGACGCACAACTTGCGCACGAAGCTCTGTCGCCACATGAAGCTCTCGTCCAAGACGCTCCGGACCAAGTTCCTCACGCCACTGCGCGCGGCGCTCGCGATCCCAGAGACGCGCATGTGCGCGAACGAGTGGGATGCGATCGACTTTGGCAGCGTCCCGCGCGCGGCGATGGACATCTACGGCAAGCCCGGACATGCGTTCGAGCGCCACGCTGCCGAGCGCTTTGCTGCGTGGCAAGCGATGCAACTTCCGTCGTTCGAGGCCGATAGTGTGAGTGGGAGTGCACTCGCACAGCTCACGCGCTCGCCACAGGACCACATGAGAGACGTCATTGCACGTCCGCGCTATAGTGCGATATCATTGCCAGACGAGCACGAGTGAAGCATGCGTGTGCGTGTTGTGTGTAAGTGAGTGAGGCTGGATGCAATCGTAGCGAGTAGGAGCAAGCACCAAGTCGTAGTGTGGTCGTCATAATGCGGTAGAAATGGCATGGAGAACGTCGTCATGTACGGCTACATCTCTCTCTCTCTCCATGTGTGTGTCTGTGTGCTCGATCCTCTGTTGGTACTGAACCACATGCGCATACTTGCAAACCTCGCACACACGCAGCTCATGAACGAACATACACCTCGCGACGCACCACACGCACCACACGCACCACCACTGCAGCATGTGACAGACGCGTCGCAACCAGCCATCTCGCCATCCATCTCGATGGTGATCAATTTCATGCTCGTGTTGGTGCTCGTGTTTTTATTCCTCTCCCTTATTTTCTTTTTTCGCACCATCACTCTCGCACATCGGTCGTGTCCTGATGAATCCTTAAGAGAAGGACTGCGGCACGTTACTCTCGGACAGCGTCCTTACTCTACGTGGCAACACAAGTGCCTCAAGTGTAATTGTATGCAAGCGGTAGTTGAAGCCATGCCGAACGTAGCGTGGCGCACCCTCGATTGAGGCAAGCTCGCGAAAATGTGCGGCGAGGGTCAAATTCGTTTTCATTTGAAGTTTGTATGCAGGTGATTCACAGGGAGGGAGCTCGCGCGAGCTTTGGGCTTTGGCTTTCGGCCAAGAAACGAAAAAGCTCCCGACGCCGCACACGTGTGTGCCGCAGCTTGGTCGAGCGTCGTTCCGTTCATCAAGGAGAGGAAGCAGCCGCCGCCAAAGGGGCTGAACGCTTGCTTGCGCATGAATGGAAACATGAAGCCGCAGCAGCAGAGCACGAGCACGACCGCGACTGCGAGCCATAGCAGCAGCGCGACAACAACAACGACAACGACGACAAACAGCAGCAACAGCAGCGCAAATGCAGCGCCGCGACCTGCGTTTGCGAGCAACTACAATGTGAACGCACCGGGCTGGCAGCCGCAGTACCTCCAGCAGCAGCACGCGCCGCCGCCGCACTACCACCCGCACTACCACCCACAGCCGCACTACCAGGGTGGTCCGCCGCGCAGCCATCACCAGCACCAAGGTGCGTTGTCTGTCTCGTCTACAAGATCCTCTTGTGCATATCGCGCGCTAGCTTGAGCACCGCGTCATGGACAGACACTGATCGGTTCTGGTGGTGCGTGTGCCATGTGTGCGACGACAGAGTACCGACCAAAGGGCGGTCCCCCGGCAGCGCAGCACGACGACCACGACCCATCCGCCGCCGCTCAGCAGCAGCAGGTGCGTCTCCCCCCTCTCTTTCTGAACACCTCAGGCTCGTTGTCACTGCACAGGCACTCTGTCTCGACCTGCAGCGGTGCTCATGCGCAATCCCCCACCCTTTCTCGTTGCTTGGCATGTGCAGGTCCCTCCGCCAGAGAACGCCAGTGGCGCCGAGCCATCGCACGCACCGAACCCGTACAAGCAAGGCGGCAGCGGATACCCACAGCAGCACCAACACCAGCCGCACGGACGTTCGTACACAGCTCCAGTGTTCACGCCTGGCGCTGGCGTTCCACACAATGGCGCGTCGCCGCAGCAAGGACCGATGCGCGGTCCACCTGGTGGTCCGCAGGGCGGCTACCAGCCCCAGCAGCAGTACCACCCGCGCATGCGCGGTCCACCGCGTGGCGTGCCGCACGGCCAGCCGTACGCACCGCGCGGTGCGATGCCGCAGCCGCACGCGCAGCCGTACTACCCGCACATGCAGCAGATGCCGCCAGCGTACATGATGGGCTCGCAGCCAGGGATGTACCTTCCGCCTGGTCCAATGCAGTATTACCCCGTGCAGAACATGAACATGGGCATCCCAGGCGGCATGCCGATGCCCATGGCGCAGCAGACGCCGACGCACCAGCCGCCAGTGAAGCGCGAGAAGAAAGCGCTGCAGATCATTGACCCAAAGACTGGCAAGCCGATCGACTTTAGCGCGAAGAAGACTGAGAGCGCGCCAGCGGTGGCAGCGCCAGCACCAGCGACGTCTGAGGTGAAGAAGGCCGACAAGAGCGACGCGCCTGCAACGAAGGCTGCGACGTCGAAAGCGCCAGCGCCTGCGAGCCCCAAGAAAGAGGCAAAGCAGCCGAACGGCGCACCGAAGTCACCGCAGAAGAAGGCAGAGCCAGCTGAGAAGCCAGCGACGCCAAAGAAGGAGGCGCCAGTGAAGAAAGACACGCCAGTGAAGAAGGACATGCCAGTGAAGAAAGAGTCGACGCCTGCTGCTGCAGCGCCTGCGCCAGTCAAGAGCGAACCAACGCCTGCCCCTGCGAAGAAGCCTGAGAGCAAGCCAGCGCCTGCTGCTCCTGCTGCGCCGTCGAGTCCGACCAAGTCTGCAAAGAACGGATCGGCTGCTGTTGCTGCAGTTGCGTCGCCAAAGGTGACGAAGAAGGAGCCAGCAGCGCCCGCGAGTCCAACAAAGACGCCAAAGCCTGAAGCGGTCAAGACCGAGTCGCCAAAGAAGAAGAGCGCGGCGTCGCCAAAGAAGCAGCCGGTCGCGTCGCCAACCAAGACGACTGCAAAGACCGAGAGCAAGACCGTCGTTGCGGCGACGAGCAGCGAGAAGACCGTTGCAACTACGGTCGCGCAGACGACCAAGACGATCAGCGTCGTGGCGGAGAAAGTGAACGGCAAGACGACGTACAGCGTCGAAGTGCTCTTCCGGTTCCGCGAGCTCTTTACGGAGCTCCCGGCGCACGTGACTGGACCGGATGCGAAGTGGCCGACAATGGAGGTCGTGAACGACGGACCAGCGCGCGGCGGTTCGCGCGGCGGTCGCGGTGGCGCTGGCGGTGCAGGCTGGGAGCGCGAGAAGCAAGGTGGCGGTGCATCGCTTGCGCGTCAGACTTCGCGCGGCTCAAGCGGTGGCGGTGGCGGTAACCAGTGGGCTCGGTCGCAAGACGTGCCAAAGCGCGGCCGCGGTGAGCGCGGTGGTCGTGGCGGCGGCCGTGGCGGTCGCGGTCAAGCGCAAGAACCGCTGTTTGACGGTCCTGTGAAGCCGCTCGAGCGCACGGACAATCGGTGGATCCCCGTGAAAGCGACGTCGGGTCTCGAAGCCGTGAAGAAGAAAGTGTACAGCATCATGAACAAGATGACGCGCGAGAAGTTTGACCGTCTGGCGGCGCAGCTCACGGAGATCGAGATGGAGAGCCTCGAGATGCTCCAGAGCGTGATCACGATTCTGTTTGACAAAGCGCTCGGCGAGCCGCACTTTTGCGACATGTACGCCGATCTCTGCGTGCACTTGGAGCAGAACTGGAAGGTCTGGTCGTTCCTCCAGATCGTCCAAAACGACGACGACAGCACGTTCTACTGGACAACGATGGCGGAAGCAGACACCGAGGTCGTCGGCCCGTTTGACTCGGCATTGGATGCGCTCGACGCTGCAAAGAGCGACGAGTTTGAGCCGTCGCCAGCGCCTGCGGCGATGAAGCTGAGCGAAGTGCGCATTCAGCACCAAAAGTTCATCAAGGTCTGGGTCGCTGAGCCAGACGCGAAGACTGGCAAGCCACAGTACTACTGGTCTGGTCAGCTCTTGGAGGACCTCGGCGACGACCAAGCGCTGAACGGTCCGTTCGAGAGCTACGAGCACGCGAACCGGACGGCGATCAAGGCGTGTTCGTTCAAGCGCATCTTGCTGAACGCGTGTCAGGAGGAGTTTGAGAAGGACAACATCTACGAAGAGCTCGAGGAGACGTTCAAGCAGAACAAGCTCGACGGCAAAGTCACGCCCGACATGCAAGCCGAGTACGAGGAGAAGCGCATGATCATGAAGGGCCGCATGCTCGGGAACATCCGGTTCATTGGCGAGCTCTTCCGCAAGGGCATGCTCCAGGAGCGCATCATGCACGAGTGCATCATGAAGCTCATGGGCGTGGTCGTGAAAGACGGAGCGCTGATCACGTCGCACCCAGGGAACGCTCCAGATGAAGAGAACCTCGAGTCGCTCTGCAAGCTCTTGACGACCATGGGCAAGGACTTGGACCGCAAGGGGGGCGGTCAAGGGCCGATGCAGAGCTACTTCCTGTACCTCGAGAAGGTCTTGCTCAAGGACAAGCGCCTCTGCTCGCGCATCAACTTTATGATCAAAGACGTCATCGACTTGCGCGCGAACCGGTGGGAGCCGCGCCGCAAGGAGCTCAAGACGAAGACGCTCGACGAGATCCGCAAAGAAGCCGAGCGCGAACTCCAGAAGCCGCCAGTGAGCGCGCCGTCTGGCGGCGACCGCGGCGGCCGCAACGACTCGTTCCGCATGGACAACCGCCGCTCGAACTCGTCGCGCGACAACAGCAGCTTTGGGTCGCAAGGCCGCCCGACAATGGCGCAAGTGTACTCGTCGCAGTCGATGAGCAGCCGCAGCAGCAGCAAGATGACGCTCCCAGACCGCAGCGCGCGCAACAACATCCAGCGCGACGACTCGATCAAGACTGGTCCGCAAGGTCGTCCTGCGTCGTTTGGCGGTGCACGTCGCGGCGGCGCTGCGACTGGCGGTGCGCCTGCGAGCTTCTCGTCGCGGAGTCGGAACTCGTCGGTCGGTGCTGCGACGGACAGCACAGCACGGACGACTGCAGCGCCTGTAAAGAAGCCTGAGGCGCGCGTGGCGCCGCTCTCGGACGACGCGAAGGAGAAGATTGCAAAGCGCGCCAAGTCGATCGCCGAGGAGTACGTCTCGATCGTCGACATCTCGGAGGCCGACGCGTGCTTGAGCGAGCTCGTGAAGGAGTTTAGCGGCCACGCAGAGGTCGCGCTCGTGTTTGCGAAGGAGATCCTGCAGCTCGCGAGCGACGCAAAGAACGACGTGCGCACCGGCATGTTTGACTTGCTCGAGAAGCTCGTGCTCGAGAAGAAGTCGCTCTCGGGCGACGCCATGCGCTTTGGGATTGAGAAGATGGTCGAGCTCGCAGTCGACCTCTGGTGCGACGTCCCGAAGCTCCACGAGCACGTTGCAGACTTACTCGTGCGCTTCATGGTCGAGTCGAGCGCCACGGGCGTGACGTTTGACTGGTTTGTCTGCGGCTGCGGGAAGAAGCTCGAGGCGGACGTGTTTGACGAAGTCGTCCAGGGCGGCTTCCTCGCTGCAGCGAGCGGCCATGCGCTCAAGCTCCTCGCAGGTCGGAGCGTCGAGAAAGCCAAGTCCGAAGTGCGCGCGACGTACACGACGCTCCCGAGCCTCTTCCCGTCGCACGACCGCAGCGCTGCGAGCATTGAGAAGTGGATCGCCAAGTGCGGTCTTAGCGACGTCTTGCCGCTCGCGTCGGCGTTTGAGCTCGTGGCGTTTGCCAACAGCGCGGCGTCGTTTGACGACGTTGTCCAGTGGATCGAAGCGCACGTGCCGCACGACTTGCGCACAGACGCAGTCTTTGCGACGCACGCGTGTCTGTTCCTGCTCGAGCGCTACGCAAAGGGCGAGCTGCCGTCACAGGAGCGCTGCTTGCTCCTCACGGGCTTTTGCGGCGACGTCGAGACGCAAGTGCGTCTTGTCTCGGGCATTCTCCAGACGCGCTCGGACGCTGGTGCGTACTGTGGTGATGCTGTGATGATGATGTAGCGATGATGAGGACTGGACAAGCGAACTGACATGCTTGTTGTGTGTGCTGTGGACGTGACAGACGACGTCAAGCAGCTGCTGACGCACTTGAAGAAGGACGGCGCCATTATGCCGGCGGCGTTCTCCAAGTGGCTCGAGCTCAAGACCGACGCGAGTGCCGGCCGCGCGCAAGCTGTCGCGGACTTTGGCGCGTTCATCGGCGAGCTCGCGCGCAGCAAATAGATGACTGACCGACCGACAGCAGTCGCACAGGCGCATGGCGACGCACAGCGAGCGCTCGACGTCGCCGATTGCGATGCTGAGTGTGGCGAGAGAGAGGGCGCGTTGTGCGCACAAGCAGTGAGCACTCGCCAGCGGTGAGAGTGAGAGCGAAGGCGTGACTGAGTGTAAGAGAGAGCAGCGTATGTTGGTAGTCGTAGCGACAATCGTTTAGTTCTCACTCATGGCGTCGAGAGCGCCGCCATTGCTGATCAGGACGTGACGTGCTGTGGATCCTGGCGGTACTGATACATCTGCAAGTACGAGCCAGAGCGAGCAGATTGTCGCTTAAGAACTCTGTGCGGTGTGTGTATCTGCTTGCTGCTGCTGCGAGGGTGTATGATCGACGACAACAATGACTGTGTCAATGCAAGTGTAGTCGTGTGTGTAGTAGTTGCTTGTGAGGAGTGAGCACGTTGTCGAGCTGTGCCTGAAGACTGAAGACGATACCGACGTCGATCGGGTCAAGTCGTAGTGATTGTTTGGATCGAAAGTGGCTGTGCTGGTCACCACTTGGAGTTAGTATGTCGAGGCAGATCCACTTGTGTTGGGTATGAAGAGTGACCAAGCAGAATCTGAGTCACAAAGGGTGTTATGTTCCGATAGTGAAGAAAGCGACGAAATCAGCGTCGATGACGAGTGAATCTCGATTGTCTGCGTCACGATCTCTCGCTTTCTTCACGCTCGCGAACGCATGAGTTGTCGTGTCGTTTGCAACTGAGACACAACAAATGCGCGTACTCGTCTTTAAGATCATTTCCCACACAACGAGTCGTCGTCGTCAGCTGTCTGTTTGTCTGTGATAAGCGTTTATTGCGTGATGATAAGCTAAGAGCTACTGGTGAGCAATTATGCACATTATCTGTGATGATGCCAGTAGCAAAATAACATGCTACCACAACTGTCTTTACGATATTTGCTCGATAGCAATCTTTTCGACTTTCGAATGACTTTTTAAATTTCTTGAACTCTTCTCTCACCATCTGTCAAAACCAGAGGTCAAATGTAAAATACTGATGTCACGATAGTGTCCAAAATTGATCAAGTCTTGTCCAGAATGTTTGAGTTTCGTTCGAATTGTTTGCTTTGATTATTTGAGTGTTATCTCGCTGCTCTGATACTGACAGTCCTATGCACTGTGATCAACCCCGCACCAACCTCACAACATACGAGCGCACATACGTCACGAGAGAGAGAACGACGACGATGGTGCTTCCTTAACCTCATGCTTGCACGCAGCTAGTAGTGACGATGTCTGCGAGGAGAGAGATAGAAGACACAAGTGTATGTGTGCATCTATCTGCAACTGTGCTGTGTCGTGGTACAACGATTCGAGTCGCTCGAGCAAGAAGGTCAGCGCAGCAAAGCAACAAAGAAGCAGATCAGCAAAGCGCGTGGTAGAGTACCCGAGTGTCAGGGCAGCAAAACAGCAAAGAAGCAGATCAGCAAAGCAGTAGAGTTCCCGAGCGCCAGAGCAGTGAAGCAGCGTCGCGCTTTCTTCAAGTGTCTGACTAAGTGCGGTAGTGACAAAACACACGGGCGAGTCTATTCTTAGCCATTCCTGTGTTTTGTCACTATCAGATGTGGCGCCTCATACATGGCTACATTCTGATCTTGTTCGATCTCATCTACCATTGCTGTCTGCGAGCTGCGAGCAACACTCGTGTTGCACTCGTGCGTTCTGGCGTCACACGAGAAGCAAGACGGAGACAGCAGACCCACGCTACACGCACGCCCAGCGCCACGCCGTGCTGCAACACATTCGTGACGACTTACATGGTTGCATTCTGATCGTGCTCATGGCTCATGGTATACTGAAGTCCAGATCATGAGAGACAACATTGGCATAGTGTGCAAGTGAGCACGCGTGTGCGAGTGAGGTGAGAGACATTGGAGATACATGTGAGTGTGTACCTATCTGTTGCTGTGTCGTTGTTGCTAGTGTGTGAGAATGAACTGCTAGAACTTGGCACCACTACGCGACGGTCGACGCTGCAAAAACGACTGCTCCTTCTCTTGAAGCTGAGCGTTCGTCCGCAGCACACACATGATTGTGTAAGTACTAGCCAGTGACAAGCATCAACCTCACTTCTGCGAGTCGGACGTACCTCGCGCGATCGGCTCTGCGTCTCAGACACGACGACTGCGCCGTTTGCTTGCGCGCTGCCAGTCTGCTTGTGGATCTTCTCGAGAATGCCCGTGTTGAGCTGCACTTCGAGTGCAGTCTGGTCCGCCTGGAGCAGCCGCTGCTCCTTGTCGCGCATCTGCTGCCGCAAGATCTCTTGCTGCGACGAGTTGCGCAGTGCGCGCTGTTGGTTTGCGAGGCGTTCGCGCCGCTCAGCCTCCATGCGTTCGTGCTTCCACAGCTCGGCTTGTTTGTTGAGCTCACGTTTTGCCGCGTCATCGCGCAGCTTCTTCTCAGCCATTTGCTGCCGGAGGTACTCTTGCTGCGCGCGGTTGCTGGCTTCTGCGTCCGCCTTCTTCTTCCGCTCGGCCTCGGCTTGCTGCTGGGCGTACTCTTCCTGACACCGCCGCACGCGCAGCTCCTCTTCCCGCACCTTGGCGTCCATGCCGGCTTTCGCTGTGTCGTCAAAGAACTTCATCTTGGCTTTGATGTTGTTCGCGAGGTCCTCGAGCTGCTTCTTGCGCGCTGCTTCCTTTGCCTCTTCCATCTTGACGTAGTCGTCAGCGAGCTTGGCTTCAAGCGCACGCTCTTTCTCTTTCTCAAGGCGTTTCTGCTCGAGCTGCGCTTGGTTCTCGAGCGACACGAGCCGCAGTCGCTCCTGTTCGCGCTCACGCCGCGCCTTCTCTTTGTTCGCGTCGTCTTCCTTTTGCTTGCGTAGGAGCTCAGTCATCTTGGTCTCTTGCGCCTTCTTGATCTGCGCCTCGCGCTCGTGTTGCTTCATCTTGGCGAGACGCTGCTCGTTCTGGATCTGGATGAGCTGCTTGGCTCGCTCGAGTCGCTGCTGCTCTTTGCGCCGCTCCTCGTCTTCGAGCTCGCTCAGGCGCTGCATGTTGTCGTGATGGAACTTCTCGCTCGCTTCGCGCTCGAGCGCGGTCTTGTGCTGCTTCTGGTTCACTTGTGCGTCCAGACGCTCAGCGAGCTCCATGCGTTGCCGGAGCTTGATGTCCTGCTTCCGCTTCGCTTCGAGCTGCTCTTCGACAGAGCTGAACTTGACGATCTCTTCCCAAATGCCGTTGCTCTTCTCTTTCTTGGGCGACACGCGTGGCGGCAGTCGAAAGCCCGTGCTCAGTTGCTGCAGCTGTGACTGCGTCAAGTAGACATCGTCGTCCACGCCACCGTCGCTGCTTCTCGCAGATGACCCAGGTGCCGCTGAGATGCTGCCGCGAGGTCGCGATGGCGGCTTTTGCTTCTCTTTGCCAATGCCACTGCTCCCGCGAATGCGACTCGACAGGTCCTTGCTGTTTGACGACCGGCGACCCGACTGTTTGTCTCGGAGTCCTTGCGCAGGCGCTCTCTCGTCGTACACGTCTTCAGGCCCTGCTCCTTTCGACGCTGCAGCTGCGAGCGCGAGTTGCTCATGGCGTCGGGCACTCAGCTCGTGCACGATTGCAGCGAGTGCATCGGTCGATATGTCGGGCGGCAGACCGCGTTGCTGGAGCACCTTGAGCACCTCGCTCGCGAGCTCTTCTGCGACTTTGGGCGACTTCTTGAGCTGTTGCTGCAGACGCGCGCACATGGCGAGGCGCAGGTTCTCTTTCATCTGGAACTGCCGCGCCTTGTCTCGGAGCTTCTCGCGATCGACGGTGCGGACCGATCCCCTAGAATGCACCATCCATGGCGTCGTTCAATAGCGAGATTCACACATCATCATAGGCAGCAACAGCTCATATACAGCAAACACGACGTACATGGAGAACATGGACTGCGTGTCCGAGCATTTCGCGCCGCCGCGGCCAGTAACTATTTTGCCAGTCATGCTGCAGCACGGCGTGGCGCTGGGCGTGCGTGTAGCGTGGGTCTGCTGTCTCCGTCTTGCTTCTCGTGTGACGCCAGAACGCACGAGTGCAACACGAGTGTTGCTCGCAGCTCGCAGACAGCAATGGTAGATGAGATCGAACAAGATCAGAATGTAGCCATGTATGAGGCGCCACATCTGATAGTGACAAAACACAGGAATGGCTAAGAATAGACTCGCCCGTGTGTTTTGTCACTACCGCACTTAGTCAGACACTTGAAGAAAGCGCGACGCTGCTTCACTGCTCTGGCGCTCGGGAACTCTACTGCTTTGCTGATCTGCTTCTTTGCTGTTTTGCTGCCCTGACACTCGGGTACTCTACCACGCGCTTTGCTGATCTGCTTCTTTGTTGCTTTGCTGCGCTGACCTTCTTGCTCGAGCGACTCGAATCGTTGTACCACGACACAGCACAGTTGCAGATAGATGCACACATACACTTGTGTCTTCTATCTCTCTCCTCGCAGACATCGTCACTACTAGCTGCGTGCAAGCATGAGGTTAAGGAAGCACCATCGTCGTCGTTCTCTCTCTCGTGACGTATGTGCGCTCGTATGTTGTGAGGTTGGTGCGGGGTTGATCACAGTGCATAGGACTGTCAGTATCAGAGCAGCGAGATAACACTCAAATAATCAAAGCAAACAATTCGAACGAAACTCAAACATTCTGGACAAGACTTGATCAATTTTGGACACTATCGTGACATCAGTATTTTACATTTGACCTCTGGTTTTGACAGATGGTGAGAGAAGAGTTCAAGAAATTTAAAAAGTCATTCGAAAGTCGAAAAGATTGCTATCGAGCAAATATCGTAAAGACAGTTGTGGTAGCATGTTATTTTGCTACTGGCATCATCACAGATAATGTGCATAATTGCTCACCAGTAGCTCTTAGCTTATCATCACGCAATAAACGCTTATCACAGACAAACAGACAGCTGACGACGACGACTCGTTGTGTGGGAAATGATCTTAAAGACGAGTACGCGCATTTGTTGTGTCTCAGTTGCAAACGACACGACAACTCATGCGTTCGCGAGCGTGAAGAAAGCGAGAGATCGTGACGCAGACAATCGAGATTCACTCGTCATCGACGCTGATTTCGTCGCTTTCTTCACTATCGGAACATAACACCCTTTGTGACTCAGATTCTGCTTGGTCACTCTTCATACCCAACACAAGTGGATCTGCTTCGACATACTAACTCCAAGTGGTGACCAGCACAGCCACTTTCGATCCAAACAATCACTACGACTTGACCCGATCGACGTCGGTATCGTCTTCAGTCTTCAGGCACAGCTCGACAACGTGCTCACTCCTCACAAGCAACTACTACACACACGACTACACTTGCATTGACACAGTCATTGTTGTCGTCGATCATACACCCTCGCAGCAGCAGCAAGCAGATACACACACAGCACAATGTGTGCGCCGACGCTTCAGCGCTGTCTCGATGAACCGTCGCGCCGATCCGAGTCTCAATGTTGTATGTGTGCGTGTGGTGATGTCGTGCAGACCATATCTTCATCCAAAGCGCAAACGCAACGAGTGCAGAGCAGAGAGCGGATCCGATCGACGCAAAGCAGCACAGTCGACCGCTGCATCGAGAGCTCGTGATCATTCACTCATTCGTCTGCACACACGTTCGCTTGCTCGCTCTCGTGCTCCCCCGCACATCGACACATTGACACACACACACATCAACACGCTCGACCGCCCTGAGTCTCGATGAGCACTGCGACTGAGAAGCTGCCGCCGCCCGAGGGCACGCGCGCAATGATGATCTCGATGCGCGAGATGGACACCCTGGGCCTCAAGACTGGGAGCGGACTGCGCGAGACCGTGGCGTCGCGCACGTTCAGCAAGACCGAGATCCTGCAGCAGATCAGCCAAGTGGGCTTCATGTGTCCGTTCCACGAGTTCCGCAACGAGATCGCGGTGCGTCGTCTCTCTCTTCTCCGAGTGCGCTCGTCTGGTGCCATGTACTCACACACAACGCTTGTATCTGGATGCTCTGTGCCTCACGCACGCGTTGTCTTTGTCTCTTGTGTGTGCGCACACGTACGTCGCAGAAGCTCCAGGGCGACGACTTGCTCATTGTCGCCGACCCGCTCGAGGTCTACGGCGAGAACTGGCTCGTGTGCCTCACGCGCAAGGCGTACGAAGCGCAAGTGGAGCTCCTCGCCCAGCGCGAGCGCGAGCGCCTCGACGAGCTCGCTGCGCAAGCCAAAGCCGCGAGCGGCGACAATGGCGACGACGACCTCGCGTCGGTTGTGTACGAAGACCGCCCGATGCTCGCGCGCGCGTGGGTCTCGTCGTCGACCAAAGAGACGCGCGACGAGGTCGACGCGCTCAGCATCGTCAGCAGCCGTCCGCTCGTACGTCGGCGTTGGTGTGCTTTGCTTGCACTTTGTATGGTGTGTGGTGTGTCGTGCTGTATGCGCTATGGTGCATTCCGCACACTACTGCTGGCTCTTGTGCTCCCATGTTGCCTCACACACTCACGCTCACGCTCACACGTGCGCTCGGCTCGTTCGTCTGCTCTGGCGCCGCGCAGATCAAGCTGTCGCTGACCAAGATGTCGGACGAGTTCAACGCCGACTGCAAGTTCAGCGACCGCGACGCCGACCAGTGTACGTTGCCACCACCATCACCATTCCCTCTATCGTTCTCGTACACGTGTGGACGCTTAGACGCACTCGCGCAGTCTGTCGTCCTTGATATTGAGACTGCGAGCGTAGTGCTGACACGCATACGATGACGGTGACACACCCTTGTCCTGTCTTGCACTCGACACTGTGCTGCTCCTGCCTGTGTCTCTCATTGCCCCTAGGCTTTGTCGAGTGGCGCCAGCACAAGGACCCAAACTACGAACTCACGCGCCTGGAGCAGGACATCGGTCTCCAGGGCATCCCCGAGCTCGTGGACAACTCGACGCAGACGAGCTGGTTCCGGTCGATCAACAGCGCGCTGCAGTACGAGCCGATCGTGATGGACGCGGCGCAGCGGCAGCGCGAGATGGACAGCGAAGGCATGCACGCGTTCCTCGAGCGCATGCTCCCGCTCGTCGAGCAAGCGCTGCAGCAGAACGAGACGCTCGACATCTTCCGCGACCCGTTCGCGGAGCTCAACGAAGAGGACCCGACGCTGTCGAACAAGAGCGAGAACGCGATCAAGGAGCTCCGGAGCTTCACGGACCTCGTGTACAGCAAGAACAAGACGCTGCCGGCGATCGACTGGCACCCAAAGAAGAACGGCGTCGTCGCGGTCGCCACGGCTGCGAGCGTCAACTTTGCGCGCCGCCTCGACTTGCTCGACAAGGTCGACAGCTCGTTCATCCTCATCTGGAACTTCGTCGACCTCATCCACCCGCAGCTCATGCTCGAGGCGCCGCAGGACGTCCTCACGCTCCGGTTCAACCCGACGCAGCCGCACATCATCGCCGGCGGGCTCTACAACGGCCAAGTGCTCGTCTGGGACTTCTCGAAAGCCGAGCACGTCATTTCGAAAGGCAAGACCGCCAAGAGCGCGGCGTCGGCGTCGTCCACATCTGCATCGTCGTCGTCGTCGAAAGCGCCGATGCACCACGACGACTCGCCAAAGCAGCTCCCGCCAGTCAAGCCGACGTACGTGTCGTACATTGACGCGAGCCACCGACGTCCAGTCGCAGACTTGCTCTGGCTACCAGCCGGTATGGAGGTGAACAACCGCGGCCACCTCGTGCCAGCGACAGATTCGAACGTGAACCAGTTCGTGACAATTGCCGGCGACGGGCAAGTGAGCTTCTGGGACCTGCGCTTCAAAGACCCCAAGTACCGCGGCATCACGCGCACAAAGGTGGACAAGAGCGCGGCGAAGGACGCGCCGCCAGAAGTGCACTTCATCCCGATCTACTCGATCGCACTCACGAAAGTCGAGAGCTCGGGCGAGCTCGGACTCAAGTGCTTCCGCTTCGAGCGACAGAAAGAGGACTCGGGCGGCGCCGGTCAGCTCTTCTCGAGTCGCTTCTACTGCGGTACGGAAGAGGGCGAGTTCGTGTACGCAGACTGGCGCCCGCACGCTGCAGCGACGAAAGCGTCTAGCGACGCAGGCAGTCGAGGCGTTGCAGCGCGTGACGACGACGACAGCGGCGGTAGCGGCGGCAGTGGCGACGGCGTCGAGTACGTCCAGTGGATCTGCCGCGACCACTTTCGCCCGATCGTCAGTCTCTGTCCGTCGCCGTTCTTCCCGTCGATCTTCGTGACGGCGAGCGAGTCGACGTTCCACGTCTGGAACGTCTCGCAGCACAAAGCGAGCGACGCGAACGGCCCGATCTTGCTCTCGCCGCTCTCGCTCGCGACGATCACGTGCGCCGCGTTCTCGCCCACGCGTCCAGGCGTGCTCTTTGTCGGCAAGTCGGACGGCGTGCTCGAGGTCTGGGACTTTATGGACCAGTCGCACCGCGCGAGTCTCACGGTCGGCGTCACTGCCTGCGCGCTCACGTCCATTGAGTTCCGTCCGGTCGTGACAGCTGCCACGAGTGTGGGCAGCGGCGTGAATGGCAGTACAGGTGGCGGCACAGTGGCAGTGAACGCAGCTGGAAAGAGCGCAGCGCTCGGCAAGACCAGCGGTGGTGCAGGCGGTGGTGCAGGCGGTACTGGCGCAAACAGCAGCGGCGGTGGCCAGCAAGGTGCTAGCGCCGCGAGCGCGAGTATCCACGTCAAGCAGCAGCTCGTCGCGATCGGCGACCAGATCGGGAACCTGCACATCATGGAGATCCCGCGCACGCTCTCGCGCGCAACGAGCGGCGAGCGGCAAGCCATGGAGGCGTACTTCACGCGCGAGAGCGAGCGCATGAAGGCGATCCGCAGCAGCGGCGGCGCCGCGACGAATCAGCAGCTCTCGACACGCATCATGCAAGGCGGCAGTGCGCGCGATGACAACGGTAGTGGCAACACCAACAACAGCGGCAGCAATAACAGTGGAGCTGCGCCAGGCGGAGTGTCTGCGACCAAGACCGTGGGCAGCGACGCTGCAGCGACAGCCGGCAGCGGTGCCAGCGCAATTGACGACGAAGTCTTCAAGCGCATGGAAGCCGAGTTCTGTCGCGAGCTTGGCGTCGACACTGCGGCTGCATGACACCAGCGCGCCATTGTGTTGTGTTGTGTGTTGTCTATGTCTATGTGTGTTTGTGGAGATAGAAGAAGGAGGCGAGAGGAGTGAGTGAATCGTGGCTCGAGACAGCAGTGCTCGCACCATTGATCAGACTGCTGGGTCATGTGCCAGCAGCATCTGCGGCAGCAGTAGAAGCCCCACCACCTGCAGCAGCAATCGGACTACAGTGTGTGTTGCCAGCAGCTTGTGCTTCGCCACTCTCAATTTCTCATGGGTGTGTGACTGTCAGCCGTGTCCTTGCGTGCGCATGGAGCTGACTGTCACGACCAAATGCGTCACTCGATACACTCACTACCAATGAACGTAGTGCCAACAGCGCGCACTGAAGAGAGCATGTGCGAGGCATGGGTTCGTGCTACAAGACCAACATTCATTCATTGACGGCAAGCGCGTCGGTGTCTGCACTTACAGAGAGGACTACTACAGTGATGAACCCGGACCGGTAGACGCAAGAGTAGCCGAAGTGAAGCGCGCAAGGCGAGGCGAGGTGCTGCACTCAGCGAGTGCACTTACTCCATGATGCAGACCAGCTGGCCCCAGCGGTCGTAGCGGCAGCGGCCGACCATGAGAATGCTCGCCTTCGTCTCGGCCTTGTTGAACGTGCACAGGTACTCCACGCCTTCAGCTGCTGGAGGCGCGCAGTTCGCCGGCAAGAACTGGTCCACCGACCGCATGTTGGCTGGGATCGCGGCAGCGGTCGACTCGAATGGCGCGCACGAGCAGGTCGAGGCAGTCGCGTCGACCGCGTTGGCACCGACAAGAGCGACGACTGCAAGGGCTGCGAGGTGCTTGATGGTCTGCATGGTGGTCGATGCGAGTTGTTGTTGGCGAGGCGTCTTGGGGGCTCGGACTTGGTTGGCGCTTGGTGGCAAAAGGAGAAGTGAGCAGTCTCTCAGAGTGAGTGAGCGAACAAGGGAGGCAAGAGGGCAGGTGCGAGCAAGTGAGCGATCGGGTCTGTTGAGTGTCAGTGCTAGGTAGTTGCTACTTGGTGGCCGCTGCTGTCGCCGTCAGTGAATCCAAGCGACGAGGTGGACATTGCTCAATCTACACAGACACCCCCACACGCTGAGTGTTTTCATACAAGGATGAGTGCGCACAAGTCTCTCTCAAGCACAGACACTAGGCTCCACTTCGGCTTCGGACATCGAGCCGCAAAGACCGAGTCGTGGTCTTCAGTGTCTCGTTTTGACTCCTCACAATCCGTTGGACGTCGCTGCTTACTTTGGCACACCCGTGCTTCTACAGAAGACGAGTGACAGCGGGAACGACAAGAGGAGGAGAGGATATGCGTGCATTGCATCGGCAGCACAGCCTCAAGCTGATTTGACTTGACTTGACTCGGCAACGACGTGTCTGCCAAACACAGCTTTAGGTGTTCAAGTGCCCAAGTGCCCAAGTGCTCAAGTGCTCTCACATACTCGCACTTGCAACGCGGCCTCGCTCCTTCACTCTATTGCTCACTCTCTCACTCTGAGTCTCTGAGTCTCCTTTCCTACACTTTGACAATCTTCCTTCCCTTCTCGCTCACATCGCGCACAGCCGTTTACAAGCGTTGCTGCCGCACTCGCTGTCATCCTTTCATGAATGCCCACTCCAGTGTTCGTCTGCGCACTACAGGTAGTGCTAGGACCATTGTCTGCTGTCGTCGATCCAACACCGAGCTCAACTCAACTCAACTCCACTTGACCATGGCGTGTGCGGATCAGATGGCTGCTGATTTGCAGTTAGTCTTGGCGACTGATTGGTCAAATCGGTTGATCAATTGTTCGGCCGGAGCGTGATTTGGTGGTGGCTGTTGAAGTAGCACGTGTGTGGTGTCGTGTGTGTCATTTGCACGAGCAGCCGTTGTGGATGTGTGTGTCGTTTGCACGCATGGAACGTAGTGCATCGACTGCAAGGTTGCAGACGATTCTGTCAATGCAGACGGCGCTGTGCTGACTTGCTGAGTTTTGTTTGCTTGAAGTGAATAGCAGTTTAAGAGTGATTTTGACGTCGGTTATAGCGGGTGATTCGTCCCTATTCTATTACTGACATCAAATATCACTCTAGAATGCGGTGAACGCTGATGTAGGATATTCTACCGGCACTTGTGGTGCCTCTTTAGTGCCACATCGAGCCTTTTCGTAACATCGCGTTCGTTGTTCGATAGTGTGCTGTAGTCAGAGCTGCCTCTTGCGCGCGGGTGAACGCTGATGTGGGACCTATATACGGATGAGCTCAAGGGCGTCATGTAGATGCGTACCGAAAGTGCTAGTCGTGTGTGCGTGTGCGGCGACGGCGAAACGAGACGACGAGAGGAGTCGAGGTCTGCTTGAGCGCTGGGCGGCGGATTGCGATATGAGCTGCTGCTCGAATGGGAGCGCTCGACGCGAGACTCGAGACCGAGTGGCGCCGCTCTGCTGCTTGGAGCCCTCACACAAACAAACAGACAAACAGCTGTGTGGCGATTGCTGGATTCATTCAGTCAGCGAGCGTGACTGGGAGTTTGTATGCAGATGGCGCGACCGCATGGACTTGGGATTTGTATGCGGCGCGTCATCGCTCGCGAGTCTTTGAAACAGCCTGCGCGAGCCCGCGAGCTGTCATGTTTCGAAAAGCGCCGCAAAAACAAGCGCACATTCTGTCGGACTTTTCGTTGTCGTGTGTGCAATACAAGCGTCCAGTATGATTCGAATCAAGTGAGCTATTCAAGTGTTCGCAAGTCGATGTTGGCGAGCGTTTTGTTTTGACGATGCCGAAAAGTGTAGTACAAAATATGGTTTGGACAGAACAAAAGTCCTCGAGTGACTCGAGACGAACGCGCGCAACGCACAACGCACAATGCACACGAACACAACCAACGCTGAAACAAAACCATCTCGCCAACCGCACTAGCGCTCGCTCTCTGACTTGTTACTCGCGTCTGTTGACAACGACGACGAGCACTCACATGCACAGCAAGGAAATAGAATTTCGTCTCAAGGACACACGTAAGTGAGCAAGAGGCAGCTCTGACTACAGCACACTATCGAACAACGAACGCGATGTTACGAAAAGGCTCGATGTGGCACTAAAGAGGCACCACAAGTGCCGGTAGAATATCCTACATCAGCGTTCACCGCATTCTAGAGTGATATTTGATGTCAGTAATAGAATAGGGACGAATCACCCGCTATAACCGACGTCAAAATCACTCTTAAACTGCTATTCACTTCAAGCAAACAAAACTCAGCAAGTCAGCACAGCGCCGTCTGCATTGACAGAATCGTCTGCAACCTTGCAGTCGATGCACTACGTTCCATGCGTGCAAACGACACACACATCCACAACGGCTGCTCGTGCAAATGACACACACGACACCACACACGTGCTACTTCAACAGCCACCACCAAATCACGCTCCGGCCGAACAATTGATCAACCGATTTGACCAATCAGTCGCCAAGACTAACTGCAAATCAGCAGCCATCTGATCCGCACACGCCATGGTCAAGTGGAGTTGAGTTGAGTTGAGCTCGGTGTTGGATCGACGACAGCAGACAATGGTCCTAGCACTACCTGTAGTGCGCAGACGAACACTGGAGTGGGCATTCATGAAAGGATGACAGCGAGTGCGGCAGCAACGCTTGTAAACGGCTGTGCGCGATGTGAGCGAGAAGGGAAGGAAGATTGTCAAAGTGTAGGAAAGGAGACTCAGAGACTCAGAGTGAGAGAGTGAGCAATAGAGTGAAGGAGCGAGGCCGCGTTGCAAGTGCGAGTATGTGAGAGCACTTGAGCACTTGGGCACTTGGGCACTTGAACACCTAAAGCTGTGTTTGGCAGACACGTCGTTGCCGAGTCAAGTCAAGTCAAATCAGCTTGAGGCTGTGCTGCCGATGCAATGCACGCATATCCTCTCCTCCTCTTGTCGTTCCCGCTGTCACTCGTCTTCTGTAGAAGCACGGGTGTGCCAAAGTAAGCAGCGACGTCCAACGGATTGTGAGGAGTCAAAACGAGACACTGAAGACCACGACTCGGTCTTTGCGGCTCGATGTCCGAAGCCGAAGTGGAGCCTAGTGTCTGTGCTTGAGAGAGACTTGTGCGCACTCATCCTTGTATGAAAACACTCAGCGTGTGGGGGTGTCTGTGTAGATTGAGCAATGTCCACCTCGTCGCTTGGATTCACTGACGGCGACAGCAGCGGCCACCAAGTAGCAACTACCTAGCACTGACACTCAACAGACCCGATCGCTCACTTGCTCGCACCTGCCCTCTTGCCTCCCTTGTTCGCTCACTCACTCTGAGAGACTGCTCACTTCTCCTTTTGCCACCAAGCGCCAACCAAGTCCGAGCCCCCAAGACGCCTCGCCAACAACAACTCGCATCGACCACCATGCAGACCATCAAGCACCTCGCAGCCCTTGCAGTCGTCGCTCTTGTCGGTGCCAACGCGGTCGACGCGACTGCCTCGACCTGCTCGTGCGCGCCATTCGAGTCGACCGCTGCCGCGATCCCAGCCAACATGCGGTCGGTGGACCAGTTCTTGCCGGCGAACTGCGCGCCTCCAGCAGCTGAAGGCGTGGAGTACCTGTGCACGTTCAACAAGGCCGAGACGAAGGCGAGCATTCTCATGGTCGGCCGCTGCCGCTACGACCGCTGGGGCCAGCTGGTCTGCATCATGGAGTAAGTGCACTCGCTGAGTGCAGCACCTCGCCTCGCCTTGCGCGCTTCACTTCGGCTACTCTTGCGTCTACCGGTCCGGGTTCATCACTGTAGTAGTCCTCTCTGTAAGTGCAGACACCGACGCGCTTGCCGTCAATGAATGAATGTTGGTCTTGTAGCACGAACCCATGCCTCGCACATGCTCTCTTCAGTGCGCGCTGTTGGCACTACGTTCATTGGTAGTGAGTGTATCGAGTGACGCATTTGGTCGTGACAGTCAGCTCCATGCGCACGCAAGGACACGGCTGACAGTCACACACCCATGAGAAATTGAGAGTGGCGAAGCACAAGCTGCTGGCAACACACACTGTAGTCCGATTGCTGCTGCAGGTGGTGGGGCTTCTACTGCTGCCGCAGATGCTGCTGGCACATGACCCAGCAGTCTGATCAATGGTGCGAGCACTGCTGTCTCGAGCCACGATTCACTCACTCCTCTCGCCTCCTTCTTCTATCTCCACAAACACACATAGACATAGACAACACACAACACAACACAATGGCGCGCTGGTGTCATGCAGCCGCAGTGTCGACGCCAAGCTCGCGACAGAACTCGGCTTCCATGCGCTTGAAGACTTCGTCGTCAATTGCGCTGGCACCGCTGCCGGCTGTCGCTGCAGCGTCGCTGCCCACGGTCTTGGTCGCAGACACTCCGCCTGGCGCAGCTCCACTGTTATTGCTGCCGCTGTTGTTGGTGTTGCCACTACCGTTGTCATCGCGCGCACTGCCGCCTTGCATGATGCGTGTCGAGAGCTGCTGATTCGTCGCGGCGCCGCCGCTGCTGCGGATCGCCTTCATGCGCTCGCTCTCGCGCGTGAAGTACGCCTCCATGGCTTGCCGCTCGCCGCTCGTTGCGCGCGAGAGCGTGCGCGGGATCTCCATGATGTGCAGGTTCCCGATCTGGTCGCCGATCGCGACGAGCTGCTGCTTGACGTGGATACTCGCGCTCGCGGCGCTAGCACCTTGCTGGCCACCGCCGCTGCTGTTTGCGCCAGTACCGCCTGCACCACCGCCTGCACCACCGCTGGTCTTGCCGAGCGCTGCGCTCTTTCCAGCTGCGTTCACTGCCACTGTGCCGCCACCTGTACTGCCATTCACGCCGCTGCCCACACTCGTGGCAGCTGTCACGACCGGACGGAACTCAATGGACGTGAGCGCGCAGGCAGTGACGCCGACCGTGAGACTCGCGCGGTGCGACTGGTCCATAAAGTCCCAGACCTCGAGCACGCCGTCCGACTTGCCGACAAAGAGCACGCCTGGACGCGTGGGCGAGAACGCGGCGCACGTGATCGTCGCGAGCGAGAGCGGCGAGAGCAAGATCGGGCCGTTCGCGTCGCTCGCTTTGTGCTGCGAGACGTTCCAGACGTGGAACGTCGACTCGCTCGCCGTCACGAAGATCGACGGGAAGAACGGCGACGGACAGAGACTGACGATCGGGCGAAAGTGGTCGCGGCAGATCCACTGGACGTACTCGACGCCGTCGCCACTGCCGCCGCTACCGCCGCTGTCGTCGTCGTCACGCGCTGCAACGCCTCGACTGCCTGCGTCGCTAGACGCTTTCGTCGCTGCAGCGTGCGGGCGCCAGTCTGCGTACACGAACTCGCCCTCTTCCGTACCGCAGTAGAAGCGACTCGAGAAGAGCTGACCGGCGCCGCCCGAGTCCTCTTTCTGTCGCTCGAAGCGGAAGCACTTGAGTCCGAGCTCGCCCGAGCTCTCGACTTTCGTGAGTGCGATCGAGTAGATCGGGATGAAGTGCACTTCTGGCGGCGCGTCCTTCGCCGCGCTCTTGTCCACCTTTGTGCGCGTGATGCCGCGGTACTTGGGGTCTTTGAAGCGCAGGTCCCAGAAGCTCACTTGCCCGTCGCCGGCAATTGTCACGAACTGGTTCACGTTCGAATCTGTCGCTGGCACGAGGTGGCCGCGGTTGTTCACCTCCATACCGGCTGGTAGCCAGAGCAAGTCTGCGACTGGACGTCGGTGGCTCGCGTCAATGTACGACACGTACGTCGGCTTGACTGGCGGGAGCTGCTTTGGCGAGTCGTCGTGGTGCATCGGCGCTTTCGACGACGACGACGATGCAGATGTGGTCGACGCCGACGCCGCGCTCTTGGCGGTCTTGCCTTTCGAAATGACGTGCTCGGCTTTCGAGAAGTCCCAGACGAGCACTTGGCCGTTGTAGAGCCCGCCGGCGATGATGTGCGGCTGCGTCGGGTTGAACCGGAGCGTGAGGACGTCCTGCGGCGCCTCGAGCATGAGCTGCGGGTGGATGAGGTCGACGAAGTTCCAGATGAGGATGAACGAGCTGTCGACCTTGTCGAGCAAGTCGAGGCGGCGCGCAAAGTTGACGCTCGCAGCCGCGGCGACCGCGACGACGCCGTTCTTCTTTGGGTGCCAGTCGATCGCCGGCAGCGTCTTGTTCTTGCTGTACACGAGGTCCGTGAAGCTCCGGAGCTCCTTGATCGCGTTCTCGCTCTTGTTCGACAGCGTCGGGTCCTCTTCGTTGAGCTCCGCGAACGGGTCGCGGAAGATGTCGAGCGTCTCGTTCTGCTGCAGCGCTTGCTCGACGAGCGGGAGCATGCGCTCGAGGAACGCGTGCATGCCTTCGCTGTCCATCTCGCGCTGCCGCTGCGCCGCGTCCATCACGATCGGCTCGTACTGCAGCGCGCTGTTGATCGACCGGAACCAGCTCGTCTGCGTCGAGTTGTCCACGAGCTCGGGGATGCCCTGGAGACCGATGTCCTGCTCCAGGCGCGTGAGTTCGTAGTTTGGGTCCTTGTGCTGGCGCCACTCGACAAAGCCTAGGGGCAATGAGAGACACAGGCAGGAGCAGCACAGTGTCGAGTGCAAGACAGGACAAGGGTGTGTCACCGTCATCGTATGCGTGTCAGCACTACGCTCGCAGTCTCAATATCAAGGACGACAGACTGCGCGAGTGCGTCTAAGCGTCCACACGTGTACGAGAACGATAGAGGGAATGGTGATGGTGGTGGCAACGTACACTGGTCGGCGTCGCGGTCGCTGAACTTGCAGTCGGCGTTGAACTCGTCCGACATCTTGGTCAGCGACAGCTTGATCTGCGCGGCGCCAGAGCAGACGAACGAGCCGAGCGCACGTGTGAGCGTGAGCGTGAGTGTGTGAGGCAACATGGGAGCACAAGAGCCAGCAGTAGTGTGCGGAATGCACCATAGCGCATACAGCACGACACACCACACACCATACAAAGTGCAAGCAAAGCACACCAACGCCGACGTACGAGCGGACGGCTGCTGACGATGCTGAGCGCGTCGACCTCGTCGCGCGTCTCTTTGGTCGACGACGAGACCCACGCGCGCGCGAGCATCGGGCGGTCTTCGTACACAACCGACGCGAGGTCGTCGTCGCCATTGTCGCCGCTCGCGGCTTTGGCTTGCGCAGCGAGCTCGTCGAGGCGCTCGCGCTCGCGCTGGGCGAGGAGCTCCACTTGCGCTTCGTACGCCTTGCGCGTGAGGCACACGAGCCAGTTCTCGCCGTAGACCTCGAGCGGGTCGGCGACAATGAGCAAGTCGTCGCCCTGGAGCTTCTGCGACGTACGTGTGCGCACACACAAGAGACAAAGACAACGCGTGCGTGAGGCACAGAGCATCCAGATACAAGCGTTGTGTGTGAGTACATGGCACCAGACGAGCGCACTCGGAGAAGAGAGAGACGACGCACCGCGATCTCGTTGCGGAACTCGTGGAACGGACACATGAAGCCCACTTGGCTGATCTGCTGCAGGATCTCGGTCTTGCTGAACGTGCGCGACGCCACGGTCTCGCGCAGTCCGCTCCCAGTCTTGAGGCCCAGGGTGTCCATCTCGCGCATCGAGATCATCATTGCGCGCGTGCCCTCGGGCGGCGGCAGCTTCTCAGTCGCAGTGCTCATCGAGACTCAGGGCGGTCGAGCGTGTTGATGTGTGTGTGTGTCAATGTGTCGATGTGCGGGGGAGCACGAGAGCGAGCAAGCGAACGTGTGTGCAGACGAATGAGTGAATGATCACGAGCTCTCGATGCAGCGGTCGACTGTGCTGCTTTGCGTCGATCGGATCCGCTCTCTGCTCTGCACTCGTTGCGTTTGCGCTTTGGATGAAGATATGGTCTGCACGACATCACCACACGCACACATACAACATTGAGACTCGGATCGGCGCGACGGTTCATCGAGACAGCGCTGAAGCGTCGGCGCACACATTGTGCTGTGTGTGTATCTGCTTGCTGCTGCTGCGAGGGTGTATGATCGACGACAACAATGACTGTGTCAATGCAAGTGTAGTCGTGTGTGTAGTAGTTGCTTGTGAGGAGTGAGCACGTTGTCGAGCTGTGCCTGAAGACTGAAGACGATACCGACGTCGATCGGGTCAAGTCGTAGTGATTGTTTGGATCGAAAGTGGCTGTGCTGGTCACCACTTGGAGTTAGTATGTCGAGGCAGATCCACTTGTGTTGGGTATGAAGAGTGACCAAGCAGAATCTGAGTCACAAAGGGTGTTATGTTCCGATAGTGAAGAAAGCGACGAAATCAGCGTCGATGACGAGTGAATCTCGATTGTCTGCGTCACGATCTCTCGCTTTCTTCACGCTCGCGAACGCATGAGTTGTCGTGTCGTTTGTCGGACAAATCATGTCGCACAACATCTTGGTGAATGAATGAATGAGGACAATCTGAAGCACTGAAGATCTGTGCGTCTCGGACGCAGTGAGCGCGGACAGTGGTGTCACGCAACGACACCACCACCTCGAAGCACACCTCGACGCCGAGCAGCACCAAGGTTATGAGCTCGAGCTCGGTCGTCGACGAGCGCCGCATGCATTGACGAGCCCTGCGCGCAGTGAGTGATCTGAGAGATCAGATTCGATTCGAGTGCGTGTTTATCGTGAAAAGTCCGACTACCTCGTTGTGCTCGTCGTCGTTGTCAACAGACGCGAGTAACAAGTCAGAGAGCGAGCGCTAGTGCGGTTGGCGAGATGGTTTTGTTTCAGCGTTGGTTGTGTTCGTGTGCATTGTGCGTTGTGCGTTGCGCGCGTTCGTCTCGAGTCACTCGAGGACTTTTGTTCTGTCCAAACCATATTTTGTACTACACTTTTCGGCATCGTCAAAACAAAACGCTCGCCAACATCGACTTGCGAACACTTGAATAGCTCACTTGATTCGAATCATACTGGACGCTTGTATTGCACACACGACAACGAAAAGTCCGACAGAATGTGCGCTTGTTTTTGCGGCGCTTTTCGAAACATGACAGCTCGCGGGCTCGCGCAGGCTGTTTCAAAGACTCGCGAGCGATGACGCGCCGCATACAAATCCCAAGTCCATGCGGTCGCGCCATCTGCATACAAACTCCCAGTCACGCTCGCTGACTGAATGAATCCAGCAATCGCCACACAGCTGTTTGTCTGTTTGTTTGTGTGAGGGCTCCAAGCAGCAGAGCGGCGCCACTCGGTCTCGAGTCTCGCGTCGAGCGCTCCCATTCGAGCAGCAGCTCATATCGCAATCCGCCGCCCAGCGCTCAAGCAGACCTCGACTCCTCTCGTCGTCTCGTTTCGCCGTCGCCGCACACGCACACACGACTAGCACTTTCGGTACGCATCTACATGACGCCCTTGAGCTCATCCATGTGTCTTGCGTTGTGTCTTGTGTGTGGGCATAAGGCGGCTACTCTCGCTGCTTGTGATGCACATACACACACGTGTGAGCGAATGGATGGACGCATGCGCACATATATACACACATGTGTGCACATGCCCTCTCCTCTCTCCACACACTCGCTGTTGTGCGCGACAATCGCAGCCACGAGCGAACGCACTTGTGTCTGTCGCACACACGAGTCGTCGCCAGCCAACTGACGCGACTGCGTTCTTCTCTCTTGTTCGCTCGTATCTACAGCTTCCCCCACTCTTTCTCCCTCTTTCTTCCCCAAGCATCCACTATGGCTGGCGCAATCGGACTCCGTCAGCAAGGCGTCGAGTACGTCTCTCACTCTCTCTCTTGCATCACAAGGCACTACTAGCTATCCACCACCATTAGGACCTCCTCTAACAGCTAACACCTACTGTTGCTATTGCTGTTGTTCCTCGCGTCGCTGCGCACGACCACAGACTCGACAGCATCATGCGCAGCACTGACGGTGTGACGCGCAAGACCAAGATCGTGTGCACGATCGGCCCATCGTGCTGGTCGCAGGAGAAGCTCGGCGAGCTCATTGACGCCGGCATGAACGTCGCGCGCCTCAACTTTTCGCACGGCGACCACGCGACGCACGGCGAGACGCTCAGCCGTCTCCGCGGCGCGCTTGCGAGCCGATCGCACAAGAACGTGCGTACTCTCTCTCTTTCTCTCTTGCTCTCTCTCTCTTTCTCTCTTGCTCTCTCTCTCTTTCTGGCTATAAAGCACTAGGAGCTACAGTCACACTGACGCTCTTGTCTGCTGCTCTTGTGGCTGCAACAGGTCGCTGTGATGCTCGACACAAAGGGCCCGGAGATTCGCACGGGCTTCCTCCAGGACCACGCGAACGTGACGATCACAAAGGGCAGCACCGTCGAGCTCACGACGGACTACGACTTTATCGGCGACGCGACGAAGATCGCTGTGTCGTACCCAGAGCTCCCGCAGTCGGTCGTCGTCGGCGGCACGGTCCTCGTTGCAGACGGCTCGCTCGTGCTCAAGATCCTCGAAGTCCACGACACGTATATCATTGTACGTCCATCTGAGCCGAGCCGTATGGACCATCACTCACGACTCACGTACTGACACACACATTTGTATCTGATTCTGTCTTTTTGTATCGGATTATATCCAGACGCGCGCTGAGAACACGGCAGTCATTGGCGAGCGCAAGAACATGAACTTGCCTGGCGCAAAGGTCATGCTCCCGACGCTCACGGCCAAGGACGAAGACGACTTGATCAACTTTGGTCTTGTCCAGGGCGTCGACCTCATCGCTGCGTCGTTCGTGCGCACGGGTCAGGACATTGACAACATCCGCAAGGTCCTCGGTCCGCGCGGCCGTGCGATCAAGATCATTGCGAAGATCGAGAGCCAGGAGGGTCTGGAGAACTACGACGAGATCCTCGAGCGCACGGACGGCATCATGGTCGCGCGTGGCGACTTGGGCATGGAGATCCCGCCAGAGAAGGTCTTTTTGGCGCAGAAGATGATGATCCGCAAGGCCAACATCGCCGGCAAGCCCGTCGTGACCGCGACGCAGATGCTCGAGTCGATGATCAAGTCGCCGCGTCCAACGCGTGCCGAGTGCACGGACGTTGCAAACGCAGTGCTCGACGGCGCGGACTCGGTCATGCTCTCGGGTGAGACGGCGAACGGCGAGTACCCGATCGAAGCGGTGCAGATGATGAGCAAGATCTGCGTGCAGGCGGAAGGCGCGATCCACTACGACGAGCTCTACCAAGCGCTGCGCAACAGCGTGCTCGAGAGCGCCGGCGCGATGAGCACGCAAGAGGCGATTGCGTCGTCGGCTGTCAAGACCGCGATCGACATCAACGCCAAGATGATCGTCGTGCTCACGGAGACGGGCACGACGGCGCGCTTGATCGCCAAGTACCGTCCGTCGCAGCCGATTCTTGTGCTCACGGCGCTCGGTGAGACCGCGCGTCAGGCCGAAGGGACGTACAAGGGCACGACGGCGCGCGTCATGGGCTCGATGATCGGCACGGACTCGATTCTGTACCGCGCCACGGACCTCGGCAAGCACTATGGCTGGATCGAGAAGGGCGACACGGTCGTAGCGATCCACGGCATGCAGGAGGCGCGCTCGGGCTCGACAAATATGCTCAAGGTGCTCATTGTCGAGTAAGCGATCGCCTGCGCACGTCGCCGTGTGTTGACGAGCCATGGACGCAGCGTCACGCGCTCGAGTGAATGAATGAACTGAACAAACGCATGTCGAGTCGTCCGTCGTTGTCGTTGTCGATGAGCTCGTGTACGCATGAAGCGCTAGAGGTCGTCGCGCCAGTACCTGCGAGGCGCCAGGACATAGGTCAGAGTGAGCATGCGCATGAGAGACGTAGGTTGGAGTGGCGACGGCGACGCACTTTTCAAAGATCGCGTCGAGCGCTGGAGACGACGGCGACGATGAGTGTGAAAGTGCGTGGCGCTGCGGCGGCCGATGCGACGATGTCGACGTCGTACGATGGCTGCTGCTACGTCGTGGCGACGATGGTTGCATGTCGTTCGACGATGGCGGCGACGTCGAGGGAACTCGTCGTGGACTCGGACGAGACTCGCGGACGAGCTGCTGCTGCTGCTGTTGACGATGGACCTGCAGCAGTTCATGGCGAAGACTCGCTGGCGTCGCGTGCGGATGCGCGAGCAAGAGCGCGCGCACAGCGTCTTTGCCGACGAGCTCGACGATGAACTGCAGGAGCGCGCGCTCGCGCATCGACATTGTGGCTGCTTCATCACGATGGCTGCTGCGCTGCACCGCCTCTGCGACAGAGGACGACGGACGCGCAGTGGTAGTTGTGTGCGACGTCGCGAGCGCGTGCTGGAGCCGCACGACCTCTTGTTTGCTCGCTGCGAGCTGGTCCTTGCAGCGCTGGAGCTGCTCGCTCTGCGCGACTTCGCGAGCGCGCGTCGCAGCGAGTTGCTCGCGCAGCACGGCGTTCTCTCGTCGCCACGCTTCCTCGCTCTACACAGCGTGGCAGTGGATAGAGGGCAAAGTGTGTGAGGCGTGCGTGCGCTTGGATGGCACCAGTCGATGAACAAACGACGAGGTCGAACAAGCTCAGTGCAAGACGCGATGACGCACCTCGGCGCTCGACTCTTCGAGGTCGTGCAGCTGCTCCAAGAGCCTCGCTGTGTCGTTGGTCCGGCGAGCGTCGAGACGAGCACCACTGTCGCCATTGTCACCATCAGACGCATCGTCGTCTTCGTTCGGCGCCTCGATCTCTGCTTCGTCCGCATTGGTGTCGTCGCGTTGGTCTCGATCGCATGCAGCAGACTCGGCGAGTCGCTTCGAGAGCTCTTGGCGAAGTCCGCGCGCAAACTCGCTCTCGTATCGGCTGTCAGGGCTCTCACTGTCGATAGAGACACACTTCTCGGGGCTCGACGTGGTTGATGACGACGACACTGCTGTTGTTGCATCGCGATGCGATGGTGGTGATGGCAGTGCTAGCGACGATGCCTTTGAGTTGGAGATGGAGCGTCCGCTCACTACAGCCGCGCGTTCGCTGATCGTCGCTGGCGATGGCAAGACAGCGTTCGGTGCTGCTGGCGCGACAGACGCCACTTTGTCGCGAGTGATCTTGATCCGGTGCATCGTGTGTGTGTGTAAAGTGTCGTTGCGCTCGCTGCTGTAGCCACTTGTGCGTGCGTGCGTGCGTGGCGCTCGTGTTGTGCCAGTGACGACTCGGCTTTGGAGTCGAGTGGTTGGAGATAGCGAACGCTGCTATATCGAACTCCGGCGCTCACTTCAGCTATCTCCAATGGCGTTGTAGTCCAAAGTCGAGAGTCTGTGGCTGTGTGTGACGTTGACCAGACTCACACAACACCACACACGACGGAGAGAGACTGACGCACGAACGCATTGTACATTGACATGGTGGACTCACTCACTCACTCGTGGAGGTCTCTTGATTGCTACTAGCTCTCGCACGCTCGACTGCGTTGGCTCTGGCAGGTGTCGCCTTACTCCTGCGGGTGGTGGATCTCAATGAAGCCCATGTACATGGCGCCACCAATGGGGCCACCGATGAGCGGGGCGACGATCGGGATCCAGAAGTAGTAGTCACGGAGCGTAAACACCTTCGAGCCCCAGCCGGCGAGCGACGAGAAGAGGCGAGGACCAAAGTCACGCGCCGGGTTGATCGCGTAGCCAGAGTTCATGCCGAACGCCATGCCAATGCCGACAACCAAGATCGCGACCGCCATCGGTCCCGTGAACGCGCTCGCCGGCTTGTTCTTTTGGTCGCCGATCGCAAAGATACCGGCAAGCAGGATCGCCGTCGCAACGACTTCGGTTAGGAACGCCGTGTAGTTGGACACGATCGGGCTCGGGTACGTCGCGAACACGCCCTGTGTCGTCTCGCGGTCTGGGTCCACGTGGTTAAAGTACGGGTAGTACACGATGTACACGATGAACGCACCGAAGAACGCGCCGAGGACCTGCGCGACGATGTAGCCCGGGACCTTGCGCCACTCGAAGCGCTTGAACAGCGCGAGCGTCGTGGTCACGACCGGGTTCAGGTGTGCGCCAGAGACGCCGCCAGAGAAGTGGATACCAAAGAGCACCGCGATCCCCCAGCACAACGAGATGTGCGTGTAGTCGCCGTTGCCGCCCTTGCCGAGCACGACCTGCGCCACGACACCGTCGCCGAACGCGATCATGATCGCCGTGCCGATGAACTCGGCGAGACACTCGCGCAGGTGCGACGACTTGACCGCGAACGCCGATGGTGCCTTGACGGCTTCGACCAGGGACACGCGAGCGTCTTCCGGCAGGTGGCTGTAGCCGTTCTCCGTCTTGTCCACGAGCATGTCCTTCGACATGGTGCTGCGAGAGTCTTGGTGGTGGGTGGTGCCTTACGAGACGGTGGCTTGGACTGCCTGACTGGGGCGATGCAAATCGGAAAGTGAGCGCTCGAGACTGCGAGATCGAGCTCGAGCTCGAGCGCGCGGGACCAACAGGTTCGAGGCTGTGTCAATCAGTGCGTTGTGCCGCTTCAGACTGGCGCACACACGCTCGCCTCGACGCCCTCGGCTTGCTCAGCACAACTCAGTGACGATTTGAGCGCTGCGTCCACGAGACTGGGCATGAACCCGTCGTCCTCCATCTGCAAGTGCGGCTGGCGCGGTGTAACCCCGCCGCTGTCAATGCTGTCAACGCCGAGATCGACGCTGCGTGCACGCCATGGAGCGCGCAACAACTGGCGAGGCGTGGGTCGAGTTGGTTCAGAACTGCACGACGAGCTCCCACCGCGCGCAAGACGAGAGATCGAGCGCACCGATGTGGCGCTTCACACACCGAGGCAACGACCGAGCTGCTACGAGACAGGGCAAGGACGCTCTCGAGCACAGGTGCTGAGGACTGGCATCGACACCACACTCACAGAGGCTCGAGAGGCTCGACGTGCGCGAACAGCAAGCGTGCTGCCGTGACGCACGCACGCTCTCTTGCTCCTTGTCTTGATTCGTGCCTGCCAGCACAAGTTCAGCCCGATCCTGCAGTGCGCTGTCGGATGGCGGCGATCGCGCCAAAATCCACTCGACCACACCTCATCCATCGCCTCGCCTCGCGATCTCGTCGTTGCCTTCGCCTCGATGTGCGCGCACTCGGTACAAGTGCCATGAGTGACTCGCGTCATGAGCGCAGTGACAACAAAGTCGATGCGATCCGATACAGACGCATCAGTCCTTACAACTTGGTACCTTGTCGATCAGTACACGACACGTTCTGATCAGGACGCGAGTCACTCGATCATGAAGCGACGTCAGACGCAGAGGGGCGAGGAGTGAGATCAAAGCGCATCAGAGCTGGAGCATGAAGGCGACGACGTAGGTGTAAACTCGAACAGTGCGGTGCTAGCGCATCCAAGTGAGCAAGCGACTTGATGAACGACGTTGCATCATTCGATGCGCGCGCGACTGCGTACGTCGTGTGTTGTGTGCGTTCAACCACAGAGAGAGAGAACGCGCATGTGGTGTGTACGTGGCGTCGATTGCTCAAGCGCATCTCACAACAGCACTAAGAACTGAAGCATTTGGCGCTTGGACTCGATCGTGGCAACCAGGATCTGCCAGTAGCATGTGCTTCACATCAACCACGCTACTCGCTTGCTCGCTCTGCTCGAACTTGCTTGCTCCGCATCATGAGAGCGATCGATCGCCGCCCATCGTCGCGCTTCGTTCCTTCATGTGTGTTGTGTGTGTGTCCAAAGCAACCGACTTTGCTGCGTTAGTGACATCGAGAAGAAGAGAGGCGGGATGTATAGATAGCGCCTTGTGAGCGTTCGTTCACTCGAGTCGACTCGATCGCTCTCTCGAGACAACGTCTGCGGTGGCTGGCTGTCCGTGCGCTCGACGAGCTTTTGCTGTCACTACGGCTCGAAGGACACATCACTTGAGCTAGACGTGTGTGTGCTCGCGACGTGTTGTCAGCGCGGTTGTCTGCCGCTCCAGTAGACTGCTATAACCCCACGGCTTTGAATGACGCTGTGCTCACACGCTCGTTAGTCCGGAGTCGCTCTCGACTTCACACACACACGCACACCAAGGCGTCAGACGCACACGTCGGCAACCAACTACACAAACGACACGAAGCAGCGCAGGCGCTCGAGCCGACATCCGCACATCCACACACATCCACAACAACAACAACAGCAACAACAGGCTTGATGGCGTCAAAAGTCGACAAGCAGGCGACGAGCCGTTCCACTGCTGCTGCTGCGACTCCTGCTGTGTTGACGACCGGAGATGCATCAGCAGACACAAACGCGAGCAATGTCCAGCTCAGCGTGCTCCTCGTGCAAGCCGAAGCGCTCGAAGAAGACGAAGCGATCCGGTCCGAGCTCAAGCGACTCGGGTTCCGCGTCAAGCACCAAGCACTCGCGTACCTCTCGAAAGACGACGCGACGCACTTTGTCTACCGCGTGTGCGACCCAGCGAGCGCTTTGTATCAGCAGCACACAAACCTGCTCGGTTCCGACTCGGACTCGGAGGCATCCGACCGAGTGTCAGCATCCGACACGGAGCCACCATCTCCAGCCACTTCTGCCAGTGGCAATGGCCACTCGCTCGCTCTGACCTCGACGAGCTCTCTTCGCGACAAGCTCACGACGCCACGAGTCGAGCTCGATCCAGTCACTCCAGCTGCTCGAGCTCACGACGGCGAGAGTCTCCAAGGTGCTGTCTGTGCGCTCGCGAGGTACGCTTTGCTTGCGTTGCTTGCACGAGTGCGAGTGCGACTCTCACTCTCACGCTCAAACACTCAAGCTCGCAGTCTCACACATGCTGACTCTGCCTGCTCACTCTCACTCGGTTGTCTGCTGCGTCTGCTCGCTTTGACATCGACTGATGCATGTGTGTCATGGCACCAGCGGTCCTGTGCTCGTGCTCGCAGTCGAGAAAACGAACGCGGTGAGCGACCTGCTCGAGCTCGTTGGACCGGCCGACCCAGACCTCTGGACTGCCAGTGCGACTGCAACGGCATCGCAGAGCTTGCGCGCGCGCTTTGGCAAGAGCCGCGAGGCGCTCGGTGTGCGCTGCAGTCGGCAGGAAGCGACCGTCGCGCTCGAGCTCGAGTTCCTGCTTGCGTGTGCGGCGCCAGGTCGTGAGCACCGCGTGCTGCAGAGCCACAATGGCGCGCACAGCAAGTCGGCGTCTGCAGCTGAAGCGAGAGCGTCTGCAGTTGTGACCAGGCCAGCGCCACACACCAAGAGCGCAGATGTGGACTTGTGCCAGCTCCTCGACTTCCTCTTCCCGCGCCACGTGCAACACCCGAACTCGGCCGGTCGCCTCTTTGTCTTTGGACTCTACGGCCCGCTCGACGCGAACGCGCGCCTGCGCAGCGGCGAGAAGGGGCTGCACGTCGTGACGGACCGAGAGCTCGCGACGATGTCGGCGCGCATGGAGCGCGAGGATATCCTCTCCGTCTACCGCATGTGCTCGTTGTCGCAGACTGAGGAAGAGGAGGTGCTCGCGCAGGTCGACGCCATGCTCAAGAGCTTCCCGCAGTACACGCCGCGCGACATCACCGCGCTGTTTCGCGACTTGCCGTCCGTGTCGGCGTCGATGCCATCGTCATCATCACCATCGAGCAGCGATGCGCGCGTCCTGAGCTTCCACGCGATGCAAGAGTACGTGTCGTCGCGAGCACTGCCGCTTTCGGTGGTTGTTGCTGCTACGCTAGGAGTGTGACAGCAGACATTCGTGTACTGACGCCGTTGTCGCTGTTGTTGTTGTTGTCGTGACGCTGCTGCTGTGACGCTGTCACTGCTCGCTTGGTCACACCAACATTGGCATCCACATCCACACGCTTGACACGCGACAGAGCGATCATGACCGAGCGCTGTCGACGCGTCGCGTGCATGAAAGAGCGCGTGCATCCGGCCCTGGCGCCGCCGATCCAGAACAAGTTCCGGCGCACGCTCACGCGCATCATGAAGACTGTGGACGAGGTCGCGCCGCCAAGCTTCTTCCTCGCCGACACGGGCTTGACCGGCGCCGAGAACGCCACGCTCGTGTCGCGGCTCCTGAGCAACCACGCGTTCGAGATGTGCCACCTCGACGACGGCAACGCGCCTGCGCTCACACAAAATGTGCGGCTGCTGCGCGAGCTTGTGCGGCCCGAGAGCGACGCGCGCGAGCCGTGGAACAGCAACTGCCAGCACGCGCAGCAGCAGCGGCGCAAGTGATCAGCGTTGAGGTGAATGGATGGATGAATAGACTTCTGACGACCAACAAGTGACCTGCTGCTCGACAGTGGTGCATCGCCACTGCCGATTCTCAACAACAAGTATAGCAACAACTCCAACTGCACATCGTGCATCCGTCTATTCGCTTCTCACTCTCTGTTCGCACTCGGTGCATCCGCTCACAGCGTCCTCTGGTCACGTCATGTCTCGCTGGTTCCACACACACACACACTGCAGACTGACAAGCAAGGCACTCAAGCACTCAAGTAGACAAGCACTCACGCACGACAGCAAGTAGTCAAGCACTCAAGTAGACAAGCACTCAGGTAGGACAGCAAGCAAGAAAGCAGCTATGGACGCGTGACAGTCAGTCAGTCAGTCAGATAGACTCTATCCTATCGCCTTATGCACAACCCTGCTCGGCTCTATGACTCTACGACGACGCCGCCGCTGTGGCTGCTGCTTTGCGCTTCTTGTTCTTCTTGCCACCAACGCCGCCGCCGTTTGCGAGTCCTGGCGCCGCGGCGATCTCCTGCACAAAGCCCGTGCGCTCGTCATCGAGCTGGCGCTTCAAGTACTTCATGCCCGCGACGTTGAAGCCGATGCGGTTCTTCTTGTCCACGAGCTGCTGGCGCAGGCGCTGCCACAACAGCTCGAGCGCATTGAACAAGTGCTTGCGCTGGCAGATCGCCGTGTGGTGGAGCTTGAGCAAGTAGAGCAGCACGTTGCAGCAAAACTCGACCTCCAAGTGGCTCGAGATGAGCTGCAGCAGCAGCGTAATGAGCTTCTCGACGTACTCGAACGGCAAGACGATCAGCGCCTCCTCCATCTCGTGCGGACGGATGCGCCGGAGCGCATTCAAGAGGTACTTGAGCGGCGCGTAGCCCAAGAGCAGGATGTTGGGCGTGCGCGGCGCGAGTGCGATCGTCGCCGGCTTCTTTGCATCTTTACTCGCCGCTGCGGTGGCTTCGGCCTCTTTGAGCTTCTTCGCCTTGAGCTTCTCGTACTCGGCGATCGCAATGAGCTCTGCGTCGGCAAGCTCGATCGCCTCCATCAAGCTCTCGCCAGCTTTCACAGACTCGATCGTGCGCTTCGCTGCAGACGCAGACGACCCGCCTGCAGCATCGTCGTCGTCGCCGTCACCCTTTTCTTTGCCGAGCGCCGGCGCGTCACGGTTCGCGTTGTTCGCGAGCTCGTCTTCAAAGAGCTGCTCCATCTCTTTCTCGCGCTCCTCTTCGATGAACACTTGGTCCTCCGTCCGGACGTACTTGACGATCGACCGGTCCTGCGAGCAGCTCACGACAAAGCTCCCGTCTGTGCTCACGGCGAGACCCCAGACTTCACCAAAGTGCTGCTGGTCAATCTTGAGGATGCGCTCAAAGTGGTCACCGTCCCAGTAGCACACGCTCTTGTCCTTGGACGCCGTAAAGAAGTAGTGCGTCTTGTACACAAAGCGCACGGCCATGATGCTGTCCTGGTGCGCAAAGATCGACTTGTGGCAGTCGCCAAAGTCGAGGCCCCAGAGCTTGACGTTCTTGTCCGCAGACGCTGTGGCGATCATGAGGTCGTCCGACGAGATGTCCATCGACATGACCGGGAGCTTGTGGCCGTACAGACTCACAAAGAACTTGAGCGAGTCGTCGTGGAAGACCTTGACCGTGCAGTCGAGCAGCGCAACGGCAACGACGAGCTTCTTGGCGTCCTTCGTGTTGCTAAAGCGCACGCACAACACGTCGTCCGACATCTTGAGCAGCCGCGCGTGGCTCAATCCGAGGCGCAAGCCGTCCGTGCCGTCGATCCGGTGCATCTCAAAGTCCCAAAAGTTCACGTGCTGGTCCGCGCCGCCCGTGACAATGCCCTTGCCATCGGGTCGCACGTCGATCGACCACACCGCGCTGCCGTTGTGCGCGCTCGCCTCTTTCCAGATGCACTCGCCCGAGTTCAAGTCAAAGAGCAGGAGCTCGCCCGTCTTCGTCCCAACGACAACGTGCATGTTCCCTGGCGCAAACGCCGCCGAGAGTGCGAGGTGCACGCCGTCGTCGAGCGTCCGGATGCACTGCATCGACCGCGCGTTCCAGATCTTGACTGCCGAGTTCGAGAGCGAGAGCACGAGCTGGTCGTCCGAGCTGATCGCAACGAAGCGCACGTCCGAGCGGTGACCGCTGAGCGCAATCGCATGGGCCTTGGCGTACCGCGCGTCGACGTCAACTGCCGATGGCGAGAGCGTGTACGTCTCGATGCTGTTGTTCTGAAGACCGGCGAGGAGCGACGTCGTGCCGTTCTTCGCCACGTCAGGCGAGAACGCAAACGACTTGATCTTGTGCGACGACCGCACGACGCAGAGCAGCTCAAGCTCGTCTGTCGCTGAGTTGTCGAGCTCGTCGTCGTGCTCGTCGACTGGCGTCTTTTGGAGCTGCGCCTGCACAACCTGCTGCTGCTGCTGCTTCTTCTTGCTCGACGCGGCCGCAGCGGTGTCTGCTGCTTGCTTCTTCTTGGCCTTTTCGCGGCGGCGCTGCTCGCGACGCTGCTGCTTCTTCTTGATCTCGTCTTTCGACCGGAGCTTGTAGATCTCGATCGTCTTGCCGGCGCTCTGGACACCGACGAGGTCGCCCTTGACGTTGTACGCCACGCGCATCGCGCGGTCGTTGCTCTGGCGGTAGACGGCGCCGAGGAACTTGAGCACGTCGGTGCTGTCGTCTGTTACCGCAGCGGCGCTCGTGTCGCGGATGCTCCACACGCGCATCTGGTTGTCGGATGCGCCAGTGATGAGGCGGTCGCCGGACGGACTGACTGCGAGCGACCAGACTTCGTTGCGGTGCCCGACGCACGTCTGCACGCAGTGCTGCGTCTCGAGGCCCCAGACCTTGAGCAGCGTGTCCTTGGACGACGACACGAGCAGCGACTCGTGCGCAATGAACTGGAGCGCTGTCACGGCGTCTTTGTGGCCCTTGAGCCGGAACAAACCGGTCTGGCTCACGATGTCCCACACAATGATGTCCGTGTCGCGCGACCCGGACGCGAGGACCGAGCCGTCGGCTTTGTACACGAGCGTCTCGACCGCCGACTTGTGGCCGTCGAGCGTCACTTCGAGCGCGCCAGTGGCAAACTTGAACACGCGCACGACGCCAGTCGAGTAGCCGGCTGCGACGAACGCGCCATCGGGGCTGAGCGCGAGCGCCGTGACTTGGCCCGACTCGCCGCGCAGCTCGCGCACTTTGTTGCCCTGACGCACATTCCACACGACGACGTCCTTGAGCGCCGGCGCGATTGCGTACTTTCCGGTCTTGTCGTAGATCACATTGCCTTCGACTGCTGCGACGACGCCGAATGCGCAGTCGCGCTCGTAGCGCAAGTACGACTTGACCATCTCGTGAGTGCGTCTATGTGTCTAGTGTGTGTGCGTGCGTGGAGAGAGAGCGAGAGAGAGGAGGAGGAGGAGGAGGAGAGCGCGAGGCGGGACGCAGAGAGAGAGGAAGCGCTCGTCGTGGTCGTTGTCGTCAATCAGTTCCTGGTGCTCGCGACGTTTGAACTCGTTCCTTCGCGACCAGTGACTTTCAAAGCGAACCGAAATCGTTCAGTTAATGTCTCGCGACCTTATTTCGATGGTGACTGTTCACTATGCGTACAAATGCGAAGACAAAAGCATATATTTTTTCTAACATGTCATTGTACTACATAGCACACATTTGCAATAACAAAAAGAAGCATGTATATAATTGTGGTAACCAAATTAGCAAGATACCTACTAGTAAATTTTAGGTTACGGATGACTTACAAAAGCGAAGCTGGCATGCAATCTCTTGAATTTTGTATGAGAGAGTCAAACATCTCGAGCCACTTGGAGGTCGAGTTTTGCTGCAACGTGCTGCTCTACTTGCTCAAGCTCCACCACACGGCGATCTGCCAGCGCAAGCACTTGTTCAATGCGCTCGAGCTGTTGTGGCAGCGCCTGCGCCAGCAGCTCGTGGACAAGAAGAACCGCATCGGCTTCAACGTCGCGGGCATGAAGTACTTGAAGCGCCAGCTCGATGACGAGCGCACGGGCTTTGTGCAGGAGATCGCCGCGGCGCCAGGACTCGCAAACGGCGGCGGCGTTGGTGGCAAGAAGAACAAGAAGCGCAAAGCAGCAGCCACAGCGGCGGCGTCGTCGTAGAGTCATAGAGCCGAGCAGGGTTGTGCATAAGGCGATAGGATAGAGTCTATCTGACTGACTGACTGACTGTCACGCGTCCATAGCTGCTTTCTTGCTTGCTGTCCTACCTGAGTGCTTGTCTACTTGAGTGCTTGACTACTTGCTGTCGTGCGTGAGTGCTTGTCTACTTGAGTGCTTGAGTGCCTTGCTTGTCAGTCTGCAGTGTGTGTGTGTGTGGAACCAGCGAGACATGACGTGACCAGAGGACGCTGTGAGCGGATGCACCGAGTGCGAACAGAGAGTGAGAAGCGAATAGACGGATGCACGATGTGCAGTTGGAGTTGTTGCTATACTTGTTGTTGAGAATCGGCAGTGGCGATGCACCACTGTCGAGCAGCAGGTCACTTGTTGGTCGTCAGAAGTCTATTCATCCATCCATTCACCTCAACGCTGATCACTTGCGCCGCTGCTGCTGCGCGTGCTGGCAGTTGCTGTTCCACGGCTCGCGCGCGTCGCTCTCGGGCCGCACAAGCTCGCGCAGCAGCCGCACATTTTGTGTGAGCGCAGGCGCGTTGCCGTCGTCGAGGTGGCACATCTCGAACGCGTGGTTGCTCAGGAGCCGCGACACGAGCGTGGCGTTCTCGGCGCCGGTCAAGCCCGTGTCGGCGAGGAAGAAGCTTGGCGGCGCGACCTCGTCCACAGTCTTCATGATGCGCGTGAGCGTGCGCCGGAACTTGTTCTGGATCGGCGGCGCCAGGGCCGGATGCACGCGCTCTTTCATGCACGCGACGCGTCGACAGCGCTCGGTCATGATCGCTCTGTCGCGTGTCAAGCGTGTGGATGTGGATGCCAATGTTGGTGTGACCAAGCGAGCAGTGACAGCGTCACAGCAGCAGCGTCACGACAACAACAACAACAGCGACAACGGCGTCAGTACACGAATGTCTGCTGTCACACTCCTAGCGTAGCAGCAACAACCACCGAAAGCGGCAGTGCTCGCGACGACACGTACTCTTGCATCGCGTGGAAGCTCAGGACGCGCGCATCGCTGCTCGATGGTGATGATGACGATGGCATCGACGCCGACACGGACGGCAAGTCGCGAAACAGCGCGGTGATGTCGCGCGGCGTGTACTGCGGGAAGCTCTTGAGCATGGCGTCGACCTGCGCGAGCACCTCCTCTTCCTCAGTCTGCGACAACGAGCACATGCGGTAGACGGAGAGGATATCCTCGCGCTCCATGCGCGCCGACATCGTCGCGAGCTCTCGGTCCGTCACGACGTGCAGCCCCTTCTCGCCGCTGCGCAGGCGCGCGTTCGCGTCGAGCGGGCCGTAGAGTCCAAAGACAAAGAGGCGACCGGCCGAGTTCGGGTGTTGCACGTGGCGCGGGAAGAGGAAGTCGAGGAGCTGGCACAAGTCCACATCTGCGCTCTTGGTGTGTGGCGCTGGCCTGGTCACAACTGCAGACGCTCTCGCTTCAGCTGCAGACGCCGACTTGCTGTGCGCGCCATTGTGGCTCTGCAGCACGCGGTGCTCACGACCTGGCGCCGCACACGCAAGCAGGAACTCGAGCTCGAGCGCGACGGTCGCTTCCTGCCGACTGCAGCGCACACCGAGCGCCTCGCGGCTCTTGCCAAAGCGCGCGCGCAAGCTCTGCGATGCCGTTGCAGTCGCACTGGCAGTCCAGAGGTCTGGGTCGGCCGGTCCAACGAGCTCGAGCAGGTCGCTCACCGCGTTCGTTTTCTCGACTGCGAGCACGAGCACAGGACCGCTGGTGCCATGACACACATGCATCAGTCGATGTCAAAGCGAGCAGACGCAGCAGACAACCGAGTGAGAGTGAGCAGGCAGAGTCAGCATGTGTGAGACTGCGAGCTTGAGTGTTTGAGCGTGAGAGTGAGAGTCGCACTCGCACTCGTGCAAGCAACGCAAGCAAAGCGTACCTCGCGAGCGCACAGACAGCACCTTGGAGACTCTCGCCGTCGTGAGCTCGAGCAGCTGGAGTGACTGGATCGAGCTCGACTCGTGGCGTCGTGAGCTTGTCGCGAAGAGAGCTCGTCGAGGTCAGAGCGAGCGAGTGGCCATTGCCACTGGCAGAAGTGGCTGGAGATGGTGGCTCCGTGTCGGATGCTGACACTCGGTCGGATGCCTCCGAGTCCGAGTCGGAACCGAGCAGGTTTGTGTGCTGCTGATACAAAGCGCTCGCTGGGTCGCACACGCGGTAGACAAAGTGCGTCGCGTCGTCTTTCGAGAGGTACGCGAGTGCTTGGTGCTTGACGCGGAACCCGAGTCGCTTGAGCTCGGACCGGATCGCTTCGTCTTCTTCGAGCGCTTCGGCTTGCACGAGGAGCACGCTGAGCTGGACATTGCTCGCGTTTGTGTCTGCTGATGCATCTCCGGTCGTCAACACAGCAGGAGTCGCAGCAGCAGCAGTGGAACGGCTCGTCGCCTGCTTGTCGACTTTTGACGCCATCAAGCCTGTTGTTGCTGTTGTTGTTGTTGTGGATGTGTGTGGATGTGCGGATGTCGGCTCGAGCGCCTGCGCTGCTTCGTGTCGTTTGTGTAGTTGGTTGCCGACGTGTGCGTCTGACGCCTTGGTGTGCGTGTGTGTGTGAAGTCGAGAGCGACTCCGGACTAACGAGCGTGTGAGCACAGCGTCATTCAAAGCCGTGGGGTTATAGCAGTCTACTGGAGCGGCAGACAACCGCGCTGACAACACGTCGCGAGCACACACACGTCTAGCTCAAGTGATGTGTCCTTCGAGCCGTAGTGACAGCAAAAGCTCGTCGAGCGCACGGACAGCCAGCCACCGCAGACGTTGTCTCGAGAGAGCGATCGAGTCGACTCGAGTGAACGAACGCTCACAAGGCGCTATCTATACATCCCGCCTCTCTTCTTCTCGATGTCACTAACGCAGCAAAGTCGGTTGCTTTGGACACACACACAACACACATGAAGGAACGAAGCGCGACGATGGGCGGCGATCGATCGCTCTCATGATGCGGAGCAAGCAAGTTCGAGCAGAGCGAGCAAGCGAGTAGCGTGGTTGATGTGAAGCACATGCTACTGGCAGATCCTGGTTGCCACGATCGAGTCCAAGCGCCAAATGCTTCAGTTCTTAGTGCTGTTGTGAGATGCGCTTGAGCAATCGACGCCACGTACACACCACATGCGCGTTCTCTCTCTCTGTGGTTGAACGCACACAACACACGACGTACGCAGTCGTTTTGAACGCAGCACCTTGTGTAGCTATTCGCAGCTTTTAGTTTGTGACATGGCTACACCCAAGTGTCGTCACGACGACACAAAAGCGTGGTGATCCGCCTCATGCCTCGTGCTGCTGCATTGCTCGCGCTGCATTGCTCGCGTGTACGCTCTAGCACAGCGCGAGTCCACCACGCGCGCGCACACACCACGAAGGTGTCTGCACACGCATTGGCCCATATCCAAGGACTACACCACGCGCCAACAACAAGGACTTAAAAACGCGTGGTGTGTCTGTGCAATCCATTCGCGCATGTGTCCGTTGACACGACTTGCTCGCAGAGCGTTGCAGTTGTGTGGATCACACCGCGCGCGCACTCGCTCGCTCGAGCTCCTCACTTTCCAATTTCCATCGCTCCACGCAAGTCCAAGCAATCCAAGCTACCACGTCTACTCCAAGCCACCGAGTCCCTCGCCGCACCATGACGAAGGACATGCTCATGGACAAAGTCGAGAACGGCGGCTACAGCCAACTTCCAGACGACGGCCGCTTGTCCGGGTCCGTGAACGAAGTCATCGTCAAGGCGCCATCGGCGTTCGCGGTCAAGTCGGCGTACTTGCGCGAGTGCCTCGCCGAGTTCATCGGCACGACGATCTTCATTGCGTTTGGTGACGGCGTCATCGCGCAAGTCGTGCTCGGCAAGAACGGCAACGGCGACTACACGAACATCTCATTGTGCTGGGGGATCGGATTGTTTTTCGGTATCCACTTCTCCGGCGGCGTCTCTGGCGCGCACCTGAACCCGGCCGTGACGACGACGCTCGCGCTGTTCAACCGCTTCGAGTGGCGCAAGGTCCCGGGCTACATCGTCGCGCAGGTCCTCGGCGCGTTCTTCGGTGCGTTCATCGTGTACATCGTGTACTACCCGTACTTTAACCACGTGGACCCAGACCGCGAGACGACGCAAGGCGTGTTCGCGACGTACCCGAGCGCGGTTGTGTCGAACGGCACGGCGTTCTTGACGGAGCTGATCGGCACGGCGATCTTGCTTGCCGGCATCTTTGCGATCGGTGACCAGAAGAACAAGCCCGCGAGCGCGTACACGTCGCCAGCGGCGGTTGCGCTCCTCGTGGTCGGTGTCAGCATGGCGTTCGGCATGAACTCTGGCTTTGGGCTCAACCCGGCGCGTGACTTTGGTCCTCGTCTCTTCACGGCGCTCGCCGGCTGGGGCTCGAAGGTGTTCACGCTCCGCGACTACTACTTCTGGATCCCGATCGTCGGTCCGATCATTGGCGGTGCGATCGGCGGCGCCATGTACATGGGCTTTGTCGAGATCCACCACCCGCAGGGGTAAGGCGAACTATGTCGCGCAACAGTGCCAGCAGTGTCGTGAAAGTGAAGCGTACGAGGGCTCTCGATCGAGGTGATGTCAGAAGAGTGAGTGAGTGACTACTCCATTTCAATATACAATGCGTTCATGTGTCAGCGATCACTTCTCCTTCTTCTTCGCATCTCGACCCGACGACGACAGGTTGGTGGCTAAAGCTCTGGGCCAAGTCACTCTCTGACGTAGAGTGTGGACGTAGGCGCCATGATGAACAGTGGAGACTTGCAGTCCTCGGACTAGCGAACAGGCTTTGTGTAGAGCTAATCCCAGTGAGCCCACATCAGGACTAGCTCGACATATTCGCCTGATGCACGCACGCTAGCGCCTCCTCTCGATCGACTGCTCGCTGCATGCCGCAACGATAACGACGTAGTCGTGCGTGAGCTGCTCGCACAACATCCAGAGGTGATCGACGCACGTGGCGACCTGAACGCACCGGACATCACGGCGCTTGACAAAGGTGATACGCTGCTCGTTGCAGCGTGTCGGCACAAACAGCTCGCGCTCGTGGCGACGCTGCTGGATCTCGGTGCGAACGTGAACGCCACCACGACAGACGACAAGACTCCACTGCGCATCGCAGCAATCAACGGCATCTGTGATCTTGCCACCGAGTTGCTCAAGCGCGGCACAGATGTGACTATCTCCCACGATCAAGTAGCGACGTTGCTGCTCGCAGCAGCGCTGAAGGGCCACATCGACGTCATGTACGAGCTGCTGTCGCACGGCGCGCACATCATCTTTGCATTAAGGGCGGCTTCACGCCGCTGCATATCGCCTCTCAGTATGGCCAGCAAGACGCCATTGCATGGCTGCTCGCACACGGCGCGAGCGTGAACGCTGTCGAGTTGGGAGGCTTCATGCCGCTTCACATTGCAGCTCAAAATCTGCACCTCGTCGTCGAGCTCCTGCAGCACGATGCAAACGTACATGCAGTCACAGCGACCGGCATGACGCCGCTACACTTGGCAGTACGGATGTCCAGCCGACGCATTGTCAGAGCGCTGGTCAAACACGGCGCAAACATCGAAGCTGCGACGAACGAACACTGGCCGGCTCTGCACTTTGCTGCGCTCAATGACTCCACCGATACGCTGCTCGAGCTGCTCGAGCAAGGAGCACGTGTGGACGCGGCTGAAGCAGACGGCTAGACAGCGCTGCACTTTGCTGCTCAAGAAGGGCGTTGCGACATCGTGGCAGAGCTGCTCAGACGTGGTGCAAATGTAAACGCGCTCATAGTGCGAAGAGTCACACCGCTCGCTGTCGCTGCATCACATGGCCGCATAGACATCGTGGCGCTCTTGCTCGCGTGCGAAGCACACGTCGATGCACCGGACAGCCACGGCGCGACGCCTCTGTGCTTTGCAACTCAACAAGACCACCACGCTATCCTCGCAACGCTCGCGAGGCGTGATGCAAACGTGAGCGCAGTCAACTCCAGTGGCATGACGCTGCTCTAATCAGCTGTCATGAACGGCCATGGCGGCATTGTCACAGAGCTGTTGGACCTCGGCGCGGATGTCGACGCCGTGCTTCCAGATGGTGAGGCGCCATTGCGTCGCGCCGTTTGGAGCAACCGCAAAGACATCGCGATGCAGCCCCTCGCTCGTGGTGCACGTACAAGTGCATCTGATGGCAGCGAGCCGTCGCTGTTCCTTGCATCCATGCGCGGCTACCACGAGATGACAGCAGCGCTCTTGGCACATGACGCGGACGTCAATGCTCAGCGGCTGTCAGATGACCAGACTCCGCTGATTGGTGCAGTGTTCTATCGTCAGTACGACATGGTGAAGCTGCTCCTGCCGCACGGCGCAGACGCACAAGCTGTAGACTGCACCGGCGTGTCGCCGCTTATCGCTGCTACCCGGACCAGTGTCTCCAGTATCGTTGCCGAGCTACTACATCATGGCGCCGACGTGAACCACACGCAGCCCAATGGCTGGACGCCGCTACACGTCGCAGCGCGCCGCGAACACCTCGATGTCATGCGCATACTCTTGGCGAACGGTGCGGATGTTGATGCAGCTGGGAATGACGGGTCAACTCCACTGCACTTTGCAGCCCAGTTTGATCAGGTGCCTGCGGTCACGATGCTGCTGGCTCATGGCGCCAGCGTTGACGCTATCACAGCCACGACGAGCGGTGACGGCGGCAATACGCCACTGCACATAACAGCTCGGAGCAGCAGCGGCAACATCAAGGTCACCAATACCCTTGTGCAGCACGGAGCCGACGTGAATGTAGTGAACGAGCGCCAAGAGACGCCGCTCGGCGCCGCCGAGGCCGTCGGTCACAGCGAACTCGTGGCAGTACTCCTGTCAGCGGGTGCGTGCACAGATGCGCTCGACGCAAACAACCAAACGCCACTCGAGTGCGCTCAAGCACAAGGGCGATCTACTGCCAAGTTGCTGCTGCTGTCGTTCGACACTTAGTAGTGAGAGTGACGAGTAGGTCGCATCGTCTAAGCTCCCGATCCTGCTCATCGCATCTGTGCAACTACCGTCAGGCGATACCGATCTGCTCCGTGGTGTCGAGACCAAGGTCCTCGAAGAGTACACAGCGTGGTACGAAGAGTGCTGTCGATCGTATTAGACCAGTACAAGACGTTATGCGCCGTACACGCAAGCAGGAACTCGAGCTCGAGCGCGACGGTCGCTTCCTGCCGACTGCAGCGCACACCGAGCGCCTCGCGGCTCTTGCCAAAGCGCGCGCGCAAGCTCTGCGATGCCGTTGCAGTCGCACTGGCAGTCCAGAGGTCTGGGTCGGCCGGTCCAACGAGCTCGAGCAGGTCGCTCACCGCGTTCGTTTTCTCGACTGCGAGCACGAGCACAGGACCGCTGGTGCCATGACACACATGCATCAGTCGATGTCAAAGCGAGCAGACGCAGCAGACAACCGAGTGAGAGTGAGCAGGCAGAGTCAGCATGTGTGAGACTGCGAGCTTGAGTGTTTGAGCGTGAGAGTGAGAGTCGCACTCGCACTCGTGCAAGCAACGCAAGCAAAGCGTACCTCGCGAGCGCACAGACAGCACCTTGGAGACTCTCGCCGTCGTGAGCTCGAGCAGCTGGAGTGACTGGATCGAGCTCGACTCGTGGCGTCGTGAGCTTGTCGCGAAGAGAGCTCGTCGAGGTCAGAGCGAGCGAGTGGCCATTGCCACTGGCAGAAGTGGCTGGAGATGGTGGCTCCGTGTCGGATGCTGACACTCGGTCGGATGCCTCCGAGTCCGAGTCGGAACCGAGCAGGTTTGTGTGCTGCTGATACAAAGCGCTCGCTGGGTCGCACACGCGGTAGACAAAGTGCGTCGCGTCGTCTTTCGAGAGGTACGCGAGTGCTTGGTGCTTGACGCGGAACCCGAGTCGCTTGAGCTCGGACCGGATCGCTTCGTCTTCTTCGAGCGCTTCGGCTTGCACGAGGAGCACGCTGAGCTGGACATTGCTCGCGTTTGTGTCTGCTGATGCATCTCCGGTCGTCAACACAGCAGGAGTCGCAGCAGCAGCAGTGGAACGGCTCGTCGCCTGCTTGTCGACTTTTGACGCCATCAAGCCTGTTGTTGCTGTTGTTGTTGTTGTGGATGTGTGTGGATGTGCGGATGTCGGCTCGAGCGCCTGCGCTGCTTCGTGTCGTTTGTGTAGTTGGTTGCCGACGTGTGCGTCTGACGCCTTGGTGTGCGTGTGTGTGTGAAGTCGAGAGCGACTCCGGACTAACGAGCGTGTGAGCACAGCGTCATTCAAAGCCGTGGGGTTATAGCAGTCTACTGGAGCGGCAGACAACCGCGCTGACAACACGTCGCGAGCACACACACGTCTAGCTCAAGTGATGTGTCCTTCGAGCCGTAGTGACAGCAAAAGCTCGTCGAGCGCACGGACAGCCAGCCACCGCAGACGTTGTCTCGAGAGAGCGATCGAGTCGACTCGAGTGAACGAACGCTCACAAGGCGCTATCTATACATCCCGCCTCTCTTCTTCTCGATGTCACTAACGCAGCAAAGTCGGTTGCTTTGGACACACACACAACACACATGAAGGAACGAAGCGCGACGATGGGCGGCGATCGATCGCTCTCATGATGCGGAGCAAGCAAGTTCGAGCAGAGCGAGCAAGCGAGTAGCGTGGTTGATGTGAAGCACATGCTACTGGCAGATCCTGGTTGCCACGATCGAGTCCAAGCGCCAAATGCTTCAGTTCTTAGTGCTGTTGTGAGATGCGCTTGAGCAATCGACGCCACGTACACACCACATGCGCGTTCTCTCTCTCTGTGGTTGAACGCACACAACACACGACGTACGCAGTCGCGCGCGCATCGAATGATGCAACGTCGTTCATCAAGTCGCTTGCTCACTTGGATGCGCTAGCACCGCACTGTTCGAGTTTACACCTACGTCGTCGCCTTCATGCTCCAGCTCTGATGCGCTTTGATCTCACTCCTCGCCCCTCTGCGTCTGACGTCGCTTCATGATCGAGTGACTCGCGTCCTGATCAGAACGTGTCGTGTACTGATCGACAAGGTACCAAGTTGTAAGGACTGATGCGTCTGTATCGGATCGCATCGACTTTGTTGTCACTGCGCTCATGACGCGAGTCACTCATGGCACTTGTACCGAGTGCGCGCACATCGAGGCGAAGGCAACGACGAGATCGCGAGGCGAGGCGATGGATGAGGTGTGGTCGAGTGGATTTTGGCGCGATCGCCGCCATCCGACAGCGCACTGCAGGATCGGGCTGAACTTGTGCTGGCAGGCACGAATCAAGACAAGGAGCAAGAGAGCGTGCGTGCGTCACGGCAGCACGCTTGCTGTTCGCGCACGTCGAGCCTCTCGAGCCTCTGTGAGTGTGGTGTCGATGCCAGTCCTCAGCACCTGTGCTCGAGAGCGTCCTTGCCCTGTCTCGTAGCAGCTCGGTCGTTGCCTCGGTGTGTGAAGCGCCACATCGGTGCGCTCGATCTCTCGTCTTGCGCGCGGTGGGAGCTCGTCGTGCAGTTCTGAACCAACTCGACCCACGCCTCGCCAGTTGTTGCGCGCTCCATGGCGTGCACGCAGCGTCGATCTCGGCGTTGACAGCATTGACAGCGGCGGGGTTACACCGCGCCAGCCGCACTTGCAGATGGAGGACGACGGGTTCATGCCCAGTCTCGTGGACGCAGCGCTCAAATCGTCACTGAGTTGTGCTGAGCAAGCCGAGGGCGTCGAGGCGAGCGTGTGTGCGCCAGTCTGAAGCGGCACAACGCACTGATTGACACAGCCTCGAACCTGTTGGTCCCGCGCGCTCGAGCTCGAGCTCGATCTCGCAGTCTCGAGCGCTCACTTTCCGATTTGCATCGCCCCAGTCAGGCAGTCCAAGCCACCGTCTCGTAAGGCACCACCCACCACCAAGACTCTCGCAGCACCATGTCGAAGGACATGCTCGTGGACAAGACGGAGAACGGCTACAGCCACCTGCCGGAAGACGCTCGCGTGTCCCTGGTCGAAGCCGTCAAGGCACCATCGGCGTTCGCGGTCAAGTCGTCGCACCTGCGCGAGTGTCTCGCCGAGTTCATCGGCACGGCGATCATGATCGCGTTCGGCGACGGTGTCGTGGCGCAGGTCGTGCTCGGCAAGGGCGGCAACGGCGACTACACGCACATCTCGTTGTGCTGGGGGATCGCGGTGCTCTTTGGTATCCACTTCTCTGGCGGCGTCTCTGGCGCACACCTGAACCCGGTCGTGACCACGACGCTCGCGCTGTTCAAGCGCTTCGAGTGGCGCAAGGTCCCGGGCTACATCGTCGCGCAGGTCCTCGGCGCGTTCTTCGGTGCGTTCATCGTGTACATCGTGTACTACCCGTACTTTAACCACGTGGACCCAGACCGCGAGACGACACAGGGCGTGTTCGCGACGTACCCGAGCCCGATCGTGTCCAACTACACGGCGTTCCTAACCGAAGTCGTTGCGACGGCGATCCTGCTTGCCGGTATCTTTGCGATCGGCGACCAAAAGAACAAGCCGGCGAGCGCGTTCACGGGACCGATGGCGGTCGCGATCTTGGTTGTCGGCATTGGCATGGCGTTCGGCATGAACTCTGGCTACGCGATCAACCCGGCGCGTGACTTTGGTCCTCGCCTCTTCTCGTCGCTCGCCGGCTGGGGCTCGAAGGTGTTTACGCTCCGTGACTACTACTTCTGGATCCCGATCGTCGCCCCGCTCATCGGTGGCCCCATTGGTGGCGCCATGTACATGGGCTTCATTGAGATCCACCACCCGCAGGAATAAGGCGACTGTGTCATGCGATAGCAGCGACTTGGTCGTCGAGCGTATGAGAGCGCGCCGTAGAGTGGCAAGTCTCTTCAATGTGAATGTATCATGCACCTTCGCCTTAGTCCTGTCTTGATCTTGGGCCGTGATGAACGCCTTTGTCCTTTGCTCCACTCCACAAGGTTCACTTGCGCATCATCATGCTGCTAGAGACATTGACGGGAGGAAGATGAAGTGCGAATCCGTCAGAGACAACATGCGGTCTGTGATGCATGTCCTCGCGGTACAAGGTCGATTATGGCTGAGTGATGGCGATCTACGCTCAAGCGCCAAGCGCTGGCGCCCGCCTCCTCTTCTGCATCGTAAGACGCCATGGCAAGGCATGGTGGCTGACGTCCACAACTCTGCCCAATGAACCCAGTGACCATACGCAGACACCATCGGACTTGGATGTGACGTTGACGATCGATGAGCAGCTTACCTCGAAGCAAGTCGGTTTACATAGTGCCACAACCAATCAACCTGCGCGCCTCGAGGTCGTGTCTATCGGTCAAGGTGAGCATGACTCTGGAGGTTTGTTGTACAGCCCAGCTCGTGTAACGATCGTTCAGAACGACGGCACATCCGCTCGCAGCAGACATCGCTTGCCATTCGGTCGCACTTGCGCTATCAGCACCGCCATCTCGAGCTTGGCGACGCCTCAAGCTTGTTGGCGTGAGCATCTGCAGTGGTCCTGGCCATGAGCGAGGAGCTCCGTAGTGCGCACCTGACGAGCCACACGCAGTGGTCATGCAGACGTGCGTGTGCGTACTCGCACGACTGCAACGCGCCGGCGAGGAGACCATTGTGTGCGTGTGGTGCTCAAACGCCGCATGATGCAGACAGCTCGTGCCATGATCCACACGTACACACACAGACACACCGGACACACGGCACATTTGCACACACGTACCCACGACACTTGCGCTCGATGCCTTCGTGTCGACGGTCAGCCTCGTCGTCGTTCGAGCGCGCACCGAAAGATCGGAGTCGCCATGCGCTGCTTGGTCGCACTGCTGCTGCTTGGCGTTGATTTCGTTTTGGCGGGTCGACGTCGACGTCGACGACGATGATCGACTCGGCGATCGACGCGAGCGATGGAAGGGTCGGACACGGTCGGCGTCGGGACTGATGGACAAGCGCGCGACCAGCCAAAGGTGCTGACTCACTCTCTCATGCACATACGCAGGAGTGGAGCCATGTCAGCGACGACGTACGAGGCGCATGTGGACGGACGGACCAGCAGCGCGACGAGCTTGAGCTTCCTCGCTGCCTCGCTTGGTCGACCACGCTCGCTAGTCACACACACACGATTCTTGCGTTTCAAGGCGCTCTCGTGGGGTTTTGACATGCGACCCGACGTGCACGTTGAAGCTCGGGTCAACTGTGTGGTCCACACCGCATCGCCACTTTGTCGCGTTGCCACATCACATGCGAGCGAGCGAGTGCTAGCGTTTGCCAAGCACACATTGGTCTTGAAGGTCGTCGTCTTGACCACCATCATGTCCTTGTCCTTTGGCTGTCACGACCTCAGCTTCGCGCCTCACGCGCACGTATGCAAGCACGAGCATATCGGACAACGCGTGTAGCAGTAATGACAGCTTGGTGGTGGTGGTGGTGCCGACAGTGACAGCATGTCCGAGCATGTCGTCACGGCCAGTTCAGATACTCGGCCACGTGACACTATGTGAAGCAAGCGGCGTCAGCGCAGTAGTTGCCTTGCGCTTGACAGGCCAGCTAGACAGACAGATCTCTGTCAGACTCACGCGCACACGACGCCGATGCGAGGTCCATTACAACGACGCGGACTCTCCGCCACTCGTGCCCATGTTCACTGCTCATAACTCGCGGCAACGATGATGCCAGGTTGGGCCAAGTCGAGTCGAGCAGCAGCGCGACCTCGACGGACGCGACACAGTTCGACCCGTGCCTGCCACGCCAGGCAGCAGCAACGGCCTTCCGCTGATGGACACGATCGCCTCGGCTCGTTCCTGCGCGTCGCGGCGCGTGCTACACACACACGCCTCTTTCACTTTCTCTTGGCGAAGCGCCTGAACTGCAACATGTGCGCGGCGTGATCGCGATCAGCAATGTGTTCACGCAGCATGCGCTCTCGGCGCGCACAACACAACACACCCTCTTCACTCACTCACCACACGATCTCGCTCAATCTCAATCTCAATCTCAATCTCGTGATCTCCGCACCTTCACATGTTGCTTGGACTTGTTTTGCATGGCACGACACGACACACGAGTGTGATGTTGTTCATCACGGCTGTGCAGGTCGCGAAGCGATCCTAACCCGATCGACCGATTGATCGCGATCGATGCAGGTGGCCAGCGCACGGTGCTTTACTTATGAGTGAGTCCACGACTCCAACTCGGCGCCGCCGCTGTCTCAGTGCACATGCACATGCCGCTCAAGTGCGTTGAGCTGCCTACTCATATCTTGATGATAGCGAGCGAGCGACTTGCTCTGCTCTGCATGACCAGCGCTGCGCCGGTGCTGTGTCGCGTTGCCGCAGTCGCAGACATCAGCGGCAAGAGCACACAGCAAGACAAAGCAAAACGATGCGAGGCAAGGCAAGGCGAGGACGATGATAGATAGGACTCGGGGAGAAACAAAGAGGAACGAGCACTGCGGCGAAGAGAGCGATGCCTGTCGAGAGAGAGAGAGAGTACAAGATGATGGATCAAGCCTTGTTGTGCTCTGCTGTGCAAGCGCACATGCAACGTGTAATGTGCAATGTGTAGGTTCATCACGCGCCAGGCTCAGCGCTCAGCCCTCAGCTTTCAGCGCGCACAGCCGGTCGCGAGGGCTCGGCGAAGCGGTGGCGCCTCGCGTCCTGACGTCCTGCCATCTGAAGTCTGGTGTCTGGTGTCTGAAGCCTAGAGCCTGAGGCATGAGCCTAGAGTCTAGAGCCTGGCGTCCTGGAGTCTGTCGTGTGCTGCGGCGGTGCCTGTTTGCTTGCTTGCTTGCTGTCCACTCAATGCCGAGCGAGCACCACATGGCAGACGAGTGTGCGAGCGTGTCCTTGCTGCGAGATACAACAGCGAGCAAGTCGCAACTTGCTTCCAGTTCCTTCGTCTTGGTTGGTTTGGATGGTTTGGTTTGGTCTTCGTAGTCAATGGACAATGGAGCGCGCGTCCTGAGAGACAGCACTTGGTGCTGAACCAGGGATCCGGTATGTCGCTTACAGGTCGCGCTCACCACTCGCCTCTCGCCTCTCGCTCGTTATGTCGCTGAGTTGCTTGGACTCCCACATCCATCTCTCCATCGATCGATCGACCGAGTGATCAACCGGCGCATCGGCGATCGGACAGACAACAACAACATGTGTGCGAGGCAAGGCTGCTCTCGGATCCGAGTGTGCGTGCGCTCACTCAAACTCACACCAACAAACCCGACAAGCAAAGACAAAGACAAAGGCAAAGCAAAGCAAAGCAAAGCAAAGCAAAGACAAAGACAAAGACAGCAAACGATAGCGAAGCGTCAGCGCGCAGGCTCAGGCTCACGCGCTCGCTCACACGATCGTCGTCGTTTTGTGATGGCGCGGCCCGTCTTTGACATGCAATGGTGTTTGTCCTTTTCATCAGCGCAACGCGCCACATCGCACAGAGCCGCGACGGCGCGGCGACAACATCGGGAGCAGCTCATGCGGCAACAACGACGACCTCGTCTCGAGTCTCGGGTCTCGAGTCGAGGTGGTTGCGCGCGCGAAAATGCGAGGTGAGTGAGTGGGTGAGTGAGAGAGAGTGGAGTGCGATGGCATTAGCGCGCAACATAGCGTGAGACGACCGCGCGATTGAGTGCGTGCGTATCGAGTGCTTGGCGTGTTTTGGACTGCTTTGAGTCGCTTTGGGAGCGAGCTCCGGCACACGCTGAGCGCTTCGATGGTCATCGTCATCACCACTTTCACCTTCACCTTCACCTTCGTTCACCTTCACCACAAACAGCAACAACAAGCATCAACGCAAAAGCAACAAAGCAAAAGCAACCAAGCAAAACCACAAATCGACCGCTGACAGCTGACAAACCACAGCGAGAGAGCAAACGTCGATCATCGACAACAAACAAACAAATCACACAAACCACACAAAACAACAGACAAACAAGAAGGCGAGATGAAAGCGGTGCAGAACCGGACGAATGATGACGCGTCGGCCCGAACTTCAATCCTGAGGCGCGCAGCACCAGGCGCCCACACGCAGCGCGCGTTGACGTCCTCGCACCATTTGGTTCGGTCTGCTTGTTTGTTTGTTTGCTCGGCTTGTCTGGTTTGCATCACAGACGCAGGACAGCGCGACGCAGCAGCAGCAGCAGAGCTCCATACAGACCGCGAGTGAAGTGAGTGAGTGAGTGAGAGCGAGGTGAGTGCATCACGCAGAGCAAAGCGGAGAGTGGAGAGTGGGTTGTGCGAGTCACGCGAGCGCGCATGCTGCTGCTGCTGCTGCGGGTCCCTTGAGCACCTCGCTCGCCACGAGCGCCACAAGCCCCACGAGAAGACATTCCGAATTTCGCCTTCGACCGCGCACTCGGCATCTCTCCACCGCGCTTCCGCGTCCGCGCCCAGCACACACAGCAAGCACTCAAACCACCATGGGCATCGACAACCGCGACTCTGCTGACAAGGCCGAGAACGGCTACGTGCAAGTGCAGGAGCTCGACACCGTGTCTGTCGCCAAGCCGGCGGGCTCCAAGTTCGCGGTCAAGTCGGCGTACTTGCGCGAGTGCCTCGCCGAGTTCATCGGCACGGCGATCCTCATTGCGTTTGGTGACGGCGTCGTGGCGCAGGTCGTGCTCGGCAAGGGCGGCAACGGCGACTACACGCACATCTCATTGTGCTGGGGTATCGCGGTGTTTTTCGGTATCCACTTCTCCGGCGGCGTCTCTGGCGCGCACCTGAACCCGGCCGTGACGACGACGCTCGCGCTGTTCAACCGCTTCGAGTGGCGCAAGGTCCCGGGCTACATCGTCGCGCAGGTCCTCGGCGCGTTCTTCGGTGCGTTCATCGTGTACATCGTGTACTACCCGTACTTTAACCACGTGGACCCAGACCGCGAGACGACGCAAGGCGTGTTCGCGACGTACCCGAGCGCGGTTGTGTCGAACGGCACGGCGTTCTTGACGGAGCTGATCGGCACGGCGATCTTGCTTGCCGGCATCTTTGCGATCGGTGACCAGAAGAACAAGCCCGCGAGCGCGTACACGTCGCCAGCGGCGGTTGCGATCTTGGTGATTGGCATTGGCATGGCGTTCGGCATGAACTCTGGCTACGCGATCAACCCGGCGCGTGACTTTGGTCCTCGCCTCTTCTCGTCGCTCGCCGGCTGGGGCTCGAAGGTGTTTACGCTCCGTGACTACTACTTCTGGATCCCGATCGTCGGTCCGATCATCGGCGGTGCGATCGGCGGCGCCATGTACTTGGGCTTTGTCGAGATCCACCACCCACAGGAGTAAGCCTAGCTTCCCTGTACCGCCAAGCAAGCAAGCAGGCAACCAAGCAAACACACACACACACGTGCGTGCGCTCGGGCTCTCAAGGTCTCACAAGGCTGCAAACACAAGAGAGCAAGCGAGCGAGCGAGCGCGTGCCGATAGGTCTCGTATATGTCGTTCGGTATCATTCCCTCGCGCGCTCGTCCAGAGCAGCTAGACAGCTAGACGAGCGAGCGAGCTTCGCGCCGCTAGCAATGGCGACTGCGTCTGTTCTATAATGTACCATCCCCACATCCCCACATCCCCACACCCTCGCACTTGCAGTCTCGGTCACGTTGGTGCTGTTGCTCGTGGTGGCCATGTTGTTTGCTAGTGATGACCATGTTGACCATGCTGGTCGCATGTGCTGCTGCTGTAAGCGAACGAGCGAGTGCAAGCAGCGGCATGGACGAGCTGAGCTGCATTGTGTGTCTGAGCGAGCGAGCGCGAACGTGCTAAGATCTTGTTCGCCAAGATCTTGTTGCTCGCACACACGTACACATACACGCAAAGGGTGCTGCAAGTGAGCGTGGTGTGATGGAGCTTCTCCTCCTCACGCAGCTTCTTCAAGGTGAGTTGAGTGAGCGAGCGAGTGAATGAACCCAAGGTTGTCTCTCTTCCGCCATGTGCGCGCTAGTTCTGCTGTTGTCTCTCTGGATGTATGTCTGTGTCTATGTGTCTGTGTGAGTGTGAGTGTGAGTGTGGCGAAGGAGAAGCAAGAGCAGAAGCCGCGCGCAATGTGATGGCAATCTACAGGACACGACGACTGGTGCTGCCAACATGAGAGTCGACGCAAGTCGCATAGTCGAGCTCCAGAGCAACACGTCTGCTGGACAAGCGACTACGAACATTGGTACGAGATCGCCGATGCCACGAGTCGAGTCCCAAGTCGCCGTCTTGCTTGCAACAGCGGCGATCGCCACGATTGATCCATCGATCGATCGTCCACCGACTTTGCCACTACGATCTGGCACTGATCGTAGCCACGGCAGACCAAGCGCTCGAACTGGAAGTGGCGACGATGGCAGCACCGCGCTGCCGATACACATTCGTGTCCTTTGAAAGGCAACGTGGACATCACCAAAGCAAGCGCTAACGAAAGAGCGGTTTCCACCATGCGTTTACCAAAGCTCCTTTGCTCATACAGCCCGAACAATCAAGTTGAAAGCCTCGAGTTCGACGTATGGCGACACATCCGCTCGCAGCAGACATCGCTTGCCATTCGGTCGCACTTGCGCTATCAGCACCGCCATCTCGAGCTTGGCGACGCCTCAAGCTTGTTGGCGTGAGCATCTGCAGTGGTCCTGGCCATGAGCGAGGAGCTCCGTAGTGCGCACCTGACGAGCCACACGCAGTGGTCATGCAGACGTGCGTGTGCGTACTCGCACGACTGCAACGCGCCGGCGAGGAGACCATTGTGTGCGTGTGGTGCTCAAACGCCGCATGATGCAGACAGCTCGTGCCATGATCCACACGTACACACACAGACACACCGGACACACGGCACATTTGCACACACGTACCCACGACACTTGCGCTCGATGCCTTCGTGTCGACGGTCAGCCTCGTCGTCGTTCGAGCGCGCACCGAAAGATCGGAGTCGCCATGCGCTGCTTGGTCGCACTGCTGCTGCTTGGCGTTGATTTCGTTTTGGCGGGTCGACGTCGACGTCGACGACGATGATCGACTCGGCGATCGACGCGAGCGATGGAAGGGTCGGACACGGTCGGCGTCGGGACTGATGGACAAGCGCGCGACCAGCCAAAGGTGCTGACTCACTCTCTCATGCACATACGCAGGAGTGGAGCCATGTCAGCGACGACGTACGAGGCGCATGTGGACGGACGGACCAGCAGCGCGACGAGCTTGAGCTTCCTCGCTGCCTCGCTTGGTCGACCACGCTCGCTAGTCACACACACACGATTCTTGCGTTTCAAGGCGCTCTCGTGGGGTTTTGACATGCGACCCGACGTGCACGTTGAAGCTCGGGTCAACTGTGTGGTCCACACCGCATCGCCACTTTGTCGCGTTGCCACATCACATGCGAGCGAGCGAGTGCTAGCGTTTGCCAAGCACACATTGGTCTTGAAGGTCGTCGTCTTGACCACCATCATGTCCTTGTCCTTTGGCTGTCACGACCTCAGCTTCGCGCCTCACGCGCACGTATGCAAGCACGAGCATATCGGACAACGCGTGTAGCAGTAATGACAGCTTGGTGGTGGTGGTGGTGCCGACAGTGACAGCATGTCCGAGCATGTCGTCACGGCCAGTTCAGATACTCGGCCACGTGACACTATGTGAAGCAAGCGGCGTCAGCGCAGTAGTTGCCTTGCGCTTGACAGGCCAGCTAGACAGACAGATCTCTGTCAGACTCACGCGCACACGACGCCGATGCGAGGTCCATTACAACGACGCGGACTCTCCGCCACTCGTGCCCATGTTCACTGCTCATAACTCGCGGCAACGATGATGCCAGGTTGGGCCAAGTCGAGTCGAGCAGCAGCGCGACCTCGACGGACGCGACACAGTTCGACCCGTGCCTGCCACGCCAGGCAGCAGCAACGGCCTTCCGCTGATGGACACGATCGCCTCGGCTCGTTCCTGCGCGTCGCGGCGCGTGCTACACACACACGCCTCTTTCACTTTCTCTTGGCGAAGCGCCTGAACTGCAACATGTGCGCGGCGTGATCGCGATCAGCAATGTGTTCACGCAGCATGCGCTCTCGGCGCGCACAACACAACACACCCTCTTCACTCACTCACCACACGATCTCGCTCAATCTCAATCTCAATCTCAATCTCGTGATCTCCGCACCTTCACATGTTGCTTGGACTTGTTTTGCATGGCACGACACGACACACGAGTGTGATGTTGTTCATCACGGCTGTGCAGGTCGCGAAGCGATCCTAACCCGATCGACCGATTGATCGCGATCGATGCAGGTGGCCAGCGCACGGTGCTTTACTTATGAGTGAGTCCACGACTCCAACTCGGCGCCGCCGCTGTCTCAGTGCACATGCACATGCCGCTCAAGTGCGTTGAGCTGCCTACTCATATCTTGATGATAGCGAGCGAGCGACTTGCTCTGCTCTGCATGACCAGCGCTGCGCCGGTGCTGTGTCGCGTTGCCGCAGTCGCAGACATCAGCGGCAAGAGCACACAGCAAGACAAAGCAAAACGATGCGAGGCAAGGCAAGGCGAGGACGATGATAGATAGGACTCGGGGAGAAACAAAGAGGAACGAGCACTGCGGCGAAGAGAGCGATGCCTGTCGAGAGAGAGAGAGAGTACAAGATGATGGATCAAGCCTTGTTGTGCTCTGCTGTGCAAGCGCACATGCAACGTGTAATGTGCAATGTGTAGGTTCATCACGCGCCAGGCTCAGCGCTCAGCCCTCAGCTTTCAGCGCGCACAGCCGGTCGCGAGGGCTCGGCGAAGCGGTGGCGCCTCGCGTCCTGACGTCCTGCCATCTGAAGTCTGGTGTCTGGTGTCTGAAGCCTAGAGCCTGAGGCATGAGCCTAGAGTCTAGAGCCTGGCGTCCTGGAGTCTGTCGTGTGCTGCGGCGGTGCCTGTTTGCTTGCTTGCTTGCTGTCCACTCAATGCCGAGCGAGCACCACATGGCAGACGAGTGTGCGAGCGTGTCCTTGCTGCGAGATACAACAGCGAGCAAGTCGCAACTTGCTTCCAGTTCCTTCGTCTTGGTTGGTTTGGATGGTTTGGTTTGGTCTTCGTAGTCAATGGACAATGGAGCGCGCGTCCTGAGAGACAGCACTTGGTGCTGAACCAGGGATCCGGTATGTCGCTTACAGGTCGCGCTCACCACTCGCCTCTCGCCTCTCGCTCGTTATGTCGCTGAGTTGCTTGGACTCCCACATCCATCTCTCCATCGATCGATCGACCGAGTGATCAACCGGCGCATCGGCGATCGGACAGACAACAACAACATGTGTGCGAGGCAAGGCTGCTCTCGGATCCGAGTGTGCGTGCGCTCACTCAAACTCACACCAACAAACCCGACAAGCAAAGACAAAGACAAAGGCAAAGCAAAGCAAAGCAAAGCAAAGCAAAGACAAAGACAAAGACAGCAAACGATAGCGAAGCGTCAGCGCGCAGGCTCAGGCTCACGCGCTCGCTCACACGATCGTCGTCGTTTTGTGATGGCGCGGCCCGTCTTTGACATGCAATGGTGTTTGTCCTTTTCATCAGCGCAACGCGCCACATCGCACAGAGCCGCGACGGCGCGGCGACAACATCGGGAGCAGCTCATGCGGCAACAACGACGACCTCGTCTCGAGTCTCGGGTCTCGAGTCGAGGTGGTTGCGCGCGCGAAAATGCGAGGTGAGTGAGTGGGTGAGTGAGAGAGAGTGGAGTGCGATGGCATTAGCGCGCAACATAGCGTGAGACGACCGCGCGATTGAGTGCGTGCGTATCGAGTGCTTGGCGTGTTTTGGACTGCTTTGAGTCGCTTTGGGAGCGAGCTCCGGCACACGCTGAGCGCTTCGATGGTCATCGTCATCACCACTTTCACCTTCACCTTCACCTTCGTTCACCTTCACCACAAACAGCAACAACAAGCATCAACGCAAAAGCAACAAAGCAAAAGCAACCAAGCAAAACCACAAATCGACCGCTGACAGCTGACAAACCACAGCGAGAGAGCAAACGTCGATCATCGACAACAAACAAACAAATCACACAAACCACACAAAACAACAGACAAACAAGAAGGCGAGATGAAAGCGGTGCAGAACCGGACGAATGATGACGCGTCGGCCCGAACTTCAATCCTGAGGCGCGCAGCACCAGGCGCCCACACGCAGCGCGCGTTGACGTCCTCGCACCATTTGGTTCGGTCTGCTTGTTTGTTTGTTTGCTCGGCTTGTCTGGTTTGCATCACAGACGCAGGACAGCGCGACGCAGCAGCAGCAGCAGAGCTCCATACAGACCGCGAGTGAAGTGAGTGAGTGAGTGAGAGCGAGGTGAGTGCATCACGCAGAGCAAAGCGGAGAGTGGAGAGTGGGTTGTGCGAGTCACGCGAGCGCGCATGCTGCTGCTGCTGCTGCGGGTCCCTTGAGCACCTCGCTCGCCACGAGCGCCACAAGCCCCACGAGAAGACATTCCGAATTTCGCCTTCGACCGCGCACTCGGCATCTCTCCACCGCGCTTCCGCGTCCGCGCCCAGCACACACAGCAAGCACTCAAACCACCATGGGCATCGACAACCGCGACTCTGCTGACAAGGCCGAGAACGGCTACGTGCAAGTGCAGGAGCTCGACACCGTGTCTGTCGCCAAGCCGGCGGGCTCCAAGTTCGCGGTCAAGTCGGCGTACTTGCGCGAGTGCCTCGCCGAGTTCATCGGCACGGCGATCCTCATTGCGTTTGGTGACGGCGTCGTGGCGCAGGTCGTGCTCGGCAAGGGCGGCAACGGCGACTACACGCACATCTCATTGTGCTGGGGTATCGCGGTGTTTTTCGGTATCCACTTCTCCGGCGGCGTCTCTGGCGCGCACCTGAACCCGGCCGTGACGACGACGCTCGCGCTGTTCAACCGCTTCGAGTGGCGCAAGGTCCCGGGCTACATCGTCGCGCAGGTCCTCGGCGCGTTCTTCGGTGCGTTCATCGTGTACATCGTGTACTACCCGTACTTTAACCACGTGGACCCAGACCGCGAGACGACGCAAGGCGTGTTCGCGACGTACCCGAGCGCGGTTGTGTCGAACGGCACGGCGTTCTTGACGGAGCTGATCGGCACGGCGATCTTGCTTGCCGGCATCTTTGCGATCGGTGACCAGAAGAACAAGCCCGCGAGCGCGTACACGTCGCCAGCGGCGGTTGCGATCTTGGTGATTGGCATTGGCATGGCGTTCGGCATGAACTCTGGCTACGCGATCAACCCGGCGCGTGACTTTGGTCCTCGCCTCTTCTCGTCGCTCGCCGGCTGGGGCTCGAAGGTGTTTACGCTCCGTGACTACTACTTCTGGATCCCGATCGTCGGTCCGATCATCGGCGGTGCGATCGGCGGCGCCATGTACTTGGGCTTTGTCGAGATCCACCACCCACAGGAGTAAGCCTAGCTTCCCTGTACCGCCAAGCAAGCAAGCAGGCAACCAAGCAAACACACACACACACGTGCGTGCGCTCGGGCTCTCAAGGTCTCACAAGGCTGCAAACACAAGAGAGCAAGCGAGCGAGCGAGCGCGTGCCGATAGGTCTCGTATATGTCGTTCGGTATCATTCCCTCGCGCGCTCGTCCAGAGCAGCTAGACAGCTAGACGAGCGAGCGAGCTTCGCGCCGCTAGCAATGGCGACTGCGTCTGTTCTATAATGTACCATCCCCACATCCCCACATCCCCACACCCTCGCACTTGCAGTCTCGGTCACGTTGGTGCTGTTGCTCGTGGTGGCCATGTTGTTTGCTAGTGATGACCATGTTGACCATGCTGGTCGCATGTGCTGCTGCTGTAAGCGAACGAGCGAGTGCAAGCAGCGGCATGGACGAGCTGAGCTGCATTGTGTGTCTGAGCGAGCGAGCGCGAACGTGCTAAGATCTTGTTCGCCAAGATCTTGTTGCTCGCACACACGTACACATACACGCAAAGGGTGCTGCAAGTGAGCGTGGTGTGATGGAGCTTCTCCTCCTCACGCAGCTTCTTCAAGGTGAGTTGAGTGAGCGAGCGAGTGAATGAACCCAAGGTTGTCTCTCTTCCGCCATGTGCGCGCTAGTTCTGCTGTTGTCTCTCTGGATGTATGTCTGTGTCTATGTGTCTGTGTGAGTGTGAGTGTGAGTGTGGCGAAGGAGAAGCAAGAGCAGAAGCCGCGCGCAATGTGATGGCAATCTACAGGACACGACGACTGGTGCTGCCAACATGAGAGTCGACGCAAGTCGCATAGTCGAGCTCCAGAGCAACACGTCTGCTGGACAAGCGACTACGAACATTGGTACGAGATCGCCGATGCCACGAGTCGAGTCCCAAGTCGCCGTCTTGCTTGCAACAGCGGCGATCGCCACGATTGATCCATCGATCGATCGTCCACCGACTTTGCCACTACGATCTGGCACTGATCGTAGCCACGGCAGACCAAGCGCTCGAACTGGAAGTGGCGACGATGGCAGCACCGCGCTGCCGATACACATTCGTGTCCTTTGAAAGGCAACGTGGACATCACCAAAGCAAGCGCTAACGAAAGAGCGGTTTCCACCATGCGTTTACCAAAGCTCCTTTGCTCATACAGCCCGAACAATCAAGTTGAAAGCCTCGAGTTCGACGTATGGCGACACATCCGCTCGCAGCAGACATCGCTTGCCATTCGGTCGCACTTGCGCTATCAGCACCGCCATCTCGAGCTTGGCGACGCCTCAAGCTTGTTGGCGTGAGCATCTGCAGTGGTCCTGGCCATGAGCGAGGAGCTCCGTAGTGCGCACCTGACGAGCCACACGCAGTGGTCATGCAGACGTGCGTGTGCGTACTCGCACGACTGCAACGCGCCGGCGAGGAGACCATTGTGTGCGTGTGGTGCTCAAACGCCGCATGATGCAGACAGCTCGTGCCATGATCCACACGTACACACACAGACACACCGGACACACGGCACATTTGCACACACGTACCCACGACACTTGCGCTCGATGCCTTCGTGTCGACGGTCAGCCTCGTCGTCGTTCGAGCGCGCACCGAAAGATCGGAGTCGCCATGCGCTGCTTGGTCGCACTGCTGCTGCTTGGCGTTGATTTCGTTTTGGCGGGTCGACGTCGACGTCGACGACGATGATCGACTCGGCGATCGACGCGAGCGATGGAAGGGTCGGACACGGTCGGCGTCGGGACTGATGGACAAGCGCGCGACCAGCCAAAGGTGCTGACTCACTCTCTCATGCACATACGCAGGAGTGGAGCCATGTCAGCGACGACGTACGAGGCGCATGTGGACGGACGGACCAGCAGCGCGACGAGCTTGAGCTTCCTCGCTGCCTCGCTTGGTCGACCACGCTCGCTAGTCACACACACACGATTCTTGCGTTTCAAGGCGCTCTCGTGGGGTTTTGACATGCGACCCGACGTGCACGTTGAAGCTCGGGTCAACTGTGTGGTCCACACCGCATCGCCACTTTGTCGCGTTGCCACATCACATGCGAGCGAGCGAGTGCTAGCGTTTGCCAAGCACACATTGGTCTTGAAGGTCGTCGTCTTGACCACCATCATGTCCTTGTCCTTTGGCTGTCACGACCTCAGCTTCGCGCCTCACGCGCACGTATGCAAGCACGAGCATATCGGACAACGCGTGTAGCAGTAATGACAGCTTGGTGGTGGTGGTGGTGCCGACAGTGACAGCATGTCCGAGCATGTCGTCACGGCCAGTTCAGATACTCGGCCACGTGACACTATGTGAAGCAAGCGGCGTCAGCGCAGTAGTTGCCTTGCGCTTGACAGGCCAGCTAGACAGACAGATCTCTGTCAGACTCACGCGCACACGACGCCGATGCGAGGTCCATTACAACGACGCGGACTCTCCGCCACTCGTGCCCATGTTCACTGCTCATAACTCGCGGCAACGATGATGCCAGGTTGGGCCAAGTCGAGTCGAGCAGCAGCGCGACCTCGACGGACGCGACACAGTTCGACCCGTGCCTGCCACGCCAGGCAGCAGCAACGGCCTTCCGCTGATGGACACGATCGCCTCGGCTCGTTCCTGCGCGTCGCGGCGCGTGCTACACACACACGCCTCTTTCACTTTCTCTTGGCGAAGCGCCTGAACTGCAACATGTGCGCGGCGTGATCGCGATCAGCAATGTGTTCACGCAGCATGCGCTCTCGGCGCGCACAACACAACACACCCTCTTCACTCACTCACCACACGATCTCGCTCAATCTCAATCTCAATCTCAATCTCGTGATCTCCGCACCTTCACATGTTGCTTGGACTTGTTTTGCATGGCACGACACGACACACGAGTGTGATGTTGTTCATCACGGCTGTGCAGGTCGCGAAGCGATCCTAACCCGATCGACCGATTGATCGCGATCGATGCAGGTGGCCAGCGCACGGTGCTTTACTTATGAGTGAGTCCACGACTCCAACTCGGCGCCGCCGCTGTCTCAGTGCACATGCACATGCCGCTCAAGTGCGTTGAGCTGCCTACTCATATCTTGATGATAGCGAGCGAGCGACTTGCTCTGCTCTGCATGACCAGCGCTGCGCCGGTGCTGTGTCGCGTTGCCGCAGTCGCAGACATCAGCGGCAAGAGCACACAGCAAGACAAAGCAAAACGATGCGAGGCAAGGCAAGGCGAGGACGATGATAGATAGGACTCGGGGAGAAACAAAGAGGAACGAGCACTGCGGCGAAGAGAGCGATGCCTGTCGAGAGAGAGAGAGAGTACAAGATGATGGATCAAGCCTTGTTGTGCTCTGCTGTGCAAGCGCACATGCAACGTGTAATGTGCAATGTGTAGGTTCATCACGCGCCAGGCTCAGAGCTCAGCCCTCAGCTTTCAGCGCGCACAGCCGGTCGCGAGGGCTCGGCGAAGCGGGGTGGCGCCTCGCGTCCTGACGTACTGCCATCTGAAGTATGGTGTCTGGTGTCTGAAGCCTAGAGCCTGAGGCATGAGCCTAGAGTCTAGAGCCTGGCGTCCTGGAGTCTGTCGTGTGCTGCGGCGGTGCCTGTTTGCTTGCTGCTTGCTGTCCACTCAATGCCGAGCGAGCACACATGGCAGACGAGTGTGCGAGCGTGTCCTTGCTGCGAGATACAACAGCGAGCAAGTCGCAACTTGCTTCCAGTTCCTTCGTCTTGGTTGGTTTGGATGGTTTGGTTTGGTCTTCGTAGTCAATGGACAATGGAGCGCGCGTCCTGAGAGACAGCACTTGGTGCTGAACCAGGGATCCGGTATGTCGCTTACAGGTCGCGCTCACCACTCGCCTCTCGCCTCTCGCTCGTTATGTCGCTGAGTTGCTTGGACTCCCACATCCATCTCTCCATCGATCGATCGACCGAGTGATCATACCGGCGCATCGGCGATCGGACAGACAACAACAACATGTGTGCGAGGCAAGGCTGCTCTCGGATCCGAGTGTGCGTGCGCTCACTCAAACTCACACCAACAAACCCGACAAGCAAAGACAAAGACAAAGGCAAAGCAAAGCAAAGCAAAGCAAAGCAAAGACAAAGACAAAGACAGCAAACGATAGCGAAGCGTCAGCGCGCAGGGCTCAGGCTCACGCGCTCGCTCACACGATCGTCGTCGTTTTGTGATGGCGCGGCCCGTCTTTGACATGCAATGGTGTTTGTCCTTTTCATCAGCGCAACGCGCCACATCGCACAGAGCCGCGACGGCGCGGCGACAAAATCGGGAGCAGCTCATGCGGCAACAACGACGACCTCGTCTCGAGTCTCGGGTCTCGAGTCGAGGTGGTTGCGGCGCGCGAAAATGCGAGGTGAGTGAGTGGGTGAGTGAGAGAGAGAGTGGAGTGCGATGCATTAGCGCCGCAACATAGCGTGAGACGACCGCGCGATTGAGTGCGTGCGTATCGAGTGCTTGGCGTGTTTTGGACTGCTTTGAGTCGCTTTGGGAGCGAGCTCCGGCACACGCTGAGCGCTTCGATGGTCATCGTCATCACCACTTTCACCTTCACCTTCACCTTCGTTCACCTTCACCACAAACAGCAACAACAAGCATCAACGCAAAAGCAACAAAGCAAAAGCAACCAAGCAAAACCACAAATCGACCGCTGACAGCTGACAAACCACAGCGAGAGAGCAAACGTCGATCATCGACAACAAACAAACAAATCACACAAACCACACAAAACAACAGACAAACAAGAAGGCGAGATGAAAGCGGTGCAGAACCGGACGAATGATGACGCGTCGGCCCGAACTTCAATCCTGAGGCGCGCAGCACCAGGCGCCCACACGCAGCGCGCGTTGACGTCCTCGCACCATTTGGTTCGGTCTGCTTGTTTGTTTGTTTGCTCGGCTTGTCTGGTTTGCATCACAGACGCAGGACAGCGCGACGCAGCAGCAGCAGCAGAGCTCCATACAGACCGCGAGTGAAGTGAGTGAGTGAGTGAGAGCGAGGTGAGTGCATCACGCAGAGCAAAGCGGAGAGTGGAGAGTGGGTTGTGCGAGTCACGCGAGCGCGCATGCTGCTGCTGCTGCTGCGGGTCCCTTGAGCACCTCGCTCGCCACGAGCGCCACAAGCCCCACGAGAAGACATTCCGAATTTCGCCTTCGACCGCGCACTCGGCATCTCTCCACCGCGCTTCCGCGTCCGCGCCCAGCACACACAGCAAGCACTCAAACCACCATGGGCATCGACAACCGCGACTCTGCTGACAAGGCCGAGAACGGCTACGTGCAAGTGCAGGAGCTCGACACCGTGTCTGTCGCCAAGCCGGCGGGCTCCAAGTTCGCGGTCAAGTCGGCGTACTTGCGCGAGTGCCTCGCCGAGTTCATCGGCACGGCGATCCTCATTGCGTTTGGTGACGGCGTCGTGGCGCAGGTCGTGCTCGGCAAGGGCGGCAACGGCGACTACACGCACATCTCATTGTGCTGGGGTATCGCGGTGTTTTTCGGTATCCACTTCTCCGGCGGCGTCTCTGGCGCGCACCTGAACCCGGCCGTGACGACGACGCTCGCGCTGTTCAACCGCTTCGAGTGGCGCAAGGTCCCGGGCTACATCGTCGCGCAGGTCCTCGGCGCGTTCTTCGGTGCGTTCATCGTGTACATCGTGTACTACCCGTACTTTAACCACGTGGACCCAGACCGCGAGACGACGCAAGGCGTGTTCGCGACGTACCCGAGCGCGGTTGTGTCGAACGGCACGGCGTTCTTGACGGAGCTGATCGGCACGGCGATCTTGCTTGCCGGCATCTTTGCGATCGGTGACCAGAAGAACAAGCCCGCGAGCGCGTACACGTCGCCAGCGGCGGTTGCGATCTTGGTGATTGGCATTGGCATGGCGTTCGGCATGAACTCTGGCTACGCGATCAACCCGGCGCGTGACTTTGGTCCTCGCCTCTTCTCGTCGCTCGCCGGCTGGGGCTCGAAGGTGTTTACGCTCCGTGACTACTACTTCTGGATCCCGATCGTCGGTCCGATCATCGGCGGTGCGATCGGCGGCGCCATGTACTTGGGCTTTGTCGAGATCCACCACCCACAGGAGTAAGCCTAGCTTCCCTGTACCGCCAAGCAAGCAAGCAGGCAACCAAGCAAACACACACACACACGTGCGTGCGCTCGGGCTCTCAAGGTCTCACAAGGCTGCAAACACAAGAGAGCAAGCGAGCGAGCGAGCGCGTGCCGATAGGTCTCGTATATGTCGTTCGGTATCATTCCCTCGCGCGCTCGTCCAGAGCAGCTAGACAGCTAGACGAGCGAGCGAGCTTCGCGCCGCTAGCAATGGCGACTGCGTCTGTTCTATAATGTACCATCCCCACATCCCCACATCCCCACACCCTCGCACTTGCAGTCTCGGTCACGTTGGTGCTGTTGCTCGTGGTGGCCATGTTGTTTGCTAGTGATGACCATGTTGACCATGCTGGTCGCATGTGCTGCTGCTGTAAGCGAACGAGCGAGTGCAAGCAGCGGCATGGACGAGCTGAGCTGCATTGTGTGTCTGAGCGAGCGAGCGCGAACGTGCTAAGATCTTGTTCGCCAAGATCTTGTTGCTCGCACACACGTACACATACACGCAAAGGGTGCTGCAAGTGAGCGTGGTGTGATGGAGCTTCTCCTCCTCACGCAGCTTCTTCAAGGTGAGTTGAGTGAGCGAGCGAGTGAATGAACCCAAGGTTGTCTCTCTTCCGCCATGTGCGCGCTAGTTCTGCTGTTGTCTCTCTGGATGTATGTCTGTGTCTATGTGTCTGTGTGAGTGTGAGTGTGAGTGTGGCGAAGGAGAAGCAAGAGCAGAAGCCGCGCGCAATGTGATGGCAATCTACAGGACACGACGACTGGTGCTGCCAACATGAGAGTCGACGCAAGTCGCATAGTCGAGCTCCAGAGCAACACGTCTGCTGGACAAGCGACTACGAACATTGGTACGAGATCGCCGATGCCACGAGTCGAGTCCCAAGTCGCCGTCTTGCTTGCAACAGCGGCGATCGCCACGATTGATCCATCGATCGATCGTCCACCGACTTTGCCACTACGATCTGGCACTGATCGTAGCCACGGCAGACCAAGCGCTCGAACTGGAAGTGGCGACGATGGCAGCACCGCGCTGCCGATACACATTCGTGTCCTTTGAAAGGCAACGTGGACATCACCAAAGCAAGCGCTAACGAAAGAGCGGTTTCCACCATGCGTTTACCAAAGCTCCTTTGCTCATACAGCCCGAACAATCAAGTTGAAAGCCTCGAGTTCGACGTATGGCGACACATCCGCTCGCAGCAGACATCGCTTGCCATTCGGTCGCACTTGCGCTATCAGCACCGCCATCTCGAGCTTGGCGACGCCTCAAGCTTGTTGGCGTGAGCATCTGCAGTGGTCCTGGCCATGAGCGAGGAGCTCCGTAGTGCGCACCTGACGAGCCACACGCAGTGGTCATGCAGACGTGCGTGTGCGTACTCGCACGACTTGCAACGCGCCGGCGAGGAGACCATTGTGTGCGTGTGGTGCTCAAACCGCCCGCATGATGCAGACAGCTCGTGCCATGATCCACACGTACACACACAGACACACCGGACACACGGCACATTTGCACACACGTACCCACGACACTTGCGCTCGATGCCTTCGTGTCGACGGTCAGCCTCGTCGTCGTCGAGCGCGCACCGAAAGATCGGAGTCGCCATGCGCTGCTTGGTCGCACTGCTGCTGCTTGGCGTTGATTTCGTTTTGCGGGTCGACGTCGACGTCGACGACGATGATCGACTCGGCGATCGACGCGAGCGATGGAAGGTCGGACACGGTCGGCGTCGGGACTGATGGACAAGCGCGCGACCAGCCAAAGGTGCTGACTCACTCTCTCATGCACATACGCAGGAGTGGAGCCATGTCAGCGACGACGTACGAGGCGCATGTGGACGGACGGACCAGCAGCGCGACGAGCTTGAGCTTCCTCGCTGCCTCGCTTGGTCGACCACGCTCGCTAGTCACACACACACGATTCTTGCGTTTCAAGGCGCTCTCGTGGGGGTTTTGACATGCGACCCGACGTGCACGTTGAAGCTCGGGTCAAACTGTGTGGTCCACAACCGCATCGCCACTTTGTCGCGTTGCCACATCACATGCGAGCGAGCGAGTGCTAGCGTTTGCCAAGCACACATTGGTCTTGAAGGTCGGTCGTCTTGACCACCATCATGTCCTTGTCCTTTGGCTGTCACGACCTCAGCTTCGCGCCTCACGCGCACGTATGCAAGCACGAGCATATCGGACAACGCGTGTAGCAGTAATGGACAGCTTGGTGGTGGTGGTGGATGCCGACAGTGACAGCATGTCCGAGCATGTCGTCACGCCGTTCAGATACTCGGCCACGTGACACTATGTGAAGCAAGCGGCGTCAGCGCAGTAGTTGCCTTGCGCTTGACAGGCCAGCTAGACAGACAGATCTCTGTCAGACTCACGCGCACACGGACGCCGATGCGAGGTCCATTACAACGACGCGGACTCTCCGCCACTCGTGCCCATGTTCACTGCTCATAACTCGCGGCAACGATGATGCCAGGTTGGGCCAAGTCGAGTCGAGCAGCAGCGCGACCTCGACGGACGCGACACAGTTCGACCCGTGCCTGCCACGCCAGGCAGCAGCAACGGCCTTCCGCTGATGGAACACGATCGCCTCGGCTCGTTCCTGCGCGTCGCGGCGCGTGCTACACACACACGCCTCTTTCACTTTCTCTTGGCGAAGCGCCTGAACTGCAACATGTGCGCGGCCGTGATCGCGATCAGCAATGTGTTCACGCAGCATGCGCTCTCGGCGCGCACAACCACAACACACCCTCTTCACTCACTCACCACACGATCTCGCTCAATCTCAATCTCAATCTCAATCTCGTGATCTCCGCACCTTCACATGTTGCTTGGACTTGTTTTGCATGGCACGACACGACACACGAGTGTGATGTTGTTCATCACGGCTGTGCAGGTCGCGAAGCGATCCTAACCCGATCGACCGATTGATCGCGATCGATGCAGGTGGCCAGCGCACGGTGCTTTACTTATGAGTGAGTCCACGACTCCAACTCGGCGCCGCCGCTGTCTCAGTGCCACATGCACATGCCGCTCAAGTGCGTTGAGCTGCCTACTCATATCTTGATGATAGCGAGCGAGCGACTTGCTCTGCTCTGCATGACCAGCGCTGCGCCGGTGCTGTGTCGCGTTGCCCGCAGTCGCAGACATCAGCGGCAAGAGCACACAGCAAGACAAGCAAAACGATGCGAGGCAAGGGCAAGGCGAGGACGATGATAGATAGGACTCGGGGAGAAACAAAGAGGAACGAGCACTGCGGCGAAGAGAGCGATGCCTGTCGAGAGAGAGAGAGAGTACAAGATGATGGATCAAGCCTTGTTGTGCTCTGCTGTGCAAAGCGCACATGCAACGTGTAATGTGCAATGTGTAGGTTCATCACGCGCCAGGCTCAGCGCTCAGCCCTCAGCTTTCAGCGCGCACAGCCGGTCGCGAGGGCTCGGCGAAGCGGTGGCGCCTCGCGTCCCTGACGTCCTGCCATCTGAGTCTGGTGTCTGGTGTCTGAAGCCTAGAGCCTGAGGCATGAGCCTAGAGTCTAGAGCCTGGCGTCCTGGAGTCTGTCGTGTGCTGCGGCGGTGCCTGTTTGCTTGCTTGCTTGCTGTCCACTCAATGCCGAGCGAGCACCACATGGCAGACGAGTGTGCGAGCGTGTCCTTGCTGCGAGATACAACAGCGAGCAAGTCGCAACTTGCTTCCAGTTCCTTCGTCTTGGTTGGTTTGGATGGTTTGGTTTGGTCTTCGTAGTCAATGGACAATGGAGCGCGCGTCCTGAGAGACAGCACTTGGTGCTGAACCAGGGATCCGGTATGTCGCTTACAGGTCGCCGCTCACCACTCGCCTCTCGCCTCTCGCTCGTTATGTCGCTGAGTTGCTTGGACTCCCACATCCATCTCTCCATCGATCGATCGACCGAGTGATCAACCGGCGCATCGGCGATCGGACAGACAACAACAACATGTGTGCGAGGCAAGGCTGCTCTCGGATCCGAGTGTGCGTGCGCTCACTCAAACTCACACCAACAAACCCGACAAGCAAAGACAAAGACAAGGCAAAGCAAAGCAAGCAAAGCAAAGCAAAGACAAAGACAAAGACAGCAAACGATAGCGAAGCGTCAGCGCGCAGGCTCAGGCTCACGCGCTCGCTCACACGATCGTCGTCGTTTTGTGATGGCGCGGCCCGTCTTTGACATTGCAATGGTGTTTGTCCTTTTCATCAGCGCAACGCGCCACATCGCACAGAGCCGCGACGGCGCGGCGACAACATCGGGAGCAGCTCATGCGGCAACAACGACGACCTCGTCTCGAGTCTCGGGTCTCGAGTCGAGGTGGTTGCGCGCGCGAAAATGCGAGGTGAGTGAGTGGGTGAGTGAGAGAGAGTGGAGTGCGATGGCATTAGCGCGCAACATAGCGTGAGACGACCGCGCGATTGAGTGCGTGCGTATCGAGTGCTTGGCGTGTTTGGACTGCTTTGAGTCGCTTTGGGAGCGAGCTCCGGCACACGCTGAGCGCTTCGATGGTCATCGTCATCACCACTTTCACCTTCACCTTCACCTTCGTTCACCTTCACCACAAACAGCAACAACAAGCATCAACGCAAAAGCAACAAAGCAAAAGCAACCAAGCAAAACCACAAATCGACCGCTGACAGCTGACAAACCACAGCGAGAGAGCAAACGTCGATCATCGACAACAAACAAACAAATCACACAAACCACACAAAACAACAGACAAACAAGAAGGCGAGATGAAAGCGGTGCAGAACCGGACGAATGATGACGCGTCGGCCCGAACTTCAATCCTGAGGCGCGCAGCACCAGGCGCCCACACGCAGCGCGCGTTGACGTCCTCGCACCATTTGGTTCGGTCTGCTTGTTTGTTTGTTTGCTCGGCTTGTCTGGTTTGCATCACAGACGCAGGACAGCGCGACGCAGCAGCAGCAGCAGAGCTCCATACAGACCGCGAGTGAAGTGAGTGAGTGAGTGAGAGCGAGGTGAGTGCATCACGCAGAGCAAAGCGGAGAGTGGAGAGTGGGTTGTGCGAGTCACGCGAGCGCGCATGCTGCTGCTGCTGCTGCGGGTCCCTTGAGCACCTCGCTCGCCACGAGCGCCACAAGCCCCACGAGAAGACATTCCGAATTTCGCCTTCGAACCGCGCACTCGGCATCTCTCCACCGCGCTTCCGCGTCCGCGCCCAGCACACACAGCAAGCACTCAAACCACCATGGGCATCGACAACCGCGACTCTGCTGACAAGGCCGAGAACGGCTACGTGCAAGTGCAGGAGCTCGACACCGTGTCTGTCGCCAAGCCGGCGGGCTCCAAGTTCGCGGTCAAGTCGGGCGTACTTGCGCGAGTGCCTCGCCGAGTTCATCGGCACGGCGATCCTCATTGCGTTTGGTGACGGCGTCGTGGCGCAGGTCGTGCTCGGCAAGGGCGGCAACGGCGACTACACGCACATCTCATTGTGCTGGGGTATCGCGGTGTTTTCGGTATCCACTTCTCGGCGGCGTCTCTGGCGCGCACCTGAACCCGGCCGTGACGACGACGCTCGCGCTGTTCAAACCGCTTCGAGTGGCGCAAGGTCCCGGGCTACATCGTCGCGCAGGTCCTCGGCGCGTTCTTCGGTGCGTTCATCGTGTACATCGTGTACTACCCGTACTTTAACCACGTGGACCCAGACCGCGAGACGACGCAAGGCGTGTTCGCGACGTACCCGAGCGCGGTGTGTGTCGAACGGCACGGCGTTCTTGACGGAGCTGATCGGCACGGCGATCTTGCTTGCCGGCATCTTGCGATCGGTGACCAGAAGAACAAGCCCGCGAGCGCGTACACGTCGCCAGCGGCGGTTGCGATCTTGGTGATTGGCATTGGCATGGCGTTCGGCATGAACTCTGGCTACGCGATCAACCCGGCGCGTGACTTTGGTCCTCGCCTCTTCTCGTCGCTCGCCGGCTGGGGCTCGAAGGTGTTTACGCTCCGTGACTACTACTTCTGGATCCCGATCGTCGGTCCGATCATCGGCGGTGCGATCGGCGGCGCCATGTACTTGGGCTTTGTCGAGATCCACCACCCACAGGAGTAAGCCTAGCTTCCCTGTACCGCCAAGCAAGCAAGCAGGCAACCAAGCAAACACACACACACACGTGCGTGCGCTCGGGCTCTCAAGGTCTCACAAGGCTGCAAACACAAGAGAGCAAGCGAGCGAGCGAGCGCGTGCCGATAGGTCTCGTATATGTCGTTCGGTATCATTCCCTCGCGCGCTCGTCCAGAGCAGCTAGACAGCTAGACGAGCGAGCGAGCTTCGCGCCGCTAGCAATGGCGACTGCGTCTGTTCTATAATGTACCATCCCCACATCCCCACATCCCACACCCTCGCACTTGCAGTCTCGGTCACGTTGGTGCTGTTGCTCGTGGTGGCCATGTTGTTTGCTAGTGATGACCATGTTGACCATGCTGGTCGCATGTGCTGCTGCTGTAAGCGAACGAGCGAGTGCAAGCAGCGGCATGGACGAGCTGAGCTGCATTGTGTGTCTGAGCGAGCGAGCGCGAACGTGCTAAGATCTTGTTCGCCAAGATCTTGTTGCTCGCACACACGTACACATACACGCAAAGGGTGCTGCAAGTGAGCGTGGTGTGATGGAGCTTCTCCTCCTCACGCAGCTTCTTCAAGGTGAGTTGAGTGAGCGAGCGAGTGAATGAACCCAAGGTTGTCTCTCTTCCGCCATGTGCGCGCTAGTTCTGCTGTTGTCTCTCTGGATGTATGTCTGTGTCTATGTGTCTGTGTGAGTGTGAGTGTGAGTGTGGCGAAGGAGAAGCAAGAGCAGAAGCCGCGCGCAATGTGATGGCAATCTACAGGACACGACGACTGGTGCTGCCAACATGAGAGTCGACGCAAGTCGCATAGTCGAGCTCCAGAGCAACACGTCTGCTGGACAAGCGACTACGAACATTGGTACGAGATCGCCGATGCCACGAGTCGAGTCCCAAGTCGCCGTCTTGCTTGCAACAGCGGCGATCGCCACGATTGATCCATCGATCGATCGTCCACCGACTTTGCCACTACGATCTGGCACTGATCGTAGCCACGGCAGACCAAGCGCTCGAACTGGAAGTGGCGACGATGGCAGCACCGCGCTGCCGATACACATTCGTGTCCTTTGAAAGGCAACGTGGACATCACCAAAGCAAGCGCTAACGAAAGAGCGGTTTCCACCATGCGTTTACCAAAGCTCCTTTGCTCATACAGCCCGAACAATCAAGTTGAAAGCCTCGAGTTCGACGTATGGCGACACATCCGCTCGCAGCAGACATCGCTTGCCATTCGGTCGCACTTGCGCTATCAGCACCGCCATCTCGAGCTTGGCGACGCCTCAAGCTTGTTGGCGTGAGCATCTGCAGTGGTCCTGGCCATGAGCGAGGAGCTCCGTAGTGCGCACCTGACGAGCCACACGCAGTGGGTCATGCAGACGTGCGTGTGCGTACTCGCACGACTGCAACGCGCCGGCGAGGAGACCATTGTGTGCGTGTGGTGCTCAAACGCCGCATGATGCAGACAGCTCGTGCCATGATCCACACGTACACACACAGACACACCGGACACACGGCACATTTGCACACACGTACCCACGACACTTGCGCTCGATGCCTTCGTGTCGACGGTCAGCCTCGTCGTCGTTCGAGCGCGCACCGAAAGATCGGAGTCGCCATGCGCTGCTTGGTCGCACTGCTGCTGCTTGGCGTTGATTTCGTTTTGGCGGGTCGACGTCGACGTCGACGACGATGATCGACTCGGCGATCGACGCGAGCGATGGAAGGGTCGGACACGGTCGGCGTCGGGACTGATGGACAAGCGCGCGACCAGCCAAAGGTGCTGACTCACTCTCTCATGCACATACGCAGGAGTGGAGCCATGTCAGCGACGACGTACGAGGCGCATGTGGACGGACGGACCAGCAGCGCGACGAGCTTGAGCTTCCTCGCTGCCTCGCTTGGTCGACCACGCTCGCTAGTCACACACACACGATTCTTGCGTTTCAAGGCGCTCTCGTGGGGTTTTGACATGCGACCCGACGTGCACGTTGAAGCTCGGGTCAACTGTGTGGTCCACACCGCATCGCCACTTTGTCGCGTTGCCACATCACATGCGAGCGAGCGAGTGCTAGCGTTTGCCAAGCACACATTGGTCTTGAAGGTCGTCGTCTTGACCACCATCATGTCCTTGTCCTTTGGCTGTCACGACCTCAGCTTCGCGCCTCACGCGCACGTATGCAAGCACGAGCATATCGGACAACGCGTGTAGCAGTAATGACAGCTTGGTGGTGGTGGTGGTGCCGACAGTGACAGCATGTCCGAGCATGTCGTCACGGCCAGTTCAGATACTCGGCCACGTGACACTATGTGAAGCAAGCGGCGTCAGCGCAGTAGTTGCCTTGCGCTTGACAGGCCAGCTAGACAGACAGATCTCTGTCAGACTCACGCGCACACGACGCCGATGCGAGGTCCATTACAACGACGCGGACTCTCCGCCACTCGTGCCCATGTTCACTGCTCATAACTCGCGGCAACGATGATGCCAGGTTGGGCCAAGTCGAGTCGAGCAGCAGCGCGACCTCGACGGACGCGACACAGTTCGACCCGTGCCTGCCACGCCAGGCAGCAGCAACGGCCTTCCGCTGATGGACACGATCGCCTCGGCTCGTTCCTGCGCGTCGCGGCGCGTGCTACACACACACGCCTCTTTCACTTTCTCTTGGCGAAGCGCCTGAACTGCAACATGTGCGCGGCGTGATCGCGATCAGCAATGTGTTCACGCAGCATGCGCTCTCGGCGCGCACAACACAACACACCCTCTTCACTCACTCACCACACGATCTCGCTCAATCTCAATCTCAATCTCAATCTCGTGATCTCCGCACCTTCACATGTTGCTTGGACTTGTTTTGCATGGCACGACACGACACACGAGTGTGATGTTGTTCATCACGGCTGTGCAGGTCGCGAAGCGATCCTAACCCGATCGACCGATTGATCGCGATCGATGCAGGTGGCCAGCGCACGGTGCTTTACTTATGAGTGAGTCCACGACTCCAACTCGGCGCCGCCGCTGTCTCAGTGCACATGCACATGCCGCTCAAGTGCGTTGAGCTGCCTACTCATATCTTGATGATAGCGAGCGAGCGACTTGCTCTGCTCTGCATGACCAGCGCTGCGCCGGTGCTGTGTCGCGTTGCCGCAGTCGCAGACATCAGCGGCAAGAGCACACAGCAAGACAAAGCAAAACGATGCGAGGCAAGGCAAGGCGAGGACGATGATAGATAGGACTCGGGGAGAAACAAAGAGGAACGAGCACTGCGGCGAAGAGAGCGATGCCTGTCGAGAGAGAGAGAGAGTACAAGATGATGGATCAAGCCTTGTTGTGCTCTGCTGTGCAAGCGCACATGCAACGTGTAATGTGCAATGTGTAGGTTCATCACGCGCCAGGCTCAGCGCTCAGCCCTCAGCTTTCAGCGCGCACAGCCGGTCGCGAGGGCTCGGCGAAGCGGTGGCGCCTCGCGTCCTGACGTCCTGCCATCTGAAGTCTGGTGTCTGGTGTCTGAAGCCTAGAGCCTGAGGCATGAGCCTAGAGTCTAGAGCCTGGCGTCCTGGAGTCTGTCGTGTGCTGCGGCGGTGCCTGTTTGCTTGCTTGCTTGCTGTCCACTCAATGCCGAGCGAGCACCACATGGCAGACGAGTGTGCGAGCGTGTCCTTGCTGCGAGATACAACAGCGAGCAAGTCGCAACTTGCTTCCAGTTCCTTCGTCTTGGTTGGTTTGGATGGTTTGGTTTGGTCTTCGTAGTCAATGGACAATGGAGCGCGCGTCCTGAGAGACAGCACTTGGTGCTGAACCAGGGATCCGGTATGTCGCTTACAGGTCGCGCTCACCACTCGCCTCTCGCCTCTCGCTCGTTATGTCGCTGAGTTGCTTGGACTCCCACATCCATCTCTCCATCGATCGATCGACCGAGTGATCAACCGGCGCATCGGCGATCGGACAGACAACAACAACATGTGTGCGAGGCAAGGCTGCTCTCGGATCCGAGTGTGCGTGCGCTCACTCAAACTCACACCAACAAACCCGACAAGCAAAGACAAAGACAAAGGCAAAGCAAAGCAAAGCAAAGCAAAGCAAAGACAAAGACAAAGACAGCAAACGATAGCGAAGCGTCAGCGCGCAGGCTCAGGCTCACGCGCTCGCTCACACGATCGTCGTCGTTTTGTGATGGCGCGGCCCGTCTTTGACATGCAATGGTGTTTGTCCTTTTCATCAGCGCAACGCGCCACATCGCACAGAGCCGCGACGGCGCGGCGACAACATCGGGAGCAGCTCATGCGGCAACAACGACGACCTCGTCTCGAGTCTCGGGTCTCGAGTCGAGGTGGTTGCGCGCGCGAAAATGCGAGGTGAGTGAGTGGGTGAGTGAGAGAGAGTGGAGTGCGATGGCATTAGCGCGCAACATAGCGTGAGACGACCGCGCGATTGAGTGCGTGCGTATCGAGTGCTTGGCGTGTTTTGGACTGCTTTGAGTCGCTTTGGGAGCGAGCTCCGGCACACGCTGAGCGCTTCGATGGTCATCGTCATCACCACTTTCACCTTCACCTTCACCTTCGTTCACCTTCACCACAAACAGCAACAACAAGCATCAACGCAAAAGCAACAAAGCAAAAGCAACCAAGCAAAACCACAAATCGACCGCTGACAGCTGACAAACCACAGCGAGAGAGCAAACGTCGATCATCGACAACAAACAAACAAATCACACAAACCACACAAAACAACAGACAAACAAGAAGGCGAGATGAAAGCGGTGCAGAACCGGACGAATGATGACGCGTCGGCCCGAACTTCAATCCTGAGGCGCGCAGCACCAGGCGCCCACACGCAGCGCGCGTTGACGTCCTCGCACCATTTGGTTCGGTCTGCTTGTTTGTTTGTTTGCTCGGCTTGTCTGGTTTGCATCACAGACGCAGGACAGCGCGACGCAGCAGCAGCAGCAGAGCTCCATACAGACCGCGAGTGAAGTGAGTGAGTGAGTGAGAGCGAGGTGAGTGCATCACGCAGAGCAAAGCGGAGAGTGGAGAGTGGGTTGTGCGAGTCACGCGAGCGCGCATGCTGCTGCTGCTGCTGCGGGTCCCTTGAGCACCTCGCTCGCCACGAGCGCCACAAGCCCCACGAGAAGACATTCCGAATTTCGCCTTCGACCGCGCACTCGGCATCTCTCCACCGCGCTTCCGCGTCCGCGCCCAGCACACACAGCAAGCACTCAAACCACCATGGGCATCGACAACCGCGACTCTGCTGACAAGGCCGAGAACGGCTACGTGCAAGTGCAGGAGCTCGACACCGTGTCTGTCGCCAAGCCGGCGGGCTCCAAGTTCGCGGTCAAGTCGGCGTACTTGCGCGAGTGCCTCGCCGAGTTCATCGGCACGGCGATCCTCATTGCGTTTGGTGACGGCGTCGTGGCGCAGGTCGTGCTCGGCAAGGGCGGCAACGGCGACTACACGCACATCTCATTGTGCTGGGGTATCGCGGTGTTTTTCGGTATCCACTTCTCCGGCGGCGTCTCTGGCGCGCACCTGAACCCGGCCGTGACGACGACGCTCGCGCTGTTCAACCGCTTCGAGTGGCGCAAGGTCCCGGGCTACATCGTCGCGCAGGTCCTCGGCGCGTTCTTCGGTGCGTTCATCGTGTACATCGTGTACTACCCGTACTTTAACCACGTGGACCCAGACCGCGAGACGACGCAAGGCGTGTTCGCGACGTACCCGAGCGCGGTTGTGTCGAACGGCACGGCGTTCTTGACGGAGCTGATCGGCACGGCGATCTTGCTTGCCGGCATCTTTGCGATCGGTGACCAGAAGAACAAGCCCGCGAGCGCGTACACGTCGCCAGCGGCGGTTGCGATCTTGGTGATTGGCATTGGCATGGCGTTCGGCATGAACTCTGGCTACGCGATCAACCCGGCGCGTGACTTTGGTCCTCGCCTCTTCTCGTCGCTCGCCGGCTGGGGCTCGAAGGTGTTTACGCTCCGTGACTACTACTTCTGGATCCCGATCGTCGGTCCGATCATCGGCGGTGCGATCGGCGGCGCCATGTACTTGGGCTTTGTCGAGATCCACCACCCACAGGAGTAAGCCTAGCTTCCCTGTACCGCCAAGCAAGCAAGCAGGCAACCAAGCAAACACACACACACACGTGCGTGCGCTCGGGCTCTCAAGGTCTCACAAGGCTGCAAACACAAGAGAGCAAGCGAGCGAGCGAGCGCGTGCCGATAGGTCTCGTATATGTCGTTCGGTATCATTCCCTCGCGCGCTCGTCCAGAGCAGCTAGACAGCTAGACGAGCGAGCGAGCTTCGCGCCGCTAGCAATGGCGACTGCGTCTGTTCTATAATGTACCATCCCCACATCCCCACATCCCCACACCCTCGCACTTGCAGTCTCGGTCACGTTGGTGCTGTTGCTCGTGGTGGCCATGTTGTTTGCTAGTGATGACCATGTTGACCATGCTGGTCGCATGTGCTGCTGCTGTAAGCGAACGAGCGAGTGCAAGCAGCGGCATGGACGAGCTGAGCTGCATTGTGTGTCTGAGCGAGCGAGCGCGAACGTGCTAAGATCTTGTTCGCCAAGATCTTGTTGCTCGCACACACGTACACATACACGCAAAGGGTGCTGCAAGTGAGCGTGGTGTGATGGAGCTTCTCCTCCTCACGCAGCTTCTTCAAGGTGAGTTGAGTGAGCGAGCGAGTGAATGAACCCAAGGTTGTCTCTCTTCCGCCATGTGCGCGCTAGTTCTGCTGTTGTCTCTCTGGATGTATGTCTGTGTCTATGTGTCTGTGTGAGTGTGAGTGTGAGTGTGGCGAAGGAGAAGCAAGAGCAGAAGCCGCGCGCAATGTGATGGCAATCTACAGGACACGACGACTGGTGCTGCCAACATGAGAGTCGACGCAAGTCGCATAGTCGAGCTCCAGAGCAACACGTCTGCTGGACAAGCGACTACGAACATTGGTACGAGATCGCCGATGCCACGAGTCGAGTCCCAAGTCGCCGTCTTGCTTGCAACAGCGGCGATCGCCACGATTGATCCATCGATCGATCGTCCACCGACTTTGCCACTACGATCTGGCACTGATCGTAGCCACGGCAGACCAAGCGCTCGAACTGGAAGTGGCGACGATGGCAGCACCGCGCTGCCGATACACATTCGTGTCCTTTGAAAGGCAACGTGGACATCACCAAAGCAAGCGCTAACGAAAGAGCGGTTTCCACCATGCGTTTACCAAAGCTCCTTTGCTCATACAGCCCGAACAATCAAGTTGAAAGCCTCGAGTTCGACGTATGGCGACACATCCGCTCGCAGCAGACATCGCTTGCCATTCGGTCGCACTTGCGCTATCAGCACCGCCATCTCGAGCTTGGCGACGCCTCAAGCTTGTTGGCGTGAGCATCTGCAGTGGTCCTGGCCATGAGCGAGGAGCTCCGTAGTGCGCACCTGACGAGCCACACGCAGTGGTCATGCAGACGTGCGTGTGCGTACTCGCACGACTGCAACGCGCCGGCGAGGAGACCATTGTGTGCGTGTGGTGCTCAAACGCCGCATGATGCAGACAGCTCGTGCCATGATCCACACGTACACACACAGACACACCGGACACACGGCACATTTGCACACACGTACCCACGACACTTGCGCTCGATGCCTTCGTGTCGACGGTCAGCCTCGTCGTCGTTCGAGCGCGCACCGAAAGATCGGAGTCGCCATGCGCTGCTTGGTCGCACTGCTGCTGCTTGGCGTTGATTTCGTTTTGGCGGGTCGACGTCGACGTCGACGACGATGATCGACTCGGCGATCGACGCGAGCGATGGAAGGGTCGGACACGGTCGGCGTCGGGACTGATGGACAAGCGCGCGACCAGCCAAAGGTGCTGACTCACTCTCTCATGCACATACGCAGGAGTGGAGCCATGTCAGCGACGACGTACGAGGCGCATGTGGACGGACGGACCAGCAGCGCGACGAGCTTGAGCTTCCTCGCTGCCTCGCTTGGTCGACCACGCTCGCTAGTCACACACACACGATTCTTGCGTTTCAAGGCGCTCTCGTGGGGTTTTGACATGCGACCCGACGTGCACGTTGAAGCTCGGGTCAACTGTGTGGTCCACACCGCATCGCCACTTTGTCGCGTTGCCACATCACATGCGAGCGAGCGAGTGCTAGCGTTTGCCAAGCACACATTGGTCTTGAAGGTCGTCGTCTTGACCACCATCATGTCCTTGTCCTTTGGCTGTCACGACCTCAGCTTCGCGCCTCACGCGCACGTATGCAAGCACGAGCATATCGGACAACGCGTGTAGCAGTAATGACAGCTTGGTGGTGGTGGTGGTGCCGACAGTGACAGCATGTCCGAGCATGTCGTCACGGCCAGTTCAGATACTCGGCCACGTGACACTATGTGAAGCAAGCGGCGTCAGCGCAGTAGTTGCCTTGCGCTTGACAGGCCAGCTAGACAGACAGATCTCTGTCAGACTCACGCGCACACGACGCCGATGCGAGGTCCATTACAACGACGCGGACTCTCCGCCACTCGTGCCCATGTTCACTGCTCATAACTCGCGGCAACGATGATGCCAGGTTGGGCCAAGTCGAGTCGAGCAGCAGCGCGACCTCGACGGACGCGACACAGTTCGACCCGTGCCTGCCACGCCAGGCAGCAGCAACGGCCTTCCGCTGATGGACACGATCGCCTCGGCTCGTTCCTGCGCGTCGCGGCGCGTGCTACACACACACGCCTCTTTCACTTTCTCTTGGCGAAGCGCCTGAACTGCAACATGTGCGCGGCGTGATCGCGATCAGCAATGTGTTCACGCAGCATGCGCTCTCGGCGCGCACAACACAACACACCCTCTTCACTCACTCACCACACGATCTCGCTCAATCTCAATCTCAATCTCAATCTCGTGATCTCCGCACCTTCACATGTTGCTTGGACTTGTTTTGCATGGCACGACACGACACACGAGTGTGATGTTGTTCATCACGGCTGTGCAGGTCGCGAAGCGATCCTAACCCGATCGACCGATTGATCGCGATCGATGCAGGTGGCCAGCGCACGGTGCTTTACTTATGAGTGAGTCCACGACTCCAACTCGGCGCCGCCGCTGTCTCAGTGCACATGCACATGCCGCTCAAGTGCGTTGAGCTGCCTACTCATATCTTGATGATAGCGAGCGAGCGACTTGCTCTGCTCTGCATGACCAGCGCTGCGCCGGTGCTGTGTCGCGTTGCCGCAGTCGCAGACATCAGCGGCAAGAGCACACAGCAAGACAAAGCAAAACGATGCGAGGCAAGGCAAGGCGAGGACGATGATAGATAGGACTCGGGGAGAAACAAAGAGGAACGAGCACTGCGGCGAAGAGAGCGATGCCTGTCGAGAGAGAGAGAGAGTACAAGATGATGGATCAAGCCTTGTTGTGCTCTGCTGTGCAAGCGCACATGCAACGTGTAATGTGCAATGTGTAGGTTCATCACGCGCCAGGCTCAGCGCTCAGCCCTCAGCTTTCAGCGCGCACAGCCGGTCGCGAGGGCTCGGCGAAGCGGTGGCGCCTCGCGTCCTGACGTCCTGCCATCTGAAGTCTGGTGTCTGGTGTCTGAAGCCTAGAGCCTGAGGCATGAGCCTAGAGTCTAGAGCCTGGCGTCCTGGAGTCTGTCGTGTGCTGCGGCGGTGCCTGTTTGCTTGCTTGCTTGCTGTCCACTCAATGCCGAGCGAGCACCACATGGCAGACGAGTGTGCGAGCGTGTCCTTGCTGCGAGATACAACAGCGAGCAAGTCGCAACTTGCTTCCAGTTCCTTCGTCTTGGTTGGTTTGGATGGTTTGGTTTGGTCTTCGTAGTCAATGGACAATGGAGCGCGCGTCCTGAGAGACAGCACTTGGTGCTGAACCAGGGATCCGGTATGTCGCTTACAGGTCGCGCTCACCACTCGCCTCTCGCCTCTCGCTCGTTATGTCGCTGAGTTGCTTGGACTCCCACATCCATCTCTCCATCGATCGATCGACCGAGTGATCAACCGGCGCATCGGCGATCGGACAGACAACAACAACATGTGTGCGAGGCAAGGCTGCTCTCGGATCCGAGTGTGCGTGCGCTCACTCAAACTCACACCAACAAACCCGACAAGCAAAGACAAAGACAAAGGCAAAGCAAAGCAAAGCAAAGCAAAGCAAAGACAAAGACAAAGACAGCAAACGATAGCGAAGCGTCAGCGCGCAGGCTCAGGCTCACGCGCTCGCTCACACGATCGTCGTCGTTTTGTGATGGCGCGGCCCGTCTTTGACATGCAATGGTGTTTGTCCTTTTCATCAGCGCAACGCGCCACATCGCACAGAGCCGCGACGGCGCGGCGACAACATCGGGAGCAGCTCATGCGGCAACAACGACGACCTCGTCTCGAGTCTCGGGTCTCGAGTCGAGGTGGTTGCGCGCGCGAAAATGCGAGGTGAGTGAGTGGGTGAGTGAGAGAGAGTGGAGTGCGATGGCATTAGCGCGCAACATAGCGTGAGACGACCGCGCGATTGAGTGCGTGCGTATCGAGTGCTTGGCGTGTTTTGGACTGCTTTGAGTCGCTTTGGGAGCGAGCTCCGGCACACGCTGAGCGCTTCGATGGTCATCGTCATCACCACTTTCACCTTCACCTTCACCTTCGTTCACCTTCACCACAAACAGCAACAACAAGCATCAACGCAAAAGCAACAAAGCAAAAGCAACCAAGCAAAACCACAAATCGACCGCTGACAGCTGACAAACCACAGCGAGAGAGCAAACGTCGATCATCGACAACAAACAAACAAATCACACAAACCACACAAAACAACAGACAAACAAGAAGGCGAGATGAAAGCGGTGCAGAACCGGACGAATGATGACGCGTCGGCCCGAACTTCAATCCTGAGGCGCGCAGCACCAGGCGCCCACACGCAGCGCGCGTTGACGTCCTCGCACCATTTGGTTCGGTCTGCTTGTTTGTTTGTTTGCTCGGCTTGTCTGGTTTGCATCACAGACGCAGGACAGCGCGACGCAGCAGCAGCAGCAGAGCTCCATACAGACCGCGAGTGAAGTGAGTGAGTGAGTGAGAGCGAGGTGAGTGCATCACGCAGAGCAAAGCGGAGAGTGGAGAGTGGGTTGTGCGAGTCACGCGAGCGCGCATGCTGCTGCTGCTGCTGCGGGTCCCTTGAGCACCTCGCTCGCCACGAGCGCCACAAGCCCCACGAGAAGACATTCCGAATTTCGCCTTCGACCGCGCACTCGGCATCTCTCCACCGCGCTTCCGCGTCCGCGCCCAGCACACACAGCAAGCACTCAAACCACCATGGGCATCGACAACCGCGACTCTGCTGACAAGGCCGAGAACGGCTACGTGCAAGTGCAGGAGCTCGACACCGTGTCTGTCGCCAAGCCGGCGGGCTCCAAGTTCGCGGTCAAGTCGGCGTACTTGCGCGAGTGCCTCGCCGAGTTCATCGGCACGGCGATCCTCATTGCGTTTGGTGACGGCGTCGTGGCGCAGGTCGTGCTCGGCAAGGGCGGCAACGGCGACTACACGCACATCTCATTGTGCTGGGGTATCGCGGTGTTTTTCGGTATCCACTTCTCCGGCGGCGTCTCTGGCGCGCACCTGAACCCGGCCGTGACGACGACGCTCGCGCTGTTCAACCGCTTCGAGTGGCGCAAGGTCCCGGGCTACATCGTCGCGCAGGTCCTCGGCGCGTTCTTCGGTGCGTTCATCGTGTACATCGTGTACTACCCGTACTTTAACCACGTGGACCCAGACCGCGAGACGACGCAAGGCGTGTTCGCGACGTACCCGAGCGCGGTTGTGTCGAACGGCACGGCGTTCTTGACGGAGCTGATCGGCACGGCGATCTTGCTTGCCGGCATCTTTGCGATCGGTGACCAGAAGAACAAGCCCGCGAGCGCGTACACGTCGCCAGCGGCGGTTGCGATCTTGGTGATTGGCATTGGCATGGCGTTCGGCATGAACTCTGGCTACGCGATCAACCCGGCGCGTGACTTTGGTCCTCGCCTCTTCTCGTCGCTCGCCGGCTGGGGCTCGAAGGTGTTTACGCTCCGTGACTACTACTTCTGGATCCCGATCGTCGGTCCGATCATCGGCGGTGCGATCGGCGGCGCCATGTACTTGGGCTTTGTCGAGATCCACCACCCACAGGAGTAAGCCTAGCTTCCCTGTACCGCCAAGCAAGCAAGCAGGCAACCAAGCAAACACACACACACACGTGCGTGCGCTCGGGCTCTCAAGGTCTCACAAGGCTGCAAACACAAGAGAGCAAGCGAGCGAGCGAGCGCGTGCCGATAGGTCTCGTATATGTCGTTCGGTATCATTCCCTCGCGCGCTCGTCCAGAGCAGCTAGACAGCTAGACGAGCGAGCGAGCTTCGCGCCGCTAGCAATGGCGACTGCGTCTGTTCTATAATGTACCATCCCCACATCCCCACATCCCCACACCCTCGCACTTGCAGTCTCGGTCACGTTGGTGCTGTTGCTCGTGGTGGCCATGTTGTTTGCTAGTGATGACCATGTTGACCATGCTGGTCGCATGTGCTGCTGCTGTAAGCGAACGAGCGAGTGCAAGCAGCGGCATGGACGAGCTGAGCTGCATTGTGTGTCTGAGCGAGCGAGCGCGAACGTGCTAAGATCTTGTTCGCCAAGATCTTGTTGCTCGCACACACGTACACATACACGCAAAGGGTGCTGCAAGTGAGCGTGGTGTGATGGAGCTTCTCCTCCTCACGCAGCTTCTTCAAGGTGAGTTGAGTGAGCGAGCGAGTGAATGAACCCAAGGTTGTCTCTCTTCCGCCATGTGCGCGCTAGTTCTGCTGTTGTCTCTCTGGATGTATGTCTGTGTCTATGTGTCTGTGTGAGTGTGAGTGTGGCGAAGGAGAAGCAAGAGCAGAAGCCGCGCGCAATGTGATGGCAATCTACAGGACACGACGACTGGTGCTGCCAACATGAGAGTCGACGCAAGTCGCATAGTCGAGCTCCAGAGCAACACGTCTGCTGGACAAGCGACTACGAACATTGGTACGAGATCGCCGATGCCACGAGTCGAGTCCCAAGTCGCCGTCTTGCTTGCAACAGCGGCGATCGCCACGATTGATCCATCGATCGATCGTCCACCGACTTTGCCACTACGATCTGGCACTGATCGTAGCCACGGCAGACCAAGCACTCGGCGCCACTGTCAGCACCTTGCAACTGATCATCTGACAACACTCAACCAAGTCCATTCACCACACCGTATCGCTCAACACGCACACTCGCTATGCATCGTATGGATCCACCATGGCGCGCCACTCCACCTCTTCCTTGTGCTGCTGCTCGCCGCCTCGACACAACCACCTGCTCGTTGCAGCTCTCATGCCTTTGGCGCGCGGAGCTCCATGATCCGCGCCGCAGTCGTCGCGAGCTTGCTCATGACCGCGTACTGCGACTGCGTGACGTCGTGCGACTTGTTGTCGACGCAGCACACAGAGCCGTAGACTGCGTTGTCCGGTCCGATGAGAGGGAAGCCGCAGTAGAAGCGCACGCCGGCTTGGCTCACAGGCGGCATCTTGTTAAAGCGGATGTCCGCGGCCGGGTGCGGCAGCAGCAGCGGCTTGTCGCTCATGACCATGTGCGAGCAGATCGACTCGGCGCGCGGCACGACGAGGTTCTGGTACCCAGCGTCGTTCGACGCAATGATGTGGATCTTGTCGTCTGCGATGATCGTGACGAGTCCTGCGGCGCAGTCCATCTCTTGACTCGCGATCGAGCAGATGATCTCGAGCTCTGGGACGTCGGTCATGCCCGTGAGCTGCTGCTTTGCGACAAAGTCAATGCGCGTCTGCTCAGTCTCGGGGATCGGGTAGTGCGTCACGGCGTCGTCGTTTGCATCGGCGTCTGCGCCAGCGCCAGGTCCGTCGTCGCGGTAGTCGATCGGGTACGTCCGAGCGTCTGGGTGCGCCACTGCGCAGTCTTCGAGCGCGAATGGCCGCACGTGGAGGTTCTCCTCGAGCGACGCGATGCACTCGGCGTCGTCGTGCGCACTGCTGCTGCTGCTGCTGCTCTCGATCGAGTGCGTGTGGCTCTGCGTCGTGCCCGAGCGCGAGCGCGCCGAGGCGCTCGCTTCGACTTCGTCCGCCAAGAGGCTCTTGGCCACTTGCACGAGCGCGCGCTTGCGCGGTGCATCGGTCGCGTTCTCGAACGACCGGCGGAGGTACTCGACGAGCGACTTGCCGACCGGTGGTGCATCCTTTGGGTCGGGCTTGATCGCCGGCGGCGACGCCACGCCCATGGGCAAGTCGTCATAGTCTGCAGCGTTCACGCGGCGCGTGCACTTGGTGCACACTTGGACAGTCTCGTAGACCGTCGAAGAGCTGCGGCCACTGCTACTACTGAGCGTGCTGCTGCTGCTGCTCCGGTGCCCAGTGCCGCGCTCAATCTCCTGTGCGCTCACGCACTTGGTGCACGCGCGGTAGCCGCAGAGGTAGCACCGCTTCTTGGGCACAAAGAGCGTGAGCGCTACGGTGCAGCACTTGCAGTGCGAGTTGTTTGGTGGCTGCGTGAACGCCTTCGGATTCGCAAAGACCTGGGCACCGAGGCGCCGGCGCTGCACGACCGCTGGGAGACTGCACGTCGCCGTCGCCATCTTCATCAACCGCGCTTTCGTCGTGCTCTTGCTCGCGCGCCGAGCGATGCCCGAGCTCTTGATGTCGAAGAACCGCGCGTAGAACGCGAGCCAGACAAAGCCACCGCGCGGGTCTGCGACGACCGAGTAGCCCGCAGTCATCTCATGGAGCTGGTTCTTGCTGCTCGATGCGGTGTCCGATGACGACGATGTTGTTGTTGGCGGTGCAGTGACGCTGCTGCTGCGCGCAAGTGGCGGCAAGAGCACGTCCTCTGGGCGGAGCGAGTGCATCGTGATCGCAAACTTGCTCCGGTCGCTCTCGGGCTGGAGGTAGTCGACGAAGCACCAGTGCTCGTCGCGCGCAAAGAGGTGGGCCTTTGTAAACGTCGCAGTCTTGACAGTCACGTCAGTGACCGACGGCGCTGCCGCGGTGCTCCGTGTGCTCGACGGCGGCGATGCTAGCGAGTCGAGCGTGTGCACGACCGAGCCCGAGGCAAAGCCCGAGCCGTGGAGCTCCGACATCGCAGCGAGGTACCGCGCTTGTGTCGTGGTCCAGAGCACGTGCTGCATCTCCGCAACGGAGCACGCGACGCTCCCAGTCGCCATGATGTGGTGCACGTCGCCCTCTTGGCGCGACGTGACGCTAAAGCCGCCGCCGCCGATGACAGCGCCAGTCTTCTTCTTTGTGCTCCACGTCGCACTGGCGTCGCGGAGTGCGTCCCAGTCGATGCTCGACGCTGCGAGGCGAGCGCTCTTGACGAGCTGGCGATCCGAGAGACGCAGTGGACGCGGCACGGCGCTCGAGCGGTGCTGCTGGAGCATCGCTGCCGTTGCGCTCGTTGGTGGCGCGTCCGTGCTCGTGTCGGTGCGTTGACGTGACGAGTTGTTTGATGCGCTCCGTGGATCCTTGTTCGGCATGGGCTGGCGCGATCGACCACTGCCGCTGTCGTGTCCGAGTTGCGGCATGCCACAAGATCCAAAGCTGGTACTGCTGGTGCTGGTGCTGCTGTTGCGCGCGACTTGTCGTAGCTGTGGCGAGTTGGAGAATGAGGAGGCGTTGGTGCGTGCACGCGCGTGAGCAAGACAAGCAGTTGAGAACAACAGAAACAACACCAACGCCCGCGCCTCTCCACATCCACTCGTACTCTCATGCTGCTCATGCTGCTCACATCATGCGAGACGCTAGTGATGCGTGTGTACGTACGTACAGGCGATGAACGCCATGCTTCACGCAAAGCTTCTAGCGAGCGAGCGAGTGTTCAGTGGCGGCGCAACAAGATGGAAAAGAAGGCGGAAGCGTATCGGTGCGCGCGAGTCGCAGCATCACAGCAGCAGCGTCAGGCAGACAGATGCGCTACTCGACAGGACGTACGACGACGACGACGAGGAGCTTGGACGTACGCTTCGATTCGCTAGTGCTGCTGCCTCGGATGTTAAACGCGCGCAGGATGTGCCGGTGTCGTCTTGTCCACGCGCGTGGAAGAGCAGTCGTTAGTCGCTGGAAGAGGACGCATGGCAACGAATGCCACTGAAGGCTCAAGAAGAGCTCTCATGCGCACGAGTACAGCGCTGCTCCGAGGTACTAGGACGTGCTCGGAGCTGCTCATGCGCTGCTCACGCAGGAGCGAACGCATGTACAGCAGAAGCGTTTCAAGAGAGTCCGCGAGTGGTGTCGGCGCTGCAAGTCGGAGCCGGAGGACAGAGTACCAACCGTACGCTCTCTCTCTCTCGTGGGCGCATGGAGTGCACATGTTGCGACGGCAGTGGAACGGCGATCGACACGGAGACATCCTTGTACGTTCGGTGGTGAGATGCCTTTCATGGACGATCTTCCTCGATCTTCCTCGTCCTCGTCTTCCTTCCACTCGTCTCTCACTCTCTCTCCTACACACACACACGGATCAAGCGATGCAGACTCACACACTCGTCGTTGTCCTCACGCGCACTACGCCGCCGCCTCGGCTTTGGCTCGCATCTCCATCACGCGCGCCGCAGTCGCTGCGAGCTTTGTCATGACTGCGTACTGCGACTGCGTCACGACGTGGTCTTCGTTGTCGATGCAGCACACGGTGCCAACGACCGAGTTGTCCGAGAGCACGAGCGGGAAGCCGCAGTAGTAGTTGAGTGCACCTTGCTGCACGGCGCCGATGCGGTTGAACCGCACGTCTGCGTCAACGAACGGCACGACCAGCGGCTTGTCGCTCATGATCGCATGTGCGCAGATCGACTCGCTCCGCGGCACGACGACGTTCTGGAAGAGCTCGTTCGACGACGCGATCACGTGCACTTCGCCCTTTTCGACGACCGTCACGATCCCAGTCGTGCACTGGAGCTCCTTGCGCGCGATCGAGCAGATGATCTCGAGCTCCGGGATGTTCTTGATGTCCGACAGTCGCCGCTCGCGGACGCTCGCCAAGCGCGTGTCTTCGCAGTCCGGGACAGGGAACGCTGCAGCGTCGACGTCGCGCTCGTCCGTGTACGTCAGTGCGTAGTTGCGGCTCGTGGCGTTCCCGAGCACGCACTCGTCAATGGCAAACTCGCGCACGCGCAAGTCGGTCGCGAGCGCGTCGACGAGTGCCAAGTCGCTGCGGCTGCCGCTTGTAGGCGCTCTGCGACTGAACGGCGTTTGGTTTGGATGGTCGTCGTCGTCACCACTCGCGTCGCTGTCGTCGCCACTTTCAATCACAACAATGTGGTCGTCTCCGCTGCTGGCGCCGCTGCGCTCGTCTGGCTCAAGCAAGTTGCGAATGACTTGGAGCACCGCGCGCTTCTTCGCTTCGTCCGCCGCGTTCTCGAACGAGTCGCGAAGCAAGCTGGCGAGCACGACGTTCGGCGGTGGTGAGTCTGGTGCGCTCAGCTGGATCGCGCTCGGCGACGTCGCACCCATGGGAATGTTGTCGTAGTTGGCGCCGTTCACGCGCCGCGTGCACGTGAGGCACACGCGCACGACCGGACGCTGCGGCGCTGGGATCAAGTGCGTGTGTGCGCGCTCGACTTCCTGTTTGCTCGAGCACCGGTCGCAGACGCAGTAGCCGCAGAGGTGGCACCGCTGCTTGCGCGCGAGGATCGCAAGCGCCGCAGTGCAGCAGATGCAGTGCGTGTTGGGCGGCGTGAACGCGTCGTGGTCCGCAAAGACCTGCGCGCCGAGGCGACGGCGATGCACGATCATCGGCAAGTAGCATGCGGCTTTCGCCATCTTCATGAGCCGCGCCATCACCGCGCTCTTGCCAGCGTGCTGGCGCTTTGCGAATAAGCCACCGCCGCCGCCGCTGCTGCTCCCAGGCGCCGGCTCGACGTACTGCGCAAAGAAGACGACCCAGACAAGCTTGCGGCGCGGATCGGCGACGACCGAGTAGCCCGCGGAGATCTCTTGGAGCTGCTTGGACGACGCCGGCGCTTGGGTACCCGCAGCGCCACGCGACAAGAGGACGTCGTCTGGCTGGAGCGAGTGCATTGAGAGGACGAACTTCTGCTTGTCGCCCTGCGGCTGGAAGAAGTCGAGGAAGCACCAGTGCTCGTTGCGCGCAAACACGTGGGCCTTTGCGAACGTCGCAGTCTTGATCGTGAGGTCAAAGCAGCTCCGGCCGTCGCGGCTCCGGCTGCTCGAGCCTTGTGTCGGGCACACGCTAGTGTGGCATTCCTGGTTGTCGCCGCTGCCGCTCGCATCGTCGCGTAAGAGACGCGTGTTGATCTTGTGCACGACGGCGCCAGAGACGAAGCTCGGGCCGTGGAGTTCCGTCATCGCGGACGCGTACCGCGCGTTGCTTGTCGTACAGAGGATGTGCTGGAGCTCCGTGATCGAGCACGCGACGCTGCCGCTCGCCATGATCTGGTGTGCGCGGCCGCACCGGCGCGTGTACACGCCAAAGTCGCCGAGGTTCTTCTTCTTGTCCCAGACCGAGCTCCGCGCGCGCAGCGTGTCCCACTCGATCGTTGCGGCGGCGGCGCGTGCGCGCTCTACGAGCTCGTGGTCCGAGAGCTGGAGCGCTGGACGCAGGAGTTCATGGCTTGATGCGGTCTCAGTGGTGTCGGTGCGCATGCGCTGTGCGACGCTGCTGTCCGTGCTGTGCTTTCGATTGTTGTTGTTGTTGCTGGTGGCGGCGTGCTTGCTACTGATGGTGCTGCGCTTCGTACTCGTGCGGCGCTGGCGCTCTTCAAGTAGCGGCTGCGGCGACGATGCTTGGAGCACCGCTGAGACCATCGTACCTGGGCTGTCCTTGGCGTCGAGCGACCACGACAAGCGGTCGTCAAACGTGCGCGCCGACTGCACGCGCATAGCTGGAGGCCCTTGAAGACAACGACGGCGGCGGTCGCTGCTTGGTGCTTGGTGCTCTCGACGCGGCGGATTCCGGAATGAGCGAGAAGACGCGATGGCGCATGAAGTGCCACTGGCGACGCTGGTTACGGCGCTGGTCACTTTTCCACACAATTGCGCAAGCGTGCTCTTTGCAACACGCAGTCGGAGCTCATGCGAGCGCATCATCGAGGACGTCGCGCTCCATGTCACGGTGCTGTACACTCGTTCACAGAGGCACGCAAGGTAGTGTTCACTCGCGGCAAGCAGCATGTGCAGCACCGTATGCAGTTGATCTCGACGATTGAGCCATTCATCCTCACTTCGTGCGAAACGACACAGCAAGAAGCTTGAACGTCGTGAGCAACACACGAGCAAGTTCGTTTGTGAGCATGTGGCAACGGAAGCTGGCGGTAGAGCGGACGACGTAGCTACGTGTTGTATCTCTCGAGTGCGAAGGACATGTTGCACAGAGCGAGTTCGCTCGAGGTCGTCCACATGAACCCATCGTGTCGTCCTAGGTGGTGGTCCGACGATGATCCAATTGCGTCGAATGCGCTTGTAATGTTGACCAAGTATCCCAGCGCGACCGAACCATGATCAGCTCAATGCAGTACTGTTGCAGATACACTCCGTTCATGAAGGTTGAGAGCATGGCAAGCGAGACTTCATGGAGCTCCGACACCGTCACAATGGTTGAGCGAGGTGCTTCAACGCTGTTTGAGAAAGGCAACCGATCGTACTTTACACGTACGCTACTGTTGTATACATCATTCAAGTGGCCCACATGAAACAACCCAAAATCCTGGGTTTTATCACTACCAAATTTGAAACGAAGGTCTTGAAGCGGCGATCCAACGAGACGGAATCAGTGACAACAACGAAGACATGGCGAGCAGGTCGTCGTCGTCTGCGGCGCCACTCGATCGCCAGAGCAATGGTAACAGCGCCAATGGCGCAACTGGTGGGAGGCGTCGGCAGTACCCAGTACAGATCTCGCTGCTTGATGAAGCGCCCGAGTCACCGCGCATCACAGAAGAAGAAGCAGTCGGCAGCAGCAGCGGAACTGACTGGCGCTGGTCTGACACACCGCGTCGCATCCACACTATGAGCGATGCAACACCGCGGCGTCCAAGCAGCGACGCAGATGCGCGGACGCCTTTGAGTAGCAGTGGCTCTGGCCTCGCGCGTCTGCGTCGGTCGATGTCGCCGCGTCCGCGCGCGGAGAGCGTGATGGAGAAGATCATGAATCCGCACTTGGACCGCGACGCATCAACTATCGACGACCGCGCGACTGCCGCTGCTACGCCACTGCGCCGCAATAGCAACAACAACAGCGCGAGTCACTACGTGAAAGCGTCTGCATTCGACGATGAGACGCACTCAGTGTACGTCGCAACGTACCCAAAGGGCGTGCGCGGTCTGTTTGTGCTCCTACAGAGTCCGCTACTGCTCCTCTCGATCGGTCTCTTCTCCGGTGCCGTCGGCCTCTTCATTGACTTTTGGCTCGTGAAGATCGCCGACTACCACAACGTGCTCACGGACCTCGGCTTTCGGTACTTTGTCGTCTCGGCGCTCGCGAGCGCAGCGTTCGCAGCGCTCCTTGTGCACTTTGTGTGCCCCGAAGCCGCTGGCTCTGGTCTCCCGTTCATGAAAGTTGCGATCTCGGGCATTGACATGAGCGCGTACTTGTCGTTCCGGTGCGTCGTGACCAAGATCGTCGGGCTCCTAGCAGCGTTCGCAGCGGGTCTGTCGATCGGCAAAGAAGGACCGTTCATCATGATCTCCTGCGGCTTTGCGAGTCTCTTGCTCGGTCTCCCAGTCTTCCAGCGCATTAACAACGATGAGACGAAGCGACTTGAGATGCTCGCGTGTGCCTGTGCAGCTGGCGTCGCGGCGACGTTCGGATCGCCGTTCGGTGGCGTACTCTTTGGCGTCGAAGTCACGTCGCACTTCTACATGGTGCGGACACTGCCGCGGTCGTTCTTTGCGGCGATCGTCGGTGCGCTCTTGGTCAACTTTGTGACAGAGAATGCGCGGTACGGACTCTTTGGGAGCTCGTCGGCGCTCGGGATCGGCGACGTGAGCGACGCGCACGCGTTTGCGCTCCAGGACCTCGCAGTCTTTACGCTCATTGGCGTCACGTGCGGCCTCGGCGGTGCGCTCTTTAACACGTGCATCGCTGGTCTCGTGCGTGCGCGCGACCACTTCTTTCGGCTCCCAGTGCCGCAAGGGATCGGCGTTGCTGGCAAACTACGTGCTGCGGTGCTCAGTGGCTTGGGCAAACGCCTCGTTGTCGTGCTCGTGATCACGTTTGTCTCGTGCGTGCTCGAGTTCTACGGCGACAGCGCGTGGTTCATCCGCCATGGATCGCCGCGGCGGATCCTCGCAGCGCTCTTTGCCGATAAGCAGCCGTTTGTCGAGCCGAAAGCGTCGGGCGGTGGTGGCCACGCGGCCGAGGACGAAGCCGACAGTGTCTTGCTCTCGCGGTCGCTCATGACGTACCTCCCGCTCAAGTTTGTGCTCACGCTCGTGAGCGTCGTGCTCCCGATCCCCGCGGGTCTCTTCACGCCAACGTTTGTGATCGGCGGCATCTACGGCCGGCTCTTGGGCGAAGCGATCCGCGCGTTCGGGCTCCTCTCGACGCAGTACGAGCCGTTTGAGTTTGCGATCATTGGCGCGGGGGCGTTCTCATCGGGCGTCACGCACGCGATCTCGACAGCGGTGATCATCATGGAGATCTCGCACAACGACGGACTCAACTTGCCAGTGTCCGTTGCGATCCTCGCGTCGTACTTCACGGCGAAGCGGTTCTCGGACAATGTCTACGACCTCTTGATCACCACGAGTCAGCTCCCGCGGCTCCAGAAGCTCCCGAAAGCCGCGTACGACATCCCGATCTGGGAGGTCATGCGCGACGTCCACGACACGCACTTCCTCACGGCCGACTCGACGTACGCCGACGCGCGGAGCGTCCTCGCGACGTCGCACGAGCCGATCTACCCGATCGTCGACTCGCACGCGAACCGATTCCTCTTGGCGACCGTCACGCGCAGTCGCTTGCGCGCAGCAGTCGAGTACTGCGAGCGCAAGATGCGCGAGTGCGCTGCTGCTGCTACATCGAGCGACTCGCCGCGGCGCTCGACTGCGTCGCTGCTGTTCAAGCACGCGAGTGCGAGTGCACCGTCACCAACGACGCGGTCATACGGATCAATCGTCGCAGCCGAGATGGACGAGAGCAATGGCGACAGCGCAGCGCTGAACGCCAATGAGCTGCAGTACCCAGGCATTGACGTCCTCGACTGCAGCATGCAGCTCCTCGACTGGCCCATCCACTTTGCGTTCCGGCGCGGCGGCAAGATCATGGACTGGGTACGTTCATACGAGTGTAGAGAGCGAGAGAGGAGAAGGACCTGACGGTATGCGCTTGGAACGGTGTCTGTCTGTCGTAGGGCACGAACGAGCTCTGTCCGCGCACAAAGCTGACGGTGCTGATCAACCCGTCGCCGTTTCAGCTCATGGAGATGACACCGATGAAGCGCGTGGACCTGCTCTTCCGCATGCTCAAGCTCAACAACGCGTACATCACGCGATCGGGGCGGCTCATGGGCGTCATCACGCGCAGTCGCCTCATGGCGTTCCTCGCGACGACGCGCAAGTACCGCGTCCCCGGCGTCTGCAGCGCACTCGCGAGCTGCTGCAGCAGCGATCGCAAGCACAAACAACAGACGACGCGTGGCAACAGCACGACGGACCACGCGTACCACAAGCTGTCGTGATGACCACGAGGAACGAGGCAAGAGAGGGGAGGACGGTGGTGATCGCTGGTAGATCGACCACGACGGTGCGAGGTGAGGAGACGAATGGACGAGTGTACATACGCCTCTCGGTCTGTCTGTCTGTCAATCTGTCGCTAGCGGCAGAACTGCGGCGGTGGCGGCACGGTCGGGACCATCCCAAGCGCAAAGTCGGCGGCGGCAAACTGTGCGGCGTTCCACGCGTCGTCGCGCTCAGTCTCGGGAACTGCATCGCCAGGATGCGGCTTCTTGGGTGCGACTGCTGCTGGCGTCGTCGTTGCTTGAGCTGCTGGCCGCGCTGCTGTGGTGCTGCTCGCTGTTGTAAAGCCACTGGTGCTGGGCGTTGTTGCTGCTGCTGCGACGCCGAATGGACCCGCTGCTGGCGCTGCTTTCGGTGCAAACGCGCTTGCACTGGCGTTGCCAAAGGGTCCTGCGCCACTCGCAGTACTCGGTGCGGCAGTCATAGTCCCAAACGGATTCGTCGCCGCTGCTGGTGCTGGCGTCGCTGCTGTCTGACCGAATGGCGACGATGTGCTTGGACCAAACGATGTTGAGCCAAGGCCGCCACTGCTGCTGCTCGTACCAAACGGCGACATCGTGGTCGCTGCTGGCGCACTAGGTGCTCCGAATGGCGAGAGCTTTGCTGGACCGCCAAACGTCGTGCTACCGCTGAACGGGTTCGCCGCTGGTGTTCCAGGCTGCTGACCAAACGGACTCGCGGCTGGTTGGCCGAATGGGTTCGCTGCTGGTGCTGCTGGAGCTGCTGCTGGCGTCTGGCCGAATGGGTTCGCTGCGGGAGACTGACCGAACGGACTTGCTGCTGGTGCTCCGAATGGACTCGCTGCTGCTGCTGGTTGAGCACCAAACGGATTCGTAGTTGCAGCTGCCGCACCGAACGGACTCGCTGCCGGTTTGCCGAACGGACTCGCTGCTGGAGCTGCTGACGCACCGAACGGCGACGCTGTTGCTGTCGCAGCGCCACCACCAAATGGACTCATTTGTGCGGCACTGCCGCCACCGAATGGGTTCCCAAACGAACTGCTGCTCGCTGCTCCTGTTGCTGGTGCACCAAATGGGTTGCTTGTTGCTGTCGCTGGACTCGCGCCACCACCAAACGGCGATGCTGCTGCAGCACCAAAGCCACCGCCACCGCCAAACGGACTGACACCGCCAGTTGCTTGACCAAACGCCGACCCGCCTTGTGGCGGCAGTGGCTCACCGGCAAAGAGCCGTTCGGCCGACTGTAGTGCACACGTACGCGGCGTTGTCGTGTCAGTCCTCTCTGCATGCACATGCAAGAGCGGCGAAAGCGACGCACCTGCGTGTTCTCGAGCAGCGAGATGACGTACGCGCGCTCGCGCTGCTTCTCGGCGCGCAGTGTCTGCATCTTCTGCGTCGTCACAGCGACGTTCCCAGTCGCGCGGAGCTCCTGGAGCATCTCCCAGTGCATCTCTTCTGGGCTCACATCGCCCTGTACGATGCTCGGGAGCTGTTGCGAGCATGGTGATCGTCGTGTGTGTCAGTCGCTGGCTGCATATATGTATGTGTCAGACTCATACACGAGCGTACGCACCCCTTTCGTGACGCTAAAGCCCGAGAGCTCCCAGATCGGCGGCACACGGAGCTCTTCGATCGCCACGGAGCGCGTCGCCTCGGTCATAGTCGAGCCAGCGGCAGCGGCACTTGCACCTCCACCACCACTCGCGCCGCCATTGCCACCAAAGCCACTGCTGCTGTTGCCGCCAAAGACGTTGCGCGCGTTCTGCTGCTGGTTGCGATTGCCGCCGCCGCCACCGAATGGCGCTTCGTGGTTGAACCGGCAGCTGTCGCCATTGCGGCACGTGCCCTGGAGGAAGAACTTGCACGGCGGGCGGAAGCGACCTCCGGCCATGGCGCTTCAGCTCAACGGTATTGCTCAATTGCGAGTGTCAAAGGCTTGAAATGTGGTCACCTCGTTTTCGTCACTATCACTATCTTCTATTGTAGAGACGACTGCATTCGTCCTACATCGTCGTCTCCTACGTCCTCTGTCTCTCTCTCTATCTACAAGCGTCGCTCTCTCTTTCTGTACGTACATGTGTGTACTATCAAGATACAACAGCGCCCACGTGAGCTGGTGTCTTGATCGTCAGACGCTCGATGCGCTCGCTCGCGTCGTCCGCTTTGCTCTCGCGCATCGTGACACTGTCACTCGCACTCACGCTTCCGCGGCGCTGCTGACGCTGCGCGACCTCGTACGCTTGGAGGATCAGCTCGCGTGCAGCTCGCTCTTCAATGTCGCTCGTCCAGAACTTGGGACGCTCTTCGACAATCGGAAACAGACTCGCCGTGCGCACGAGCGACGACGCCATCGCTGGTGCTGGCAACTCGGTCGCCGACGTTGTTGTCGACACTGTCGATGACGATGATGATGATGATGATCCGATGCTCGTACTCGTTGCGTCCGACTCGCGGCTCCAGTTGCTGATCGCTGCGGCAAAGTCGCTCAAAGCACGCGGTCGCGCTCGATTGCTCGACCGCCGCACTTCGCCGCGAATGCCACGGAGTGCGTACTTGGCCGGTCCGCGGCCGTCGTACACGAGCGGTCGGTACGCAACGTCACTCGCATCGTCATGTGCTCGGACCGGACGAATCGCAACGTATGCATCGAACGAGAGCTTGAGGTCGTCGATCGGGTCGTAGACGCGCGCGAGCTTCGTGGCGTCGACGTCGCACGTCATCGCTGGGAGCGGCAAGTTGGCGTAGAACGCCTCGACTGCCGTCTCGAGCGCCGCATCCAGATCAAATGTCTGGCGAAGCGCTTCGGCGCGGCGCTGGATCTCCGGTGCGAGTAGATCAGTAAACACGCTCGCCCAGTCGGTGCTCGTGCAGCGCCGGAGATCGAGCGGCGCGAGTCCGACGCCTGCGTGGACACACGCACTTGCCGCAAAGAACTGCGTCGAGAGGTGCGGACACACGCACGTGGGCTTGCCAGCGGCGAGACCGTCTGCGAGCATCCCAGCATCGCCCCAGTGCACGACCGCCGCGACTTTGCGGAGCATCGCAGCGAATGAGAAGTCGCTCGGGACTTCGTAAACTTCGTCCGACTGGTACGACGCAATAGAAGACGCAGCGTCGACAGAGTTGACACTGTCAACTGCTTCGCGCTGGAGCAAGACGCGGACATTTGCTTGCTGCGCTGCGTCGTCGATCATCTGCAAGAGCTGCCGGAGCGCACTTGCGTCCTGCGTCCATACGTGCGCAATGCCGACGTACACAACAGGCCGCTGCGTCTCGAGCACAAAATCGTGGAACGAGCGGTACGCCACGTGCGAGCGCGTCATGCTTTGCTCGAGCGCGTCGTTGACTGTGAACCACCCGGCGATCGTGACTTCAGCACCCCAGTCCATGGGCTTGCGCAGCACTGCGGGGTTCCAGCAGTACGTGTGTGGGATCGCCCAGTCGACAAGTCGGCGCATGCGATCGCTACGACGATGACCTGAGAGCCCAATGTGCGCGCGAAAGTCTGCGAGGACGTCGGCGATGCCTTGCCACAGAATCGCGTCGACGGCGCGGTACGAAAGGTAGTTGGTCTCCTTTGGCGCCCACGTGATCGCCCGATCGTAGTCGCTAAAGTACGAGCTCAAGACGTGCGGGAACGCGTGCGTTGGTGTGAACGGCACGAGACTGAGACAGTGAAGCGGAATGCCGAGGCGCTGGGCGATGTCCATGTGCCCAAAGAGCATCGGGTGGCAAATGAGTGCGTCGGCGCGAAAGTCGTCGCCTGGGACGTCGATGCCGCGGCCGTGCGGATCTGGATGCACCGCGGCGCTCCAGAGCGAGAACGTCGTCTCGCGGACGTCTGCGAGCACCGACCGCTTTGTCTTGAGGCGCTGGAGTAGACTCGTGTCTTTTGCGTCGTGGAGGTACTGGATCAAGTCGTGAAGGCCGGTGATCGCACCGCCGAGCGGATAGAACTCGAGGCCGCGAGCTGTCACGTATGATCGGCAGCTCTCGTGCGCCGCGACGCGGACGCGGTGACCATCTTTTACTAAGCGCACGCCGAGTGCGACAAACTGCTTGAGGTTGTGCGTCCAGCCACCGAGCGTCGCAAGGCAGATCGCCATGTGCGGCACAGCAGCAGCGTCAACGGCGTGTCGCTTCTGAGCTTCGCGGTCGCACTCGCTCTGCGAGAACGCCTCCCACTGCTCCACGGTCGCCGCGTCGAGCGCATCGGACTCGGCTGTCGGGACGCTAAAGTCGACGTCGATGCTGCCGTTCGCACTGCATCGCGCCGCGCGGACGGTGATGTGTGCGATGTCCGTCTCGCCCGCTAGCGGCCGCTGCTGGCGAGTGTCGACACTGTTGCCGCTACTGCTGCTGCTTGCGTGCTGGAGCTGCGCGACAATGTCCAACTGCGCGCGCTTCATGCGCACGAGCTCACGGTACCGCGTCTGGTACACAACGCGGTCGCGCTCGCTCACGTCAAGCACAACACGCCTGCGGTCGTCTGTCTTGGTACTTGCGAGCTGGCTCGTGAGCTCGTCCGGGTGCATGGTCGCGGCGTACGACGCATTCAGCGCATTCTCCATGCCGATCGCCGCCATGAGCTGGTGCTCAAACACACTCGCGCGCTTGCGCGTGCCCTCTTCGCGAAAGCAATTGACATGACCAGTGGCAATGTGGTCGGCAAAGAGCGCAACGCCGTGGATCGGCCGAATGAGCAAGCCGCTCAGGCCTTTCACGACGCCAATGACTGCGCCTTTGGCGCCTTCATCGCGGTACCCGCGCGCGGGTTTGACAACAATGTCCTTGACCGCGCCGCCGAGCTCGTGCAAGAACGCCGCCGCGCCAGACGACGCGCCGCTAAAGCCAGAGCTCGGACCGCGTGCAGTGTAGTCGACGCTCCGGTACGGCACCATGCGCTTCCGAGCGTTCTCTGGCCGCGAGCTCACGACGTACGCGCAGACGTCGCAGAGCTTGAGCCGGTCGCTCACGCTCCACGTCGTTGCGACGCGCGCGTGGTCGAGGTCACAGACCATGAGCGGCACTGGCAAATGGCGATAGAAGCTCGCAACGGCGCCGTCGACGCCGTCTTCACGGCGCATAACGTCGCGGAGCGCAAGCACATTCGCGCGGAGCTCTGGACGCTGGAGTCCTTCAAACGCAACGCGGAGCTTCTCAGTCGTGAGCTCGCTGATCGGACACGGCTCGACGCCGACGCCAGCGGTCACTACTGCGCGGCCCCAGAACGGCTGGTCGCCAAAGAACGGCACGATGAACGTCGGCTTGCCGGCCAAGAGCCCTGCAGCCGTTGTGCCGGCGCCGCCGTGATGGACAACGGCCGAGACGCGCGGCATGAGCCAGTTGTGCGGACAGTTGCCAACGAAGAAGACGTTGTCCGGGACGTCGAGTCCTGTCGCCATGTCGCTCCAGCTCGACTGAATGAGCACGCGGACGTTCGCAAGACGCGCAGCGTCGATGATCATCGCGGTTGTCTTCTTCGGATCGCTGAACACCATTGAGCCAAAGCCGACAAAGATCGGACCGCCATCGGTGCCCAAGAATGCCTCGAGCTCTGGTGATGGCGTGTAGTCCGAGCCTGCTTCTGGGAGCAACACAGTCCCAACGACGTCGTACAAGTCGCTCCAGTCCGCGGGCTTTGGCACGAGCGCGGGGCTCCACATGAACGCATGGGGAATCGCCAAGTCCAAGAGCATGTCGCGGCCACCGTCGCCTTTCCGGATCTTCCGGAGCCCTAGGACGTCGGTCCGAAAGGCGTTCACCATGCTCTCTGTGCCTTGCCACATGAGCAAGTCCACGAGCTTGTACGACATGAAGTTGCGCTTGCTCGGCTTGTTCACGTACGGCAAGTTTGCCAGTGGGTGTGGGAACGCAACCGTTGGGACCCACGGCTGCGGGAACATGATGTGGAGCGGCACGCCAAGGCGCTCAGCGACGTGGACGTGGCCGTACGTCACGGGATTAGAGATGATTGCATGCGCTTGGAACGGTTTGCCCGGGACGCCAGGCGCGCCACCGCCGTCTGGGTCGGCGGCCGACACGGCAGGCCACGTCGACTGGAGGATCTCGTCGATCATCTCGAGGTTCCGCGGCATGTCTTTCTGGATCGTCTCGAGCTTGAGCGGGATCATGTGGCCGCCCGTCTTGACCATGTACGCCGCGAGCTCCTTCGGGTCGCCACCGAGCGGGTAGAACTCGACGCTGTGGCTCGTGACAAAGTCGCGGTACACTGCGTGCGTTGCGAGGCGCACGCGATGGCCGTCGCGCTGCAGGCGCTTGGCAATGCCGATGAACGGCTGCACGTCGCCGCGCGTGCCGACGATCATGATGCAGACGTTCATCACTGGCGGCAGTGGCGTCGATAGTGCCAACGGCTGTGGCAAAGCAGTCGGGCGAGGGCTGTTGACGACTTGGCTAGAGTGTTGCGCCGCTGCTGCGGCTTCGTCGCGCACGAGCTGGAGCAAGTCGTGCGACGACGGCGGCGCTTTCAGCGCTGCGAGGTCCAGTGCGTCTTCGTCTGCAATGTCCAGTACGATGCGGCCGTCGCGGTCGTGGAGCGCAACGCCAGCAGTCGCGACCGAGTCGGCAAAGTCACTGCTACTGGTGCTGCTGCTTGTGCTATTGGTGTCGTGGCGCGTGCGATCGGACGGTGAGAGCGACGAGCGCGACGACACTGACGATGCAGACGACGACACGGGCGAGCGCACGCGGTCGACTGGCGACGCGAGTGGCTGGGAACTGTCGCTTGAGCTGCGGTCGCGGCTGTGGCGGCGATGGCGGCGGTGATGGCTGTCATGATGTGGAAAGTGTGCGCGGAACGCAGCTTTGAAGCGCTTGTTCCACTCCTGCGCACGTGTACGAGCGCCGCAGAGAGAATGAGGATGTGAGTATGAGCATGTGTGTTGCTACGGACAAGTGCGAGACATGCACAAGCGAGTGCAAGCAAGTGACGGACGTGGAACTTGTTGGTGTGCTCGTGATGACGATGATGGTGGTGATCGGCGTCCTGCGTCGCTGCGTGTGCATCTGCTGGAGGTGTTGCTGCTGGCGACAGCGGCTGCGAGCGCGACCGACTTGCGCGCATCGGAGCTCGAGAGACGCTTGTCGAGACGTGGCGAGAGCGCGAGTGCGCGTGGTCGAGTCGACTCGCGTCCGTGACGAAGGTCGTGCTGCTGAGGATGTGGGAGTCTCTGGCGTGGTAATCCACGCTGCATAGTGAACACAAGTTGTTTTGCGCTTGAGCGTGAACACGAAGCGCGATTGCCTCGTCATCGGAAGAATGACGACGAGGAGCAAGTGAACGAACATGTGCACGAGCAACGCGAGTCCCATGAAGCGCACCACGCACACAGTGCATGCGGCAGCGATACTTAATTTCATTCATTTCTTACATCGACGTGTGTGCGAGCGAACGCAGGCGTGCTGACTCGCTTGCTTGCAAACAATGACTTGCTTGCACTTGCTTGTGTGTTGTTTGCAAGCAAACAAACAAACAAGGGTTGCAGCTGCAGCGCACGTGCGCACGAGCCAGCAAGAGCGCGCGGTCGCGACTCGCAACGAGTGGGTTCGACAAGCGCCATCGCGTCGGTTGCTAGATCCACACGCCGTCGTCGGCGTCTGCATCAGACGCACCCGTGAGCGACTTGGACGAGTTCGGTCGACTTGCCGGGTTCGCCATCGCAGCAGCAGCTTTCATCGACGACTCTTTCTTCATGCGCGCTGTGCCGTACGAGACAGCAAACTCGAGCGTGAGGAACCACGACATCTTCTCTTCGGCCGAGTCGAACGCGAGCTTGATCTTGCGCGCGCGGTTGAGTGACGCGACGAGCCCGTAGCGCTTGCCGTCCCACTCGTCGACCGACCGCACGAGGCCCGAGAGCGCGAGCTCGGCGTCCTCTTCTTCCGACTCGTAGCAGCTAAAGCTATCGTTCTTGATCACGACGTAGTAGCGCGTCCAGACCTCTTCGTCCGTGAGGCAGTGTGCCCAGCCCTCTTTGTACGTCTTGCTCCCGCCGCTCGCGCGCGGCTTCTTCACAGCTGCTGAGAGCACAGACATCCACGCTGTGTACGCCACGTGCGTGTCTGCGATCAAACGAACTTCCTTGCCGCCGACGAGGTGGAGCGAGAGGCCGTTGTTCTCGGTCGTGAGCGGCGTGACGTCGACAAACTCGAGCACGCCGCGCGCTGGACGAGACGTGTCTTCGCTGTCAAAGTACGTCAGGACCTTGCCGTTGAGCGAGAAGTACCGACGCCCCCACGACCGCAGCGTCTCTTTCTGCTTGCGCATCCAGCCCTGCATCTGCACGTCGCTCTCGTCCGAGATGTGCGACGACGTGTCGCTCGAGTTGTTCGACGACGAGTTGCCGCGCATGTACTTGTTCCGGAAGCTCCCCATTGGCGCCATTGACAATCTGTTTGTTGTTGTTGCGAGTGCGTTGTGTAGTCGAGCAGTCGATCAGCTTGCTGCTGTTGCTTGCTTGTTGCTGTTGTTGGTGTGCACGTGTGATCAACCCAACGCGTGTGCGCGTGTTAGAAAGTAGTTGCAGCAGCAGTGAGAGCAACGCGCGAGCGAGCAGCTCGAGGCAGCCACTGTCGCGCGCGTTTTTACAGCAGATCACGCGGGGATGAGGAACACGCACGCACCGGAGCTGCTCGAGAGACTCGAGTGTGCGTTGTCGAGCTCTTGCTCTTGCAGCAGGGGACTTGCACGTGCGCGCCCCCACACACACGCTGATGCACACGACGCACGGACTGGCAGTCAATGGACGGTTGGGTCGGCGACTTGATCAACGGACGAGCGAGCACGTGAGCGAACGAGGAACGACGAGCGCGCGATCGATCGATCGATGGACGGACGCTGGAGCGCTGCTGCTGCAGAGTGAGTGCGAGGAGCGAGCGATAGTAGCAAGTGCGCAAGGGAGGACGATGATGGCGAAAGAAAGAACAGCGGCCGCACCGGCATACAAACATCAAGTGTGGAACTAAAACCTTTGTACAACGTCGCGAAAAACCTCGTTATGGAAGCTCACTCGTGTGCCGGACTCGAGCGTATACGCGACCGTATACCTGGTCAACCGAACTGGCGCTTGCGCGAATCGCAGTCGTTGATACAATACACAACATTCGTGCCAGCAACGAAGTATACTCCGTCGCATGTCTGAAAAAAGAACGTTCAGGTCTGGCACAACAGCTGAATGCACACTACTGTTCATGCTTACAAAAAGACGCACACCCTTGTAATTATACGTGTTTAATATTGTATGTCAAACATTTGATCTTTGATATGTTGATTCATGTATAATGATATCAAGTACGTTTTGAGTCCTTTATTGTTGTTCTTTTCTCACTCATTGTCTGTATATTATATATACAAACATAAATATTCTGAATTTATATACTGTGTGTGCAACACAAACCATGAAGTTGAGGTCGTTAATCGATCTCTGCTGCTGACGCCGAAAGCTCCACGCATCCATCTGCTCTGTCTACATGGACAACAACATCGCAATGTGCACGACAACGAGATCGATCGAGCGTCGTTGTGCTGCCAGGTGAATCGAGTGCGATGTTTGAGGCTCTTGGTGCGTTAGCGGTTGTTTTTGCAGTCTATATCACGTAGCGCACATCGTGATTCGCTTGCAGGAGACGGAGTACGTTCAATCCAGCGCATGCTGCAAGCGATTGTGGCGTCCGAGGAGCATGGCTACACGACAGTTCAAGTAGTAGCGCAACTGGCAACAGAGTGTGTGGATGGCAAAGACAACGGCGCGGTGTTTGCCAAGGTCGTTGTGACTGGCGACGCGGACTTGGCCTCGATCCAGGACGCCGTTGCGCTCGCAAAGACGAAGCTGATTGAGCACGCCGAGTCGTCGTCGGTCGTGCTCGCGACGGACGTCGTGCTCGAAGGCGACAAGTCGGCGCTCGTGTTCAATGCGACTGGTACGCGTCCTATAGTAGGTATAGTCTACGAAGACCAACTGCATCTATCTGACCCACACTCTTGGTGTGTTGTGACTGTTGTGACTGTCTATTGTAGCGGCTGCCCGTACGCAAGCAGTCAACAGCGGCAAGCTCTACGCTGCGCACCGTGCGATCTGGAACACTGTCGGCGTGACGTCGTTCTTTGGCGGCGCTGTCGTCGACGGCGCGAAGATTGCGAAGAAGCAGGCGCTTGCGCTCGCGAGCGGCGCGGCGGCAGTCCACGTGCCGTGCAACAACGTCGTGAACGCTCCGGTCGCGGCGATCTTTGTCGACAAGGCGGCCAAGAGCGGCGTGCAGTCGATCTCGTCGGCGGACGCAGCCGCGCTGCTCGCAAAGACGGACGCGAGCGCGGACGCGGCCAAGTTCGAGGAGCTGCTCACACAGGCGGCGACCAAGAGCTTCGTCGTGGCGTCGGACGCGGACGTTGCAGCGGCGCTCGCCAAGTTGTGAGTGCGCAACGAGGCGGGTGCGAGTCGTCGTCATGTATGAGCAGAGCAAACCGACCGAGCTACCGAGAGAGCTCGTGGTGGAGAGAGAGCGCAAGCGCTATCGTGTCTGCTCATGTAGCGACGCTGCAACAAGAGAGAGAGAGACGAATGAATGAAGCGGAACAGTGTACCTTCACGACTGAGTTGCTTGTCTGTGTGAAGAAGCGCTAGTGCCACGCCGCGCAGCACGTGCGAGCTCACCAAGTCCACTTCGTGTCAGTGACGGCGTACTCTACTGCTGCTCGCGTCCTGTCTCCATGACTCCGCGGACCTTTGTCGTCTCGGCAAGCGCGTGGTGAAGTAAACGCTTGTATGATTGTCCTTAGCCTTGCTCGACGACTCGCTCGACGACTCGTGCTCTCTCTCTCGTATGCAACCACGCCACTCATGCACGTAAGGCGTCACGCTTCTAGCTCTCGATGACGTCGCTAGTCGATTTTGACTCTGAACGCTGCGCTTAGAAGCGACGCGCACGGTGCTCGCGGTTCGCGCGGTCTTCGCGCTCCTTCAACTCCTCCTTGATATCGCTCGGCGACTTGTTCGCGAGATCGCCACGGCCGTACATGCCACCACTGCTGCTGCTGTCTCCGGTATGAGTGGTGCCCGGTAAGACCTTCTCTTTCAAGTCTTCGGCCGTCTCGCGCACTTTCGACGCCCAGTCGTCCGCCGTCTCCTTCACGCGCTCGACAATGTTGCGGCTCTTGTCGCGCGCGTCGTCTGCTGTCGCGTGCGCCGATTCCTTGTACGCGTCGCGCGTTTGGCCGAGCGAGTCGCGCCACTCATCGGTCTTGCGGCTCGCCTTGTCTTTCGTGGCGTCCCAGTCCGAGTCACTGCGGTCATTGCCATTTCCAGTCCACTCGTTGGTCTTGCGCTGCGCGCGGTCCTTCGTCTCGCGCGCCTTGTCTTTGATCTCGTCCTTCGTATTGCGGGCTTTGTCCTTCATCTCGTCCTTCGTCCGGTGCGCGCTGTCCTTCCAGTCTTCCTTCGTCCGGTGCGCGCTGTCCTTCCAGTCTTCCTTGGTACGGTGCGCGCTGTCCTTCCAGTCTTCCTTGGTACGGTGCGCGCTGTCTTTCCAGTCGTCCTTGGTACGTTGAGCACTGTCCTTCCAGTCGTCCTTCGTGCGTTGAGCGCGGTCGCTCGAGTCGCGCGCATTGTCTTGCCAGACCTCCTTCGTCCGGTGCGCTTTGTCCTTCATCTCGTTCTTCTTGCCGCGTGCACGGTCCGCGTACTCGTCCTTGGTCTCGCGAGCGCGGTCCATCCAGTCGTCCGCGGCGCGCGCAGTGTCGTCCTTGGCTTGACGCGCGTCGTCCTTGATGTCGTCTTTCGTGCGCTTGACTTTGCCGACGAGCTCGTCTTTCACATCGCGCACGCGCTCGGCAGCGTCGTGTGCCTTCTCTTTCGTGCGCTCCATCCAGCCGTGCTCGCCACTGTCGCGCTGGCGCCGCGCTTCGTCCTTTTGACGGCGCAGGACGTCCTAGCAGCGAGTCAAACAAGTAGACAGGAAGCAACCAGAGACACAAGTTAGCATGACCACACCACGGTCGCTCAAACTAGTCTCAGTGGTGCATCTAACGCAGGGCATACATACCTGCACGCAGTCGCGGTAGTCCTGGGTCTCTTGCTCGCACTTGGCGCGCTCGAACGAGCCGCCCCAGAGACGGTGGAACCAGTCGCCGTAGCACGCCTTGACGCGCTCTTTGTGCTCCTCGCACTCTTTGAAGTCGTTGCTGTTGGTGGTGATAGTCGGCGTCATCGCTCGCTCGCTCCGTCTCGAGTCTTCCGTTCGTCGGTCGTAGGTCGTGTGTATGTGTGTGCTTAGGTCGCAGCCAATGTAGGAATGCGCAGTCAATCGATCGAGAGGCGTCGATCTCGATCTCGATCGCGAGTGCACTCGGTCCAAGGCGCATCGGCAGCCAAGGTCGCCGTCGTCAACTGCCACATGTCCAAGCATGCATGGGATCAATGGGATCAATGGGAGCAATGGGCGACTTGGCAGTCCATTTCGCTTCAGAGCGCACAATTTGGAGCTGGCGAGGCATTTGACTCGGATGAACGAACGACTCCAGCGAGCGATTCGAGCTGCTCGAGCAGCAGAGCTGTGTCTGTCTATCAAGCGCGCTCCACGCGCGCACGATGACAAGGTTAAGAAAACACGGTGCCTACAGCTTGCGAGTGCGAGCAAATGCGCGTCACCGTGTGCGCCGCGACATCGCAAGGATGTTTGATGTGTACGTGTTTTGGACCTGTGTGTAGTAGCACTGGCGTCGATCATCGAGCGCACATGTCTTCTGCAAACGGGTGAATTGACGCGGCACGGTGTGTAGCGTGCACTTCGAGGTGCTGTGAGTGGTGCTGCATAACTCAAAGTGTCATGCGCGGATGAGCATGATCCATTTGCTCGTCGTGGTGGAAGCAGCGCGCGAACCTACGACTGTGTACGACCGCAAGACTGGATCAGGGTCCCCCAGCGACACGAAAACACGAGCACACAAGCATCAGCGATGGCTAGAATATACGCTAGATCGTCCAGACACTTCCACTTGTGTACTTGCGGCTAAGAGTGCCTCTTGTTCTCACAACTGCAGTGATCGCGTACTCGACCCTATGAACTCACGCTCTGCCTTGCGCGCTCGACGCGGCGCACACGGTGACGCGCATTTGCTCGCACTCGCAAGCTGTAGGCACCGTGTTTTCTTAACCTTGTCATCGTGCGCGCGTGGAGCGCGCTTGATAGACAGACACAGCTCTGCTGCTCGAGCAGCTCGAATCGCTCGCTGGAGTCGTTCGTTCATCCGAGTCAAATGCCTCGCCAGCTCCAAATTGTGCGCTCTGAAGCGAAATGGACTGCCAAGTCGCCCATTGCTCCCATTGATCCCATTGATCCCATGCATGCTTGGACATGTGGCAGTTGACGACGGCGACCTTGGCTGCCGATGCGCCTTGGACCGAGTGCACTCGCGATCGAGATCGAGATCGACGCCTCTCGATCGATTGACTGCGCATTCCTACATTGGCTGCGACCTAAGCACACACATACACACGACCTACGACCGACGAACGGAAGACTCGAGACGGAGCGAGCGAGCGATGACGCCGACTATCACCACCAACAGCAACGACTTCAAAGAGTGCGAGGAGCACAAAGAGCGCGTCAAGGCGTGCTACGGCGACTGGTTCCACCGTCTCTGGGGCGGCTCGTTCGAGCGCGCCAAGTGCGAGCAAGAGACCCAGGACTACCGCGACTGCGTGCAGGTATGTATGCCCTGCGTTAGATGCACCACTGAGACTAGTTTGAGCGACCGTGGTGTGGTCATGCTAACTTGTGTCTCTGGTTGCTTCCTGTCTACTTGTTTGACTCGCTGCTAGGACGTCCTGCGCCGTCAAAAGGACGAAGCGCGGCGCCAGCGCGACAGTGGCGAGCACGGCTGGATGGAGCGCACGAAAGAGAAGGCACACGACGCTGCCGAGCGCGTGCGCGATGTGAAAGACGAGCTCGTCGGCAAAGTCAAGCGCACGAAAGACGACATCAAGGACGACGCGCGTCAAGCCAAGGACGACACTGCGCGCGCCGCGGACGACTGGATGGACCGCGCTCGCGAGACCAAGGACGAGTACGCGGACCGTGCACGCGGCAAGAAGAACGAGATGAAGGACAAAGCGCACCGGACGAAGGAGGTCTGGCAAGACAATGCGCGCGACTCGAGCGACCGCGCTCAACGCACGAAGGACGACTGGAAGGACAGTGCTCAACGTACCAAGGACGACTGGAAAGACAGCGCGCACCGTACCAAGGAAGACTGGAAGGACAGCGCGCACCGTACCAAGGAAGACTGGAAGGACAGCGCGCACCGGACGAAGGAAGACTGGAAGGACAGCGCGCACCGGACGAAGGACGAGATGAAGGACAAAGCCCGCAATACGAAGGACGAGATCAAAGACAAGGCGCGCGAGACGAAGGACCGCGCGCAGCGCAAGACCAACGAGTGGACTGGAAATGGCAATGACCGCAGTGACTCGGACTGGGACGCCACGAAAGACAAGGCGAGCCGCAAGACCGATGAGTGGCGCGACTCGCTCGGCCAAACGCGCGACGCGTACAAGGAATCGGCGCACGCGACAGCAGACGACGCGCGCGACAAGAGCCGCAACATTGTCGAGCGCGTGAAGGAGACGGCGGACGACTGGGCGTCGAAAGTGCGCGAGACGGCCGAAGACTTGAAAGAGAAGGTCTTACCGGGCACCACTCATACCGGAGACAGCAGCAGCAGTGGTGGCATGTACGGCCGTGGCGATCTCGCGAACAAGTCGCCGAGCGATATCAAGGAGGAGTTGAAGGAGCGCGAAGACCGCGCGAACCGCGAGCACCGTGCGCGTCGCTTCTAAGCGCAGCGTTCAGAGTCAAAATCGACTAGCGACGTCATCGAGAGCTAGAAGCGTGACGCCTTACGTGCATGAGTGGCGTGGTTGCATACGAGAGAGAGAGCACGAGTCGTCGAGCGAGTCGTCGAGCAAGGCTAAGGACAATCATACAAGCGTTTACTTCACCACGCGCTTGCCGAGACGACAAAGGTCCGCGGAGTCATGGAGACAGGACGCGAGCAGCAGTAGAGTACGCCGTCACTGACACGAAGTGGACTTGGTGAGCTCGCACGTGCTGCGCGGCGTGGCACTAGCGCTTCTTCACACAGACAAGCAACTCAGTCGTGAAGGTACACTGTTCCGCTTCATTCATTCGTCTCTCTCTCTCTTGTTGCAGCGTCGCTACATGAGCAGACACGATAGCGCTTGCGCTCTCTCTCCACCACGAGCTCTCTCGGTAGCTCGGTCGGTTTGCTCTGCTCATACATGACGACGACTCGCACCCGCCTCGTTGCGCACTCACAACTTGGCGAGCGCCGCTGCAACGTCCGCGTCCGACGCCACGACGAAGCTCTTGGTCGCCGCCTGTGTGAGCAGCTCCTCGAACTTGGCCGCGTCCGCGCTCGCGTCCGTCTTTGCGAGCAGCGCGGCTGCGTCCGCCGACGAGATCGACTGCACGCCGCTCTTGGCCGCCTTGTCGACAAAGATCGCCGCGACCGGAGCGTTCACGACGTTGTTGCACGGCACGTGGACTGCCGCCGCGCCGCTCGCGAGCGCAAGCGCCTGCTTCTTCGCAATCTTCGCGCCGTCGACGACAGCGCCGCCAAAGAACGACGTCACGCCGACAGTGTTCCAGATCGCACGGTGCGCAGCGTAGAGCTTGCCGCTGTTGACTGCTTGCGTACGGGCAGCCGCTACAATAGACAGTCACAACAGTCACAACACACCAAGAGTGTGGGTCAGATAGATGCAGTTGGTCTTCGTAGACTATACCTACTATAGGACGCGTACCAGTCGCATTGAACACGAGCGCCGACTTGTCGCCTTCGAGCACGACGTCCGTCGCGAGCACGACCGACGACGACTCGGCGTGCTCAATCAGCTTCGTCTTTGCGAGCGCAACGGCGTCCTGGATCGAGGCCAAGTCCGCGTCGCCAGTCACAACGACCTTGGCAAACACCGCGCCGTTGTCGTCCGTGTCGAGGTACAGCAGCGCTTGCGGTGCCTTGCCGGCAAACTCGCCGGCCGACGCGACGTACACAACGATCGGACGCGCGGCGTGCGGGTCTTTCGTCGGCACGCGCACGAGCAAGCTCTGCGCAAAGAGCGCGACGACTGGCGAGTCTGCGATCACGCGCACGCGCGTGCGGTCGTCTTTGTACGACCCGACGGCGCCATCCTGCGTGAAGATCGCGTCGTGGAGCGACAGGTGCTCCGTCACTTGCTCGTAGATCGCCGAGTACTCGCCGAACGACACGTCGACGTCGACTTGCTGGACAGCAACTGCCTTGCCAGCTGCAGACAGCCAAAGCGCGATGCGTGAGTGCATTGTGATGGACGTGCGTAGATGCGTACTACAGATGCGAGCTGCAGACGTACCGGCAGTCTGGTCCTTGGCGAACTCCTGGAGCTTTGGCCAGCTCAGGTTGCGGTACGCGTCGCCGTGCGGCGTGACGTCGTCGTCTGCGAGCGACCAGTTGAACTCGATGTTCAAGCCATCGTGCTCCTGTGGGAACTCCTGCAGATGTGCGTGCGCAGACACAGTCATAGAGAGAGAGACCGATGGCACACCATCGTCAGTCGACTGATCAACCACACACGCCGAGCGCGTGACTGCGCGCTTTGCAAGGTACGCACCACGACAAACTTGTCGGCAGCGTGCGGCGCGATGCTGAACGAGCGCGAGGCGGCAGCAGCAGTGCGGCGCGCAGCGAGCGAGTGCACGGCGCGCGTGAGTCCCTGGCGAAGCAGCGCCATGTTCGTCTTCCAAGTGGTCTGTTCCGGAGGTTTGGAGGGGAGCAGCACCAAATGACCGGCCGCTGATCGTTCTTCCTGTACAAGAGCGGTCATATCCCTCTACAGGAGCGCTCTGCTTCTTTCTGTGTAAGAGCGATACTATCTCTATACAAGAGCAGTGATGATCGAATCGAGTGTGTGCACTTTCGCGTCTGTGACGCGCTCACTCACTGTGTTTGTATTGCCAGATTGACGTGTGCGTGAATCACTTAAAAGCAACACTAAACATGGCGATTGACAGCAGCAACATGGTGAACCTCGCAGCATGCGGCATCGCACCGACGCTTCTTGGTCTGTGCATCAGTGTGTCTGTATGCCTGTGCATGTCTATAGCTGTGGTGTGGTGTACATGTTGCTTGCGCTTGCGTGTGTGCAACAAGCACTGACTGCAAATACGAGCCTGCAAGGCTGGCGCAATGACACTGACGCTGCTCGTTTGGTCCTATTGATGTGCTCCAGCTGCGCTCTTCAAAGCCGGCTTCCGGTACACAGCTGACCTCGATGGTCTCTCTGCACGAGAGCTCGCGAACGGTGCACACTAGCATGCACGCTCTGCTCGTGTTCATGTGTGTCTATCAGTCGCAAGTCCATCTTACAGAGCTGGAACCTGCCACCCAGAGGTAAAGATCGACGTGAAAGACGCCGTCAGTGTCCTCGAGAGCGTCAAGCTCAACAGCACGAGTACGCCAGCCACAGCTGCCACTAGCAGCAGCAGCGCGATAGCGACTGGCGTCACAGCACTCGCCATGCTGCAGGTGCGTTGCGCGTGTGCGTCTTCTCAGTCATCGATCACTCACTCACTCGCACACATCGACTGCAGCAAGTGACGAGCCGCAGACCCATCGCAACGCACGTGACTGCGCTCGACGCGCTGCTCAACGGCGGCATCTCGTGTGGCGAACTCACTGAGCTCTGTCCGTACCACGAGCTGCTATGATCAATCGCTCAGACGTTGCTCAGCGCGTCCTCACTCACTCCTGTATGCCTCTGTCCGTGTATGCGATCATACGCTAAGGCGGCGGCCCTGGCAGTGGCAAGACGCAGCTCGGGTACATCCAGTGCGCTCTCTGTCTCTACATTTCATGCTCTTGTCCAGTGCTGAGCGACTCACACACGTCTGCAGCATCCACTTGTGCCTCGCTGCGCAGTACGCGCTCGACTCGGACCGCAGCACACGCGCCACAGCCGTCTACCTCGGTGCGCCGATCACATCGCTGCGTCTGTGTGCTGCTGCTCGCCCTGACTGACGGCACCACGCACAGACTCGGAAGGGAGCTTCCTCATCGAGCGTGTCGCCGCCATGGCGTCGTCGTTCTGCAACGACTTTCCACTCGCAGGCGCGCGCAAGCTCGTGCGTGAGCCACTCGCATCCGAAAGACCAAGCGGCCGACACAACGCCAAGTGGACTGACGCTTGTGTGGCTCCGACTGCTAGACGCGCGACGACTTGCTCCAGGGCATCACGTACTTTCGTGTCCACGATTTCCTCGAGCAGATGGAGGTGCTCCACGCGCTTCCAGCGCTGCTCCAGGCGCAGCCAGCGGTGCGTCGCGAGTGTGTGTGAATGAGCAAGAGAGACTCGAGCGCTCGCGGATAGGACAGCGACTGACGGACTCGATTGAATCGTGACACCACTGCAGATCAAGCTCCTCGTGCTCGACACAGTCGCGTTCCACTTTCGCCACGGCTTTGAGGACTTCGCACAGCGCACGCGTGCGCTCGATGCGCTTGCGACTGTGCTCCGGCGCACTGCGACCGAGTTCAGCATCGCCGTGCGTCTCGAGGCTCTTGATCAAATTGCTGATCCGATGCAGTAGCAGTCTGCTTGTCCTCACTTCTGCGCTCTGTCTGTCGATCAACTGCTATGCATGTGCGTGCGGCAGGTCGTGCTGATGAACCACCTCACGACCAAGCCGTCCGTGCACCAGAGCACAGTCGAGTCCCCAGCGCTCGGTGCGAACTGTCACTCGAACGACAGCGGCTCTGCTAGAGACTCACACGTTGCGTTCTGTCACTCTGATGAACAGGCGAGAGCTGGTCACACGCGGTCACGACGCGCGTGCTGCTCTCGTGGGAGGTACGTGTCTTGTCTCTTTTTGTTCCGTATGTCTATGGTGAGTTGCTCGTGACTGAGGCGGTGGTGGTGACAGGCGTCTGGTCGCGTCGCGCGGATCACCAAGTCGTCGACGCAAGCGCATCGGTCTGCGCCATTCGAGAGTACGTCTCGTCGTCGCCTCGTTCGTGCTTGTGATTGACAAACCTGTCGTTGGTGTTGTCTGGGATCTAACATGCGTGCTACTGCTGTTGCTACGTACAACGCGCAGTCTGTGAACGCGGTGTGCGCGACGCAGCCGAGTGAAGCAGCACAAGTTGCCTTTTTCTGAGACAAGTCATTTTGGAGTATGATACCATATCTGATACGAAAGCAAATATCTGAGTCGGATCAGGAAATGTAGCCATGTTGGTGCTTGTAGCTGCTCACATTGCCAGTAGCGCTCGAGAAGAGGAGTGTCATAGGCGTCTGGTCTTGATAGCAGCAGCAACATTTGGACGCAGGCAAAGCGACCAAGACACGTGGATACGAATGGATGATGAAGTATGCATTTGCCATTGTGTGTGAGAGAGAGAACGTGCGTCCTAGCGGATTGACCCATGCGCGGTGATCGCCATTGTAGCAAAAGCTTTGGCGCTCAATGCGCAGTCGACAGCCACTGAGCGCAGCTCTCGATGGCGCAGCGGGTGGGCGGCGACTTAGACAAGCGCCTCTTGGCGATCGCACGCGAGGCCCATGTGCCCCGTGAAGCACTTGCACGTACCTGACGTGTAGTCGCAGACGCCGCGGCCCGAGCACTCGGCGAGCTCACCGAGCGCGAGCATCGAGCTCGCAATTCCAGCCGTGACTTGCACCTCGCTCACAGAGCACTCGCCAGTGACGAGACCAGCGGTCTTTGGCTGCTGGCCGCTCGCCGAGTGCGGTTTCACGTTGCAGCCGAGCAAGTGCTGGTACCCCGACGTCCCTGGCTCGGACTTGAACTTGACAATGCACTGCGTCGTGAACGTAGGCGCTGTCGTGGAGACAGCAGCACCAATAGCACCCGTGCTCGTAGTGATACGCGGGGCGTCGCGTGTGAACAGCGTGGTGCCGTCTGCGACGATGCCGACCGTGGCTTTGTTGAGCGCGTTGTTTGGGAGTCGGTTGAGCGCTTTCTGGATGCGCGCGCACGTCCCGGCTTGGTCGGCCGAGTCGAAGTTGATCGCCGTCGTCGTGTACGCGTTCCCGTACGGGTCAAAGTACGTGAGGTAGCCCTCGATCGCAGCGACAGCCGGCGTCCCCGCGGCGTCCTTGACCTGAATGAGCTGCATCATCTCGGTCTGTCCAGGCGTGAGCTGGTCGTCACCTTTCGGGCACGTCCGCTTCGCGCAGTTGTGGCCTTCGTACCACGGGTCGCACTTGCAGCCCATGATCTTCTCTCGGTCCCAGAGCTCGTACTTGGTCCCGCGCGTCCCAGCGATGCGCTTGTCGAACGAGTTCTCCGCGAGCTCCTCGATGAAGTCGCACACGCCGTGGCCGCTGCAGTCGTCTGGACACGCCATGCGGCGGCACCCGCTGCCCGTGAACCCAGCGTCGCAGTCGCAGACGCCCTTTTCACGGTCGCACGACCCGCGGTTGCCGCACTCTTGGTAGTAGTGCGCGTCGTTGTCGCCCACAGCCGTGTCGTGCCACGCGCGCACGAGCGGGCACTGCCGCATCGAGCAGTCACCGCCGATCCAGTTCTGCATGCAGTCGCACACATCGTTCGCGCCGCAGCTGCCGTGGCCCGAGCACTTGTTTGGACACGCTGCAAACGTCGACGCGATGAGCAGCGCGAGTGCGAGCGTCCAGACGCACCACGTGCGCAGCATCGCCATGGTCAAACTCTTGCGCGGTCTCTCTCTCTCTCTGTGCGCTGCGGTTGCTGTCGCTGCTGCTGCTGGTGGTGGTGTCCGCCGAGGAATCTAGTTGTGAGCGCGCACGTGCGGCAGCGGCAGCACACGTGCGCGCGTGTGTGTGAGCACAGAGAGCAGCATGAAGCGTCACGTGCACGACCAGTCGTGTGTGAACAGGCGGGGGTTAGCGCCACAAAAGCGCCGAGTCGAAGCGCAAAGCGCGCGTCGTCGTCGTACCGAGCCAGGCATGGCGTACGCAAGAGCACGAACAAGGACACGAGCGCTCATGTAGGTGCGTGAAACCCACACAGCAAGCAGTGCGGCACATCGTGGAGTCGATTCAAGCACAACATGACTTGGGTTCACTATGTGGACTGGCATGCGAGAGTCATCATGCTTAGAGCATGAGCGCGATCCAGCCCGCGACAAGCGCGACGCCGCCGATCGGCTGTACGTGCATACGCAAGACACGCGTGAGCGCATGGCATAAGAGAGAGAGAGAGATAGAGAGAGAGCTGTACAGACACATGTACGCACCGTGATTGCGCCGAGCTTGCGCTGGTCCGTGAGCACCATGGCGTAGAGCGAGCCGGAGAAGAGGAGCGTGCCAGTGGCGAGCAAGCCGCCTGCAACGGCTGGGCGCTTGCTCAGCGGTGCAGCGAGCAGCACAGCCGAGTGCAGGAGCTATCGATGTGTATGCGTGCGTGCGTATACGTGTGTACAGATGAGAGAGAGAGAGAGAGAGAGAGAGCGTGAGTGTGGGGAACGAAGGAGCTCGCAGCGTCGGCGCGTGCCAAGCGCAGCTACAAGATCAATGGCGAATAGAGCAACACATGGACGTACGTGGTAGTGCGCGGCGGTCTCCCAGTTCTTGAGCATGCGCTCGTCCTTCACGCGCGCTTTGAGCGCATGCGCACCAAACGCGCCTTCACATGCATGCGTTCACGCGTCAATCGATGACCAGCGCATGGACGCTCACACACACAGACGCACCAAAGAGCACAGCGCTCGCGCCCGAGAGCGCAGCGAGCTTCCACCACACGGACGCAGACGGCACGACGACTGCAGTCTTCATGCTTCGTTCGCTTGCTTTGTTTGGATCTGTTGTCGCGCACGTGGCGTGTTTCCGACTGCCGACGTCTCGGTGATTATGCATCACCACCACCCATCAAGGCACGCGCTCGCTTCATTGATCGATGGCCATGGACCTCCTCGCTCTCATGTGCATGCGCTCGTGCCACGTACAACATGGCGCGACTTCAGCATATGTAGTGATGTTCTATGATGTCGAGTGACTCGTCAGAAATACAAGGCCGGCGCTTCACAGTTCTGTTTGTGTGTGCTGTTGTGTGCTGCTTGTCGATGGTCGTGCGCACTGCGAGCGAGTCACTGAGCGTGCGGCTCCGATCGCGCGTGCAGCAGTCTGCGAGTCGCAACGATGCGAGCGATTCGGACTGGACCACCAGTACTCGTGGCGACGCGCTTGCACCAACACTGCCGTCGACTTTGAGTGGCGGTGCAGTCGCAGCAGCAGCGGCGCCAGTGCACCACCAAAGCGCCAAGGTACGACGCGCACTCATGTGCGTGGCGCAGCGCCTTGAGCGAGTACTCACGTCAGTCAACTCGTACTGCTGCTGTGACTAGCCTGCAATGCACCCGTGTCCACGGCACATCAAGGTACGGATGCCACACTCCGTCTCTCTCGCTCACACTCCGCTCGTCTCTAGGACGTGGCGTGCTCACAGCCTGTTGTCTGTCTGTCTGCCTAGCCACTGCTGTACTTCTACAAGTACCTCCAGCCGATTGTCGAGAGTGGTCGGAAGCTCCAGCTCAACGTCCCAACGACAGTCACGTGCGAGCGCGTCGACGGTCAAGAGGACGTGCTCTGGCTCCGTACTGATGCGCTTGGGTTTGTCGTGAAAGACGACCGCGGCATTGGTGGCGGACCATGGCGCAAGCGTCTTCACGCAGACCTCATTGCGAGTAGCGGCACCATCGAGAGTGACCACGACGATCCAGTCATCGCTGTGCGCAACGTTGCGCACTGGCGCGGCGGCGACAGCAACAACAAGTCGCTCGTGCTCACGCGCGCGACGCTCGAGACAGTCGTGAGCGCACCGACTGAGCTCGCATTCAGCGTCCAGCAGTACGTACGCTGCCGCGGCTCGCACGCGAGCATCTACCGCGTGCACTGGCGCGACGTCGAGCGCAAGTGCTTTGCCCTGAACCTCGTGAATACGTACGTCTTTTGCATTCGCAAGTGTAGCCATTGACCATCGGCGATGGGTACGTCTCACGTACCTACTGTATCCATTCGTGAGGACACAGTGTGCCCAAGACGAGCAATGCGCCGCAGGACGCCAGTAGCGACGGTAAGAAGCCTTGATGAACTGTGTCCCTGTTGTGAAGACTCGTACGCAAGCACTGACTGTTGTGCAGACCCGGCGGATGCAAACAGCAACACCACGACCACGCCGTCGTCATCGACGCGCGAACTGCTGCGAGTGCCTGACAAGTCGGCGCTCGAGCTTGCACTTGCATCGCTTACGCACCGGTCGCAGTTCTACTGCGTCTCTGCGACGACGCGCGATCGCAAGTCGTGCGAGCGCTTGCCAAAGATCCGCGGCAGCCCAATCCTCGAGGGCGTCCGCGCTGTCACGCGCATGGTCGAGCACGTCCAAGCGCAGCTCCCAGGCATCCGCATCCCAGCGCTCGCAGCGGACTTTATCAAAGACGCACACGGGACGTGGTGGTTCATCCGCGTCGTGACGCTCGATGCGTACTATCGCGTGCCTGTGCCGCCAGACGCGATGTACTTGCCCGAGTCGGTCACGCAGATCCCCGAGCTGATGCGATCAAAACACATGCGGCAGCTCGTGCAGCTTGGCACTGGCGCACATGGCAGCGCCTCTGGCCACGCAGACAAGCAACTGCAACAGCTGCTCACTGCGACGATCCCCGAGTGCCTTCTCTGCGGCGCGTGCTGCGCGCTCTCACCGGCGTTCTCGCGCGAGCTCCTTGCGCTCGTGCGTGAGAGCGACAACGCCGACGACTTGCACGGTGGCGTGCTCCAAGCACTCGCAGAGTACCGCATGACGCTCAAGATGGCAGTCGATACGATCTACTTGCTCCGACAGCGCGCAGTGCGTGCGCCGTCCTGGGAAGCAGCAGTCGCAGCGCTCCGAAAAGCGCCGAGCGCGGTGCACACTGCGACGGACTTTGCCGTGTGCTTTCTCTGCTACCGCATCTACAAGCAGCAGCAGAAGCTCCGCGCCGTGGCGCTCGAGCTCCACAGCGTCTTCACGAGCGCTGGGAGTAGTGCGGACACACTTCAACCTGAGAACCAGATTCTGAGTCTGAGCGCACCAGCCACCATCTTTGACAGCCCCACATCAAGCAAGACAACGACGACGCGCGCTGCGCTCGATGCGATCGCTCAGCTCGCGCGCGAGCCGTGGCCGAGCTTCCCAGAAGGCACGACGCCGTCTGCATCCTCCTCCTCGTCGTCATCGTCGTCATCTTCGGCACTCGCAGCAGCTAGCTTTGGCGGCGACGAGCGCTCTGCGCGGTCGAGTTCGTACACGATCGTGACTGGCGAGGACGTCGATCCAACGTGCACGCAACTGCGCCTCGCGTTCTTCTTCCACGAGCTCCAAGACGCTGGTCCGGACCTCGTGCCGACGGACTTTTTCCTCGAGTACCAGCTCGGGCAAGCGACAACGCAGCTCCACTTGGAAGGGAGCAAGTGCCACACTCCGAATCGGTGGCAGCTCTGCGAGACGCGCCTGCACTACGTCTGCGCGACGCTCGACGCCTTTGCAGACTACTGTTTCGAGAAGCGCGTGGTCATTACGCTCAAAGCGCGTGCGAGTGCGGCAGTGCACGGCGTCACGGCGCTGTCGCTGCGGCCGCTCATGGCTGTGGCAAAGCGCTTTGGGACGTCGCTCTTGCCAGCGAGTCGAACCGACTACCTCGTCGAGATCCGCACGGACCTATACGGGCTCTTGACGCTCAAGCTCACGTTGGGACTCCTTGTCGATAGCGTCCCATTCGCACACGTGCGCGAAGTCCTCGGCGCGCGCGAGTTCCTGAAAGAGGAGCCACTGAGCGTGTACTGGCCGCCGCCGTCAGTGTGCTACACTGGACTCGCTGTGCCGTGCGACTGGGTCGGCGCGCTCATGCCGTCCGAGTACATCTCGGTCATCCCGATGCGATCGCACATGGCGAGTCACCACAGCCGAGGTCACCGGAGCGGCGTCGGTGTCCTCGGCAGCGATAGTATCAGCAGTCGTGCACCTGGCGCGAGTCTCGCAATGATGTTGAGCGCAAGTCGAGGCGGCGGTGGCAACGACACAGCAGCTAGCAACAAGCCAAAGACAGCGATGCGCCGGTCGTCAGCACGCGACTCACTGCTCCAGTTCCAGCGCGACTTTGGCACAAGCCACACTGCACTGAGCGGCACATCAGCAGCGACTGCACTCGATGAGCTCGCACACAGCAACGGTAGCGCGAGTCTCTTGCGAAGGCGCGGCGCTGGTGGACCAGACCGCAGCGTCACTCGCCGCCCAATCCTCTCGGGCAAGCTCTTGACAATCGCAGTCACAGCTGCAAAGCGCATAGTCTTTCGCATCGCAGGCGACGCCGCAACGTGCCCAACGCTCGTGCTCGCAGTGCTCTTGCGCAGTGCAAACTTTGTTGGGCCACGTGATAGCAGCAGGCGCAGTAGTAGCACGAGCGTCACAGCGCGCGCGTGGCGCAGTGCAGCGACGTTTGCACTCACGCGCAAGTACTCGATCGACGCCGTGCTCGCAGACCTGAAGCTCGTGAGCGTCTCAGCACTCGCAGTGCTCGGCGAGCTCCTCCTTGTGCTAATCAAGTGCCGCGCGATCGCTCAGAGCGTCGAGCTCCGGAGCCTCGAAGCCATTGTGGAGCCGTTTTGGCTCCACGAGAGCGACGCGAGCGGCTGGCGAACTATCGCAAAGACGTCAGCGCACTCACCCGAGCAGCGCACGGTCTGGAATCGCGTCATGCGCCGGTGCCACGCCGCTCGCTTCCATCCCGATGCCTTTCCAAGCGTGTCAAATAGTGACACTGTCACTCTTCCAAGCGAAAGTGAACCCAAGAGCCTGCTCACGACATTGCAAGACGACGACGATGACAGCAGCGACTTGCGCGCCAAAGCGCATGCGCTCGTGCTCTGCGAGGTCTTTGAAGAGATGGAGGTGCTCAACAACGGCTACATCGACATCGCTGAGGTCCGGTCGCTCGCCAAGGTACGGTCGCGCGAGTCCACAACGCTCAGTCTGACCGTGTAGAACCAGTTGTCAGCCTTGATCACTTACTCGCACTCTCTCTCTCTCTCTTGCTGCGTTTGTCGGTCTAGTGCTTGCCAGCAGACCTCGCAACGCACGTGCGCGTGCCTGCGCTACTGGATCCGCTCCATGTTCGCGAGCGCCTGAGTCCAGACGAACTGACAAGTCTCGCAGCCGTCCTCGATGCGCAGCAGTACGCTGCATTTGGCGCAGTTTTGACGTCGCTCATGCAGAGTCCGATCGTCCAGGACGTGCTCGCAGAGTTTGATCGCGTCGGGTGTGGCGAGATCGCGTTTGACGGTTCGTCTTGGTCGCTCCCTTGTTCTTACAAGACGATCGCGACTCGAGAAGCGGACTGACACACTCTCTGTTCTCTGCACCTTTAGAGTTCTGGCACTTGGCCGAGTCCGCACTACGAGCAGCACGCAACGTCTTTCACCCGCTCGAGGACGAAGAGCCACGCGTGCGCAGCTTCTGCATACGCCATGGCACGGCCGATGCGTTTGCAATCGACGGTGTCTGCACGCAGTGCGCGAGTGAAGTAAGGACACTCGACACGACTGATGCACTTGTGCGTTGAGACACATACAAGTCATGCACTTACACTAATGCGTCGATGCTGTGTCTGCAGTACGTTGGAGTCCCGCGAGCACAGCCAGCAGTGGTAGCAGCAGCAGTAGAGTCAGTCTCGCCGCTCAAGGAGATCCCAGAGGTCGAAGCCGCTCCAGCTGCTGAAGACAGCGACGTTAGCACGACGCCATCGATCGTACCAAAGCGCAAGCTCGGCATGGTCGGTCGCGAAGTCAGCGGACGCCTCATCATCGACATGGCGAACGCAATCGTCGCGCCAACGCCACGCGAAGACAGCAAGAGCACGAGCAGCAATGCATTGGCTCAGCCATCGACGCTTGCACCAGGGTTGACAGGCGCTGCTAGTGCGGCTCCAGCGGGTGTGACGCTGCGCCAGCCATCGCTCAATGAAGGCTCGCTGAACCAGATGCTCGAGAAGCTCGAGGCCGCCGAGTGGCACATCCTCCACCGCCAAGAGAGCATCGGTCGCGCGTCGCTGAGTGAACTCATCGCACAGTCGAGTCGCCGCGGCTCAGGCTTCTCGACGACGCGCCGGTCGTCAACAACATCGACTACTGCGCCGATAATCGCTTCTACTGGGATGGCAGTGCCGAGCGACCGCGTGCTCGCAAAGAGCAGCACGATCGCGACGCTGACCGAGTTTGTCGAAGACGCAGAGCGTCGCAAGCGCACGAGCGTGAAGCCTCTCTTGCGACCCAAGCGTTTGAGCCACAAGCCAAAGCGCAAGCGAGCTGATGGTGCAGCTCCTGCGTCATCATCAACGACAGCGTCAACGACCTCGCTCTCGGCGCTCTTGCGCGATGAGCTCCGGATTGCAACGCGTGCACGAGCTGCTGCAGCCGCCGCTGCTGCTTCTGTCGCTGAACAATCAGCATCAGCAGCAGGCAATCGACAAGCGTCGCATGGGCTCGTCGAGCGCATCGCCAAGACAGAAGCGAAGCGCAAGAAGGTATGTGTCATGTGTGACATGTGCAGGGTACTCATGCTGTATAGTTCTCACTTGTTGCATACAACTGCAATGTATGCAGCTCGACCGCATCGTACTTGCTGAGATCGAAGATGTGAAGCGGCGACTGTCGAAGCTGATGCAAACCGAGTGCAGCTAGCAAAGTGCATTGCTCTATGTGCTATTGCACGTGCGCAGGTCGTACAAGTACCAGCGCAGTCCACTGACGCGGTCGGAATACGTGGGTTTCCACTCTGGCACGCGAAACTACAGGCAAGTGCACACACGCGTTCGATCGCAAAGACACTTGTCTATCAGCCATGCGTTGCACGCAAACCGATAGAAGTACATGCAAAGAAGAGCAAGAGGACGTACGCCGATCGAGAGCACGCGCGCGTGAGTGCTCAGTTGTGTCTCGAGGTGTGAGCGAATGCCATGGAGCGACTCGGCAAATGCGTAGACGATGACTAGTGTTGCGCTCGAGATGTCGACGCGCAGGATGTCGTCTAGTACAATGTCGATGCGGTCGTCGAGCGCGCGATCGGCGACTGCGTTCTTTGCGGTTGCAGCGAGCGCAGCGTCGATTTCGATCCCAAGTGCACGGCACTTGTAGCGCTCGACGCCAGCGATGAGCCACCGCGCGTCGCCGCAGCCGAGGTCGACGAGCAATTCATGCGGTGCAAGTGCCGATGTATCTGCTTGCGCGTCGAGGAAGTCCCAGACTGCATTCACGACGCGCAGTGGCGACGGACTGAATGGCGCAAACAGCGGTGTTGCTGGCTCATCCGCGAGTGTGAGCGCTTGTTGTGCACGTGCTTTTGCAGCTGCGAGCACGAGCGCGCGCACACGTGCACGTCGCGATGCAGCGTCTGTGCTAATAGTAGCAGCCGAGGCAGTAGGTGCAGGTGGCGGAGGTGGCGATTGCATCGAGGACATCGGGGCAGTCGCTGGCAGAGCGTCGATGCTCGAGAGCTCGTTTGTCATATGTGTACCACATCATGTCCACTCAAATACATTAATCAAGTCAAATGGAATCCAATTCTATTGCAGATAGTGACAAAATAAAATGAACACACACATGTGAAGACCTCTTTACAACTACAAGACCTCTCTACGAAACATCGCAATCCTGTGTATGTTGCATGCAAAGAGTGGTGGCGCGCAAAGCGGCACGAACTGCATCGACCAGCATCATCGACAACGACGACCTGCGCGCGCGTGTACGTGAGCAGCAAGCGACCGAGCAGCAAGACATCACACACGCGCATACACTAGCGTCTATCAAGCACCTAGAACCATGAGCGGCGAGCACAAGTTCAAGAACCTCCCACACGAGAACGACGCGGTTGACAGCGACGACGAGGCGCCAGAGGTCGTGTCGAAAGCGAGCGCAAAGCAGCAGGTCGAAGAGCTCCAGCGCCAGGAAAAGCAGGCGCACAAGAGCGCAGCAGCTGCTGCGAGCAACAAGCGGTGCGTCACTTGTTTCATTGCTCATGAAGCGCATGGCCGAATGATCGTGCATCAGCAGACGTGCTCATCGTAGTTGTGATACTGTGTTTGTATGAGCAGGAAGCGCGCTCCACGTGCTGCGAAGGACGCGCCGCAAGAGGAAGAAGTCGCAGTCGAAGAGCTCCCAGACGACATCCTCTCGGCTGTTGCAGCGCACCACGAGTACGTCCTTCACACAGTCACCAATGCTCTCTGTCGTACAATGCTCAGGCACGCACTCACGTCCTCTTGCTCTTCCCTTTTGCAAACCATGACGACAGAGAGGACGAGGCCGAGCAAGAAGCTGAGACCGCACGTGAGAAAACAGCAGCGAAGCGCCTGCGCGCAGCGCTCAAGAAGAAGACGCACACGCGCTCGTTCGGACACATTGTCGTCCAGACGACCGACAGTCTCGACCAGCAGCAGACGCGCGCGCTGTCTGCGAGCGCAGAGGCGTTTCTTGCGCGACGAAGTGCGCCTCAGCGCGCGCGCATGAGTGTGCTCGAGGGCCACGCAACGCTCTTTACGAAGAAGCAGAAGCAGCGCGCAGCGGCTGCGGGTGCGCGCTAGAGCTCTCGACGCAAAGACGCTACTTGATGTGCATGTAATACACGAGACCGAACTCTTTCATTGCGTCATGGCGCCGCCGTTGGTGTGTGTGTGTGTGTGCGTGCGTCATCTTACTCTTGTAGATGAGCGGAGCGTGGACATCAACCAGCAGGTCGTAGGCGACAAGCTCCTGAGGACATGTACGTCTGTTTTTGCAATCACGATCAAACTATATGACGATAAGCGTAAATATCAAAGGCTAATGGATCATATTTATGAATTAAGAATTTTTGCTTGTCTATTTAGTGTCATTTATCCACCGAACTGCGCTAAATAAACAAGCAGCAAAGTGCAAAGCGTCACGCCTGCTGCTTGCTTCAGAATCTCCACCACACGCACTCGCGCAGCAGTCCGCAGCGCCTCCATCCTCTCTCCTCCTCTCATCCATCACACGCACACGAAGAGCGAGCGCATTGGTCCTATCGCTCGCTCCATTCACACTACACACAGAGACTCGCATCCGCACGATGACGACTACGATCGCGCCCGACAGCGACGAGCCGCAGCGCAAAACAGTGCAGTTCACAGCAACCGACTCGCTGCTGCACGCGGCAGCGCTGTCTGCACACGACAGCGCACGCGCGAGCCCGCCAGTATCGCCTGCGCTCTCGTCAGCGTCGTCGTCCATGGGCTCAGAAGATGCAAATCTGCGTCTCGACGGCAGCAGCGACCCGCATCGCCACATCAAACGCCTCGGTCGCGACAACCGCTCGATCTCCGAGCGCAAGCTCTTCACGCCAACGGCCGACAAGCTCGTGCTCGTGATGGTCGGTCTGCCAGCGCGCGGCAAGTCGTTCATTGCAAAGAAGCTCTGGAAGTTCCTCTGCTGGAAAGGCCTCAAGTGCGAGGTCTTTAACGTCGGACAGCTCCGTCGTGCGCTCTACGCTGGGACGCAGGACCACACGTTCTTTGACCCGAACAACACGCAGGCGAAAGAAGAGCGCGAGCTCCTCGCGCGCCAGTCGCTGCAGCAAGTCCAGGACTGGTTCCTCGGCTCGCGCGGCGCGCGTGGCGGCGACGTCGCAGTCTTTGACGCTACGAATACGACGAAGCGGCGGCGCCAGACGCTCCTCGAGACGTTCGATGCGTTTGCGAAAGACCACAAGATGAGCGTCCACGTCGTGTTCATCGAGAGCATTTGCACGAACGAAGCGGTGATCAACGCCAACATCACGCAGAAGGTCACGTCGAGCCCTGACTACCGGCACATGAGCGTCGACGACGCGATCGCCGACTTGCAACTGCGTATGAAGAACTACGAAGCGGCGTACGAAGCGCTCGAAGACGGCGAGAGCGTGAGCTACATCAAGCTCTTTGACCTCCAGTCCAAAGTCCACGCCAAGGGCATGTACGTCTCGATCTGTCTCGCTTGTGTGGACACTTGTGTGTCGGTAGAACGGACAGATGGACTGATTGTGATACCGGTATATTTGGTATCCTCCAGTTACGGTCACGTCGCCAAGTCGATCTTGCCGTACATGATGAGCTTCCACATTGAGCATCGTCCGATCTGGCTCGTGCGTGCCGGCCACTGCGCAGAAGTGCGGCTCGACTTTCGCTCGATCGGCAAAGACCCGTGCGTCGCATCTCGCTCAGCGCGTCTGAGTCCGCTTGGTGTGCAGTTTGCGCTCGCACTTGCGCAGTTTGTCGAAGACCGCACAGCAGCAAACAGCGTGAGCGATAGCAGCACTAGCAACAGCGGTGCTGGAGCGTTCTCTGGCGACGACGACGCGCCGAGCGAGACGCTCGTGATGACATCGACGCTCCCACGCGCAGTCGAGACAGCGCAGTACTTGCCGCCCGGCAAACGAGGTGCGTCTATGTATTGGTTGCGGACAGGTGTTGCTCTCTCTCTCGCACTCACACGAAGCTCGTCGTGTGCGTCTCCAATGCGATCAGTCCAAGTCGCGACGCTGAATCCGCTCGACAAGGGCGAGTGCTACGGCATGAGCATGGAGCAGATGAAAGAGCAGATGCCGGTATGTGTACTGGTTCTTCATTCGGTATTGTACCGGTATCACCATACTCATACATTCTGCTACTCGCTATCGCTAGGAGGCATACGAAGCATACGTCGCTGACCCGTTCAAGACGCGGTTCCCAGGCGGCGAGTCGTACTACGACCTCATGCTGCGCATCGAGCCGATCTTGATCGACATTGAGCAGCACACGGGCCCTGTGCTCGTGGTCTCGCACATCTCGACGCTCCAAGTGCTCTACTCGTACTTCCTCGGCGTCCCAATCGAAAAGTGCGCCGACCTCGAGATCCCGTTCCACTCGGTCCTTGAGCTCGTGCCGAACCAAGACGGCTGGACCAAGACCGTCTTCAACCTCCGGTCCTGAGCCACTCCTATCGCCATCACGACGGCGTCCTACGACTATCACTACGACTATCAATCCTATCCTCCTCTCCTCCTACTACTACGCCTCTTCTCTGCTATGGACGTCGCTCACTCACTGGAGGATCTTTGTAAAGATCCGATCCGAGTGCTCGAGCGCCCGTGTCGGTACGAGCAAGCGGCTCTGGTCTGGTAGCTCGCACTCCTGGACGTGGCCTTCGCCTTCGAGCACGACGTCAAAGTCGTTGCCATGGGCCACGGCAAAGCGAAAGCGACTGCGGTACCGCGTCTTCACCGCCGGCGCTTGGAACGTGACAGTCAGACGCAGTGGCGCGTGCACGAGCGGATGCGGTCCGATGTCGCGCATCGAGTCGACGGACGGTAGTGCGCTCCCAGTCGACTGGAGCGTCGTCGTTGGACCGACGACGACGCCGTGAGCCGTTGAGAACGCAAAGACGCTCGGGGCGTCGACAAAGTGCGCGTGGTGCGTCGCGAACTCCTGCTTCTGGGCTTTCGAGACTGGTGTTGGCGCGGGGACGTGCGTGATCCGAAACGCCGCAGGCACCGCCGTAGGATTCGCGACGCGGAGCACAACCGAACGCGTCTTGGACAAGTGGACGTGGCCAAAGAAGTGCACGGACGGCGACACGACAACGAGCGGTCGGAGGACCTCGGCGACGAGCGACAGTGTCTGGACGGACCGGTTCGTAAACTTGACGAGGAGCTCGCCGTGAACGAGCGTCTTGAGGCGCTGCGCCTCGGATACTGAGAGTGGCGATGGCGCTTTGAGAGGCGGAGCAACCGCGCCGAGGCGAGGTGCTCCATTCGCGCCATTGCCAAGTGCAGCGAGGCCAGCCACTGGCGCTGTCGTAGCAGAGAGAGCAGGAGTAGACGCACGGAGCCACTGCGTCGGGTCAAAGCGCACGTCCATGCGCACCGACATCTGCGGTGGGAGCGTGAACATGAAGCTCTCGCCGTGTGCGCGTCGGTGCGCCGGTGGGAGCTCAGCAGACGACAGCGGGTGCTTTGGCGCGAGCGAGTCGGCGCGAAAGACTGCGAACGGACCCGTGCTCTCGAGTCGGAACGTCAAGCGCGTGCTCGTGCGATTCACGAGGAAGAGCTCGTGGCGATGGAGCGCGTGCGCCGCGTCGCTCGGCGCCGCGACGAGCGTCGACCACGTCGTGAACTTGACGTGGTAGCGCTTTGCGTCAACGCTCGTGTGGCTGAGAGCCTGCGATGGTTTGGCTTGGAGCACTGGAGCGGCCATCATCGACCGGTCGAGGAACAGCTCTGGCTCAATCACGTCCGCAGCGAGGAGGACGCGGAGGCACTTGGGACTCACGTGCGACGGCGTTGCGTTCGCCAATGCACTCGTGCTCGACGCCGGCACGCGTCGCGCGAGCGAGTTCGCAGCGCGCACTGCAACAAACGCTTTGCCAGCCGCCGCCGCCGCAGTGTGTGAGCTGCTTGTCTTGGACAACGAGGTTGGCGACTCGCAGCGCGGGTCGAGCGCGCTCAAAGGACCGCTGCCGTCATCATTGTCTGTACTAGCGCTCGGGTGCTGGCTCTCGAGAGCTTCGAGACTCGACGACGGCGTTGTCTTGGATGCTCCGTCCTCTACCGTGTCATACCAGTACGCGTCTGCGAGCAGCAAAGCGCGCGCGGCGCTCACGGTCGTCGCCGGCGTGTACGTGATCTGGAACGGCACGGTCGCGAACGGCGGCACGACCGCATGCTCAGGCGAGACTGTGAACGGGAACACGACGTCGTCGTCGTTGCACGGCGTGATGCGGAGCTGCACGCGGCTCGCAAAGTCGACGCGGAGCGTGAGCGTCACGAGCTCGTGCTCGCGGCCGTGCTCAACAAGCTTCCACTTCAGCCGTGCATGCTTGGGACCGCAATTCACGACGCGGAGCGTGCGCGTGAGCGGCGGTGCCTTGGTACAGAGCTGGCCAAAGTGTAACGTTGGCTGCTGCGACGGCGCTTTCGTTGGGTAGTAGAGCCCGACGCAGTTGCGATCGAGCGTGAGCGGCGTGCCGACGACTGTCGCTTGTGCGTGGAGAAACACCGGCGGGACGCCAACGGCTCGGCTCACAATGTCGTCGGCGTACGTCCCCGGCATATTGTTGTAGCACACGACAGCGACGACGCGCTGGTCCCACGCAGGGATGCGCACGCGGCTTGGTCGCATCGCAAACGCGACGCCGTGGCCGTGGCTCAAGACGTCGCGGTCTTCAACGTCGTCCGCGCACTGCCGCACGTAGTCGCGGCCGCGGTCGGACTGGAACCGGTTCGGCTGCTCGTGTGCGTCCGTTAGCAGCGCCTTCTTCTTGCTCGTACTAGAGCTAGTGGCGATGCTCGTGGTCGAGTGGAGCGACGATGTCGCTGTTGTCGACAGTGTCCCAGCCTTGCGCTTGGTCTTGGGTGACGAGCTGTCGCGCGCAGCACCAGTCGCTCGCTTGGCGGCTTTGCGACTGATCGACGTGCTGCTACTGACTGGCGAGCTGTGCAGCGACCCAGTCGACCCCAACAACTCGGCACTCGCCACTGGCGACGCGGTGCTCGCACCGCTGCTCGGACGCGCCGGGTACTTCTTCGCCACAAGCTCGAGCACGGCGTCGATGCCGCTAAAGTTGCGGATGAGCACGTGGCGTGTGCGGCGCTCACCAAGTGGAATCGCGTCGCCAAACGCGAGCTTTGGGATCGCGAGCGACTCGGGCTCGAGGTCGCAGTCGGCGAGCACCATGCCGCGGTCCATCGCAATGTCTTTCGGCGCCTTGGGGAGACACACGTCTGTACTGAGCGTACTCTGGCGACTGTCGGTCGCAACGAGCTCGTACGCGAGCACGAGTCCCTTCTGCGTCGTTGCGACTTCGAGCCCGAGCGGCGCAGTGAGACCTGTGACGGCGCAGGCGAGGAGCACCGTCGTCTTGCCAGCCTGCCGTGGCGTGTACGTGAGCACAACCGAGAGTGTCTCTTTCGACGCGATCGTGCCGCGCTGTGGCGCAAACGCGACGCTGTACGCGCGCGACGCGCCTTGCGGCTCGACGAACTTGAACTGCGCAGCGAGGTTCGAGACGTTCACGAGCGCGAGTGTGCGGTGGACTGCAACGCCGAGGTACGTCGTGCCCAAGTGGAGCTTCGACGGCGTGAGGAACACGTTTGGCGCTTGGATCTCGGCGCGCGCGCTCACACTCGGTCCAAGCGTCGGCGCTACTGGCGTCATAGCACCACTGCTGCTGCTAGCAAACGTGCGTTCAGAGCTGAGCTCAACGCGAAAGCTCGCGCGGAGGCGCTCTGGCAACGAGCCTGCGAGGCACAGGACTTTGATCTGCCGCGTCTCATTCGGCGCGAGCGTCCCTGTCTCGGGCACAAACGCGATCGTTGCGCGCGGGAGCGTATCGCGCGCTGTGAAGAGCGCGTTGCTACTGCGGCTTGTGTCATTGCCGCTCGATGCGCTCGAGCGCCGCGACACGATCGAGTCTTTCGAGCTCGAGCGCTGGAGCGCAGCGTTTGACACGCGGTGCGTTGTGTCCGCAGCGAGTCCAAGAGCGCTAGGCGCTGTCGTCGCAGCAGCGGCTTCTACGTGGACCAAGCGCCAGTCGGCAGGTTCGACCGACGTGTTCTGGAGCGTGACCGTCGCTTCTGCGCTCGCACCGACGAGCACGAGCCCAAAGTCGACTTCCCGCGACACGATCGCAACGTCGCCGCGCGCGACGCAGCCTTCGATGAGGAGCCATCGCACAAACGTTGACGCGGTCGAGCGCGTTGGGATCGAGCACGGCAGCGCGAGCGAGAACGGACCGACGCAGTGCGGCGTGAACGCGACTGTCACTGCTGTGCGCGACATCGGCGCGAGCTCACCGGCTGCTGGCGTCACTACGAAATCAAACGGCGGCGGTGTTGACTGTGGCGAAGACGCCAGTGCTTGCTGTGGTAGGATCGACGCTGCACCAGTCGCGTGCCGCTGCGTGACGCGAGCTGTGTTGATCGCAAACGCCACTGGCGCCGCCGTGTCGTTGCAAAGCTCGACGCTCGCAGTGTACGTCACGTGCTTCTCGAGCAAGCGCAGCGGCGCCATCGCATCGCCCCTACCACTCCCAGTCCCAACGTGCCAGTACGACGGCTTGACCGAGAACGATCCGAGAACGCCAGTGCCGTGGAGCTGCACGCGCATGCTTGGGACGTCTGCGAGCACGACGTTGTCGAAACTCGCTTGGATCTGCGCAAACGTCTCGAGCAAGAGCGCGCGCTGGTTTGGACCCGGCAAGCTGCACGCGGGGACGTTGTTCACAACGAGCGTCGCCGTCCACGCGCAGCGCCGCGCTTCGGTCGGTGCAAACGCGACTGCAAACTCCACCGCAGCGTTGAGTGCGAGGACACCAGACGCAGGGGTGATCGTGTACGGCGGCAATGGTGAGGTGTCGTCCGGTGCTCGCATCTGCTGCGACGCAGTCGCGGGCGCAAGATGCCACGTGAACGCGAGGTCGATCGGCGTGTCGTTCGCGACGACAAAGCGCTGTGTCGCGCGCGCGTTGACAGCGAGCGGTTCGAACGCGACGTGGTCGACGACGCCCATGTGCGCGACGCTCGCGTCGATCGCTTTGTCGTTCACGCTGCTCACACTCAGCTCCACTTGGCAGCCGCGTCCGACGACTTGGAACGTGCGCACGAGGCAGTTGTCGCAGACCATGACGAACTTGCGCCGCTGCTCGCCGATGCACGTTGGGACGTACGCGAGCAGGAGGTCGACGCTCTCGTGCGTATCGAGCTCGACTTGTGTGGGTGTGAGTGTGAACGGACCGAGGTCGACTGTTTTGGGTAGTGAGTGATGGTCGGTCTGTGAGTGACGGTCATTCTCAGTTGTACCTGATTCACGGTGGCGCTGCTCAATCTCGAGGAACCGCGTGGCGCTGTGCTCGTAGCGACTCCAGTCGTCCTCAGTCATGAGCCAGAACCGCGCTTTGCCACCGGTGTTCCGACATGGCAAGCGCGTGACCGAGTGCGTCCCAACGAGCGTGTGCTGCGCCTTGAGCACGAGTGGGATCGAGAGCTCCGGCGGTGTTCGCCGTGCTGCGAGGGGGATCGTAAACTCGGCGCGACTGCCGCTGCTGCTCTCGTGCGCAATGCGCAGTGCGTCTTTGTAGTCGGCGCGCGAGTCCGGTGCGAAGCGCAGACGCACTTGCACGTGCATGCCTGGCGCAATGAGGCCGCTCGGGTCGGGGAACGTGAGCGCGTCGATCGAGAAGTAGAGCGTCGCAGGCGGAAGGACGCGCAAGCGCCGACTCAGTGCGCTCGTGTTGCGGATGTACACGAGCTGCTCGTAGACACCGCCAATGTCGTAGTCGGTGAACTCGACTGGCGACGGCACGACGACAAAGCACGTCGACGACGATGGCGATGCGCCGTCGCTGTCTGCTGCGTCCTGTGGCGGCGTAGCGTGTATGGATGACGACGATGACAGTGTCTCGGACGCGCTCTGTCGGTCGCTTGGTGCGAACCGCGGGTTCCGGAGAAAGTCGAGCTTGGTCTGCATGCGCTCGAGGATCTCGAGGTTCTTGCGCTTCTCACCTGCGCTCATCTGCGCGTTGCGAGCGTCCATGACCGGTGTACGTACCTTTGTAGGGCTCGTGTGGCTGCTGCTCGTGCCGTCGCCTTCGTCAGGCGATGCCTCGGTTGTTTGGAGACTGCTACTGCTGGGCACTGCGGCTTTGTTCGTCTGGTGGTGCGTCTTGACCTGTTCAATGTGGCGCTCGTGCATCGTGAGCGTCGCGTGCGTGCGGATGCTTGACGAGTCAGTGGCGTCGAGGTACCCAAGTGGCTCCGAGATGATCCCTGGCGCTGCTGCTTGCTTGCGCGCGAGTGCGTCTGGGCCATTGCCGCTGCGCTCTAAGCGCCGGTCGTGGTACTCGCGCACGAGCTGCGTCGCGTGCACGAGGTCGTGCGCAAACGCACCGAGCGATGCGACTTCGCGCGCGTCGAGACGCAAGTTCGTAGGACCCATAGGAATCTGCGCTTTGATCACGAGTCCTCGGTTGCTCAGCGCCTGCGCAATCGTGTCGTCTGCGTCCTGCGCGTCGCGATGGCGCGCATCGAGGAACCGCAAGAGCGCCGTGGCGTCTGCGTGCTTGCGCTTGCGCTCGTATTCGATCTGCGCGCGTCGCGTCTCGCCGAGTAGGACAAACGGATTCACCGGTGGCGATAGCGATAGCTCGACAGCGTCTCGTGCTGTTGAGCGTGCAGATGCATCGAGCAGAGCTGCGTCTGCGTCGTCTCGCGTCGCTGTAGTTGAGATCGCAGGCAGGTCCTGCCGTGGCGTTGACGTTGCAGATGACAGTGCGACTGCAGGAGACGCACTGTCAGCGTCGGTCAATGGCGCGGTCGCTGCTGCTGCTGTTGGTACTGCGTCCTCATCGCTGTAGAACTGATGGAACGCGCGTCGAACGACGTGTGCGACGGCACCGACTGCGACGATCTCGTGCTCTTCGCTCTCGTCGTCCTGCTCGTCTCGCGCTAGTGCTGGCAATACAGCGTCTTCTGTATCTGCGAGTGCGCTCGTCTGCACATCCGTGAGCGCATCTGCCATGCTCGTACGTAGAGAGAGAGAGAGCAGCTACAAGACCAAGCGAGACCGAGAGCGAGACTGACGAGGTCGTGCACCAATGACCGCGTCTTTTCAGGTCCCAGATACTCTTCTGGTATAAAACCCAATAGTGAAGAAAACCAATGAACCCATTCAGTACGACATCGAGTAGCTCCGAGTCACACTCATGCTCGTCTACTTGGCTGCTGCGATCGCTTTCTTCGGTGCGTTCGGCCACGTGTTGTAGAGCACCGTGAGCGCTGAGATGCAGCCGACGGACCCAACGATGCCGTCGTGGAGCTTCGTGCCCGTGATGCGCTCGGCCAAGCGAATGCCGCTCGTGTTCGACGACACGATGAGGTCGCACGTGACTTTGAGCACGGCGAGGAACTTCTTCAAGCGGCTCTGCTCGAGCGCGTCGAGCTGCGCTTGGAGCTCCGCGATGCGCACGGGGTCGTCCTCAGACTTGAGCACATCGCGCACGCGCTTCTCCTGCTCAACGTCGGCTTGGAGGTTCGTGATCGCGAGCGCAAAGCCGGCGATGTTGGCGCAGAACCAGAGCACGCCGCCGCGCTTCGAGGCTTCGTCAGCGTTGAAGTTGATCACTTTCGCTTTGCTCGCAAAGACCATGTTGTCGTAGATGAAGAACCCAAACTATGCGAGCAGACAATCGGATAAAACCCAGCGTCAGCATCCACAGGATCAGACAAATGATACTTGTGAGCGTTGTCGTACCATGCCAGTGTTCTGGATGAGCTGGAGGTACCGCTGCCACGGCGCGAGCGACTTGTTGTCCACGAGCGCTTGGAGCTTCTTGTAGTACGTCACGCTCTTGCCGAGACGGAAGGCTTTGCGCGACGTCTGCGACGTCTTGTACAGGTTCGAGAGTCTAGCACGTGATGCCATTCAGAGCAACGACAGAGCCAACACGTGCGTTCGTGAGCATGTGATAGTAGATGCGAGCAGTCGTGAGTGACGTGAGTGGCACGAGCAAGACAGAGGACGCACTTCTTGCCAACGTCGCTCTTGGGATCGGCCGAGAGCACGTAGAACGCAAGCGCTCGACTGCCGTATTGCATGAGCTACAGTCGCAAGCAAACAGAGAGCAGCAGTAGTGAAGTAGTGTGTATGGTGTAAGTGTCATTGCACGAGTGGTTCGCCGACACCGAGAGAGAGACATAGACACAAGTGAGTGAGAGAGAGAGAGAGAGATCGCAAGGACTTCATACCTTGGTGAGCTTGTCGCGTCCTTCCATCGAGAACGCGACCTTGATCGTCGTGTCGAGCGAGAGCGGCGCCTTGGTCTCCATGATGCTGTTGTGATGTGGTAGTGAGCGTTGCGGTGTGCGTGCGTGCGAGCAGCAGTGGCGGATCGCGAGTGAGCGGATGAGCCGCAGGCGTCGTGAAGCGCAATGCGCACGTTCAACACCAGGTCCTTTTACGTGAACAAAGTGCTGGACGTGCATCTGAAGCGACTCGAATAGAGCGCTGTCTGAGTGTTGACGATGCACGCATCACGACCATTTTTGATCGATTTATTCGCTAGGTAGGCACATTGGATCTGGATATTTCACGAAAGTAGACGCATAATATCTCTATTTTATCATATATACACTACAGTTTGCAAATATGGTACACAAATATCAAATATTTGCTAATCGTCTGCGTTTGAAACGGCATAACGCCCAGCGTACTTGAGCGTACTTGCGTCGTGTCTTGGCGAAGTACTACTTCTTAGCATGGAGTCGTCTCGAGACAACACTTGAGGGCTCAAGCAATCCGCACTCATTCCTCGGTTCATACTCAACACTGTGTGTGCTCTGCATCACGCACCGCGTGCTGAAGGGCGCGTGGTCGGCTGCGAGTGTTGCCGCTTGGAGACTGATCTGCTTTTCTCTCGGCTGCTCCTGTGAAGCGCTGCGGATGCATGTCCAGCGGTGTGTCGACGCGATGTAGCATCGCTAGATGGTCACGTCGGATCTGCTTGATGCTGTGAAATGGACGGACAAGACATACACGGAAGTCAGCCGAACAGAACAGCTGCCTGAGTCCTCACTCTGCTTACCGTTGCGTGAGCGACTCGACCTCGCTCTGAGCTTCTGCCTTGGCGCTCTCGAGATCGCGACAGCACTGCTGCAGTGACTGGAGGTCGCTGCTCGCACAAGGAATACGAAAGCAAGTAGTCGAGTGGATGCGAGCAAGTCAGCAGACATCCTTGAGACCAATGAACAGAGTCAGTCGTACCGGAACGCGAGCTGCAGCGCCTGCTCGTTGCTCACGCGTGCTGCTCGCTCCTCTGTTCGCACACACGCAGCAAAACATCGAGTCACTTGGCTAGAGGAACGCAACGCGGCTGCCTTCTCTCGCACAACAACCGAGCGAACGGACGGACCTTCAGTCTCGAGCGTCAGTCGCTGGACGTCTGCTTGAAGTGCTTTGGCTGTCAACCTAAGCTCCTATGGTTCACACACGCACCCAATGGCTAAGACATGCGCATTGCTGTCCATTGCCAGAGGTATCAAGAGACGACGTACGTCGTTGGCTTCCGAGAGCTTGAGTGCAGACGCCTCGGCTCTCTCGCGCAGCGCCTTCTCGCTATCCCACTCGATGCGCAGACGCGAGAGCCCTTGCCGAAGCTGCCGCAGTTCCATGTCCATGCTCCGGAACTGCTCGGTCTTGCGCTGCTCGCGCTGTTCGTGCTGCGCTTCGTGCTCTTTCCGCTCGTCTCGCTCGCGCGCGAGCTGGCTCTGGAGCGCCGCGCGCTCGTGTCCGAGCGACTGCTTCGACAGCACCTCGAGCTGTGTTAAGCAGCACAGGCACGACGCTCTCAAGCGTTAGGACTCGCGAGAGCAGTGACAACTATGATGAGCACAGTATGCGGCAGTGCGTACCTGGACTTGGCCCTGGAGCGTCGACGCACGGCTGCGCAAGTCCTCCATCTCGCATGTCATCTGCTGCAGTCTACGCACGCGAGTGTCAGGACACTGAGTGCGCTCTGAGTACGCAGCAGCGACAGAACGGCGCACATGTGCTCTTGCTGCTGCAGCGCGCGCGAGAGCTCCTTGTTCTCGCGTCGCTCCTCTTTGACGTCGCGCTCCAAGCGACCGAGTTCGTACTTGAGCGCTTCCTGTCGACAAGCAACTGTCAGGCTGGAGTCCTTAACACATGTGCCAGCAAGGGACGTAGAGCAGTGCGCAGGTTCACGCACCGTGTGGTTGCCCAGCTCCGAGTACTAGACGAGAGCAGACTCGAGTGTGAGCGACTTACTAACGAGCCACAGTAGGAGCAACATCGAGCAAGAGCGTGACGTACCTCTGACTGCAGAGCAGCTGTTCGCTCTGTTGCCGCGTGCAGCTCGTTCGTGACTGCGTGGAGCTGCTCGAGCTTCTCCTCATGCGCTGTTGACGTGGCTTTGAGGATCGCGTGCTGCTCGTGCAGCGCTCGCTCCGCGTGTTCCCAGTTCGCTTCGTTCTCTCTACAGCACAAGACGAGCAAGCCTCAGTCTGTAAGCGCACGCGAGTCGCTCATAGTGGACAAGCTATCGGTGTCGCACCTGCCCCACGTCAGCAGCGACTTGTACTCGTCATCAGCGAGTGCCAAGCGATGCAAGAGCTCAGTCTTCTCGCTCTACCACATACGCCAGTCACCCGTTAGCGTGGACTTCTATCGAATGGCAGCAGGTTTCGTCAACGTATGGTCGTTTGTCTACCTCCAGCTCCTGGACTGCGTTGCTCGACTGCACCAAATCACTTGCGAGCGCCGTGTACTTGGACTGCAGCGCAGCAAGTTCGCTCTCGAGACGCTCAGTTGTTTCGTGCTCGGACGCCTTTGCCTTCGCTCCGACATCGTCCTCGTCAGCAACTAACGCAGCAGCAGTAGGCAATGAGCCACCAACAAGCGACACGCACATCGACTGCCACTCTCGCAATGAGCAGCGTCTGCTCAAAGAGCTGCTCTTTCGTCGCAGTCTGGAGGTACTCGCTCAAGTCGCCATAGTGCGGACGCTGGAGCACTTGACGGATCAGCAGCGCGACATTCGGTGCATCCGTTGCGCCAAGTGCAGTCCGATTCGCACTGCTCTTGCTGCTGCTGCTCGGCTTGGTGCGCGTTGTTCCTGACCGCGTCTCCTTCTTGATCAAAGGTGCTTGCTTGGTGACATCGTTCAACGCACTGCGCGTCTCGCTTGCTTTCTTTCCGGCCGAGACACTCGCGCGCTCATTGGTGTCGCACGTGCTGCTGCGGTTGGCATGTGCCGGTGCCGTCGCGATACGATTGCTGCTCTCGTTCTCCTTTGCGCGGCGGATCTGCTGTCTCCGGCGCACGAGACTCGCTCGATCGTCAGGTGGCGCCATTGAGGAGCAGCAGCAAAAGCGAGAAGCGACGCTTCACACACTCAAAGGTACAAAAGACAACACATGCGTATCTCCTCGAGCGCTCCAGAGCGCAGATGCCTGTGTCGACGTCGTCAGCAGCAGGATCCGACGAGCAGCACAACAAGATGCGATTAGATGTGTGGACAACGCGACAACAACAACAGAGGATGCTCGAGTGACTGGTCGAGAGCAATGCCTGAGGATGCACGTCGTGCGCAAGTGAGAGCGTTGGCGTCAAAGAGCGACGAGGGCGTGGCGTTTGATCCGCATCTCGACACGGTCTGTGCGCCCTTGCGACGAGCAAGCGAGTGCTCTCAAGACAAGAGAGCGCACGACGATGAACCACGCGCGTAGTTGGCATTGAAGCAGCGCTCTTCAAGAGCAAGTTGCTGTTGTTGCTGGCAGTCAGCAGCTGCTGTCTCGAGAGCCTTTTCTGGTGCAACGCGAGTGAGTGAGTTATCGAAAATTGCGTTCCGGCGCGAAGCCAGTCACCGCCTCTCGTCGGAGCCAATCACACCAAGTGCCGCGCTTGACGTATCACGTGCAAGTGCGAAGCGGCGTCTTTGGCCACTCGTTTGCTCACTCTCGCTCTCGCCGTCTTCGTCGCGTCACTCGTCGAGCCAACGCACACTCGCCTACGACCATGAACACGACGCTGCTCCAGCTCTCGCCGCGCAACGACGAAGAGAACGAAGAGAACGAAGAGAACGAACAGAGCACGAGTCGCATGGCCGAGTACCTCGAAGCTGGCACGCCGCATAGTCGCAGTCTCCGGAGTCTCCGCGACAGCTCGCTCCAGATCGACCATGCGCTCGAGATCGAATGCGTGTACCACTTGCCAGTCGATCGCGACCAGTTCGACCGCGCAACCGAAGTGCAGGTCTGCAACATGTTCCGTCCGCACATGCGCATCTTCCACCTCTCATGGATGTCTGGCATCACGGGCTTCCTCGGCTGGTACGCCGTCCCGCCACTCATGCCCGTGATCAAAACGCAGCTCCATCTCTCGAGCAGCGATGTGCTCAACTCGGACATTGCGAGCACAGCGAGCACGATCTTCTCGCGCATCGCAGTCGGTCCACTGCTCGACATCTACGGCCCGCAGGCAGTCCAGAGCTGGCTCCTCTGGCTCGGCGCCGTGCCAGTCGCATGCGCTGCGTTCGCGACGTCGTCACTGAGCCTCCTCATCGTGCGCTTCTGGATCGGACTCATCGGCTGCATCTTCGTCTCAGGACAGTACTGGACCACGATCACGTTCGCCAAACGCGTCGTCGGTGCGAGCAATGCGATCACGGGCGGTCTCGGGCTCGCTGGTATCGGCTTTGCGTTCTTGCTGCTGCCGTACGTGAACATGCTTCTCACAAGCACAGGCTTGCTCACAGACGACATGGCGTGGCGCGTCACGATCGCATTGCCAGCGCTGGCGATGCTCATCATGGGCTCGGTCATCCGCTTCGCAGTCGACGCGTGTCCGATGGGTGCGTTCGAGCAGCTCGTGCTCGCAAAGCGCGCGGCGCCAGGCAACAGCTCGGCTGCTCAGACAACGAGCCTCCTCAAGTCGTTCCAGATCGTGCTCTCGGACTGGAACACGCTCATCTTGATGCTCCACTACGGCATGTGCTTTGGCGCAGAGCTCCAGCTCAACAACATGGGTGCGCTCTACTTCTACGAAGAGTTCCTCACGTCGCCCGACTGTGTCGCTGAAGACATTGGCGCGTGCCACACGCTCACGAAGACCCAAGCAGCGACGGTCGCGTCTGCGTTTGGACTTATGAACCTCGTCGCGCGCGCTGTCGGCGGACTCTTGTCCGATACCATGAACCGCCGAATGGGCATGCGCGGTCGACTGTACGTGCACTTTGTGCTGCTCTGTCTCGAAGGCGCACTTGTGATCGGACTCAGTCGCAGCCGCACACTTGGGGTCTGCGCCGCGCTGTACGTGCTCATTGCCGTCGCAGCACAAGCAGCTGGTGGCTCGACGTTTGGCATCGTGCCGTACTTGAACGAAGCGTTCACTGGTACGGTCACGGGTCTCGTCGGCGCTGGCGGGAACCTCGGCGGCGTGCTCTTTGGCGTGATCTTCCGCGCAACAGCGTCGCGGCAAGATGGTCTGCTCTACATGGGCGCGATCATCCTCGCAAGCGCGTTCTTCACGTCGTGTCTGTTCTTCAAGAGCGAAAAAGGACGCGAGCTGCGGTAGTCGCATCTGCCATGTGGTGCCATCGTGGTGCAAGCGTGCGAGCGCGTAGCGAGATGCGAGCTGGTTGCCGTTCAATAGACCAACTGGATCGATCGAGTGAACCCATTGTCCATGCTACGAGATCATTGTGGTCTTCCTCTTCGCCATTGTCCAGCTGGCCATAAGCGAGCATGGTCAAAGGTATCTTGGTCATGGACGAGCATGGTCGTTCGTCTCTCTCATTCGCTCGCGTTGCGTGAGCTGCACTGCTGCGCTTGTGCTTATCGGCGCCATTACTGTCGCTGCTGGACTCTTGCTCTTGCTGTTGCCTTTCATGTTGCTCTAACTGATGTGTCTTGTTCAGTACGCAACGTTTGCGTAAACGTCATTTATGATATTCACGTATCGAAATGTGAAAATCACTTCTATATTTTGGTACACAGATAGATATAACCTACCGTACGGTATATACATTCAGATAAAACATTCTGTGCGAATCATGCCACACAATGTTCATCTTCCAATTCCTCTTGTACATGCCAATATGTACATGTTTATCGTCTAAATCGTAATAACCCGTGAGGATCTGTACAGATATATACCGTACAATCCCATTTCAAGCTACGACATATGCGACAATGCAGTCGGTTACGTACCCAATTATAGCAAATCTACAAATGTAGCCATCTTCAGAGAGTAACCTGCACATGGACGATGGCCATGAGCTTCAGCAAGCAGACAGCGGCACTCGGTGTTGCTGCAAGTCGTGCGCACGTCGTCTCGATGATCTCGCGCGAACTCGAGGATGCAGCAGCGGATCACGTCGCGAGTGAGCGGAGCGAGGCGCTCTCAGGACCTGCGCTCGATAGAACTGGAGCTGCTGACGACACAGCGGTGAGCAAAGACGAAGACCAGCAGTACGACAGCAGCAGCACGCTCCTGGACAACAACAACTACAGCAGCAGCACCACCACTGCCAGCGCTGTCAGCAAGAGCAGTTCAAGTGGAGCGCCGCACACTCGACCACATGGCGCGCAGGTCGCACCACTGCCACTCGCTCTGCCTCGCACCGAGGACTTTCACGTCGGCAAGATCCTCGATAGCGTCAGCGGACTCGATGCAGCAGCAGTCGTTGCTGCGCGACAGGAGACGGAAGAGAGCTACATCCCAGTCGCACTCGCGAAAGCGCATCTCGCCAAGGTCGTCGCCGACATGCATGCGATGAAAGACGAGCAAGCGCTCGCGATCGCGCAGATCATGGAGCGGTACAAAGTGATTGAGCACGACACGCAAGTGCACTACGAGACACTCGTGAGCGAGCTCAAGCGCAAAGCGAAGCGCAAGATCGAGACAGAACAGCGCAAGGTCGAAGCGCTCGAGCGCGCGAACGCCGAGCAGCTCGAGCTCGCAGCGCACGACAAGCAGCAGTTGCTAGCAGAGCACGCACATGAGAGTCGAGCGCACGATGAACGAATCGAGTGCTGCCGCGCACAGCTAGAGACTGCGCTGCACGCACACGAAGACGCGATGGCGCGCTGCCACGTGCTCGTTGCCCGCGAGCTACGGCGCGCAGACGCTACTCATCAAGCAGACAAGGACGCAGCGATGCGCGCGCTCCGAGACGAGCTGCTCATGTGCTGGGAAGACGCCAAGAGCGAGTCGGCGCGCACTGTCAGTCAGCTCGAGCAGCTCCGGAAAGAGCTGCTTGTGAAAGAGAAGGCGTTCCTGCGCCGCGTGCAGCAGATGCAGCAAGCGTTCGACGTTGAGCGCGAGACGCTCGCGTGTCTCTCTGACGTCGTGAACCGCGTCGTTGACTCGACGCAGCAGCAGACCATGCAGTACCACACAAACGCGCTGGCAACGCAGCTCAGTGCGCTCGAGCGCGAGATGCAAGCCACTGTTGCGCGCGAGAGTAGTCTCCAGCAGCGCCTCGCACACGCACGCGAGCAGTTTGCGAGCATCGAGCGCGCTGCTGTCACAGACGCAGTCGAGTTCATCGTTCAGACGCTCGAGGTCGCGTCGCCACTGGAGCGCGACGATCGCCGCGACATCGTCACTGCAACAGCAGCGAACCAAACTGACGACGCTCAGCCACAAGAGCCTTCAATGGACGCAGCAGCGACGTTCCCAGCGCTGCAGCTCGAGTACGAGAGCCACGTCGAGCGCTTGCGCTTGCGCGTGCGGAACCTCGAGGTCGTGCGGTCCAAGACGCAGCTCGCGGCAGCAAAAGCAGAGCTCCAGTCGCTCGTCGAGCACAAGCGCGCAGCGAAGGCTGCGATCAAGACGTGGCTCGCAGACTTTGAGCGCACACACAGCCGCGAGCCGATGCTCGAGGACAAAGCGCACGTCAAAGACCTCTACGTGCGCTTCAAGACGACTGAAGAGGCAGCGAACAGCACGAAAGCGCACGTCGCGGAGCTCAAAGCTGCGCACCAAGCGATCGTGACCGAAGTCGAGGCGATCGCAAAGTGGCAAGCGCTCGGCAGGACACTCGTCAAAGACAGTGAGGCGTCCACTGCGCCGCGCACAACGAGCCGAAGCGATGCAAGCGACGGGTATGATGACGACGACTTCGACAGTGACGAACAGTTAGGACGTACACTGCCGCGCGCTGAGTCACCAGCGATCGCGACAGCTGAAGCGAGTGCGCCAGCTCGTCAGGACGCAGCGGCATCGCGTGAGGAGGTCGCAGCACTCGAGCGTGAAGTCGAGCGACTGCGGCAGGAGCTCGCAAGCGTCCAGACCAGTCAAGACGTCTTGAGCGACGCAGACAGCAGCGCAGAGGCGACGACGCAGAAGCGCACCGAGGTGAGCGAGGACGAGACGCCCGAGCTCGACTTTGGCGAGACGGATGCGAGTGGCGATGCAAAGGGTGCTCCAAGCGCTGATGCAGACGCTCGTTCCATGGCTCCAAGTGCGACAGACAGCGCTGTCGAGGAAGCTGCTGCCGAGCGCCAGCGCCAGCTCATGGCTGCGATCGAAGCGCACGAGCAGCAGCTCGCGGTCTTGCAACAGGAGCGCGCGCGCGTCGCGAACGAGAGCGAGCAGCAGCGCGCGAGTCTCGACGCGATGATCGCGCACCTCACGCACGAGATCGAGACGCGTCGCGCAGAGAAAGTTGTGCTCGAGACGCAGATCGAGCAGCTCCGTTTGCACTTGGAGCTCATGGAGCTCAGTCACGACAGCCGAGGCAGTGCGCTCGAGGACGACGACGCTAGAAACGACGATGATCGTGATGACCTAGCGAGCGACGAGAAGCCTGTTGTGACGCGCCGCGCGAGCCAGAGCACGTTCTTTGACGACGCTGAGGACGTCGAGAGCGGCGACGACGACGAAGACGACGAGCACACGCTCGACGCAAAGGACGCAAAGCGCGAAGCGCTCGACGACGACGACGATGAGGAGGAGGAGGAAGAAGAGCAAGAGAGCGAGAGCGCGGACGAGAGCGCCGACGCAAAGGGCGCGTTCGCAAGCGCCGAAGACGTCAAGGACACGGAGAGCGCGAGCGAGAAGGAAGACTTCATGTCGTGTCTCCACGTCGTCGCGCTCATTCGCGACGCCGTCGAGCAAGGCAAGACGCAGTTCAACCGCGGCGACAAGGCCAAGTGCTACCAGACGTACGTCCGCGCGAGCGAGCAGTGCGTCGACGAGCTCAAGAGCATGCACGCGAGTCAGCGCGACGCAGTCTTGGCGTTCAAGCAAGCGCTGAATGAAGCCTTGCGACTGCCGCCAGCGCGCGGCTCAATGGTGCTGCGCAAGCAGCTCGATAGCCTTCTCGCAGAGTGTGAGAAGCAACTGCGCGCGCGTGAGGAGCGTGCTGCTGCACAGCGCAAGGCCGCGCTCGAGCGCTCGCTCGCTGCGAAAGCGCCAGCGAAAGCGTCTGCAAAGCGCGCGACGTCGCCGAAGAAGCCGTCGAGCGCGCATCACACAAAGAGCGTACCGCTCGAGCGCGACGACGCAGACGCGCTTGGCACCTCGAGCGCTACGTCGAGTCCTGTCAGAGGTGTGAGTGGCGCGACGACGCCAGTCGCGAACACGCGCGCGACGGAGGAGCTCAAGCAGAAGCTCAAGACGCTCGAAGCGCGCGCGAAGGCTGATCGCGTCAAGATCACGCAGCTCGAAGCCGCACTCGCAAAGGCCGAGACGCAGCTCAGCAGCGGTGGCGGCAGCAGCGGAGGTAGCAGCGTAAGCGGTGCGAGCGCTGCTGTGCTCGAGCGCAAGATCGCCGAGATCGAGAAGAAGCACAAGCACGCGCTCGAGGATGCAGAGAAGAGTCTGAAGCGAGAGATCGCAGCGCTCACGCAGCAGCTCCAAGCTGCGACGACCAAGTCGGCAGCGCTGCAAGACCAAGTTACGGCGTCGCAGCGAGAGCTTGCGCAGCTCGGTGGCAAAGCAACGCAGCTCAGTAAGCTCGAGGACGAGATGGTCGGTCTGAAGCAGCAAGCGGCGCAAGCGAGCGTGCTCGCAGACGAGCTCTCGACGGTCAAGACGCAATGCAGTAAGCTCGAAGCGAGCTACAAGGAGGAGCAAGCGCTCCGAAAGAAGTACTACAACATGATCGAAGACATGAAAGGCAAGATCCGCGTCTACGCGCGCTGTCGGCCCATGAGCCACTCGGAGCTCGAGCGCGGGTGTCAGTCGTGCGTCAAGTTTGTCGACGAGTTCTCGCTCGAGCTCGCAACGGCGCGCGGTCCCAAGCCGTTTGCGTACGACCAGGTCTTCTCACCGGCGAGCTCGCAGGACGCCGTGTTTGAGGACACGAAGAACTTGCTCCAGAGCGCCGTCGATGGCTACAACGTCTGCATCTTTGCGTACGGACAGACTGGGTCTGGCAAGACATTCACGATGACTGGCACCGAGTCGATGCCAGGACTGAGTCCAAGGGCGATCGCGCACCTCTTTGCGCTCGCAGACGACGCAAAGAGCAACCACACGATCACGTTCCACGCGACGATGCTCGAGCTCTACAACGACAACCTCATCGACTTGTTCCACCTCGTGGACGCTGGGCACGACCGCGACGCCGCGCTCGCGGGCGCGCACAAGCTCGAGATCAAGAAGAACGACAAGGGCCTCGTGTTTGTCCAGAACGCCGTGTCGAAAGCGTGCACGTCGCCGCAGCAGACGCTCAAGCTCTTTGACGCAGCGAACAAGAAGCGGCAGGTCGGGTCGACCAAGATGAACGCCGAGTCGAGTCGCAGTCACTCGGTCTTTTCGATCGTGATCGAGAGCTACAACAAGACTACGAAGGCGACGACGATCGGGAAGCTCAGTCTCGTTGACCTCGCAGGCTCGGAGCGCGCTGGCAAGACTGGCGCCACGGCTGAGCGTCTCAAAGAAGCCCAGGCGATCAACAAGAGTCTCAGTGGTGCGTTGTCCTGGACGCGTGAATGGTTTGCATGTGGATGCATAGGAGAAGCTGACTGTGCTCTGTGTGTGTGTGTGTGACTACAGCGCTCGGCGACGTCATCTCGGCGCTGTCGACGAACGAAAAGTTCATTCCGTACCGCAACAACAAGCTCACGCAGCTCATGCAGGACTCGCTCGGCGGCAACGCCAAGACGGTGCGTCCTCGTGCGCTTCTCTCGGATACAACGGCATCGACTGACGGACAAGAGACTGTGTGTATGTACGCGCAGCTCATGTTTGTCAACATCTCACCAGCAGACTACAACCAGGTACGCGTACGGATGACGATGTGAGACCATCGGACCTGAACTGACGTCTGCAATTGCGCAGGAGGAGACGCAGACGTCGCTCTCGTACGCCTCGCGCGTCAAGCTCATTACGAACAACGCCAACAAGAACTCGGAGAGCGAGCTCGTGAATCGCCTCAAGCTCATCATCAAGCAGCTCAAGGCCGGGAAGACCGACGTCGAGCTCGATGGTGTCCTCGAGTAGGTCGTTCTCAGCCAACCATCTTGTCAATAAAGACAAAAGCAGCACAGTAGAGTTGCTCTCAACAAATCGGCGATTCGCTTGATTGATCTCTTAGCCTCCGTCGACGGAGCTGCTCCAATGGAGCAGCTACGACAGCGCGAGGCACTGACGGATCGCAGCGCAACTGCTGTTGCTGCTGCGTGCCACGACCACTGCGAGTTGTCTCGAGACACGTCTAGAGACGCGCAGTGGCCAGGACAGCAGCGCGTTGCAGCACGTGCGCGACGGACGCAGTGCGCTTATCTGTTCGCCTTGGCGACACGCTCGATCTCGTCCTTCTTCTTGATCGCGTAGCTGTTCGACGAGCCCTTCGACGCGTTGATGAGCTCATCCGCAAGGCACTCGGCAATCGTCTTGACGTTGCGGAACGCAGCCTCACGCGCGCCGGTCGCGAGCAGGTACAGCGCCTGGTTCACACGGCGGAACGGCGAGACGTCGACGCCCTGGCGACGCACGACACCGGCCGAGCCAACGCGCGTCGAGTCTTCGCGCGGGCCCGACTTGATCACGGCCTCGACCACGACCTGGAGCGGGTTCTTGTCCGTGAGCAAGTGGATGATCTCGAGCGCGTGGCGCACAATGCGCACGGCCTTGATCTTCTTGCCGCTGTTGCGACCCTTGCGCATGAGCGCGTTCACGAGGCGCTCCGTGATCGGGCACTGCGCCTTGCGGAAGCGCTTCTTCTGGTAGCGCTGCGCCGTGTGCGGCAGGAACGTCGCGGCCTTGCCCTTCACGGCAATGTAGTCCTCGAGCGAGATATCCGTGCTGACCGAGATATCATCGTAGGTCCTATGGAAGCGCGTTTCACACGAGCGAGTGTTAGTGTCATAAGATCGGTAGATCTGTTTGTGTGGGAAGGGGGCGTGTGTGTGCGCGCTGTGTGTCTAGCAGGCGGCTGCGCTGTGACTGTTGTCACGGTGGGGAGCTGCTCTGCTGGTTGGATCGCTGTAGTTGTTTGGAGTGCGGTTCTGCGCGAGGTACGTGTCTTTTGCGTATCCAGTGCATCTGGTGTGTCGGCTGCTGCAGTCGCATGTGATGCACTGCGCTATTTAGACCATAGCAAGCGCGCTCATAGCTGCAGCTGCTGTCGCTGCTGCTATCGTGACTGACTGACTGACTGACTGGTGGTGCTGTACTGCGAGGGTGCTGGATCGTATTGGATCGAGACTTTGGGCGTTTGCGACCGCGCGAGCACCGCTGCGACGCCCATGCGCCGACACGTGCGCACACACACACGCGCGCCCTCATTCACGACACTCGCGGACGATTCACGCACCATTTGTTAAAGAGCTTCACTTCCGTTGCAACTTCCGCCATGTTGAGAGAGTTTCCGACGATGAAAGCAAAAATCGCGTTTGGCTCGGAAATGCACATGCGGCGCTTTTCGCGGCCAAATGAGTGGGCAGCAGCACGACAGCATACAAACGTCGAGTCAAGTATACAATGCCCAAGTCTAGCAGGCGTGACTGGCGATGTTTCTGAGCGCAGCAAGCGCGCGGTCCCGGTTCAACACAACGCATTGCTGGACCGGACCGAACCGTACTTTAGCGGAAATCATTCAAACTAATGATTATTTTAGCGATGTACCGATTAGTTTGAGCTAAATATAGTTGTCGCGTACTGCGACACTGCTTGAAAGTGCGACCTTGATTTCATCACTATCAGTGTTTGCCTATTGCTCTAACAACAACGACACAGACACAGAACAACCTCGAAGAACAAGAACAAAGAAGCTCGTCGTCCTCGCAGTCGTACGTGTGCGCTGAACGACGATAGCAGCAGGAGCGGAGGAGGAGAGAGGAGGAGAGGAAGGAAGACAGCAGGCATCATGGGCGGTGGACCTGCGAATGCCGACGTCGTGCGCTCGTCGTGCATCTTGACGTTCCCAGAAGAGACGCTCGCAGAGCCTGTGCCAGTCGACGCATGGTACCTCCACGCCGTCGGTCGGACGTTCCTGCGACGTCTCGCGCGCGATCGCGTTGGCGACACAATGCGCATTGCGCTCATCATGCAGCCAGTCACGAGCAGCAGCGACAGCGACAGCGACTCGGAGAGCGACAGTGACGACGCATTCTCAAGCAACAGCAGCCAGAGCCAGAGCGACACAGACGAAGAGATGAAAGGCGCGCGACGGCGGCGGCGACGACGCTCTCGCTCCCACCAAGATCAGCAGCTCTTGATGCCGCCAAAGCGGTACATCTCGGTCAGCTCCGATGCGATCCTGCGCGAGGCGCTCGAAGAGACGTTTGCCCATCCAGACCGCGTGCTCGTGCTCCATGTGATCTCACTCGCACGCGTCGCAGGCAACGCAACGATCCACGTGCGGCCAGAGATCAACCCGAACGTGTCGCCGGAGCCCGTTGCGCCGCTCGGTCTCGTGTTCCCGACGCTCGCGATCGACGGCAGCGTCACGCGCGTACCTGCTGCGACTGACTCGCTGCTCGCGCAGTCGGCGTCGTTCGCGATGAGCAAGTCGGTGTACGTGCCGCCGCCGCCCAAGAGTGTCGCGAGCGATCACGCACTCGCCCACAGCGCGTCGTTTGTCGAAGAGCGCGAGTACTCGTGGCGCGGCCGTCGCCCAAGCACTGCGCCGTCGCTGTCGACGCAGTCACGACCAGCGCCAGCGACGACCGAGTCGGTCGAGAAGCCGCCGCTCGCCCTCGCGACGCCCGTGACGAGCGCAATGGACGTCGACGAGTCGTCGATTCCTGTCGCGCGCGTGATCAGCGACGGCGACACGTCGTCGTCGGAGAGCGACTACGTCATGCTCGAGCTCCAGACTGGCGCTGGACTCGGCGAGCAGGCGGCAGCGCAGGGCTCAACGTACTTCATTGCGTCGAACTGGCACGTCCAGGCCAACGCCATGAGCGCGTCGATGCGTCTTGCAAGTAGTAGCAGTCGCGTCCCAACGACATCGTGGCGATGGCCGCAAGCAGACGATGGCAGTGCGAGTGATGCGACGGAGGACGCAGCGCTCGCAGTCCCCGTCGCTGCTGTCGGCTTGGACGAGTCGTTCGTTGTGCTCGAGCGCCGCGCCATGTGAGAGTGAAGACGACAAGAGAGAGCGAGAGAGCGATGAAGACGTAGAGACTGAGAGCTAGAGACTGAGAGCGAAGGACGCGACCATAGACCCACAGTAGACACAATCGTCCTGCCACACTGACTCAGTCGCTCGCCTCTTGTGCTGCGGCCGCTGCCTGGAGGATCCTAGACGCAGCAGTCGCGAGGCGCGAGGCGATCGCACACTCGGACTGCGTGAGGCGCTTCGTCTTTGGACCAAAGCAGCAGAGGCTCCCGATGACCACGCCGTCCTGCGCTGTGAGTGGGAAGCCGCAGTAGAAGCCCAAGTCGTGGGACTGGACCACTTGCATGTAGCTGAAGCGCACGTCCGCTTGGACATGCGGCACGACGAGCGGCTTGTTGTCGAGGACCGTGCGGCTGCAGAAGCCCTCGTGGCGCGGGTACGTGCGCGTCGGGATCGCAAGTGTCGTCGCTGTGACGTGGTACTGCTCCTGGTCGACGACTGTGACCATTGCGCCCAAGCACGCGAGCTCGTCGCGTGCCATGGCGCAGACGACGTCGAGGCCCGGGACGTCGCGCATCGCCGCAAAGCCGTTCGTGCGCACGGCGTCGAGGCGCTTCGCTTCGACGTCTGGTGGTGGAAGCACGTAGCGCACGTCGCTGTTTGGGTCGAGCGGGTGCTCGTTCCGGTAGCTCCGCTTGTCGGCGTTGCTCAGGACGCACGCGTCGAGCGGCAGCGACGGCAGCGCGTCGAGTTGTGAGCGCAGCGCCTCCATGGGCTCGAGCGCTGGCGTCGAGAGGCTCTTCTCAGCTCCTTCAGACTTGCACACGAGCGCTCGCATCGCTTGCACGACTGCTGACGTCTCTCTCTCGACGCAGCTCGAGCTCTCCAACGCTCGCACGAGCGCTGTGCCTAACAGTCGCGGCGCAGCATCCGGTGCATCCGCCACGACCCGCGCTGGCGCGAGACTCTCGAGTGTGACGTCGTCATATGTCCCGCAGTCGACGCACACGATGCACTTGTTGCAGATGCGCACGCGCTCGATGCGCAGGCGCTGCGACTCACAACGCTCGCGGTCTTCGATCGCAGAGCACCGCTCGCACACAGTGTAGCCACAGAGACTGCAGCGCCGCTTGCGCGTGAAGACGAACGACCGCGCGCAGCACGGACAGCTCGTGTTCGTCGCCTGGACCGCCACGTCGTCGACGAGCACTTGGACGCCGAGGCGCCGACGCCGTGTGATCGCACCGAGACGCTCGAGGCTCGACGCGATGCGCAGTAGCCGCGCGCGCACTGTCGCTTTCGACGCGCTCTTCTTCTGGCGCGGTCGCTGCTGTAGTGGCGACGATGAGGACTCGGCTCGTCGACATGTTGCTGCAGAGTCGTGCAGATGCAGCGCATACATCGCCACGTGCGTCGCTCGTCCGTCAGCGCCTTTGTCGAGTAGCAGGCCAGCAACGACGTCGCGACCTTGGACCGCACGACCGGCAGCGAGCGTCCCCACGAAGCACTCCTCTGGGTCGAGCGCGACGAACGTCTTGCGAAGTGCCTTCGTCGTTGTCGGCGTCCTGTGCTCGCTTGTGCCGTTGCTGTGACCGTCACTGGACAGTGGTGACTGCTGCTGCTGCTGCTGCTGCACGTGCTGCGTAAAGTCGAGGTAGCACCACTCTTCGCTGCTCCCATTGCCAAAGAAGCCTGAGCTCTCGAACGCAACGGCTTTGACGAGCAGCGCTGGCGGTGCTCGTGCGTCCACGCGCGTCTCGGTCGCAGTCGCGTGCACGAGCTCACCGGCGCGAAAGTCGTCGCGAAAGACTGTGCGCAGGAGCTCGCAATAGCGATCGGTCGTCGGTGTCTCGAGCACGAGCTGCAGCTCTCGGAGCGAGCACGGAATCGTCGCGTGTGCCAAGACAGCGAACGAGTGGCCAAGCGACAGAGTCTGTACGTCGCGCGTGTAGATGCGCGTGCTGTCGATGCTGCTGATGCTGTCATCCAGGCGCGGTCGAGCTGCTTTGTGCTTGTGCGCTGTCCAGTCAGACAGCAGCGACTCGAGAGCGCTCGTGTCGTCGTCCTTTCTCGCGTGGCACTGAGAAAGAAGTGTCCAGTCGACGAGCTGCGTCGCGCGCATCGCCAGGTTCACGAGGCGCTTGTCGCCCACGCAAACGTTGCGCGCCGGATCGTCCACGTGCGCGAGCTCGTCGTCCGAGTCGTCCATGGGAGCGAGCACATCGAAACGGAGCGCCATCGTGCTGCTCGACTCGTGCTTGACGGCTGCGACGATGAGGTTTTGGTGGCGAAAAGAAGAGTGGTGGTACCATCGTAAGTACACAGACTTTGAGTATACACGCATTCTCTGTCACAAAATCGTTTTTTGACCAGTTTAGTACTGGTAGCAAGTTGCGCCAGTGAAAAATGTACCCATTGACCCGCTACTGACTCGTTGACTCGTTGTATCACAATGCAAACCATGTCGGTTGAGAAGTGGCCATCGATGTCTTGGTGTGAACTCACACGCGTGTGCGTGTGAGTTTGGCGTTGAGGTTGGTGTGGAGGGCAAAAAGATAGCTCTGGGGTCATTCCTCTTCAAAACAACAGTTTCTGGACATGTTTCGTTGAACGAGGAAATGCCTACTTCACGAGCGATATTTCAAGTATCTACTATTTGTCGCACAAATCGTTAAAATAGGGATCGTTTGATACAATTTCAAATGTACAACAATACAATTAGAACAATATATAATGGCACCAATACACAGCTGGCAAAAATCGTGCACTTACAGTTTGTCACATATCGTTTCAACTACTGCGAATTGAGAGACGCTGCTTGTATATGTGATTCCACTCAGTGTAACCCATAAGACACACAAACCAGCATTCAAATCGGACGCCTCGATCACACACTTCCTATACAAAGAACTCATTTGGGGGTCCGGACATAGAGATCGCACACTTACATTCTATACAAAAATCTAGTCATTTGTGGATTAGAGTGTGGGGAATCACGTTTACAAACAGTGTCTCTCAATTCGCAGTAGCGGAAAAGATATGTGAATAACTGTAAGTGAACGGCTTTACCAGCAGTGCAATTATTATCGTAACATAATACTATGAATACTAATAACTGACATGTAACTAATCGTAAACGGACTCACGCCGAATCTACAGTGCTTTTGCTTTCAATACAGCTTGCTTGATCTTGACGCCACGAATTTGTTGCAATACAAACAGAATATCACCATTCGCTCTCCGAAATTGGTCGCCTCGACCATCTGTGATCTCGATCCACTGAGGGCGTCTGGGCGTCCAGGCGGCCAGTTTGCTCTGTTCTTGCTGGCAAAGCTCGAACTGTGTTGTGACGTCTTAGGAGCGCACGAGCAGTCGCTCGCTTGGCTGATCCTCCTGCACTGGCTCTCTCGCCTCCCTGTCCTACTCACGCACACATGATGCACCAACGGACCTGGCGTCGGGTCCGTCATTCTCTCGCTTCCCGCACGCACTGTTTCGCGCTACCCACGCCTGCGTGATCAAGTCGGTCCAAGACGGATCATCTTAGGCGTGGGTAGCGCGAGACAGTGCGTGCGATTGCCCTATTACCTCGATGAACTGTATGGCAAGAAGTGAACCCATGAAGCTCAGGGGTTTTGTGCAGTAATTCAACGCTAGCACCTTTGGCATAAGATACCTAGAACAGATACAAGATGGTCATCGTTGTATGATAGTCAAAATCGATCGAGCAATCGAGCAACCAATGTACTGGTAAGTATTCAGTGCAAATTGAATCAGAAACCGAAAAATATTATACACTCTGTGTAACATGAGTAAAATGAGCCATACTTACGACGCTTTCTGTCAGGAGCTATCAGCGAGTTATCAAGCAACAAGACGAGACGAGACAAATAGCAACATGTCGCCTTATATTCACCAGGGCAGCGTTAAGGAAGGACGAGAAGGGTATGCTGTGGGATCTGTATGTGGCGCAATGCGGTGAATGTACGACAACAACACAGGTCTCAGCCCGAGAATAGAACCACAGTTCCCTCTTTGAGACCCCTTGCATACTCCAGGCAAATGATGCGAGCTTGGTCGTTCGCTTACTACGACGCATTTCGTGACAAGTAGTGATCGTGAATTCAGAGTATGGCGGCGCGTCGAGTGATCTCGCTCACGTCTTGAGCTTGAGCCCAAGTCTGTTGTGGTCGATCTGTTTGCCGACGCACCACAATCTTAAACAACTGCAATACCCCCCCGATCTCTCCTCGCTATGACCGATCGACGCCATGCGGCATTCTGCCTCGATGTCAACCATCAAGGAGAGGGATCTATTTATGCTCATATTGAGCTCCTTTAGCGGTTTCGTTGACAACCTCGAAGACTCTTACTGGTGTTCGATTAAGGGCTAGTTGGGCTACGTCGACACGCTTCCTCCCTCCCCGCACTACTCGCACAAGTACAGTGCATGCTACGCATTAGCATTTACTGCTCCATGTATCATCTGGTGCGAATGCAGTGTATAGTCACTCCTGTCTGGACTGTAACCGATGTCTAGAAGTAGACAGTATAATTCATCATTTACTTGCACGATACGACCCCAAGAATGATCGTGTACGTCGTTGCGGGCGCTGCCGTGGCGTCGATTCCGTCGTCGAAGACCGGCGATCTGCGTGCCTTTGCGCCGACGCAAGTGCTCGTAGCGGTTACGACCAACGCGACGCACACCAAGGTACGATCACGCTTATGCTCTGATGTTATATTGCAACGAGCCTGATGTGTGTTTGGCGCCATACAGGACATCGTGATTGGCAGCAGCATCGTTACCAAAGGCTCTGTGAACCTATCGCTGCATGGGGTCGACAGGCGTGTCGTGTGCAACACCTCTCAATTCCATGATTCGCTCTCTCAAGTCTAACGGACTATACGTACTCCCTCATACAATAGAATCTCGATGTCAATGTGCACAACTCAACTGCTTGATAGTGAAGAGTTTGTCACGGAGCTTCCGGCTGATCGTGGACGGACCCAGAAAGACACTGAAGTCAAACAGCACCATCTGACTCGTCACTCCCAAGCTGTAGATTACATTCTCGCTCACGTACGCCTCGAGCGCATCCTCTATCTCCTTTGTGCATTTGGTCAGCGATGCGCACGCTGCCGCGAGGCAGGCGGTCGAAGCGCCAGGTCGTCGCGCGAGACACCGTTGCGCTTTGCCACCATCTGCCAGTCTTCGTGCTCCCGATAGTCGCCCAGCACGTGCCGCTTCTTGTCCGGCGCCGGTGGCGCCTTCTTGTCGCGCGCCATCTTTCGAAGCGCTCACAACGCCGACCACTCGATTCATTTTGAATGCGGCTTTGTTCACTTTGATTGAAATGCGAATTTAAATTCGATTCCAGCAGCTTCGATCAATTGCCATAGTTCACATTGATTGCAAACCGGTTCAAACTTACCGAGAAATGGTGTAGTGTATTCGAGTTTGAGAGGTAAGAATGCCATTGATCGAGATACCAACGTAGTTGTGTCCTCAAAAGTGCGCGCGTGAATATATTAGATGTGCGAAAACCTTCAGAAATTGGACTCACTCTCCATCAAGGCATGTTTCCGAAGGAGAAAGCCTGTAACGGAAACACAGGTTTCTGTGCAAGACGGACTCGCGTAGCTAACAGTCTTGCTCTGGTGTTGCCGAGATAAAGAGGGACACTGCCTTGAAATCGCCTTCTGCCATCGCACATCGGCCAGATAGCAAACTGCCTTTTGACCTCTATTCGTGTGTACGCTGCTGATGATGTTGAATGTGAGGTGAATTAAGGTACGAGATCGACCTTCAGCAACTCTTGAACATCGTACGCGGCTGAACACTTGTAGAAAACTATTGAGCTACGTTACGTTATATATGCTTTACTCTCAGTACTACACGTCGCGGTGGCGCGACATCCTCTTTCACTCACACGCTTGTTCCTTGCGTGGGCTGCTGCTGCTTCTTGGTCGCGCTGCTCGCTTTGCTTCGCTGTTCAATTAACCACTCACAATGAAGTGATAGTGCTAGAATCGAGGGAGACATTTGTGGCCAGTATGAGGAAGCATTTGCAAACACGATCCGAGCCATTGTGGTGTTGCTCTCGAGTTGAGTCACACAAGCACGAAAAGACAGCAAAAGAGCATGTGGAGCAGCAGACTGGAGCAAACCAAAACCACGCAATGCGGATGAAAGCACCAAACCGTTCTCGCAAGCGGTTCGTTTTGCTGTTTCACTCAAGCACGCGCGCATAACGACTCATTGACGTGCGCATATCAACATCACTTCAAGTGTCGACGCACTTGGTTGATCGATCGATCTCATTGCTTGAGCTGCTCCTTGTCTTGCTTGCTCTTGCTTTGTGTTGCAATGTCTTGTTGTTGCCATCGTCTTGCACATCGAGAGTGTGACTTGCACTCGAGTACTCGTGTGTGGGCTTCCGCTTGCCAGCTCTGTGCTTGTTTTGTGTGAGAGCTGCCGACGTTGTGCTTGGGCTCGTCAGGCAAGGTCGTTCGTCAGGACATCCACCGGCTTGCTTGCTTGCTTGCCAGTCAGTCAGTCAGTCAGTCAGTCAGTCAGTCAGTCAGTCAGTCAGTCAGTCAGTCAGTCACTCGTCGTGACGCACACGCACACACGAGCGTGTCTTGCCTTGTTTCTTGCTTCTCGCTTGGACTGGAGCGATGCTTGACAGCAACGTAGACGACAACTGCGCACGAGTGTGACGACCAGATCGAGCGAGCTCAAGCACAAGCACAAGCACAAGCACAAGCACAAGCTCAAGCTCAAGCTCAAGAGCACACTGATGCACGTGAGGCGAGAGCGACAGAACTAGCAATGTGTGTGTGATGCAAGGTCTTGACATGAACACAGGCGTCAATCTCTCTGGCTGTGTCGCTGGCGCGAAAACCAGTCCAAGCTGGTTTCCATGGTGATCGATCGAGTGAATGAGCGATCGATCGTCAGAGGAATGGATCGAGGTCCAGCGCGCGTTGTGCGTTGTCTGTCAGGTTGGTTGGTTGGGGATCCAACAATGGCCATGGACAGCAGCAGCAGTAGGTCGAGACGGCAGGTGAGTGAGGACTGGCAATAGACAACGACAGCAAGACTGGAGGACTGGAAGACTGGGTGGTGGAAGGCGATCATCTTGCTATCTCTCTCTCTCACACACACACACTTGGTCTCGCTCGCTCACTCGGTCTCACACTCACACTCACACTCATTCGCACTCGCTGTCTCATTCTCGTCGGCTGAGACAGCAGCGACTCACTCACGCACTCGTTCTCACACATGCTCATGATCATTCTCGTCCGCTCGACAACAACAACAGCAAGATGCCGGTCGTCGTCGTCCACAATGAATGGTGAATGGCGATCGATCATTCGAGTCGGTCAGTCAGTCTCGCTCCGTTGCGCTCCAAGTGCTCAAGCTATGCTACTTGATATTGACAACGCTTGACGGACTGACTGACTCGCTATGCTCAAGCTGGATCGATCGTCAACCCAGACGTACGCGAACGAGGACAGTCGCCATCGCTTGACGTCGTCGGTCTCTGTGGCTGGCTGGCTGGCGTGTCCCGCCATGTGCCGCGAGTGTGTGTGACGACAACGAGGTCTCTCGTCGTGTCGAGAGTCGAGAGTCGAGAGTCGAGAGTCGAGAGTCGAGAGTCGAGAGTCGAGATGGAGATTAAGGTTGAGGTCGTTGAGATCCAGGTTGAGCATGAATGAGCAGGTCGAAAGAGCATGTCGAGATATCGAGATCGAGATCGAGGGTCCAATCGCGACGTACGCGCAGATGACGTGAAGTGAGCGCGTGCGTGGGTATGTTTGATCTCCTTGGCGCTCGGCGTTAAACTCGTCTGTCCTGTATTGCACCGCGCCAAGTGCACCGGCACACATGATGCACAGCATCGAGGATTTGGTCGTCGTCATGCTGCAACAGCAGCGCTCTTCGCTCTCTCTTTCGCTTCTGCTTCCTCGTGTTCTTGCTTCCTCGTGTTAAGCTGTTGCTTCCTGGTGTTGCTGCTCGCCCACATACGATCGAGAGAGACTCGAGTGCGAGTCAGAACAAGCAAGATCGAAGAGGGACCCTTGCGCTCACACACTCATGCTCGCACTTGTACGATCGACCAGACTCTCTCTCTCTCTCTCTCACACACACACACACACACACTCACGCACTCTTGATTGACACGACGTGCTTGCTTGCCAGTCCTTCAATCCGACGGATACACACAGCTAGACATCTAGACAGACAGACAGCAAGAGTGCGATCGGCGTACTACACTTCCTACAAGCGCGACGCAGCCTCGACAACATTGAGCGCAGTCGAGCGCAGTCGAGACTTGAGCGAGACGACGGCTACATAGCGTCATCAGCGCGCAGCGTTCGCAAGTAGGATGTCAGTTCGAGTGAGGCGAGCACGACAAGTTCAGGCGACACAAGCAAGCGAACAAGGTGAACAAGTAAGCAAGACGAACAGGCGAGCAAGGCTGGTGTTGAACGTGGCCGTCGTCGATAGCGAGCGAGGTCTCTCGATCTCAATCTCTCAAGTCCAAGAGCGAACGAGTCGGTCGTGAGCGCGCGGAGCGAGGAGAAGAGCTCTGATCCACCACCCACGCAAGCGCTCACGTGTGTGAGTTGATCGTATCGCTCTGCTGGTAGTCGTTCATTGTTGCGTGATACTCGAGTCTCTAGCTCTCTCCTTCACGCTCTTACGCCCTCTCGCTGCTCTACTGCGCTCTGCAAGCGCCGGGCTTTCGCCTGCACCTGCACGACGCGCGAAGCAGTCGTCGCGAGCTTTTGCATGACTGTGTACTGCGACTGCGTGAGCGCGCGCGACTCGTGGTCGACACAGCAGACAGACCCAATGACTGTCGTCGCATCCGCAGCGACGAGTGGGAAGCCGCAGTAGAAGCGCACGCCGAGCTGCGCAACCGGCGTGATGTTGCTAAAGCGCACGTCCGACTCTGGATGCGGCACGAGCAGCGGCTTGTCGCTCATGATCGTCTGCGAGCAGAAGCCCTGGTCGCGTGGGAACGACTTGCTCGCGAGCGCGTCGATCGTCGACGCCACGACGTGCATCGCGTCTTTGCCCACGAGCGTGATGAGGCTCCCAGAGCACGCGAGCTCTTTAGACGCGATCGCGCAGATGATGTCGAGCTCTGGGACTTTGTCGAGCGAGAGCAAGAGCTCCGGCGACGGCGTCGGTACTGCGGTCGGCGTCTGTGGACTCGGTGTCTCTGGTACAGGCGATGACGATGATGATGTGGTTGGCGACCTTGTCGCTCGCGAAAGGACTGGGAGGTACTGCTCCTCGTCCAAGAGTTTGAGCCGGAGAGGCTCTGTGGGTCCGACCGGCGCCGCTGCGGGGCGACTCGGGTCGTCTGGGAACGACAGCGCGTACGAGCGCTTGTCGACGTTCCCGAGCGCGCACGCGTCGAGCGGCAGCGCTGTTGTGTTGAGATGCGCGTGGAGCGCAGCAAAGTACTGCGCATCGGTGCTCGCGTCTGTGAGCGAGACGCACTGCGGCGATGCCGTCGGTGACTCCGCCGTCTCTTGCTCGACGAGGTACTTGATCACGCTCCGACCTGCTCGCTTGCGCGCGTCCGAGGCGTTCGCCATCGTCTCGTGGAGCAAGTGCGAGAGCACCGCACCAGTCGTGCGGCGCACAGGCGTCGGTGCATCCGCGATCACGCGCGCTGGCGCAAGCGCTTCGGCTGTCACCATTGCGTACCGACACTGGTTCACGCGCACCATGCAGGTGTCGCACACGCGCACGAGCGTCACGACGGACCGCGCGAGGACGTCTGGGCACGTCTCGCGCGCTTCGACGGCAGAGCACCGCTCGCACACAAAGAGACCGCACAGCGCGCAGCTCTTCTTGCGCGCGAGCTTGAACGACCGGCGACAGCAGACGCAGTGGCTGTTCGGTGCCTGTAAGACGCTGCGGCGATCCGCCAAGACTTGGATCCCAAGACGGCGGCGCCGCACAACGAGTGCGATGCGGTCGATCCACTGCGCCATCTGCAGCAGTCGCGTGCGCACAGTACGATGGGACGCCTGCGCTTTGCTACTACTGCTGCTGTAGAAGAGCTCGGCGCTAAAGAGCACACGCGTTGAGCGACCGTCGGTCTCTTCCTCAAAGCGGAAGCCTGCGAGGACGTCGCGGCCGTGCTTGGCGCGCGGTGCGACGCGCTCAAACGCGCAGTCGACTGGGTGGAGCGCAACGAGCGTCTTTGTGAACGCCCGCGTGCTGCTGCTGCTGTCGGCGGACGCTGTGGAGCTCGTGGCGTCGTGGAGCGACTCGAGGAAGCACCACTCCTCGTGCCGCGCAAAGACGTTCGGCCGGTCGAACGTCACGGCGGTGACCACGACGTCTGCGCTCGCGTGGCGCTGCCGTGAGACGGACGATGCAGCAGACGACGCGCTCGCAGTGCTCACCACACTCGCGACGCGCGACGCGGACGACCGACTACCTGTGTGTCGGCGAACGCTGTGCACGAGCTCAGCTGCGAGCACGTCGCGCGGACTGAGCGTCTGGAGGACGTCGCGGAGCTGCTCGCTCGTGCGCGTGTCAAACACGAGACGGAGCTCCTGGACGCTGCACTGGAGCACCGCGCTCGCGAGCACTGCGAACGACTGCGGCTCGTCGCGCGTGTAGACGCTCAGTGTGCTCGATGAGCTCTTGATGTTGCTGAGCTTCTTGCGACGCCAGGACGTCGACGGCGGCTTCTTGAGCGCGTCCCACGCGATCGCACTCGTAGCGTCGGCTGCCATTGCGAGGAGCTGCTGGTCGCTAAAGCGCACGCGGCGAGACGTGCCATCGAGCTCAGTGCGCTCGCTCGCGTGCGACGACGACAATGACGGCGTGGCGCTGCCGCAAACGCTCGACAGCGCCATTCGCGAGGCGGTCGTGAAGCCGCGCACACGGCTGACGACGCTCGTGCTGCGCGTGCGGTCGTCGCCCATGCTCTCAGCTTGTTTGTCCTGCTTTGCTCCTGCTGCTGCTCCAAGTGTTGATTGGATTGTGAGCGCATGCCGAGTGACGCGAGCAAGCAAGCGTCAAAGCGCTTCGGTACCCAGCGGTCGCGGTCAGCGCTTGCCCGCGCGCGTGCAACTCTCATCTGCGCACAGACGGAGCAGCTCGTCGCGCGATACAAACAGCAAATGCGCGCTGTCGAGACCAGCAGAGTGTGCTTTGATCTCGATCGCGATCTCAGTCTCGTCGTGCCTCGAGCGTCGATCGCCGACGTCGACGCAACTCGAGCGACGCTTGCGTGGGTGGTGGATCAGAGCTCTTCTCCTCGCTCCGCGCGCTCACGACCGACTCGTTCGCTCTTGGACTTGAGAGATTGAGATCGAGAGACCTCGCTCGCTATCGACGACGGCCACGTTCAACACCAGCCTTGCTCGCCTGTTCGTCTTGCTTACTTGTTCACCTTGTTCGCTTGCTTGTGTCGCCTGAACTTGTCGTGCTCGCCTCACTCGAACTGACATCCTACTTGCGAACGCTGCGCGCTGATGACGCTATGTAGCCGTCGTCTCGCTCAAGTCTCGACTGCGCTCGACTGCGCTCAATGTTGTCGAGGCTGCGTCGCGCTTGTAGGAAGTGTAGTACGCCGATCGCACTCTTGCTGTCTGTCTGTCTAGATGTCTAGCTGTGTGTATCCGTCGGATTGAAGGACTGGCAAGCAAGCACGTCGTGTCAATCAAGAGTGCGTGAGTGTGTGTGTGTGTGTGTGTGAGAGAGAGAGAGAGAGAGTCTGGTCGATCGTACAAGTGCGAGCATGAGTGTGTGAGCGCAAGGGTCCCTCTTCGATCTTGCTTGTTCTGACTCGCACTCGAGTCTCTCTCGATCGTATGTGGGCGAGCAGCAACACCAGGAAGCAACAGCTTAACACGAGGAAGCAAGAACACGAGGAAGCAGAAGCGAAAGAGAGAGCGAAGAGCGCTGCTGTTGCAGCATGACGACGACCAAATCCTCGATGCTGTGCATCATGTGTGCCGGTGCACTTGGCGCGGTGCAATACAGGACAGACGAGTTTAACGCCGAGCGCCAAGGAGATCAAACATACCCACGCACGCGCTCACTTCACGTCATCTGCGCGTACGTCGCGATTGGACCCTCGATCTCGATCTCGATATCTCGACATGCTCTTTCGACCTGCTCATTCATGCTCAACCTGGATCTCAACGACCTCAACCTTAATCTCCATCTCGACTCTCGACTCTCGACTCTCGACTCTCGACTCTCGACTCTCGACTCTCGACACGACGAGAGACCTCGTTGTCGTCACACACACTCGCGGCACATGGCGGGACACGCCAGCCAGCCAGCCACAGAGACCGACGACGTCAAGCGATGGCGACTGTCCTCGTTCGCGTACGTCTGGGTTGACGATCGATCCAGCTTGAGCATAGCGAGTCAGTCAGTCCGTCAAGCGTTGTCAATATCAAGTAGCATAGCTTGAGCACTTGGAGCGCAACGGAGCGAGACTGACTGACCGACTCGAATGATCGATCGCCATTCACCATTCATTGTGGACGACGACGACCGGCATCTTGCTGTTGTTGTTGTCGAGCGGACGAGAATGATCATGAGCATGTGTGAGAACGAGTGCGTGAGTGAGTCGCTGCTGTCTCAGCCGACGAGAATGAGACAGCGAGTGCGAATGAGTGTGAGTGTGAGTGTGAGACCGAGTGAGCGAGCGAGACCAAGTGTGTGTGTGTGAGAGAGAGAGATAGCAAGATGATCGCCTTCCACCACCCAGTCTTCCAGTCCTCCAGTCTTGCTGTCGTTGTCTATTGCCAGTCCTCACTCACCTGCCGTCTCGACCTACTGCTGCTGCTGTCCATGGCCATTGTTGGATCCCCAACCAACCAACCTGACAGACAACGCACAACGCGCGCTGGACCTCGATCCATTCCTCTGACGATCGATCGCTCATTCACTCGATCGATCACCATGGAAACCAGCTTGGACTGGTTTTCGCGCCAGCGACACAGCCAGAGAGATTGACGCCTGTGTTCATGTCAAGACCTTGCATCACACACACATTGCTAGTTCTGTCGCTCTCGCCTCACGTGCATCAGTGTGCTCTTGAGCTTGAGCTTGAGCTTGTGCTTGTGCTTGTGCTTGTGCTTGTGCTTGAGCTCGCTCGATCTGGTCGTCACACTCGTGCGCAGTTGTCGTCTACGTTGCTGTCAAGCATCGCTCCAGTCCAAGCGAGAAGCAAGAAACAAGGCAAGACACGCTCGTGTGTGCGTGTGCGTCACGACGAGTGACTGACTGACTGACTGACTGACTGACTGACTGACTGACTGACTGACTGACTGACTGACTGACTGGCAAGCAAGCAAGCAAGCCGGTGGATGTCCTGACGAACGACCTTGCCTGACGAGCCCAAGCACAACGTCGGCAGCTCTCACACAAAACAAGCACAGAGCTGGCAAGCGGAAGCCCACACACGAGTACTCGAGTGCAAGTCACACTCTCGATGTGCAAGACGATGGCAACAACAAGACATTGCAACACAAAGCAAGAGCAAGCAAGACAAGGAGCAGCTCAAGCAATGAGATCGATCGATCAACCAAGTGCGTCGACACTTGAAGTGATGTTGATATGCGCACGTCAATGAGTCGTTATGCGCGCGTGCTTGAGTGAAACAGCAAAACGAACCGCTTGCGAGAACGGTTTGGTGCTTTCATCCGCATTGCGTGGTTTTGGTTTGCTCCAGTCTGCTGCTCCACATGCTCTTTTGCTGTCTTTTCGTGCTTGTGTGACTCAACTCGAGAGCAACACCACAATGGCTCGGATCGTGTTTGCAAATGCTTCCTCATACTGGCCACAAATGTCTCCCTCGATTCTAGCACTATCACTTCATTGTGAGTGGTTAATTGAACAGCGAAGCAAAGCGAGCAGCGCGACCAAGAAGCAGCAGCAGCCCACGCAAGGAACAAGCGTGTGAGTGAAAGAGGATGTCGCGCCACCGCGACGTGCGCAACCGCGCGTACTCATACGAAGACGAAGGTAAAGCAAGCGACCGCTTTTGTGCTCATGCCTTGCTTGTTTCCTTGCCAAAGGAACGTACTCACCAACACACATGCATGCGCGCAATTGTGCAGACTATGACGACGACTACTACGACGACGTCCCCACTTCGCCCAACTCGAGTACATTCGTCTGCTGCTCTCGATCTGCGTTCATCGCTTTACATCGCGCTCAATGACTCACGCACTGCCTCCTTGTGTCATGACCTGCATCCCTCCATCGTCAGACGAGTTCATGTACCGCCGCGACTCGCCAAGTCACCACCAGTCGGTCTTTGCATTCGTCGAGCAGCCTGCAGCGCCAGCGTCGCAGGACGCAGACGACGCAGGTGCGTCTTCATACTCCAATGGCTTCACATTGTCGATCATCTCCTCACACTCACGTGTGTCTGTCTGGTTGCACGACAGAGATCCTCGCGATGATGATCCCGCAAGTGACTGATGCGATCGGGACCAAGTTCTCGACGCAGCAGATCACAGACGCGCTGCGCGTCGCCAACTACGACGTCGACCGGACGGTCGTGACGCTCTTGGAGAACGCGAAGACATCGTCTGCTGCCCGTACGTCTTGATCTTGTCCTGATTGCTTTCATCCTATATTAGGTATCACTGACACAGTACTAAAACGCTATTGTAGGTGGGAGCTTGCCACTACAGATCCAGATCCCACGACTTGATGCAGTGGCGCGGTCGCTCAGCGGTCAGGACGCCGCGCCAAGCAAAGCCACGACTGCTGCGATCGGCGGCAGTGCGACAGTCGCGAGCATTGGCGGCGCGCCGGCTGCAGTTGCAGCGCTCAAGAAGCCGAGCGAGAGTGTGGATGACGACCTTGTTGAGAAGAAAGAGAAGCGTCCGACCGAGACGACGCCGAGCTTTGCGCCTGCGCAGACGCAGTTCACGCCGAGCGAGAAAGCGGCGTTCGAGCGCGCGGAGCGCAAGACGCAGGACGCGTGTGTCGCGCTGACTGAAGCCGAGACGAGTGCGAGCGGCAAAGCAAAGATCAGCATGGTCGTAATTGGCCACGTCGACGCTGGCAAGAGCACGATCACGGGCCACTTGCTCTACCGTCTCGGGTACGTGAGCCAGAAGCTCATGCACAAATACGAGAAAGAGTCGCGCGAAGCTGGGAAAGCGTCGTTTGCGTACGCGTGGGTCATGGACGCTGACGACGACGAGGTGCGTACGACTATTTTGTGTGTGTTGTTGGGTGATTGGGTGATTGCTAACCTCATTATCTCAATGCAGCGCGCACGTGGCGTGACTATGGACGTCGGCACGAGCTACTTTGAGACGCCGCACAAGCACGTGACGCTGCTCGATGCACCAGGTCATCGCGACTTCATCCCCAAGATGATCGCTGGTGCGTCACAAGCAGACGTCGCAGTGCTCGTCGTGCCGGCTGCGACCGGCGAGTTTGAAGCTGCGTTTGAGAACTCGGGGCAGACGAAAGAGCACACGCTGCTCGTGCGCAGTCTTGGCGTCACGCAGATGATCGTCGCAGTGAACAAGATGGACGCGGTACGCCAGATTGTCTGTTGTGCGGGTGATTGGGTCGTGCCTTGCAACTGACGATGACAGTGACTATGGTGATGATGATGCTAGACTGGCTGGGACAAAGACCGGTTCGATGCGATCGTCGCGTCGCTCACAACGTTCCTCCAGAGCTCGGGCTTTCGGCTCAAGAACCTCTGGTTCGTCCCGCTCAGCGGCATCACGGGCGCGAACCTCGACAAGAAGATCGACGCGAAAGAGTGCAGTTGGTACACGGGTCCGACGCTCGTCGAAGCGATTGGTACGTACTGCACGCACTCGCTAGTCCATGAGCATAGTATGCTGTTGTTGTTGATGATGTTGTTGATGATAGAGTCCTCACGCTCTTGCTGCGTATGTGCAGACCAGTTTTCGCCGCCGCAGCGCCAGCTCACCAAGCCGTTCCGCATGTGCGTGTCGGACGTGTCCAAGTCCATGGGTCTCGGCCACACGCTCTCGGGTCGCGTCTACGCCGGTGCAGCTGCAGTCGGCAACTCGGTGCGTCCTCTCATCATCTTACATCTACAGCTCTTCGTCCTCTCGACTGCCGACAGTACATTCACCCATTCACCCATTCACCCGCTCATCTGCATATCGACAGTTCCTGCTCATGCCAGTGGGTCTCCCGCTCACGATCAAAGGCATTGAGCAGAACGGCAAAGCGACGCCGTACGCGCGCGCAGGCGACACGGTCGAGATTGGCGTCACTGGCATTGACCCGAGCGCACTCAGGTGTGTTCACTGTCTCAATTACCCAATCACCCTCACTCACCCACACTCACACATAGACTCTGTTTACAAATAGCACTGGGAGCATCCTGTGCTCGATCCCGTCGCCCGTGCGCCTCGCGCGTCGGTTTGAAGCCAAGATCATGACGATGCCGGCGGTCGAAGTGCCGCTCGTGAAAGGCACGTGCGTGACGATCCACATCCACCACGTCGACGAGCCCGTGAACATCACGCGCCTCATCAGCATCCTCTCAAAGAGCGGCGACATTGAGAAGAAGAAGCCGCGGTGCATCACGCGCGAAAAGTCTGCAGTCGTGCAGATCACGTGCCGCCGACCGATCTGTCTCGAGGTTTTCTCGAGCTACCGACAGCTCGGACGCTTCACGCTGCGCGACCGCGGCACGACGCTCGCAGCAGGGATCATCACCGAGATCCTCGCGTAGAGAGAGACTGAGAGTGAGAGGCAACAAACCAGCCAGCTAGTGACAGAGAGAATGCGCACACTGGATCCGTCTCATTGGGCCATTGGGTGATCATTGCATGTGCTCACATTTACGTGAGACGCTCGCACACACACATGCGTGCGCCGCTTACTCCTTGAGCGCAGCGAGCTCGCCCTCTTCCTGGAGCTGCTGGACAATGTCGAGACCACCAATGAGCTCGCCGCGGACGTACAGCTGTGGGTACGTCGGCCAGTTCGAGTACTTCTTGAGCCCCTGGCGCACGGCGTCGTCCGTGAGGATGTCAAAGTAGTCGTACTGGAAGCCCTCGGCGTTGAGAATGTCAACGAGCGTGCGACTGAAGCCGCACTGCGGTGCCTGCGGCGAGCCCTTGATGAAGATCATCACTGGCGCTTTGTTGATCAGCTGCTCGTACTTGTTCTCGCGCTTCTCTTTCTTCGCGACGCCGAGCTGCTCGCTCAAGTCACCATCCTCCTGTTGTGGGATCATCGTCAGAGTTACGCAGTTGATCCATCAGTGACAGTACTTGGTCATCGCTAGAGAGTCCTTCAAGGTCCAAGGAACCCTAACAGGTGCCAAGGAAACCCTAAAAAGAACCCTAGAGTAAAACCCTAATGCATCTGGAACGTACCGCCATTTCGTTGAGAATGTCGAGACCGCCGACGAGCTTGCCCTTGACGTAGAGCTGCGGGTATGTGGGCCAGTTCGAGAACTTCTTGAGTCCCTGACGCACTTGCTCGTCGCTCAAGATGTCGAACGAGCTGAACGCGATCTGGTGGTCGCGCAAGAGCTTCACTGTCTTCTTGCTAAAGCCGCACTTGGGCTCCTGCGGCGTGCCTTTCATGAACAGCAGCACTGGCGCCGAGTGCACGAGCGCGCGGAGACTCTCAGTAAACGCTGCTTCGCCCTCTTCGACGTTCTTCTTCAATCCGAGCTGCTCGACGATCGAGCCTTCCGACTGTCAAGGCATCGACACTGTCAGTCAGTCCCGCAACAACCAGAGAGATTCACATCAATAGAGAGCTGTGACGACGCACCTTCATCTCTTTGAGGATGTCGAGACCGCCAATGAGCGCGCCGTTGACGTACAACTGCGGGTACGTGGGCCAGTTCGAGAACTGCTTGAGTCCCTGGCGCACCTCTTCGTCGTTCAGGATATCGAACGTCCCAAACTGGATGCTCTCGTCGTTCAGGAGCGCCACGACCTGGCGACTAAAGCCGCATTTTGGCTCACTTGGGTTCCCCTTCATGAACAGCATCACTGGCGACGCACTGCAGCACAAGAGAGCAGTGTCAGTCACAGCAGCCGTCCTAGGACAAGTGCTACTACACAACACAGGACGCACTTGATGAGCTTCTTGAGACGGTACTCGAGCGCTTCGTCAATGCCGCTCGCAGCAGTCGCAGTCGTCGCAGTTGCGCCAGTGCTCGCGCCCGTGCTCGCAGCCGCGTCTGCCGCTGCTTTCTTCGCAATGCTCTTGCTCAAGACGTCGACGCGCTTCGCGAGCTCAGAGACGTTTGCGCCTTCGAGCTTCTCGAGCACACTGCGGCCCTGCGCAACGACAAACGTCGGGACGACTGCGATCTGGAAGCGCTCCGAGAGCTCTGGGAGCTCCTCGGCTGCGACCTTGAGGAACCGAATGCGCGGGTGGAGCGTCGCGAGCTGCCGAAAGACGACGTCGATCTGGCCGTTCGGACGGCAGAGCTCGTGGAAGTCGGCCCAGAAGAACGCGATGCTGAGTGTCGACTCGCGCGCCGTGAGATCGTCAAACTGCGCTGCGTCCTGCACGTCGACGACCGTGCCAGTCGTGATCGCTGCCATGCTCGCTCGCTTGCAGATCGGTGATGATCACTCGTTCTCGTTGCGTTGGTTCTTTCGTATTGGCGTTTAACAGGCGAGTGACGCACACAGATATACACTTGGTCAAAGTATGCTGAGCGAAACAGGATATCCTCGATAGTGCTGAATTCGAGTGAATGCTTAGCAATCGAGACACACAACATCTTGTCTTTTGTATCGCGAGGACAAATAGCGGTTTTGGTAGAGACGAAATCAAGGTAATTGTACTTTTCAAAAGAAATTGTGCATACAAAAAGAATCATTTACAGTCGCTATCCCCTAGATAGCCCTATAAGTTAGATGATTTTCAGCTCATTCAGATTCATTTTTGCAATTGATAAGAAGGATACACGAATAAAATATTAGAGGTAACACATACAGTTGACTAATTGAATGCATGGAGTTGCCGAAGTGTGTCGTTCAAACCATGCAAGAGAGGGCTCTGTTGTGCTGTGGCCATGAATTTGCATGATCTAACGCTGTACAGCGAGACGTCCTCCTCAACAACCTCAAACAAGAGATTGATCACATTCGTCAGAAGTATAGTGATAAAATGGAGGAAATGTATTTTGATCGTTTTTATGGGGATATCATTTATCGACGTGTAACTAATTCCGGATAGCGTCTGTGCAGATCGCGACAAACTCGAGTTTGTCACTCGTTAGTATATAAAAATGTATATCTCAACCAACATTATGATTAAACATCAAAGGGAGCATCAGAACATGATTATTGTCCACATGAAAATCACAACCAATCAGTTGTTTAATGTCCAAAACAGTAAGACTTTGATAGGTTAGTGTGTCTTGACTTGAGTATGATCAAAATATACTTCTTGAAACTGGTTATGACGGCATAACCTTCAATAGTACAAAACTTAAGTGCGTTCTGATAAACAATATATTGTCATCATTTTCCTAAAACCACAATATTTATTCTACTTATTGTGGCTAGTTGATTGTCTCAAATCTACGTGTTTTGTCTCATAACATAATCTACATTGTGGTTTATCTATACCATACAGTCATCCAAAATATGCAAAACTACCACACTCAGTGTTGGTGCAGAGCACCTTCGCGAGTCTTTGTCGCGAATCTTATCATTCTCCATGCGTCCTTGTTGGGTAAGGACAACGATTATGCGTGTGACGGGGTACACAGCTGGAGTTATCCGATAATAACCCAGCTCTGCGGAATCACAATCCACGCACTTCTTATAAGACGGACCGTAATCGAGGGTGGCTCTAATTGGTAGATATCTTAGGATATTAACCAATCAGTGAACTCGGACTCTCAGAGCCAACCACATTTTAGTTGTCTTAGGTTTAGTATTGCATACTTCGATCTAAAGGCTCACACCAAAGGATGGAGCCGCACTTCCGACTCAAATGAACAGTTACAATTTGGAGCACTCAAACCAAGTGTCTTGTTTTGCTTCCGTCTTTACGACTGGAATACTTGCAGAAGGTGTTCACACACGCTTCCTCACAAAGGTGCTGCGTAACTCGGACACGTCCGGTTACAATGCGCAAGTCCAATTTTTCGATATTTTTGTACTTCTCTCTGGTATGTTTTTGGTGTACGTTATTGATCTTTTAGACTTCCTGTTCCTGTTTGTGTCTTACTTTACAAACACAGTCTGATCGAATATGTGCAGTCCTAACATTGCTCACTCGTTTCGAAACCACGTCGGCGCAGGAACGGTGTCGATTTTCATGGTCAGTGCGGTCGATGGTACGTCCCCCTCTCTACATTTTTCTGTTTAGTAGAATCTTATATTATTTTGACTTAAACTACTCGTATTGATATTTTGTCTTGATGGAGTAGTTTAAACTTGCAAGCCGTTAGTGAATAATCTCCCCAAATAGGTGAGCATTTTGAACCCCTTGCTAGCTATACATCAATTAGGTTTGACATCCAATCATTTTGGTTACAATATGCGTATCGACGCACTGCAAAGCGGTAGATGGAGACTACAAAAGCGCAGCGCAACACTACCCTCACTTGCGCGTTTTGAGCGATAGACATGACACCTCATGCATTTAGCCATTTGTATGAAATGTTTCGAATGATATATCTGTATGCATTTAACCGAGTGCGAAAACTAATATTAATGAGCTGAATGGATTCGAGACAACAAAGAATTGTCGTCTATATCTACACTATAAAAAGACTTGCTTCAAAATGAGCAAAACACCCGAATTTCGAGCGGACTCGCTGATTGCACGCTTCCATGTTCCTACCCTTTTAACAATACATCGGCTTAACCTTCAATGATGCTAAATCTAAGTGATTAACACTTTGTCACATCATTCTTCAGCATTTATCAATAACCACAATACCCATTCGACTTGCTACTGTATTGTTTCAAGACTTGTTTCAAGCCATGATCAACACCGTGGTTAATCCGTGCCATAAAAGACATGTCATTGAAATGAGCAAAATTTCCCATAAACAGGGTTGGAGTAGTCTTTGGAGTTGTCTTTGCAGACCTTGTCGCCTCGATCGAGTACGTGTCGTTGCCAACATCTCCGTTCTCGATCGCCAACATCTCTTCGTTCTTGATCTCTCCTTACGAGATATAGCCGCGGATCGTGGGCATACCCATCTCGTCGTGCATGCTCTTCATGTACTCCGCTCGTCATGCTCTCCATGTACTCTATCCCTAGACTCTTATCTCGTTGTAGTCGGCATGAACGAACGATTTACTAGTACATGCCTTCAGTGGATGCATTTGATCGTGTACACATGTTGAGTCCACGTCGTGTGTCTCGAGCACGACCAGTCTTGCAAGCTCACGCAATGACAATGACGGTTTGAGTGAGTTGGTGTTGTCTTCACATCACGCATTCGTTCCAAGCGCAGTCGTCTGTCGTACCGATTGCATTGTGAGCAAGTGCTGTCTTGACATCCTATCGATCGATCGATTGACCTCCATCCTCCTCTCTTCCTTCTTATCTGTCTAACTAACCAACTACTACTATGTGTGTGCAGCAACCAACCAACCAACGCTGGCATCGGTCGTCAGAGCTGCATGTACGTCGTCGCTGCGCGCGTGCGCGTCTCGATCTCCTGTCCCTTGAGCTGCATGACCTTGGACGCCGTGGCCGCGAGCTTCGTCATCGCGGCGTACTGCGACTGCGTCAGCTCGTGGCTCTTCATGTCGATGCAGCACACGGAGCCGACGACCGTGTTGTCGCGACTCACAATCGGGAAGCCGCAGTAGAACTTCACGCCGGCTTGCTTGACGGGCATGAAGTTCGCAAAGCGCACGTCGGCCTCTGGGTGCGGCAGCACGAGCGGCTTGTCGTCCAAGATCGTGTGCGAGCAGAACACGTGCTCGCGCGGCATCTCCATCTTCTGGAGGTCCTCCAAGTTCGCACCAAGCACGAGCTGCTGGTCCTCAGTGATGACAGTGATGAGACTCGCGTGGCAGTCGAGCTCGCGCGCTGCGATCGATGCAATGATGTTGAACTCCTCGGCGTTCCCGATCTTGTTGATGTGCTCGCGCTCGATCGTGTCGAGGCGCTCGGTTTCGTTCGGAGCGATCGGAAACGCTGGTGCCGCGCCACTCGATGGGTCCTCTGGGACGTCAATCGGGTACGCACGCGTCTCGGCGTTTGCGAGGACGCACTCTTCCAGCGGAATGTCGTCGACCTTGAGGTACGCGTCGAGCGCCGCGTGGTAGTCGCGCTCAGTGCTCTCGTCCGTGAGCGCCGTCTCGAGCGAGAACGACGAGCTCCCAGCGCGCGCTTTGGCCTCCTCTTGACCGATGAGGTGCTTGATCACAGACTGCACGGACCGCTTCTTGGACTCGGAGCCCGCGCTGCGGAGCGCATTGCGGAGGAACGTCGCCATGGTCGCAGACGGCGACGGCATGTTTGGCGGATCGGCGTGGATGCGCGGTGCGCCGAGCTGGTGCGGCGCGACGTGCGCGTAGTCGCAGCTCTCGACGCCCTCGAGGCACCGGCCGCAGACGCGGACAGTCGAGATCTTGCCTTCGCGCGTCTCGACGTTCTGGATCGACCAGTCCTTGTCGCAGACAAAGTAGCCGCAGAGGTAGCACCGCTTCTTCTTCGAGAACAAGTGCAAGCTCTTGGTGCAGCAGATGCACCGCGAGTTCTTCGCCGCGAACGCCATGCGGTTCGCAAACGTCTGCGCGCCGAGGCGACGGCGCCGCACGACGTCTGGGAGACGCGCTGCGCCTTTAGCGAGGAACGCCAGACGCGACTTCATAGCGCTCGAGCTTGCGTTGCCCTTGACGTCGCCGTTGATGTCTGTGTACTGCGCGTAGAAGAGCACGCGCAAGAGACTCTCGTTCGGGACCTTCTCGACGAGGTACCCGGCGTTGATGTCGTGCACCGCGACGACGCGGTCGCGATCGGCTTTGCCCGAGCGCAGCTCGCTCTCGTGCATCGAGCTGATCGTGATCGTGAAGCCGCTGTCTGGGTCCACGCCGCCGTGGCGCTTGAAGTGCTCGAGGTAGCACCACTGCTCGTTCTTCCCGAGCAGACCCGAGCGCACGAAGGTGCTCGTCTTGACAGCGAGCTGCTCGTTCTGCGCGCCGTTTGTGCTGCCGCCGCTGATACCAGAGGTTCTGCTCGTGACAGTCGCGCGCTGCTCGCTCATGTCGCCGTCGTCGGCAGTCGCTGCGGGCAGCACGAGCACGCTCGAGCCGTAGATGAAGTTCTTCTTGTAGAGCGCCTGCATGGTCGCGTTGTGGTCGCTCTCGGTCGTCGGCCACAAGATGTTGATGAGCTCCGCGGCGCTGCAGCGGACCTCGCCAGCCGAGAGGAGCTCGTGCGCCGTGCTGCGCACGATCGTCGGGTGGTCGCGCTGCTCAACCTGGCGCTGGAAGAGCGTGAAGCGGCTGTTGCTCGCCTTCCAGCGCCACTGCGTCACCTCGAGGTCCGTGAGCTTCCGGAAGTTGATCGCCGCACGCGTGTCGTGCGCGCGCTTCCACAGCTCTTGGCCGTGCAGGAGCACGCGCGAGCACGCTGGTCCGTGCACGTGACCCGCAACCGATGCGTTGCGGCACGCCGACGCCTCGATGTCGACGCTAACGGGGTGACGAGCGTAGCCCTGCGCTGACGGAGCGTTGAAGTCGTCGAAGCTCGCAGTCGAAGCGACGCTCATGGCATCGGACTCGGACTGGAGCGGCGAGGCTTGGCGCACCGCGTTCGCAGTCATCGGCATGGCTCGAGCAGTGTGTTGTGTGGCGTGCAGACAGACCGATAGCTGACGCGATGGCGTTGCGTGGATCGATCAGCAGTGCGCGGCGCGAGGCAGTTTACCGAATGCCCTTCACGTCGGCGTCGAGTGGCGAGCAGGAGGCGTTGATGCCACTGCTGCTGCTGCTGCAGGCAGGACACAGGATGTCTGAGGTGGCAAAGGGCATCCAGCTGTGTCGTGCACATGGCGGCTGTCGCACAGCGTGCTTGCGTGTATTGATTGCATGCGAGAGAGGCGAGCACGAGCAAGAGCACAAGGTGCTCGACCCAGCTGATGACCACTCCGTGTTCACCAGCGTTCGCTGCTTGACTGGCGCTGAGCTCTCTCTTGCGAGAGACGTGACGAGTCTCAGCGATCATACAGCGCAACGTCGCGACGCGCGAGTGTATGTCTGCTGCGACGCAACTTCTGAATGTATCGCGCGCACTCGGCTGCACGCGAGGGCTCGAGCTGTCGTCGAGGTCGAGGGTCTCTCTCGCAGGACGGACGGACCGGCCAGTCAGTCAGTCGACCGATCGATCATTCGGCTGAGGACCCACACACTCCGACAACCACGTCGAGCATGCTCCTGTCTGTCTGCTCGCCTTGATCACTCGCTTGCTCGCCCAGGATCGATCGATCGCCCAGACGAATGTTAAACGCCGAACACCAACGAAGCACGCATCTTCGTGTGCCATCGTGTGCACTTCAGCCACGTGACAAGCTCAGCGGCGACGACGACGACTGCGCGTGCCAGTGGCCAGCGCGCCATCCAGTGTGAGTGAAAGAGCTTTTGTGTCGCGTGCGAGCAGCTGGTGCGCGCGGACGGATGTGTCTGCACGAGGTTGCGAGAGGAGTCTCTCTCTCCAAGCCCAAGTCGTGCGGCGGTGCTCCATGCAAGCACCAGCGCCTCGTAGCGCGTGCGATCGCGTACATATGTGGCAATCTACTGCGTGAATGCCGCCAGGTGCGATCGACGCGGCGATGACTGAACAAGCCGCCTGACAGCTCCAATCGCACTCATCGGCAGCAGCGAGCGCCGCGCAGTGAGATGATGAAAGCCGACTTGCTTAGCGTCTCGCGTTCGCGAGCGGTGGTGAGAGGGTGAGAGGCAATAGAAATCGACGCGCGACCAGAGCGCACGCAGCGGCGGCACCATTGCACCATCAGCGCAACGATGGCTGAAGTCGGCGAGTCAACTCCTTTGCTCATACATACATGTACTACCTGGTACCAGTCCTGCTGATCCGCACGCACTCATCGGCATCAACCGCGACCATGGACATGGCTGCAGTGAACAGCAGCAGCAGCAGCAGCAGCAGTCAATGCAAGAGGTGACGGCGGCGGTTGGCACCATCGAGTCTTCAACGCACAGCGAGCGCCGCTCGACGCGAGTGCTTCAAATCACAGCGGCGACATCGCGAGCTCGTCGTGAACGAATGGCGGCTGTGTGCGCTTACTCGAGCTTGCCTGTGCTCGTACTCGCGCGGAGCGAGCGCACATCGCAGCGTCGCGAGCGTGGGCAGCCGACAGGTTCGATCGATCGATCGATGAGTTGTTTGGCGTGGACCGCAACCGAGTCGGTCGAGTCTCGTCGATCGCGCCTGGACCTCGAGGAGCGGCACGAGGACCTCGAGTGGCCAGCAGATTCGAGACAACCGCGCTGACGAGCGAGGACTGTGCGAAGAGTGTCCAACGACGCTCATGCATACATACGCAAGGCAATCGCGCAAGTGCTCGAATGGCTCGTCTCTCGTTGAACCACGAGGACGAGGACGAGTAGCGCAATCGCCACAGCGGCTGCGCTCGTGTTGATCTCGTCTCGAGGGGCGTCTTGAGCATTGTGCTGCGCTGCGAGCACACTCAATCGCGACTTGAGCACTCCGCTATGATGGCCGATCGCCGCAAACACACATGACCGCGCCCAGCTGACGATTTGCGCCGTGCTCTTGCTGAGTAGCCTTATGAGCTTCGTGCACGGCACCTCGGTGGGATGATCGCGTATGCTGGCTTCGCAAGTCCTGGAGCTGACGCCAGCAAAGCGAGGAGCGCGTCGTTCCTACCGACTGCAGGAGGCGCGCTCGCGAGCACGCAAGGAGCCACACTCGCCCACAGTGTCACCTCTGTGTCGGACCAACCAGCTGTCGCTCCGGACGACGCGCAGCGACCTCACTCATTCCGACTGGACCGAGACGCACTTGATCTTGATCTTGTCTGTCTGTGCTTGGTTGATCGCTTACGAGCCTCCCATTGAGCTTGCTCGCTCGACTTCATTGCTTGCCTCGCATGTGCCACACTGACAGGTGCCTGCTTATATACGTCTGCTGCTACTGTCTACTACATGTCGTGCGAGCTGTGCGTCTAGCTAGGGCTCCTAGTGCGGCACACCCATCGGCGCAACGGGTCCTGCCGGCGACGCACCGCCTTCGCGGCTCTTGACGCGCACGACCTTGGCTGCTGTCTCTGCGAGCCGCATCATCGTCGCGTACTGCGCCTGCGTGAGGTCGTGCGACTTCGTATCGACGCAGCAAACCGTCCCAAGCACGGCGTTGGAGCTGTCGAGGATCGGGAAGCCGCAATAGAACTTGATGTTGTTCTGCTTGAGCGGCGCGAGGCCGGCAAAGCGCACGTCGGCTTCCGGGTGCGGCACGAGCAGCGGCTTTGAGTCCATGACTGCGTGCTGGCAGAACGACTGGTTCCGCGGCATCGAGAGCATCCGGAATGGCTCGAGGTTGGACGCCAACACGAGCTGCGACTCTTGTCCGACGATCGTCACGAGTCCCGCCATGCAGTTGAGCTCGCGTGCTGCCAGCGTGCAGATGATGTTGAGCTCATCGGCGTTTGTCATGCTCATGAGGTTCGCTTTCTCGATTGTGCTCAGGCGCTGCGCTTCGTTCGCTGGGACTGGGAAGTCGGGCACCATCGTCGTCGGATCCTCGACTGGCGCGAGCGGGTACGCACGCTGCTCGTTGTTTGCGAGTACGCACTGCTCGAGCGGCACGGCTGGGACTTGGAAGTACTTGTCGAGCGCCGAGATGTACGAGCTGTCATCGCTCGCGTCGTTGAGCGCAATGAATGGGACGTCTGTCGCGTCTTCACTTGCGCGCTGCTCTTCGTTCACGAGGTGCTTGATCACCGCGCGCACCGACTCCTTCTTGAGCTCAGACGAGTTCCGCAGCGCATCTTGGAGGAACGTCGCGAGTGCTGCGCCAGCTTTGTCGGCGCTCTCACGGTCGGGCTGCACTGCTGCGGCACCGAGGTCTTCCGGTGATACGTCAGCGTACTCGCAGTTCTCGACGCTTTCAAGACAGCGACCGCAGACGCGGATCGACGTGACGTAACCGCGGCGCGTCTCGGTCTTCTGGATTGACCAGTCCTTGTCACAGACGTAGTAGCCGCAGAGGTAGCACCGCTTCTTCTTGGTGAGGAGGCGGAGGCTCTTGGTGCAGCAGATGCACCGCGAGTTCTTCGCCGCAAACGCTGATCGATCCACGAGCTTCTGGACGCCGAGGCGCCGGCGCCGCACGACGTCCTGGAGACGGCTCACGCCCTTTGCGAGCGCAACGAGCCGCGCTTTGCTCATGCTCGCGGACGCGTTGCCTTTCACGTCGGCGTTGTCGCCACTAAAGCGCCCGTGGAAGAGCACGCGGACCGACTTGGTCGCTGGGATCCGCGCGACCGAGTAGCCGGCGACGATATCGTGGAGCTGGTCCACGCGACCGTGCTTGGCTTTGCCAGCGACGACCTCGCTCTCTGGCAACGACGCGAGCGTGACTGTGAACGCGTCGCGGTTGGCGTGGCGCTGGAAGTACTCGAGGAAGCACCACTGCTCGTTGCGCACAAAGATGTTGGAGCGCACAAAGGCGTTCGTCTTGACTGCCAGCAGCGCGTCGCTCGCGTCTGGGCTCTCGGGCGACTTGACGAGCGTCGGCGCGACGTGCACGACCGAGCCATAGATGAAGTCCTTTCGGTACAGACCCGTCATGACGGCGTTGTGCTCGACCTCAGTCGACGCCCGCAAGATGTGCGCGAGCTCTTCGATGCTGCAGTGCACTTCGCCCGCCGCGAGGACTTCGTGCGCGACGCCAGACGATTGCGGCGCAGTGCTCGGCTCGCTCACGTCGCGCGTGAAGAGCGTGAAGTCGCTCTTGCTGTCTTTCCAGCGCCAGTGGCACTTGGACAAGTCGGTCAGCTCGTCAAAGTTCATCTCGCGCTGTACGACGTGTGCGCGGCGCAGGAGCTCGTCGTCGCCCACGAGCACGCGACCGCTGCCTGCAATGCCGACGATCGGACCGTCGAACGCGCCGAATGTAGTCGCAGACGCCGAGGACGTAGAGTACACGGAGCTCTCGATCATCGACACTGGCGCCGACCGTGCATTGTGCTCGACGCTCAGCATCGAGTCGTCCGTGAGCGCACTGCTCGGACGCTCCTTTGCAAACGTGTTGCGCACGCGCGCAGCGATGTTGGGCATCGTCACACTCGTGTTCGATCGCTTGTGCACGTACTGATAGACTGAGTGCTGGCGGTGCTATGTGGGACAGCCAACCGCCTGTGTCTGTGTGAGAGTCCTTGCCCTTGTGCGAGCGCGGCGAGTTGAGGAATGGCGCTTCACTGAGCATCGGCGCCGTTCGCGCACTGCGAGCGCAAGTGAGCAAGCGAGCGAGAGAGAGCTACAAAGCGTCCAGCAATGGGGCACGACCACCCCATGTGGCGTGCGCAGTCGGTGGTCGCTCGGAGCGTCGCACACACACACACATGCATGCATCGTTAGATAGACAGACGACAGTCCGACACAGCAACAACGGAGACTCGCTCTCTGCCTGGCGTGCCATCTGGCCCCATACAACACTGTCGGTCGTTGTTCAGCCGTGTTAAACGGATGCCCCCAGTCGCGACGACGCCACGACGTCGTGGAGCGCATGGACCAACCTCGCTGCTTCGTTTGTCGAGCGCACTTGCTGCGTGTGGACGCGTGTGGAGCTTCGACCTCAACGACGTCCCCAGGTCTGGAGCAACGCGAGTGCGCGTGCAGAAGTGGACACGCTAGCATGAGCTGCAGAGATCGCACGCAGCAGGTGGTGGAGTGCATCGGCCACCAGCTGGTCGTCGACCATCGTGAACAGGATCGGTCAGGACCTCCTCCATGTTGCTCAGATCGCCGAGAGCTTTGTACGGATCAAGACACGCGCCATGCGTCTACAGTGTCAGGTAGTACGAGAGCGTCACTCACACACGCAAGCAACAGCGTCGACAGGGGATGCGTGGGGATGATGCGATGCAATGGATGGATCAGTGGGTGGTGGCTTAGCGATACTGCGAGTGCATCTGAGAGGACGACGACGACGAGGATGACAGCGACGTGTCGTGCGCACTCAGCCCTTGCTGCTCAGCGCGATCGAGCGCGTCGAGACAGACGTCAGCGACGCGCGCTTGGAGCAGCAAGCGCTGGATGAGTTCGCGCACGTCGCGGTCGGACGACGTGATGCACGCACAGAGTGCTGGGAAGAGCTCGAGCACGCGCCGAGGGCCCATTGCGACTTCACACGCGCTTGCGAGCAGGATCAGCACGCGCTCGCGCGCAGCAGTGCTCGCCGCTGCGTCCCGAGGCGCGTCTGGCGCGTCGAGCGCAGCAAACGCATGGAGCGCCGAGCTGCTGCAGTTGACGAGCTTGAGCTGTGCGAGCGTCGCGAGCGCGTCGTCGCTGCGCTGGAGACTCAGCGTCGCGAGCTGCCGCACGCAGCTCTTGATGAACTGCTTGTTGTGCTTCGTCGCGTCGACGCCCGAGCAGAGGAGCCCGAGGAGCTCGCTCGCAAACTCGGCGGTCGACACACTGTCCAGAGCACCACTGCTACTAGCAAGCAGCGCAATGACACTGTCGACCATGCACTCGAGCACGCTGAGCACGAGCACTTCGTCCTCTTCCGACTGCACAAACGGCGGGAACGTCCCGCTCCCCGGCTGCAAGAACAAGTTGATCGTCGCCAAGAGCGGCTGCCAGCACGCCTGCGCGAGCGCGACGGCTGCGAGACCGTGCGAAATGAGCACCAAGAGCACGCGCAGCGCGTGGATCCAGAGCTGCGCCGCGGCTTTCTGCGCCGCCGACTGCGGTTTGCTCGGCGACGGCTCGCTCTCGAGCGATAGACTGCTCGCGGCGTCGCCTTTCAAGAACGGCTGGACGCAGAAGAGCACGTCGAGGAACCGATCGCGCTGGGCGTCGGCCGAGACGCTCGCGTAGAGCTTTGCGAGCGCCGTGAGCGCGTGGCGCGTGACAAACACGAGGTCGTGACTTGACGAGACGCTCACGTACTGCACGAGCTGGTCGAGGACCTTTGCGTGCACTTGCGGATGCGCTGCGAACGAGCCGCAGTCTTCAAACGCGTTGAGCACGCGCGTCTGGAGACTGCTGGTCGTGATCGTCGCGAGCGTCTTGGCCGGTGCGCCAGGACGCAGTACGTGCCGCAGCAGGACCGTCTCGAGGACGTTCAAGAGCGTCTCGACGTTCGCCACGTGCTTGAACTCGTGCGCAGTCGCCTGCGTGTAGAGCGTCACGAGGACCGCGACGACTGCGCTCGCGATCTCTTGCTCGTCGTCGTCACTGTACGTGGCATCTGACTCGGCTGATGGTGCGTGGCGGTCGTCACAGAGCCGCACGAGCTGGGCGAACGCCGCTTCCCAGAGTGCTGGATCCCGCACAAGCGGCGTAGCTGGTGCGTTATGCGGTAGTCGCTTGACGCCGTTCGCCACTGGTGCACTCGCCACGAGCGCACCGCCGACGACGCGCATGCCAGCGCCAACGCGCACGGGCTGCGACTGCGCGATCTGGTCAAAGTCGCCGGCAGATGCGACTTGCAAGAGCGTCTGGAGCGTACTCACAGCGGCGAGCACGACCTCTTTCGACATGCCGCGCGCGGCGTTCGCAGCGATGTGCGCCAAGAGCGCGCGCCAGATGCGCGCGACCCACGCTGCGTGCGCCAAGAGGTAGTGCCAGTTGGTCTGGAGCACGCGCGTGACGCCTGTGAGGAGCAGGACGCGGGACTCGTCCCACTGCTTGGCGACGTTGTCGCGCGAGTGGTGCATGACGTACGTCGGCGCTTTCGCTTCACTGCCAATGGCACTCGCAACCGTCCGTCCTGCCGTGAGCTGCTGCGCCAGTGGCAAGACCGTGTCGTCAATGAAGAGCTGCCACTCGTGCAGTCGGAACTGCGCGCCGTACGTCACGGCCGTGCCAAAGAGCGTATTGATCGCCGAGTTGCGCACTTCGGTGCGGTCATCGAGGCTCACGGCCGAGAGCTCGCGAAACACGCACGTCCAGTGCGTCGGTGCTTGAGCAGCGTCGTCTGACTCGCTCTCGTGCGGCGTACTGCTGGCTGCTGCTGCGCCTTGCCGGTCTTTCTTCTGCTTGCCAATGATGTCGGCGACGCTCCAGAGCTCGTTCACGGCCGTGAGACTGATGTTCACGTCCTTGGCGCAGCTCGCAAAGCGCCCGATGCACGAGACGCAGTGCGGGACGTACGTCTTTGGGAGCGACGCGAGCAAGTCGTCGACGATCACGCGGAGGCACTTGAACGCCAGGACTTGCGTCTTTGCGTCGCCGATCGCGCCGGCTTCTTCGATCGCACCGAGCACGAACGGCCAACCGGCGTGGATCAAGTGGCCGCAGGCGTTCAAGAGCGCGAGGATCCCCACGAGCGCGCGGTCTTTCAAGTCGGAGCGCACGAGCGTCGCGAGTGGCGCAAAGAGCTCGTGCTGGTCAAACACGTGCGGCAGTGGCGGGTTCGCGCGCGCGTAGGCTTCGAGCTCGGCGCGCGTGCCTTGACTCGGCGCTCTCGACGTCGGCGAGAGGCTGTTGACTGCGTTCATGAGCGCGTCTTGCATGAGCTGGAGGATGTTGTCGGTCGTGAAGACCTGGAACTGATGGAGCTGTGGGAACTGCGTCGGCGACGCGCACGTGCTCATGAGCACGAGCTCTTTCATGACTTCTTCAAAGCACCGCTTGCTGCTCGCTGCGAGCTGCGTGAGCATGCGGAGCGCAAAGCACGGCTGGAACGTCCCCGACCCTGCGAGTCCGACGCCGAGGTAGTTCTGGTAGATCTTCATGTGGTGACTCGTTGCGAGCGCTGGCAAGTCGTCTGGCAGCCCAAGGCGCGCGCTGTTCGCACTAGAAGCACTAGCGCTCGTCGCCGCGCTGCTGCTTGGACGCGCCACCGCCGCGGCGTTCGAGCTATCGCGCGCAGGCAACGGCAGACCGACTTGGTCCCAGCACACAGTGCGGACCGCACTGAGGAGCTTCCGGAGCGCAGCGCTGCTGAGCTTGAGCGCGTCGCGAAAGAACTCGACGATCGAGTGCGCGAGCATCACGAGCTGCTGCTCGACGTCTTCGTCTTCGACGCGCACGGCGCTGATGCGGTAGTTCTTCGTCGGGATCTTGTTCTGTCCGGTCTTCATGTTCGCATCTGTCAAGCCCACGACGATCTCAAAGCCTTCGAGGAGCGCGCACCACTCGAGCTCCGTGAGCTCTTCGTCCATGATGTGCGCTGCGCCAAAGAGCGCTTTCATTGCGTGGACTTCGCGCCACGTGAGCACGACGATGCAGCTCTCGCCGTCGTCGCTGACGCTCTCGTCGAGCGTCTCGAGCGATCCGGCGGTGCCGATCGACAGCGCGCGCGTGTTGCTCTTGATCCCGTCCGGCAGTGGGAACGAGAACGCGCAGAGTGCACGCAAGCACGCGACGACGACGTCGTCCATCTTACTGACTGCGTCGCTACTGCTCTCAGTCGAGATGGCGTCGCGACTGCGCTCGACAGTCGCGCGGAGCCGCGACGCAGTCGTTGCGAGGACGTGGTACGCCTTGAGCGACATCGTGATGAGCTCGACTTCGCGGCAGTGGCGCATCATCGCGTTCGCTGCGTGGATCACGAACGGCGCCATGGGACTCACGCAGTGCAGACACAGCGCTGCGGCCGTGGCGCTCGCACTGTCATCCGTTGTGCGCGAGAGGTCAAAGATCGACGTGACGAGGTTGCTCTGTCCCGTGAGCGCGACGCGAATCGCACTGAAGAACGGCTGGAGCGCCGGCGTGTCCTGCTCGTTCAAGAGCTCCAAGCCCGAGCGCGGCGCTGTGAGCGACTCGGTCGCACTCGCTGATGGGCGAAAGTCGCCTGGCGGCGATGTCGTGATAACAGACGCGAGCGTGCGCGCCATGTGCACAACGAGCGGCTCTGTGTACTGCGTGATCGCCGCGACCATCGTGGCGTCGAGGCACACGCGGTTGAGCACTTCGAGCGACAGGAGCACTGGCCACGTGACGTACGTGCCGTTGCTCGCGCCGTTTGCACCGCCACTGCTGCTGCTGCTGCTGCCAGTGGCGGTCGCGTGGCTACTGCTGCTGCTCGAGCTGTGGCTCAAGAACGTCTTCACGTCCTGCGCGGTGATCTTTGCGTGGCTCGGCGACTTGGTGGCCGCTGGCTGCGAGAATGCGCCGGTCGCGACGATCTCGAGCAAGCCGCGGACAATGACTGTGCACTCGTCTGCAAGTATGTCGCTAAAGTGGCAGAGCACAACGCTCGCGAGCCGCATGACGCGCACGAGGAGCGGGAAGAACGGCCCTGCGCTGTTGCTGCTGCTGCTGCTACTGCTGCTTGTCGTGACACTGAGCGACAGACCCGAGCCGGTGCTGCTGCTGCTTGGCGCGGCGTGCTTGTCGACGCAGCCCATCTCGAGCGCCGTCTGCATGAGCGAGCACACGTGCTGCTTGAGCACCGCGTTGAACTCAGCGTCGTCGCGAAAGAGGCGGTGGTGGCTGCTGAGGATCGTCTCCAAGAGCTCGACGCTCAGCGCTGCGCTCATTGGCGACGTCGTCGTGCGCTTGAGCCACACGCCGCTCTCTTCGCGACTCAAGAAGCACAGCTCCTGGAACACGAGCACGCCCACGCGCTTCGCCTCGGGGCTCTTGTGCACTTTGCCGAATGCGAGCGACACGACTTGGCGGATCGTCATCGCCGCCGTGTTGCCAACGACCGAGTTCGCACCGCTGCTTGCGCCGTGCAAGTGAATGCAGATCCAGATCGCTTGCATCACGAGGTCCTCACTCCCAACGAGCGCGCTCTCAGCCTCTGGCGCTGACATGGCTGCGCTGCTCGACAGATTGCTGCTGCTGCCTGTAGCAGTCGATCCATGCGTCCGTCAGTCGAGTGCGCCTCTGGCCGTTGGATGCAAGAGCATGAGCGTATGAGAGACGTACCGTTTGGGTGGAGCGTGAGGCCACTAAGTGGACCATTGCTGCTCGACACCGGCAGTGTCTCTTTCTCTTCGTACCCGAGCGTGACGAGCTGCAGCAGCGTCTGCAGGAGCTTCACTTGCACGTCGCTGTGCGTGTTCTTCTCAGCTTGGATCTGCAAGACGCGGAGGATGCTCCCGACGCTCGACTGCTCAATCGCGTCCCAGCTCACGAGGCGCTGGATGCTCACGAGCGCGAGGATAATGAGCTTGTGCGACGCATTCGTGTGGTTGCACGCGATCAGGAACGGCCGGAGGATGCTCTCGCTCTTGAACACTGCGTGCCCTGGACCTGGCGCAGCGCCTTCGAGCCGCAGCGTCGCAGCGTACTGCTTCTGCAGGAACGGCAGCGTCTCGGCGGCTTTGTCGACAGCTTCGCGCACGACTGGGAACTTTTTGCGCGTCTCGCTCCGGAGCGCTTGCAAGTCGTCGGATATGAGCCGCAGAAAGTCCATAGCCGCTCACGCGCGTGTGTATATGATCGAGTGAGAGCTCGTGCGTGCACACGAGCGCGAGCGTCACGACGTTGTTGCCGCCGACGACGACAGCGACAATGAGTGCGTGCGCGGCTGCTGCAGCTACTGGAGCTCTTGGGGACGGTATTGATCGATCGCTTTCAACAACAACAACTTGTGCAAGAAGGGGAACAATCGTACTTTATCGGATTGAAAGTGTACTGATTGCATTCGAACAAGTACGAGAGTCAGACACTCGCACTTATGTGCATATATTATTCAGTACGACCTATTTGCAGTACGATTACTCAGTACATTAGTACTAAATCGATAGAAAAAACACTTGCTTGAATCATGACCACCACACACGACCATTGTGCTCGTGCTCGTGCTCGTGCCCATGTTCATGTAGCAGTGTGTACGTTGTCCACTACTATATGATGCGTGAGCGACTACACTACATCCATGTACATGCGTGCGTGTGATGCATGAGCTTGCTCAGACAGACCAAGACACCTCCTCTGCTCGTTGTCCTCGACACTCGCATTGGCCATTCGGCCACGTCGGTCCAACATGTACGCGGCCAGAGCAATGTGGCAAATGGGTTCAGACATCAGACTGGCCATGACGAGTGGTATGCATCGCGCCGCCGCCGGCTCTCACGACGACGACGACGCCGCAGAAGAAGAGCAGTGGCTACGCACGGCATGCTGGTGCAAGCATCGCGGTGGCCCTGGACACACGCTTGCGCACGCGCTCACCGCCCATCGACACACACGCACACACGCACACGCTGCTGCTGCGGCTTTGGGCCGCAGCAGAGAGACGTTCGGTTCCTCGCACGTGCCGTCGTCGTCGTCGTCGGCCGTTCATTCAGTGGACAAGTGGCAGCAAAGGCGCCGCGAATCTGCTCAGCTCTGCCGAGGCTGTCTGGCCGCCACTTTGCCATCCGCGGCCTCGCGCGCGCTTGCGAGGAGCGAGCCCACCGATGTCGACAATCATGATGAACGGCTTCGGCTTTAGCCGCTTCATGGTCGAGAGCTTCGCGCACACAGGCGGCGTGAAGCAAGGCAGCGACGCCGACGGCAGCGTCAGCACCACAGCCACGACGACGCCAGCGAGCAGCAGCCGACAAGAGAGCGCGGCAGATCCAGCCAAGAGCGCGCACTCGCCGGACGCGTTCTCGCGTCGCTCGACTGCCGAGACCGACCCAGACGATGACACGGAGCCGATGGTGCCGCTGAGCGTCCAAGTCGCGTACGACCGCGTCGCGCGCGTCGCGTTTCAAGCGTCGAGCCGCATCGACTGGCACCAGCTCCGGAGCAGTACGTCGCTCTGGGAAGAGAAGAAGAAGCTCTCAGCCACGAGCGGCTTCACGGTCTACACGCGCCAGACGCGCGGCATGCACTACGTCATGGCGCTCGGGACGCTCTCGTGCACGCTCGCAGAGCTCGAGAGCATCTTGCGGCCGACGACAGCAGCAGCGTACCGCACAGCGATGACGGAGCTCTACAGCGACGCGTTCGTCGACGGCGTGATCCGCTATCGCTCGAGCGCAAGTAGTAGCAGCAGCAGTCGTGCAACAGCTCGTCCACGCGCTGCGAGCAGTCGGCATCGCTCGCGCTCTGGACGCGCAGCAACACCAAGTAACATGACTCCTGGTCGTCCGTCGATGTACTCGGGGCCGCTCTACGGCAGCACACCGGCGGTCAGCACGACATCGTCCTCGCCACCGGCGCCAGTGCTCAACTACGTCGTGAAGACTGCGACGTTTGCGCGCGCACACGTGTTCGCCAAGGCGCAGCAGTGGACATTCCTCGAGTGCTTCCAGCCCACGGCCGATGGCTTCATGGTCACGCTCTCGTCGCTCAGTCCAACGCGCGAAGCCGCAATCCCGACCAAGCGCGAGCGCACAGCGACGCTCACTGGCGCTCCTGGCAGTAGCAGCAACAGCGTCGTCGAGCACCTCCAAGGCGTCACTGCCGCGTACTCGGTCGCAGTTATCCCGAGCAGCTCGCCGTCGCGCCGATCGGAGCTCCTCGTGACGTTCTACAGCAAGTTTGCCGACGACTCGACGACGTTCGGACCGCTCAAGCGCCACGCGTTCAAGCTCACGCTCCGCGCGCACTTGCTCACGATGGCGCGCGCGGCGACGCGCTTACCGATGATCGTGCGCCGCAAGCGCCTCGACGCGCTGGCGCTCACGAGCGCGAAGGCGTTCAGCGCCGCGACGAACGCTGCGTGCATCTGCTGCACGGCGACGCTCCACTTCCTCCGCGCCAAGACGCGCTGCTACGCCTGCGGCTACTTTGTCTGCGACCGGTGCTCACTCGAGCAAGAGGTCTCTGCGGACGCTGCAGTCGACCGCACGCGCGTCTGTCAGCTCTGCATCCGCCGCGTCGACTACGCAGTGTACAACGACCGCGGTGAGCTCGCCGAAGCGCTCGATGCGCCACTGCCGCCGCGGCCAGAGCTAGTGTCGACGCGCGGGTTCAAGACGCCGTCGAGGGCAAACGCATTGGACGAGCTCTTCCACACGGCGCCAGAGCGCAAGCGCACAGTCTTGACGACGTACGTCCAGAGCGATGACTGCGATCTCCACGCGACGCTCAAGATCCCACAGACGCGACTGCGGTCGTCGTCGCTCTCGTCACTTGCGTCGTCACTCCTTTCGCCGCCGTCGTCAGTCGACATGGAGGCGTTCGCGAGTCCGCAGGACCGAGGACTGCGGCTCCAGAACGAGTCTGTGCTACTCCCAGGCTGCGACGACAGTGTCTGGGTCGACTATGAAGACGACGGCGACTTCACTTGCAACAGCAGCACCTGCAGCAGTAGCCGTAGTGCGCAAGTGCCTCTCTCGCCGCGACCGTGCCCAGTGCCGCAGAACGACGCGCATCGGTCTAAGATGGCGCAGCAGCAGCTCGCGCAGCTCGAAGACGTGTCGTCGCTCGAGATCATCTGCTCGATCGCGAGCCAAGAGCTCAGCTGCCCAGTCGCAATGGTCACGCTCGTCGCGAGCACGAAGACCCACGTCGTCGCGACGAACTGCGCGCCGTATCGCCACGCGGTCGTGCCGCGAGGCGAGTCGCTCTGCGCCTACACAGTCATGTGCGACGACGCCGAGGACCGCGAGATGGCAGTGCGCGAGCCGCTTGTGGTTGCGCAGCCGGCGCTCGACGCGCGCTTCTGCGACCTCGCGATCGTGCAGCAACGCGGACTGCAGTTCTACTGCGGCTTTCCGCTCACGAGCGAGGACGGCTCGGTCGTCGGCGCTCTCTGCTGCGGCGACTTTGCTGCAACGCCTGGCGCCAGAACGACAGGTAGCGCGAGACCGGCGCTGACGCCGCAGCAGACGGACGCCATGGTCAAGCTCGCAGCGACGGCGTCGAGAGTGATGCAGCTGCGCGGCAAGGACGCGTACAAGCGCCTGTAGTGTATCGAGTGGCCGCCATCGCGTGTGTGTGTCTGTGTGAGACGAGAGTCCTGTGTGCGAGTGGAGCCATTGAGGAAGTGTACAAAGAGAGAGAGAGCACCTGTATACGCGAATGGAGTGGAAACGAGGCTGTCGAGACGTGCGTATCGTCGTGTGTGTATGGAGCTCGAGGGTCGAGCGTCGAGCACGCGAACGTCGTTGCCCCCGTACGACGACGTTCAACCACAGGGCTTTGTCAACTCCGAATCGGCTGTCGACTCCGTGGGTTTTTGGGTGCTCGGTCTCGTTCTACCAACTCATACTTTGCTCCTTTTTGAGCTATTTCTGTTGCACTTTGTCAATCAAATCGCCGTGCTCGCTATACATTGGTTAAAGTATGTCGCGACGACTAGTTTGACTATTTTGGGTTTTTGATAGTTCAAACAATCTTCACTTGCACAAAGTATACGAGAAGTGAAAAAAGTGGAATTTGGCTCGGCTATCGAAACTTGGGGCGATATTTCGATTAATGATTTCAAGATTCTAGACTCGAAGAGCTCAAAGACTCATCTTGAAGCGCAAAAACACAACACAAAGGCATTTGTATGCCAAGGAAAAACACACGACTACAAAGACCAACATATATATCCATTATATCCGATATTTCAGTTCTTAGATAAAACACATACGATATTTTTCTGAACATCGCATATTTCAAACATTTGGATATTAACATAGATAGTTTTATCCGACGAAATACAAGATAAATGCACACAGCGAGCGCTCACTCAAGTGCTCACTCGAGTTCATTCGCAACGTTAACTACAAAAAACATGAGTTAGAAATATCCGATATTTTCAAAGTACTTTTTCATACTGTATCAACATAAACATATATATTTGTAGTGTACAAGTTGATTGTACGTTGATTGTACGTTGCTGGGGCTCATGTGGCGTGGAACTTAGTGTCAGGTACCGTGACATAATACACTGGCATCATCGACGCCGAGGTGTTCGAGCTCGTCGCTTGAATGAAGCGGCTTCGGCTTGCTCCTCTTTTTGTGAGCGAGCTCGCAAAATAGACCTCCACGTTTCTATTCCTCATCATGAACGTCGCCTCCGACGATCGATACTTCTGGTAGTTGGTTTCTATTGCACTAATGGGAATTGTAACGGGGTATCCGTACGCAACCGCGCGAGTACAGTACTCGCGCGGAGCCTTTCTCTCTGCATATGCTGCTGTGGACACCCGAGTCCTCTCTTATCCGATATTGAGGGATATCGTAATAGAGAGTGGGCTCTTGTGGACCACTCAGTCTCCCTCAGATTCATCACTATAGGAAACACCATAAAAAACTACAATGCAAAAACCTCAGAGTTGAAAAAGACAATCAACGCGCAAGTCCCTCCTTGCGCGTCTCACGCTTTCTCAAAGTATAGCGTAAGTAAGTGACGTGGGTCTCATCCCGTTACAGGAATGGTGAGTGCACTACTGAATAACACCTGACTACAGGCAGTCAAACCGACACATTCAAAATGCACTCACACTGTACTATTTTTTAGAAGTACTGACCGTGATAAAGTAATAGTGAATGAGAGGTAGACAAGCTCGTGGAACGACATATCTAGAAGTTGGGTATGCGGCCAGCACTTATCGATCATAGAAGTAGTCACAGCTTGCCAAGCATCCTGTGCCCAGCGCATATCTGTGAGAACGTTGATGTCATACACTTTGTCTAGCAACGGGGCGTGGTTGAGATCACGAACGCTAGCGCCACTCAGGAACGCGACGAAACAGTCGACGACGTGGCTCGTTCGACGCGATTGTAGTTGGGTTTTGAATTGGCAAATGACGCCAGCGTCGACGGGCTGGAGCACTGCTGTCGTGTTTGGTGGTAGAGGCGTCATTGTGACGTCGGAAAGGGGCTTGTTGAGGTGGTGCGCCGGCGCGTTGTCAACGAGCAGAAGAACTCTTCGATTGTCCTGCGGTATCTGCTCGTTGAAGCGCTTTGTCCAATCTTGAAAAAGCTCCATCGTCATCCATGCGCGCGGCGAGCTCTCAAATTGAACTCCAAGTTCGACGATGTCCTTTCGCCCAAAGCATCGCAAATGCTTGCCTGATCCGATGAAGAGCCAAGGTAATTTGGTACTGCCGTCCGCGTTGCACGCAAGTGCGACCGTGATTCGCTTCTTTGATTGTTTTCGTCGAGACAGCGCTTGCGATGAGATTGAGCGAGTGGAGTGCGAGCAGTAGAAGAAAGCGGTCTCATCGAGATTGAAGATGCCTTGTTTGGCGTACGCCCTAGTGATCTCTTGTAGCTGCTGTCTTTCCTTCGCTATCACTGCTGTGATGCCCGAGGCAGTATCACCGCTTGTACGCTTCGACGTGAGGTTGTGGCGGCAGCCGTTCGAGAAAGACATCCGCATGAGGGCGACTGACGTTTTGCCCTGCGCAACAAGATCGTCGCGGATCTTCGTCGCCTTCGTGCGAATCGTGTCGCAGGTGACGATGGGCATGTTCTACGACTCGCACGAGCGAATCCAACGCAGGAAGCGTTCTTCGAGCTGCGGAGAGCACACAGGCTGGATTGTCTTCGCCTTTGGTCGTTTGCTTCCTTCTTGTGTCCGCTGCCAAGTGCGGTGCGCGGGGGAGCTTAAATATCTGCACAGCCCAATCAGCGAAATCGCTTGCGTCATCCCGGGCGTAGATTTGAGGTGGTCGCGTAGCTGCTGCTGCTCTTTCGTGAATCGGACGCAGTGCATCGCTGTGCCAGGTGTGGATTGATGAGGTGCTCTTGATCCACATGGCACATTACAAATATACCGATATTTTCAGAGTATTGTTTTCGAATATATGTAGTTTAACTTACTGCAGCAGTTTATGGATGAAATTGGACATCTTACCTTAGCGTTTTGTTCGAAATTAAATAAGTCAAAACGAAACCATTATATTAAGGATGCACATGAAGCGATTCGTCTTTTAACATACAAAACATAGCAATCTTTAGAATCATGCCCGCAACCTCTGTTAAACTCCTCTAGCACTGAGGTTTTGCAAAAGTAATCCTGGCAGTGCCAGGATAAGCTTTTGACTTATGTTTACTAATGCAGATTTCGAGGGCCGTGAATGTCGTCTCTACTACAGTTCATGGACCCACTCTGGGTCCATATGGCATGCACCCCACTAACTCTTTATTTGTAGTGCAAGTCGATTGTGCGTTGCAACCGTGCTAAGTGGCGTGGAACGTAGTGCCAGGTACCGTGACCAATTGTTGGCAATACGCTGCCATCATCGACACCGAGGTGTTGAGCGAGCTTGCAAAATAGACCTCCACGTTACTATCCCTCATCATGAACGTCATCTCTGGCAATCGATACTTCTGGTAGTTGGTTCTATTGCAGGAATGTAATTGGTGATAGTTTCAATTCTGAATTACAGATTTACGCGATATACAAAACTTCAGTTTAGCATCTGCAATTTCCAAGTAAGCGTAGGGGCTATACGCGCCTAAATTGATGGCTTGAGCAAGCGCTGGTAACGATCCACCACATTACGTATTTACTTTCGTCAAGACCAAGCTGCGGTGGGCTGGTGGTAGCGCAACGAGGCGATGAATTTGTCGCTGTTCGTCGCGGCGGTGCGTTACCTTCGCGGGAGACATGCAGCGACGAGACAACTGAATCTCTCGCCTCGTATGCCGACAAAGACGCAACATACTCACTGCACACGATGAAAGCGATGCTGTCGATTAACTTCTAATTGGAGCTGTCCACGACGGCTATCATTAATATGCTGCGCGGCAAGCTTTCCACAGTGAAGTGTACTCTACTCACTGCATTTGTGCGTCCGTTCGCAGGTATGAGTTGTTTCTCCTGTGTTTTTGAAAGTGAACAAGGCGTAAGCACTTTGTTGAAGAGCTCGTTAAGACCATAAGCGAGGGCAACCACATCCTCTATCGATGAGACGACCTTCAACCTCTACTATATAGAGAGGACGGGTTGTACACTTCGACGAGAGCGAGCGTCAGTCGTAAACCCGCATCAGAATGACCAAACCTCCAAGTCCAGTGCACCGTCTCGAAAGTAATAGTGATCCGTTACAGATAGCAATGGGTATTGTTTCTATTGACCTAAACACCACATTCGTCAAGACCATGCATGCGCTATTAAATAAAATGCAAAGGTGTAAACCCCTATTGTTTTTGCCTTGATTTGTTTGACGAAACACGCATTAATGTAACATAATAGATCATTATCATATCAACTGTAAAGATGCGTGGGTATCAATAGCTCAGGGATATCTATACAATATACCAGCAACTTCTAGAGATAATGAGAACCCAATACACATGCCATCAGAGAGTTAAGATACAAAGTATTAGTAGACGCACAAGTACACGCACCCACAAGCGCGGCTGAACTAGCAGATGGGAAATGATACAATGCACTTCAAATTTGTAGAGAAACATGCATTGTTTATTCGCACATAAATCTAATTGAGATTTCTGGTATGTCGAGACTGAATGAACATATTCACTATGTCGATACTCCACTAATGCAATCGCATGGCCACTCATCCAGGAGTTGTGTGTATTCAGCAAGCAGGTTGCGCAACTTGATCTTTGACCGGCTCCTTGCTGTGTCGGAGCGTGTGTGTTGGCTTACTGCATTTGCATAGAGTTGCTGAAGGCTGTGCCGTTATCGCTCGATCATCGACCAAGTAAGTTATCTTGCGCCTAAATGCTGCTTGTATATGTACACGATTGCCTTATGTCGGAGTGTATTTGTTGCTTTAGCTCAATCAACTTTGTATGGGGTAAAAATACGTATAGTTGGAATTATTCGGGTCTATAGAGTTATTTATGCGCATCGTATTTATTGATGTGAGTGAATAATCGCCCGCCCTTTTTCTGCCGATTGATGGTGGAAGAAAACGCGGCCCTTCCGCTTGCACACTCTGCTTGCACACCCTCGGCGTGGATATTTTCTCACCAACTTTGCGCGTCTCTCCCGTGCTTTTCGGCTGACTGACTCACTGCTACACGACCGTAGCCGAAGCATGAAAACGAGAACGAGATACATAACGAGACATTCATAGATATGAGCAACCGACGCTTAGCTCCCGACGCTTGAGTTCATGCCAAAATGGCAGCTGCCGTCTCAACGCGTGCTGCTGTTAAGTCACTGTCTAAACAGAGTACAAGTAAAAGTAGCGCTAGAAGCTCGCGCTTACGAGTGCGTGGCGAAGGACGGCTGGCGTGATCGCAGCGAGCAAATGCACGAATGTACAACATTCAGTTCGAGGTTCGTGCGTGCGACGGCGAGGCCTTTGCGTTTTGAGTGGTCGTCGACAATGGTAGACAGGTGAGAAGGACGACGAGCGAGCGTGCCGTGTGCGTGTATGCGAGCTGTTAGAGTGGCACAGCTAGTCTTCGATGTGTGGTCGCGACGATAGGAGCGGGCTCAAGCGCTCGCGCATGGGCTGAGACATCACGTCGTCGAGGGTCACATTGCGCGAGGGACTAAGATTCTCGCGCACTACTTGAGCGCGCAGAGGGATTCACGAGCGCACTTACATACGACTGTGTGAACTCTCTTGCGTAGGAGATATCGCGAGCGCAATGGCGATATCAAGAGCAAGAGAAAGAGAGATCGAGAGAGAGAGATCGCGAATGAGCGAATCTGCGGAGCTATGATTGTATCCACATATGCGTTATTGTCATTGACACGATGATCTGGTTTTGCTATTCATATGCACGCGTTCTTTCTTCGGTTCGTATGCATGCATATGCAGCTTCTCACTTTGATCGCAGCACAAAAAATGACAGAAAATGACAAATCACGATAGGTTTCAGAACGTATATTAGGATTTGGTACAGTTGTTTGGTTACTGCATCATTGTGCGCATCGTGTTATCGCACAAACGTAGCTACCAGTATCGTTAAGTGCAAGTGAGAAACTATTTTTTTGACATAAATGCTCCCTTGATTTTTTCTCTATCGACTTGTGAACCATTCTGAACCGAAGGGGTAGGGTTGCCAAAAGTGGGACAGTGCATAAAAACGAGTGCGACCTCGTATACAATTTTCAAGTCTACGAATGCACTGCTTAATCCGATGAGTGCGACCTCGTATACAAAAAACAACTACACGAATGCACTGTGTAACTCGGCAGGAAGAGTATCGAGTGTCGAGTATCGAGTATCGAGTATCGAGTGCATCTCCATGAACGTCATGTGACGAAGCAGAGCGAACGATGGATGGCGAGCGAAGAGCGAAGAGCGCTTGCTCTTCATATGCGTGTGTGTGTGTGTGTGTGCGCGCGCGCAGTGCAGTGCACCTCGAGGCTCCACGAACGCTTGTTCCTTGTGTGCGTTGTTTTGTATGTGTGTGAAGAGGCCTCACTTTGAGATTTCTGTCGACGCACGCATACAGCACTCGCTACACACGCGCACGCACGCTTGCTCTCGCTCCAGCAAGTTGCTGCGGTTCAACGCGCTACGAGCTTTACGTCGGGCGTCTCGCTTCCAGCCTCACCGCTGCGCACAGCCGCTCGTGGCTTCTTGCTCCTTGCTCTTGCCTCTTCCTATTGTTTCTCGCTAGACACTCGCACTCTCGACGCTCGCCATGCCGACTGTGTTGTACGACGCCGCCTCGATTGACGCAGGAAGCGAGCAGCGCGCCGACCAGCACAACGGCCGTCGGCGACAGAGCGACTACCAGCGACATGGCGACCACCAGCGACAGCACGAGCAGAACCAGCAGACGCACGCGCGGCGCCACGTGCGACTCTCAGACCAGCGACTCGCGGACCTCGCAAGCGCAGTCACACGCAGCATCAACTGGGACGACCTCCGCGCCTCGAGCGCGCACTAGGACAAGAAGCGCGTGCGCAGCAACGGACCGTCCGACGACTTTACGCTCTACACACACCGCCGCAACGACACCCGGTACGTCATGGCGACAAGCACAGTTGCGTGCTCAGTCACGGAGATTCGCAACATCCTGTACGCGACGACCGACGCCAAGTACGCGACAAAGATGACTGAGCTCTACGGCACGAACTTTGTCTACGGCGCAGTCGTGCACCGTTCGAGCAGCCACGCCGCAGCGCTCTCAGATGCACACGAGCGAGCGATCTCGCGCGCGACGACGAGCACGTCCATGTCGTCTGCTGCATCAAGCGCTGCTGGTCGCGGTGCGTCGTGCGACGTGCTCACGCCAGACGCATACGACGTGCTCGTGAAGACTGCGACGTTTGTCAAGCCGCACCTGTTCGCGCGCAACGAGCAATGGTGCTTCATCGAGCACTACACGCCACGCGGCGGCGACAGCCGCACAGGCTTTGTGCTCGCGAAGGGGTCGCTCAATGCCGACGACGTGTTTGTCGGCAAGACGAAAGGTGTGACGCGGCAGCTCCAGGGCGTCACGGCTGCGTACTCGGTCGAGCTCGATCGCGTCCAGCGTCTCGTGCGCGTCGTCTTCTACGCAAAGATCAGTCCGTCGTCTGGTGGCGCACCTGACGCTGCGCGCACAAGCAGCGCGAGCCGGAGCACCGCAGCGTCGATCAGTACGCTCGAAGCGCGACTGACAGCGATGGCGAAAGCGACGCGGCGACTACCGCTGCTCGTGCGGCGCCGACGCCTCGGTGCCCAGGTCTTTGCAGATACAAAAGCGCTCGTGCCGCGCAACACGCGCTGCGTGTGCTGCGCCAAGTCGCTGCACATGCAGCAGCTCTTGCAGACGCGCAAGCAGTGCCACCTCTGCGGCGCGTTCGTGTGTGAGCCATGCTCAGTCGTGCAGCACGTCAAGCGCAGTCGCGTCAAGCGCTTCGCTGTGCGTGTGTGCGAGCACTGCCTCGAGCGCGTCGACGAGGCGTCGTACGACAACGTACCAGCGGACGGCGCTTTGCCGCCATCGATCCGCGCGAATGCGCCAGACGCACCGCCGGCTGGCAAGCAAATGACGACGCTCTTGCGCGAGACGCTCGCGTCGTCGCCTGCGTCGCGCAAGCCAGCGGTCATGAAGGTCATTCGGTACCTCGTGGACGATGACGACGACGTCGACATGGTCGAGCCAGCAGCAGAGCCGCCGTCGGCTCCAGTGCGGGAACGCCGTCCAACGATCCGACTGACCGAGGAGACACCAGTGCACGAGTACGTCCGAGCGCTCGAGACGCCACTGCGCGTGCGTGAGACGCCGCTCGAGCAGCTCACGCTCGCGAACGCAACGAGTCGGATGTACCCGCTCGCGTACAAGACTGGGAACGCTGGCGTGCCGCACTATCCGATCCCACACGACGAGCAGCAGCGCTTAGCGATCGTGCGACAACAGCGGCTTGCAGAGCTCACGCACGTGCCAGAGCTCGAAGTCATCTGTCTGCTCGCGAGTCGTGAACTTGACTGCTCCGTTGGTCTCGTGACAGTCATGGGTGCCGAGCACATCCACATCCTCGCGTCGACCGAGGGCTTCACAGAGACGCAGCTCCCGCGCGAAGACGTCTTCTGCGCACACACGATCATGAGCGACGCTCCGGTGCTCATTCCGCACCCAGAGGCCGACATCGCGTACAGTCGGTTCCCAGTCGTCGCCGACGGCGGCTTGCGCTTCTACTTTGGCTTCCCGCTCAAAGCGCCAGACAGCACGGTCGTCGGCACCGTGTGCTGCCTTGCGCATGAGCCGCGCGAGGTCTCGCAAGCGCAGTTTGCTGCTGTCGAGAAGCTCGCGGCTGCAGCGTCGCGGTTACTTCAGGCGCGCATGCACGACTGCATCCCGATGCTCGCATGATCTCAATAGACGTCATTTGCCACGCGAGCCTCATCACTGTCATCACTGAGGACCAGCAGCTCGTGCTTGGTGCGAACTTGGAGGACCTCCAGAAGATGGAGATGCCGCGCGAGCACGTGTTCTGCTCGCACACGATCTTGGACGACAAGCCGCTCGTGCTGCCGCACCCAGAGGCCGACGTGCGCTTTGCGAACTTCATGCCCGTCAAGCAAGCCGGCGTGAAGTTCTACTGCGGCTTCCCGATTGTGAGTCGCGACAACACGGTCGTCGGCTCCGTGTGCTGCATCGACATGAAGAGCCACGAGCTGACGCAGTCGCAGTACGCCGCGATGACGAAGCTCGCGGCCACGGCGTCCAAGGTCATGCAGCTCAAGGGACAGGAGATCGAGACGCGCACGCGCGCAGCGACGACGTACATGCAGCTCTGACGACCGATGCCAGCGTTGGTTGGTTGGTTGCTGCACACACATAGTAGTAGTTGGTTAGTTAGACAGATAAGAAGGAAGAGAGGAGGATGGAGGTCAATCGATCGATCGATAGGATGTCAAGACAGCACTTGCTCACAACGCAATCGGTACGACAGACGACTGCGCTTGGAACGAATGCGTGATGTGAAGACAACACCAACTCACTCAAACCGTCATTGTCATTGCGTGAGCTTGCAGGACTGGTCGTGCTCGAGACACACGACGTGGACTCAACATGTGTACACGATCAAATGCATCCACTGAAGGCATGTACTAGTAAATCGTTCGTTCATGCCGACTACAACGAGATAAGAGTCTAGGGATGGAGTACATGGAGAGCATGACGAGCGGAGTACATGAAGAGCATGCACGACGAGATGGGTATGCCCACGATCCGCGGCTATATCTCGTAAGGAGAGATCAAGAACGAAGAGATGTTGGCGATCGAGAACGAAGATGTTGGCAACGACACGTACTCGATCGAGGCGACAAGGTCTGCAAAGACAACTCCAAAGACTACTCCAACCCTGTTTATGGGAAATTTTGCTCATTTTAATGACATGTCTTTTATGGCACGGATTAACCACGGTGTTGATTATGGCTTGAAACAAGTCTTGAAACAATACAGTAGCAAGTCGAATGGGTATTGTGGTTATTGATAAAATGCTGAAGAATGATGTGGCAAAGTGTTAATCACTTAGATTTAGCATCATTGAAGGTTAAGCCGATGTATTGTTAAAAGGGTAGGAACGTGGAAGCGTGCAATCAGCGAGTCCGCTCGAAATTCGGGTGTTTTGCTCATTTTGAAGCAAGTCTTTTTATAGTGTAGATATAGACGACAATTCTTTGTTGTCTCGTATCCTTGTATTGTACAGACGCTATCCATGTATGTTTCTAAGATTGATACATGATTTTCCGGCTCATTAAGATTTGTTTTCTCACTCAGCTGAATGGATATTTCAGCTCATGAACATAAGTTTTCTCACTTACATTGTTGAACACGTCCAAAAAGCACTTAGATTTAGCACCGACGAATTGTGAAAACGGTTTGGAGCACGGAAGCACTGTTTACGAACGTTTTGTTATTTTGAGGCAACGCTTCCTATGGTGTAGACAAACCAAGATAGTTATTAATCGTATCAAATTTATATACTGTAACCAAGACTATAATATACTTGACTTTGTGGTTGCGAATATTGTTGACGGAAAACTATGAGGTGCAATAAACTAGTGGAATTGTAATTGTAAATATGTTGAACAATGACGTGACAGTGTACCGTGTCCCTGTTGTGCTGGTTTATTTTGGTACTGTTAAAGGTTATAAAGTGCACGACAAAAGTCTTGGAAATTTTTTGTTTCATTTCAAATATTTTTGATTTTCATCGGACAGAGCTGCAATGAAGCTGGATTAATAGCGCAATTAAATACGGTTCGAATGCTATATGTCGATCATCGAAATACACAGTGTAGCCAGCACAATGGCAGAAAATGTCATTTTCGAAATATTTCAACGATGCGAGAATAAATGGAGAGGCGTGGTAAGATTGGTATCAAAATTGTAATTGTGGTCAAACGAGCTCGAAAACACGTAATTTAGATAGAACACATTGCGTACACCAAGCGAACAAATTTCCAGTGCCTCCGAAGCTGTTTTGCGATGACGGCGTGGCAAGAGATGACGGCGAGCGACGTCGCAACTATCCTCGACCTTCGAGGCCAAGGCGAGAGGCTGCAGGCGATTGCAACGCGTGTGCAGCGCAGCGTATCGACTGTGCCACGCGTCATCAACGGCGAGAGAGCCTCGAAGACCAAACAGCGCACGGGAAGGCCTCGAAAAGTGTCTGAGCGTGAGGGCCGGCGGCTGGTGCGCGCGGTCACGACGCGAAATGAGAGCGCCTCTCAAGCCCGAGCGAGTGTCGGTGTTGACGCATCGGTGCGCACCGTGCAGCGCGTCCTCCATGCACACCCTGACGTGTCTTGGAAGAAGAAGAAGCGGACGACGGTGATGACCAAGATGCACCAAAAAGGACGAGTCGCATGGGCGAGCGAGAGAGCAGCTTGGGGCGCGAGTGAGTGGTCGTGTCGTGTTTAGCGACGAGAAGAAGTGGAACATGGATGGGCCGGATGGCTTGCAGTTTTACTGGCATCGCGCGGGGCAGCCAGAGCGATGCGCCGTGAAGCGTCACAGCGGTGGAGGATCGGTCATGGTCTGGGGCGCATTCTCTGCAGCCGGCAAGTCGGAGCTCAAGTTCATTGAGGGCGGCCAAGACGCGCAACGCTACACAGAGACGCTTGCCACGCACTTGCTGCCGTTCTTACGCGCGCACCACGAAGAAGGGCACGTGTTTCAGCATGACAACGCGCCGTGTCATCGCGCTCGACTTACTCAAGCATGGCTGCAGACGAGCAACGTGACGACGATGAGCTGGCCAGCGATGTCCCCGGATCTCAATCCGATCGAGCACCTCTGGGGCATCCTGACGAGAACCGTGTACGCGCACGGTCGCCAGTTCTCATCGCAGCAAGAGCTCAAGTCCGCCATCACCCAAGCGTGGCGCGATCTCGACCACTCAGTCATTGCCAACTTGGTTGCGTCGATGCCCAAGCGCTGTGCAGCTGTCCTCGAGCGCAAGGGAGCGTTTATTACTAGTTCGTAAGCTTCAAACGCAGCGTCCTCACGTTCAATACCAATCTTACCACGCCTCTCCATTTATTCTCGCATCGTTGAAATATTTCGAAAATGACATTTTCTGCCATTGTGCTGGCTACACTGTGTATTTCGATGATCGACATATAGCATTCGAACCGTATTTAATTGCGCTATTAATCCAGCTTCATTGCAGCTCTGTCCGATGAAAATCAAAAATATTTGAAATGAAACAAAAAATTTCCAAGACTTTTGTCGTGCACTTTATCGAAATTTCGTACAGAGATCACGTTTCTAAGTGGCGTCGCTTGAGCCGCCATGTAGAAAGTACTGGGATTGGTGTCGCTTCTGCTTGCGAACATACTGGTTGCTGTGTGCGTCGTACTGTCGCCGTCTTCTCCAGCGAGCCGCGCTCGCGCTGCAACCACTTGTTGCACGCAAAAAACTGCGAGCGATTGGCATCGGTTGGCAAAGCACCAGAGAGTGCAAAACATGGGTGTCTTGCAGTGTGACTTTCTTTGTAACCTTTATGGAGTGTAGTCGTGCGTTGTATACGTAATGCCATGCGGTAGTGTCTTCGTATGAGTCTCGAGGTATGGAGCATCGTCATGCGTGTCTTGATGGTTGTGCGGCCAAATCGCAAAAAAATACACAGCAATTGTGCATGCTTAGCTACTGCGCGGTTTGAACCACGTGTGCTCACACTGGAATCACAAAGAATCGTATATTAAGGAGGTTGAGTCACCTTTTGGTAAAGAATTGATTTGAACACGTTTTGGAATATCCTTTTCATGTATTATTTAAGTGTAAAATCGGTTTGCATAGTGGTTAGTGCAAATCGAAGATTAGGAATTCGCAACATTTTTTAGCAATGTGGTATATAATTAGACCAAGAACCGCATTTCAACTATTTGCAAACAGTTTTCTAGAGATAAAGGGCAATAGAATTTTTATATACCTGTAACCATGACAACATCAATTGTGGTTTTGAAATATGGATACGAATGATGTCGCAATATTATAGTAACATCATTCATCTCAATTTTTTCAATAAATGAGAACCACTTTTCAACACTTGTATACAATTTTAATATGTATGTGTGCTGCATAACCAATGTGATTGGTTAATGTGCAAATATCAAACCGAATTGATGTATAGTGGTTTCTGCAGATCAAACAAGCGGTTTTATACCCATGTATGAGGGTATTGATAGCGACATACACACGTTTATTGATCCATCCAGACGTGTGAGCCATCGTGGATAAATCAGTCTGTATTCTTGTGCGAGAAGAACCTCAACAGACTGTACACTCGGCTCAGCAAGGCAACTGCAATCGCGTTGAAAGCATATATGAAGCTGCTCGAGAACAACTTCAAGAACTTTATCGCTCACCTGTTAGGCCAAGATATAATAGGCCATGTTTGGATGTTGGATTGATGAGGGCTTCATGGCAGTCACTGCTCGATAAGCTATGTGTGTCAGCCATCGCATACGAACTGCTAAAATGCTGTCGTTCAAGACTTTCGGGTGACTTCAGTGCAAACGCCATGACGTACATCTTCGACAACACGCACGACAGTATTACCTCCACATCTCTCTGCTCGTCTTCCTCACCGACCATAACACGACTGTTAACACCGTTTGCGAGAATAATGAAAAAGAATTTCTGAGGTGTGCAAGGCATCGACTGCATCATACTGCCAAAGTAAATACTGATTTGCACTGAGGTTTTCTCGGCAGGCTCACTGAGCTCATGAGACTCCTGCTCACCACTATGGTCGCTGTATAGCGTCTTAACTACGCAACGCAACACGTTGGTGCTCGGCGGTCACTATGATCACAAGTTACTTTATAAAAATGGTCATATTGACAAGACCGACAACGAGCCCACGTTACACACACCAAGCGCTGCGGAATCGGTCTGACTCTGACTGCATCACAGTTGCATCACGGACGATGACTTTTTTGGCAAACAAAAGATAAGGTGATGAGGTCAAGCTTGCCGACGCTCGAAAGATGTTCAGCAAGCTCGTAGAGGTCAACCCGCGCTCGCCTTTGCATAGTCCCGCTGCTGAAACGAGTGTCGTCACCTTCCCGTACTTCGAAAGTAAGATTGTTTGCGTTCTGTGCGAGAAAGGCGCGTGGTTAACTCCTTTAGGACCATATTCTGTATAATACAGAATAGGGATTGTTGGAGGTTTTTGTAAGTCAGAATCTCCGCAACACGATCAGTTTCTCGCATATTGTTTTTTGTATTGCTGCGTTTTTATGAGAAAGGGCTAGGGCTTGAATCAAGTATAACGAGTGGAGAGGTTTGTGGCGACAGTTTGAATTCAAATGAAAAACCTCAAACTGCGTGCGCTCCGCGTGCGAGGTTTTGTATTCATTTCAAAATTTGCCGCGACGGCAGCAATAGACGACGCACGCGTGTTTGGAGAGCGAACATTTGCGCAGTTGTGGCGCGAGCTGCGCCGGCAAGGATGGCGCTCCGACCGTCCGCGTGGGCTCAGCGTCGACTTCACGTACATCAAGCCAGGAGCAACTACTGCAGGAACGACAAACGTCGACTTCTTTGTTGGTACGTATCGTTGATTCGCAATTTGAAACTCGTCGCTCGTTAGCTGACACAACGCCGTCGTGTAGGTGACCAAGCGTTGATCAAGTTTGCCCGCCGAGCTGGCCTCATGCGCTTGCCACAAACAGCGCAGTCCCAGACCCACGTTCCGCGCATTTCGAAGGCCGCTCCTGCTCGTTCAAAGCGCGCTGCGGTGGCTACTACGGCAGCAACGACGTCTGTCGCAACGTCTGTTACGGCGGCGACGTCGGCGACGTCGACGACCACGACGACGACGCCTGTGACGCCGGCAACGCCTCCCCCGAACACCACGACGCCGACGACTCCTCCGGCGACGCACGCCGCAACATCAACGACGCCTGCCGCAGTGCCTGCGGCGCCAACAACGTGTGCGGACACGACGGCGACTGCAACGTCTGCAGTGACGACGACGGCTGCGATGTCTGCACCTACGACAGCGACTCGCTCTGCGTCTGCTGCGGTCGCAGTCACGTCACCAGCGAGCGCCTCAGCACCCGCGCCACAGGCGAGCGATCCGTCGGGCGATACTCCGGATGATACAGAATACGAGCAGCACCGTAGTCCGGATGATACAGAATACGATCAGCGCCGTAGTCCGGATGCTACACAACAAGACGAGTCGAAGGACGAAGACGACGCACAAGTTGACGCCGACCCGCTCGCTCGATTTGACTGCGACACGTTCATGGACGCGCTCAAGGACTACGACATCTTTGACGGGCAAGAGCCAGACGGGGTGAATCGTTGCGACGTCAGCGACGACATCATTGAGAGTAACTGCGAAGCCGACGACGCAGACATTTGCGAAGTTAACGACAGCAGCTCTGACGACGAGGACACGCCAACCGACGACGACGACTCAAACAGCGAGGAGATCGTCTTCGACATCACCGACCACCAGCTGAAGCAGATCAGCGCTTCTGGATGGACTGTGTACACCGAAACTGAGGCCGATCAGCTCAAGATCGCCAGCACCAGCGGCTTTTACGACTGGCCATCGGGTCAAACAAAGTCGACACTCGCGTTCGCCGCATCTCAGCTCGGCATGTTCTTCTTCTTTTTGCCCAAGAAGATTTGGATCCGCATCGCTGCTGAGACAAACACGTACATGAAGCAGTCCATCCTCGCGGAAGCAACAGCTCAGCACCAAGCTCTCGTTAGTCAGAACGCAAGCGACTCGAGCGTCGTTGTGACCGCTCTAGACGGTCTGGTCAAGAGCCTCAAGCACGAGAAGCTTGTCACGCCTGTCGAGAACGTCAAGTTCATTGGTCTCCTCGTCGCCCACGCTCTCAACCCAATGAAAGAAGGCCTCAAGAAGCACTGGAGCACGGAAGCATGCGGTGCGCTTCCTCGTGGTACCTTCGGACCGTTCATGCGCCGAAAGCGATTCGAGATGATCGCACGCTACCTTCACTTCAACGACAACAGCTATCCACAGGCGTGGACCGACCGTGCGTGGAAGCTGCGCCCGGTGCTGACTGCAGTGCAGACAACGTTACGGCGTGGTTTCCGTCTCGGCAAGACGATCTCCTTTGACGAGGGCATGGTGGGGAGCCGCAGCCAGTTCAACCCAATGAAGGTGTACATGAAAGATAAGCCTACGAAGTGGGGGACCAAAGTTTACCTCACTTGCTGTGCAGACACCGCCTACTGCGCTGGGTACGCCAAAGTGCTCGAGTGTTTGAGCGTTGGCTCGGAACTCACGTTGTGATGGTATTCTGTATGATACAGAGTTGAGATCTACTGCGGGAAGACAAAGCAAGTCGAGACGAAGGTCGGGCCAACAGCAGTAGTGCGCAACGTCAAGTCGGCTCTTCGCGGACAGCCAGCGAAGCGGCTCATCGTGACCGACAACTACTACGCGTCCGTCGCGCTCTCGCACAAGCTGCTGACAATGGGCATGTACCACGTCGGGACCGTACGCACGAACCGCCTCGGATGGTGCAAGTCGACCACGTACAACCAGAAGACGCGCCCAAAGACAGTCGACCGAGGCACATACAGAATTGCGCAGTGCTCTGTATATCCGGAATTAGTCGCGGTTTCCTGGATGGACTCGCGCCCGGTCAACTTCCTCGCCACAGGGTGCAGCACTGAGGTCACGACGGTCTCTCGCAAAGCAAAGGGCGGCTCACGCAGCGCTGTATGGTGCCCAACTCTCGTGCTCAACACCAGCAAGCGATGAACGGCGTCGATCAGCACGACCAGCTGCGACTCCAGAGCTACTCGATCCAGAAGTCGGTCCGCACGAAGAAGTACTACCGCACGCTGTTCCTCGGCCTCGTGGACATGGCGCTCACAACGGCTTCATCGTGCACAAGATCTCGCAGAAGCAGAAGAACGAGAGAGTGCCGACACACGGCGAGTACATGAGCCGACTGCAGGAGCAGCTGCTGAAGTTGCAAGGGCACGACTTCACGTCCAACATGGAGGCGCAGGACCTCGTGTGCGGCCCAGCAGCAACAAGCGAACACACGATCGTGAACACAGACGAGATGTACATAGGCAAGCGACGGCAGTGGCTCTGTAAGGTGTGCTCGGCGTACTCGGCTCCAAACAAAAGGGCGCGGAGTCGAGCTACTTCTGTCCGCGATGCAGCGACACATTCGGTGGCAAAGTGGCGCTGTGCAACACCGCACGACGCACACAACAGAACCGCACGCTCACATGCGCAGACATTTGGCACAAGACGTGGAAGAACGGGACGTGCATTCCGCCTGAGTTCAAGCGCATCCAGTTCAGAAAGAAGCGCGCGCGCCCAAGTGAGAGCTCAGACGACGGGCAGTAGTGTAGCAAGCAAGGCAATACACATCGTAGCGTACATTGCGTGGCGTGTCGTGAACTTGAGTGCTCTGGTGCTTGTAGAGTGTTCGCTCGTGTTGATGCTTGCTGTGCGCGCGCGAGAGCTAGAGGAAGTTTTGCCCCTTTGTCTGTCAGTCTTTGTTTAACAAATGGGCAAAAAGTTCCTCAAGCTCTCTGTTGCTTGCGTCGAGCACCACAGCTTTTGGCGCGCGTTTCCCGCGCAAATCTGCAAGCAGCTGCAGTCAACATAGATCGTATTAGAAAGGGTATTAGCGATGTAAGGTTCAAGCCAGATAGACCAGCCAATCAAATCTTGTATTCGGTGTGACGTGGACTCACGGAGTGGTCGCCTTGTGTCTGTTTTATGTTGCAAACCGAGATGTGGCTTTGCATGCCATTAATTTTCGATGGATCGCAGTATACTTTAATCAAGTCACTTCATATTCTGTATTATACCGAATAGTTTTGGTCCTAAAGGAGTTAATGTATGCGCAGCGCTGTGTACTCACACCTTTCGAAAGTCTTTTTCTTTTGCCGTCGGTTATGATGTTGACGTCAAACCATTCCGTAGCCTTGCAAACGCCGTGCGAAATACTATCGACCGAACAGTTGCGCTGGATTTGGCAAATGGAAGTGCTAACGTCCAGGACTCAAAAGAGTGGTACTTCCAGGTCTGGCACAGGACTCACATGCACGGACCAGTCCAGGACCGAAGAAAGATAATTTAGATTCTGCACCCTAACCCACTGTCTCAAAAGCGAAGAAATCGTAATTTTGTATTTACCCCCTCATTCGTAGTGCACGCGCGTTTCGAGCCATTCCATCGTTCGAGCAAATCAAGCGACGAGAAACCAGGTACGTGCGCTGCGTGTGTATGTCGACCTGTTCCCATCGCCATGCGCATGCGCATGCGTTGTGAGGCTCATCTAACGCTGTCGCGCGTGTGTGTGTCTGTACCGTGCCGTAGTAGAGAGCCTCAAGTCGAAGAAACGAGCCGTGAGAGCCGACAATCGATTGAGAAAGCACAGCAGGTACGCGGCAGCGCTCGTTCGAGACTGCACGCGCTCAACCGCGTCTTGTTCAGCATCTTATTCGCGCTTTTGTTTGTGCGTGAGCAGTTCGGAGACGGCGCTCGCGGCAAGGACAGTTTTGAAAACGCACGAACAAATCTAACGAAATGGTTCCAGTCGAATGCGTCTCGAAGCAGCTCTGAAGTCGTTGCCACCGAAGTGTACTGCGTCTCGCCTCGCCGATCGTAGTCAATCAGCGAAGATCTCGTGTCGGGTGCCGTCATGCCTGGTTGTATTCCTCGGCTTGGCTTCGTTTGCAGAGGAGAGTAATTTGATCGAGGAGAGACAGCAGCTAGACAACGTTCTGGAAATTATCACTCAACGGAAACTCGACCGTTGTTGCCGGTGCTGAGTGGGTGTTTCCTGTTTCAGAGTGCTTGCCGATCCACGCCACGCGTTTTGCTTTCTCCATCAAGCAGTTGACCATAGCCGTATGGCCCATGAAGAGGTGCGACTTAAAGTCGACAAGCTGGTTCTAACTCGTCGGTGTGAGCGCGGCACAGAGCATTATGGCTTTTCTTGAGTAGTGCACGTCGCTCTCCAAGCCGCACGTCATCTTCGTTGCGGCGTTGCTCAGGTGTAGGAGGTTCCTCAATAGTCGGAACTCGTCCTTGAACATGTGCTCCATTTCTTGTCCGTGTCGGCCGTGTCGTGTACAGGCGCTCTTGGTTCAGGTCGAAGTCCGATAGCACGGAGAGTATCCAGCGCTTGAATGGCGCTTGAATGCTATCTCGCAGATGTCGGTACGTCGGATTGAACTCCTTGACACAGATCAACCCACTTGACGGACGACTTGGCGTCTACGTAGTAAATCCGGAGGCTGACGAATTTTCCGCTCGATTTGCTCCGTACTTTTGGCGACCAGTAGTTGGTCACGAACGTGTACGACGGCAAGCCCTCGATCGTGTTGTGTCGGTGCAAACGTCATGTTTCTAACTTGAAAGTTCGAGGAGTTTGTCCCTCGGCTTGTTCAGTTCTATTGGCGACCAGTAGTCGGTCACGATCGTGTACGACGGCAAGCCCTCTATCTTGTTGCGTCGGAGATAGGCGCAAATTTCACGCTTCGTTGTTGCGCATAGCTCTAGAACGGTGTGTGTCTCCCGTTCCACGAAGAGAGTAAAGTACGGCATGTCTCCCGCCGTGACGCGCCGGAGCACGACTGCATCGTAGTGTTGGTTGATTCAGAACGGCAGGTTGTTTTCAATGTTGAGCCTAGCGAGGAGCACAAGGAGCTGTACTCTGTTCAACATGCGTGTCCTGGGAATGTACTCGGCTGCTTCCTGTCGCGAACGATTCCTTTTCTGCTCGGCTTTTTAATTGTAATTGTGATTGTGGTATTCGTGCAGATGCTTTACGGATCGAAATGTCTTCCCACGCGACATGTAAATGGAGTGCCCACGCCGACAGCGCTCTTTGATCGCCAGACTTTACACCTTAAGCTTTTCAACGCCGTTATACTCGTATGTGACGCGCACACCCAACAAGTACATCGAGCTCGACTGCCCTCTCGTCGGCGGTGACAATCGCTCTGGAAAAAGAGCTGAACTGAGCAATTGCCAGCTTGACTGCCAAAAAAGGCGCTTGCCGAGTTGCGCCACGTTGAGCAGCATCACTACTTGCCGCGCGAGATGTATTGACTAACATATTGGCTAGACCAAAGGAGTCAGCCGCATGACTGCGACCAGCATCAACTCTGCTTACGCGCGAGTTGCTACCGGCAACTGCATCGACGTCCAGCAATCACCAAGCTGTGTCGTTTCGGGTATCACCGTGAGGCGCTTGAGCTGCAGCGGTCATTGAGTCGATATGTCGCTGTTGTGGTTTGTTTTGTGTCTTATCAATACGTTGTTTTTGAGAACTTTTGAGACCTTGGGCGAACTCGTGAAGGTTGTCTGTTGTACCTAAGACCTTATAATATCAGTATTATAGTTTGAACCGAAAGGTTAAGATTTTTAGCTTTTCACCAAAGGTCGGCAAGTTCGTTTTCTTAAACAGAGAGGTCGATTCACCAAAGTTTGTCCAAGAACGAACTTGGGGAGCAAGGCGTGATGTGTCCATTCAATTATGCTACTCCGTTTCGCAACAAGTGAAGGTGTCACAGAACAACATATGCTAGGAAGCTTGTATTTAATTGAGCAAGCTAGATTCTAGGAAGTTCATGTCCGGACACTGTGGCAGTTGGAACAAGAGAGCGACGTCAACGCCGGGCGGTACGTTGTTGCATCGACGCTCTAGCGGTGGGGAGAACTCAGCCAAAGAATACTATTTTCCAAGTACGTGTTTGATCGCCCTCGGTTCTATCACTATTGTGTTTCTGTGTTCTGTCGGGAGGTATAGTAAAACCAAGTACAGCGCTGTCCGTACTTGGTTTCATCACTATCAACATCTCATGACTTGTCGATAGGTATAGTGAAACCAAGTATAGTGCTGTAGGTCTCTCATCTATTCCCGATGAAATAGCTACATTGAGAATTGAGCTCTTGTCTGGTACTTCTCAATTTGCCGGCTACCCCTCAAGTCGACTCACCAGAAGAACCCTCAGCCTCCCCAGCCGTCTTCGCCTCGCCTGTCGTGATGAAGACTGTCTCCGCCTCCACCGCCTCTCAGCCACTCGTTGGCCAGCCGCCACGCGTCTCGACTGGTTCTGTGCCTGGCTCTGCACCAGGTATCCAGTCGGCACCCAGTATCCAGTCTGGGTCGACCGCTGGGCACGCTCCCTCCGTCCAATCAGCGGGCTCCGATCTGCCACGTGGCACGTACGAGTCCACTCATCCGGCCGTGCCGACCTCGCCCCCCGTGCCTCCGTCGCCTCCTTCGTCCGCGCTTCCACTGCCTCCAGCCATCGTGCCGGACACCTCGAACACCTCGGACGTCGATGAACCGATGGAGACTCCACTCGACCTCGCCGACTCGCCTTCTCCCGGCGATGGCGTTGCTTCTGCGCTCGCTCGTGCTCAAGCCGACGCTGCTGCTGCTGCCGCCACCGCCGACGAAGACGAACCGATGGAGTCGCCACCTGACGTTGCCGCGCCACATGCTCCCGTCGACACGCGTCCAACGATGGCCGACTTGCTCCAGCAGCAAGAGACCATTCGCCGCGACGAAGCCGATGCCGAAGCGAAGCGCCGCCGCATCGAGACCCCGAAGCCGCTTGCTTGCGATATCGAGTTGATCGAGCGCCAGTACGCTGCGAAGCGTGGCTGGTCGTTCATCGCTTCTCGCATGGAGCAAGCCCGGCCGTACGCTCTTCCTCGCGCCAAGTTCGACATGGTGATCGACACCGGACGCACGTTTGCGAAGACGCCGCTGCAGCGCATCATGGCGTCGCTCGCTGGTTCCGACCACGGTAACGACGCGCTTGAGGAGCTGTACGCGGAGCACGCGATCGGCCAAGTGTCGAAGCTCCCCGGTGGCAACTTGCGCGTGAAGGTGAAAACCAAGGAAGCGTGTCTGAAGCTCGAGCGCACGAAGGTGAACATCCTGGGCAGTGTCTTCGAGTTCAAGCCGTACGACGTTCTCGCGAACAAGTACTTCCTGGACATCGCGAATGTCGACTCGGACACCGACACGGACACGATCTTGGTTCGGCTCTTCCTCCTCGGATGCCAGCCGATCTACGACACGTTCCGCGAGGTGAACATGGCGACCGGGATCACGTCGGCGACGTGGCGCGTGTACTTCTTGTCCAAGTCGTGCCCGCCGCCGTTGATGGTGAACGGATCCGTGTGCGACCAGCTCCTCTTCGACAACAAGCTTCACCCTGCGCACGGCAAGAACGCGCCGTACCAGTCCGAGCGTCTTCCTTTCGGCTACCGCTCGCACCACGGCATCGACTTGCTCACGGGCGACGACATCTTCCCCGCGGTTGCGCCTCCAGCAGCGCCTCCAGCGTCGACGCAGTCGCCAGCTTCGACGCCTGGGAAGACGCCGCCAGCTCCGAAGCAATCGGCACCGCCGAAGACGTTCGCGCAAGCGACGACTGTCAAGCCCAAGACCTCGCTCCAGAAGGCTGTCGAGGAGATCAAGACGCGTGATGCGAAGCTCCCTGGCGGAGCTCAGCATGGCAAGCCTCCAGCTGCCGGCAACCAGCTCGCGCTGATCCCGAGCAATGACGACGACGCGCTGTCGATCTCGACCTTCAACGGCTCGAGCAGCAACTTGTCGCCCCCTGGAAGCCCAAAGAACGCCTCGAAGCCCCCTCCTGTGCTGCTCTTGACGAACGGCGGCGACGCCGACGGCTTCAAGACGGTCTCGAACAAGAAGAAGCGCAGCCGCAACGACGTCGACTTCACTGCGCTGCTCACGAACCAGCTTCCGCAGCCTCTCGACGGCATCGCGACGTCGAACTACTTCCAGTCGCTCCAGTCGATGGAAGTCGAGTTCGAGCTGAAGGATGTCACCGCGGACACGAAGCACGGCCGACGCAAGCAGATCGTGCCGACGAACGTGAAGCGCCCCGAAGCCGTGAAGACGTCGGCCGAGTCGGCGTTCTTCATCGAGAAGCACCACACCAAGATCGTGAAGGCGACCAAGGCGACGCCGGTCGCGGAGGTGTCCGAGTCGATGCTGAACGACGAGAACACGGCGCTGCTCGACACGCTGCCAGATCGCCTCGCGGCCGCAGACTCGAAGGTTGGCGGCGTCGTCAAGCTGATCGAGAACGCCGCGAACCCGGATCACATCGTGAAGAAGATCGCCGAGAACCCGCTCGCGTTCAACAGCGCGCTGTCGCTCAAGATGTCGAGCCCAGGCAACGAGATCGCTGAGCTTGCGCAGCTGCACGCGATCAATCGCGTGTTGAGCGCGACGAACCCGGGCGACGACACGACGTTCGCGACGAAGTGGAAGAAGACCATGGGCTCGAGTGTACCGTCGAAGCGCGGCGACATCTTCAAAGCGTGCGGCAAGTGGTGGACACACACCGACGCGATCACGGAGCTGGCGCGCGCATCGAAGGCACTCGGCATGTTCGAGCTGGCGTTGATGGCGACGGCTCCGGTCCTGTTCAAGAACGACCACTGGATCCAGTACTTCACGGGTCGGCCGGTCGAGTGGATCCCGGCGCACCACGCGCGCTTCCTGCACCCGAACACGCTGCTAATGCTGTTGCGGTCGGAGCTCGGCGCGCTTTGCATGAAGCAGTGGCGCGAAGTGCAGTGGCAAGGTCACTTGCTCGACGACTTGGAGGCTCTGCGCGCGCTGGAAGGCTTCTACCCGGAAGACTCGTCGGTGCTGAAGACCTGCGTCGCTGAAGATGGCTCGGTGACGACAGTGGCGAGCGCCTTGGCTTCTCGTTGCTAAAGTCTTCGAGCTCCAGCACGCCTGGAACGGCGTCAGTCTCTTGACCGTCAACACCAACGGCGTCAAGAAGAACGGCCATCTCTTCATCGACCATCTTCTCTCCAAGCACTCGGTGTCGTGCGTCCAAGAAACCAAGTTCGCAGACGCACAACACCTCTCGACCTTCAACTTCCATCTCGACTCGAGCTTCGCGCACAAGCTCTTCGTCAACGACCCGAACGCGCTGCTGGATCGGCCCACGCGCGGTCGAAGCGGCGGCGTGATGACCGTGCTGCGCTCCGACTTTCCGGGTTTCGACTCGGCCGTCGAAGTGTCGCGCTTGTCGATTCCTGGGCGATACCTCGTCGTGAAGGTGACGGTCGAGCTTGCTCCCGTCTACATCCACAACGTGTACGCGCCAGTCGACCGCCAGGAGAAGCAGCAGTTCTTCGCGAGCTTGGACACCGACAGCTTCGAGGACGACGCGACACACTTCGTGCTCGGCGACTTGAACACCCCGCTCGACCCGAGACTCGACTGCTCCACGCCCGACTTGCGCTACGACCCGAGTCGTTCCAGCTGCCTTGAGTGGTTGGCGCGGCTTGGTGTCGTCGACGCTTGGCGGATCCACCACGACTTGAAGCGCGTGTTCACCGGTCCGCTTCCTCGGAAGAACCGGCTGGACTACGTGCTGATGTCCGAGACGTTCTGCAACCGCTTCTACGGCTCGTCCAAGTACTTCTTGCCGACGCACGCTGGTGACCACCTCGCGCACAGCGTCTCGCTCCGCTCCGGTACGCAGCTCCACGGTCGCGGCTACTGGAAGTTCCCGCGGTACTTGCTCGACTACCCGAAGGTCGTCTCGGCGATCGAGAAGGAGGCCGAGCTAGTGCGCGACAAGCTTCGAGTCGCCGACAACCCGGGCAAAGTCTGGGAAGCGTGGAAGGTCGCCATCAAGAAGCAGCTGCAAGACGTCCAGAAGAAGCTCCGCTCGCAAGACTCGCGTGCTGTCGAAGACGCCCGGGTTGCGCTGGATCAAGCTGCGGCGCGGCACCGTGTGTCGTCGAACGAAGACGACCGCGCGCTCTTCGACGAAGCCATGCGCCACTACAAGGAGACGGTCTTGCGGACGAGCCAGTACCACCAAGATACTGCGTTCGACTTCCAAGCGGCCAACTCCGAGCGTTCGACGTCGCACTTCTTCCGTCCGCTGGACACGAGCTTGCGCAAGATCTCGATCGAGGAGGTCGAGACACCGGATGGAAGTGTCTCGGCGAACCCGCACGAGATCTCGCTTCGCTTCCTGGAGCACTGGGGGTCGGAGATGGGTGACCCGGACAGTCCTGCAGGAAGCGCTCCGCCGCCGGACGAAGACATGCAGCGCAAGCTCCTCGACTCGATCACGCGCTTCGTCTCTGAGGCAGACCGCTTGATGCTTGACGCTGAAGTGACCGGCGCAGACCTCGCCGACGCGATCCGGCACATGAAGCCTTCGTCGGCGCCTGGCATGGACGGCTTGACCGCGGGGTTCTACCAAGTGGCGTCGGACGTCTTTGGCGAGTGCTTGGCGATTGTCTTCAACGACCGGCTCCGTCGTGGCGAGCTGCTCGCGTCCCAGCGCAAGTCGGCTGTCGTGCTGCTCCACAAGAAGGACTCGCGCGCCGTACCTGGCAACTACCGGCCGATCACCGTCATGCCCGTCGACGTGAAGGCGCTGTCGAAAGCGCTGATGCGTCGCATGATCATGGCGCTCGGCGACTTGATCCACTCCGACCAGAAGGGCTTCGTCATGGGCCGCTCGATCCACCACCACGTGCGCTTCCTCGCCGACTTGCAAGACCTCGTCACAAGCCGCGACGAAGAGGCGTACGCGCTGTTCTTGGACTTCCAGAAGGCGTTCGACCGCGTCAACTGGGCATACATGTTCCGGCTGCTCGAGCGCATGGGCTTCGGCGAGGGCTTCATCCGCTGGATCAGGCTGCTGTACACGAAGCCGCAGGCGCACTTGCTGATCAACAACAACGTCCAGCCGGCGCTGCATCCGACGCGCGGTGTGAAGCAAGGGGATCCGTTGTCGGCGCTGCTCTTCGTCTTGACGATCGAGCCGCTTGGCAACCTTCTTCGAGCGCACGAGGAGCACGGCGTGTGTCTGAACGCGGACCACACGGCGACTGGGGTCTTCTTCGCCGACGACTCGACGCTCCTTGCTAGTTCGATCCCGAACTTGCAAGCGCAGCTCGCCATCGTCGACGACTACTGCCGAGGCTCCGGCGCGAAGCTCAACTTGTCCAAGTCGGTGCTGCTGGCGCTGAACCGGAACCAGGTGTGCCCTGCGCTTCCGGGCGTTCGCGTTCTCGGTCGCTCGGACACGGTCAAGTACCTTGGCATCCCGTTCGGACAGGCTTCGGTCGACGACGCGATCGTTGAGTTCTTGGACCAGCGCTTCTACGACGGCTTCAAGGCATGGTACCGGCGCGCGCGCACGCTTCGTGGCCGGCTCTTGGTCGCGCAGACGATGGTGCTCTCGCGCTTGTGGCACTACACGCAGCACGTCGCGATCCCGGCGACAGTCGTGCGACGGTGGCAGTCGATGCTCAACCGGTTCGTCTTGAGCCGCAAGCACGATCGCGACGCCTCGCACGTTCAGCTGATCCCGGGCGAGTTCTTGTACCAGCGACGCAGCGACGGCGGCTTGGGCATCCCGAGTCTCGACGCGCAGCTCAAGCGACAGCGACTCGCACTGCTCCTGCAGTTCATGCGAGCCGCAAGTGCAACGGGCACGCGCAACTGGGCGACTCCGGGCGTCGAGTTGGTCACGTCGGTGCTTCCGCGGTATGGCGGCGTTCACGCGCTCGACTTCCTCACGATCTCTCCGCTTCGACACGGCGACTTGATCAAGTGGCGCCAAGCGTCGACGTGGTGGCGAGCGACGTGGACGTGGTGGTACAAGACGCGCTGGGAGATCACGTGGCGCGACCTGCCTTCGGATGAGCGCGCGACGAACGGTCTTCATCAGCCGATCTGGTTCCACGCGGACGCCGAGCTGCACTACGAGAAGAAGCGACGCTCTGGGACGATCGAGGCGCATCGACGGTGTCTCGGCATGATCCCGGAGCCGCAACGAAGCTTCCGTCTGCACGTGTCGCGCGTCTTCGGCTTGCGGTCGCTTGCGGACTTCTGTCGCGACGGGGAAGCTTGGCCAACTCGACTTGACTTCGTACAGCGCCACATCGACTACACGCTCGCATCGACGTCGCCGGGCGTGCAGGCGAAGTGGCTGGGCACGCTGCATCGCGAAGCAACGCAGATCGTCGAGCGACTTGGCGCGCTGGAGCTCGTCTTCGACGCCTCGAGTACCAGCGACCGTCGTCTACTTCCGTACGTGGGCTGCACGAGCGGCGTGAAGACGTGCTTGATCCCGGCGATCCCGCGGTCAGCGCTTCTTCGAGTCGTCTGGACGCCCAAGACCCCGACGAAGCAGCACCCGATGCAGATCCACTCGCAGCGAGTCGACGAGCAGCAGATCAAGGGCTTCGTGCAGCACGGCAAGCGCCTGCGCAGGATCTTGCTGCCGGTCTTCGACGATCTGCAGTTCCGTCTCGCCTTCCGTCTTCTGCCCGTGCGCTCTCGCTTCTGGTTCTTGGAGCCGTCGCATCCGGGCATTCGTGTCTGCATCCGCGACGGCTGCAACGCGATCGAGTCCGAGCAGCACTTGTTCTTCGACTGCACGCTCGCATCGCAGCTCTGGCGCGAGGTCTCGCGACTTGTCGCGCCGTTCTTCGTTGCGCGGCCGACGTGGCTGGACATCGCCTTGGGGCGGAAGATGCGCGTGCGAACCGACTGGGAAGACTGCGAAGACGTCGTCCGCGATGCTTGGCACGTACTGCGCGCGGTCACGCTGCACTTCGTCTGGAGCGATCGCAACCGGTGCTTGTTCGATCTTCGACGGCCGACGCCTGCTGCTCAAGCGCTTCTGGTGGTCTTCGCGACGTTCTCGGCGCACGTGCGGTTCTTCAAGCGGCGTCTGTACGAGCATGAAGACACACGATCGTTAGACCGCGTAATCAAGGCGATGGCGACCAGCGACAGTGTCGCATTCCGGGCGTTTGCGTCCACGCAGTCGGCTCGGCTTCCCTCTCGCCATCGTGCGCTCTAACGAAGCCCAAGGCGTTCGCAAAGAAGCAACAGAGTTCAAGAACCGACAACGACAAAGCCAAGTACCTTACTCGTTACCCCGCGACACAAGACTTACTTTGCGAACGAACCCGATGTTCCGGATCCACGTGTGCTCCATGATGCCGGAATTGACGCCGTTCTCGCGGACGACCATCGTCTCCCCGTCCGTCTTCATGGCAACGCAGTGCCCACGGTGCGACGACTTGTACGCGTACACCAAGTACACTCCTGGCTCGAGCGCGTCCTTCGTTCTCCATGACAGCGATGCCACAGCGATCGGCCCAACGCCAGCTCCCTGGAACCAGTTCTTCGAGAAGACTTGGAGATCGAACGCCTTCAAGTTCTTGGGCATCTCTTCCCGCATGAACTTGACGAGCTGCGCGTACTTGAGCCCACCGAAGCGCTTGTACTCCGTCTCTCGCATCGCGGCGAGGAAGTGCTTGGCGCGCTCTTGGATCTTCGCCGCCGTCTCTTCGTGGCCGCCCATCAGCTCGAGCGCCATCTGCACCGCGTGCAGTGCACAGTCATCGCGCGGGCTGTCGGCCATGAGCCGGATCGACTGCAAGTCGCTCGCGACGAACCGACCATACGGGACTTGGGGCGATGCTCGGTGCGCCATGTACCGATCGAACGCCGCGACGAGCTCCCTGCACCCGTCGAGATCGCGCAGCGGCAACCACTCCGACGACAGGTCCTTCCACTCGACGAGGTACTCGAGCGTGTCGCCACGGCCGCGACGGCGGAGCACTCGGGTCACCTCATGGCGCTCCTCCACCGCGTCCGAGTCGCTCGAGTCGTCTCGATCGCTCCCTGCCTTTGCCTCGCTCTCGGACTCGTCACCACGGCGCAGTCTTCGTCGCTTCGCGCGCGGCGCCACAGCCTCGGTCTCGTCCTCGGAGCCAAGTCCGACGTCGGCGGGATCGTTCACGGGCTCACGCATCGGTCTTGAGCCCCCAGTTCCCGCTAGGGGATCATGCGACGACACCACAGCCCCGACATCACCCGTGTCACCCGACTCGACGCCAGACGACGGCACCCTTGGACTCCCCGACACTCCGACACTCTGCACACGACACGACTCGGACTCCGCAGCGGGCGACGACGGCACGGGCGAGCGCGACGGCGACACTGCAGGCGACCCGGCACACGACACGGCAGGCGACTCGGACACTGGCGGCACTGCAGCGGGCGACGACGGCACGGGCGAGCGCGACGGCGACACTGCAGGCGACCCGGCACACGACACGGCAGGCGACTCGGACACGGGTGCGGCAGGCGACGACGGTGGCTCTGGCATGCGCGGCGACGACACGGTCACTTGCGCCAGCTCGGGCTGCACCACGGGCGAACTCGCACTTGGAAGACACACGCTCACGGACACTGGAGGCGCTTCATGCGGCGACGCTGGTGCTGGCACACGACAGCCAGGCAGCGGGACACATCAGCGACCACACACACAGCACACAACGCGGCAGACGAAGCGACACGTACGGGTCTCGATGGAGGAGCTGGCACGGATTGGGCTCGCCATGTTGGAGTCTTGGTGCGGATTGACGAATGCGGCCACAGGACCGCCTCGCCAACCACCCAATTCCAATCAACCGTTCCCTCCCCAAGCCACATCACCGACACACCAGCACCACACCAACACCACACCAGTACCACACCATCGACACACCAGTACCACCACACCATCGACACACCAGCACCACACCAGCACCACACCAGATCCACACCAGCACCACACCATCGACACACCAGCACCACACCATCGACACACCAGCACCACACCAGCACCACACCAGATCCACACCAGCACCACACCATCGACACACACGTACCACACCAACGACACACCAACGACACACCAACGCCAACATCAACGTACGGACACACCCAGGATCGATGCAGTGACCACTTGGTCATGCAACGAGCCTGATACCACTCGAGCTACACAGCACACATGGTAAGGGCTGGTATCACCAATACTTGGTACTTCAGATGTTTTGAGCAGACAACATGTAGATTAGGGTATGTACAGTAGTCAGAAACAGCTGTTACTAGGTAGATTGAGAAGTCACACTCAGTCTATTTAGGTAATAGACTATCTTTCAACTGAGCTCTTGTCTGGTGGTCTCGTGGTCTCGTGGTCTCGTGCGCACGACGTCGCTGTGCGTGCGCTCGTTCGTTGTGCTCGTGACGCGCGCGTCGCTTGATGAATGAATGCTGCGCACGGCTACGAACAACTGCGCTCGGCGCTCGATGTGCAGCACGCGCGGCGCGCGATTGCGAACGAGCAGCAGTGCGCTCAGTTCGCTGTGAGCTCCGATCCAACGCTGGCGCCGCATCAACTCAGTCCGAGCCGTCGACATCACTCACATCCTCTCAGACAACACAAATCGCCGCACAGGCAGCACGCGTGGTGGCGCGCAGAGCACGATCCGAGTGTGGATCCGCACTCCGAGCTCGCAAAGCAGCGCCAGCTCCAGGACGACGTGCGGCGACAGGAGCAGAACACATGGCTCGGCAAGCACGCCAAGCAGCGGCGATTCGAGTTCTCGGCCGAGCAAAAGCGCATGCTGCGGCAGTGGTTCAACGCGCTCGACGCAGACGGGTCTGGCAAGATCTCGGTCGAGGTGCGTTCGCATATCTGTCGAGTCGCATGACGTTGCTTGCATTGGTAGTCTAGTCCTCAATGCCGTGATATGGTTTGATCAACCAGGAGCTCGAAGATCCGATGCTGTCGATCGGGATCGTGACGAACCCGGTCGAGATCAAAGAGATCGTCGAGAAGCTCGACAAGGACGCGAACGGACTGATTGACTTCAAAGAGTTCGTCGACTTCCTCACGCCGCATGCAAAACACAACAAGACGTCACTTGAGAAGCACGAAGCCATGTTCATGCAGCTCACCAAGAAGATGGAGGTGCGTGCGTGTTGCGCATGTGTGTCTGACTGGACGAATGGAGAGCGTTGCTGTGAGCTAACAGCGTACTGTCGTGTGCGATGGAGATAGCACCAAAGCGCAGGCTTCTTGGACATCAACACGCAGCTGTCGATGGAGCGCCGACGCTTCATCCTCGATGCGATCACGCACTGCCCGTCGCAGTCGATCGCTGATGAGCTCTCGGACTTGCGCAACGCGCACCACCATCGTCAAGCGAGCAATAGCCACGACGCGCTTGTTGACAGCAGTGAACACGCCGGAGACAAGCACGAGTCGCGCGCAACGCGAGCACTCGCGCGGCGGCACAAGCTCGAAGCGCTCAAGACGCGCCACCAAGTCGAAGTGCGCTTCCAGGCGCTCGAGAAGGTCTTTGAGCGCAACGGCAGTACCAAGGTGTGCGTGAGAGTTTGTCGCACTGTGTCAAGCGCCGAGGTGAGATCAGCACTAACAGGTCCTGTGCTTGTATCTGGTGCTGCCTGCTTAGCACGGCATCGCAGGAGCAGCAGACGCGTCATCAGGACTTGCTGGGACGCAGTTCCGACGAGCGCCGTCACGAAGCAAGCTCCTGCTTCTTGGCGCCACCACCGCTAGCACACCAAGCGACGCTGAGTCGCTGCGGCGCCAGCGGTATCTCCAGCCAGTGCCAACAGTCAACAGCAGCACAGACAGCAGCACTCGCACGAGCTCAACACTTCGATAGGCACAACAGAACGACGTCATACTACAAAGCGTGTGTGCATCGTCTTCTCGTACTCTACTCCGTTGATAGCTCACGCGTCGTGCGTCGGATGCACGGGTGCGTTCCCGCGCTTGAGCATGCGCCGAATGACGTCTTTGCGGATCTTTGGCCGCATCGCCTTGCGCTTCGTCGTGCACGGCGCGACGTAGTTGGCGTCAAAGCAGCCGTGACTGTGATCACCAGGCGCAGCAGCACAAGTACCCCACAAGTGATCAACAGTGTGTGAGCACTAGCTCTCGTCTCGAGCGCTGCAACGCGTAGATCGCAGAGACTCGCAAGCGCACGCACGCTCGCAAGTCGTCAATGAGCGTGTCGTAGAGTCCCGAGCTTGTCGAGTGGATGTCGCCCTAGAGAGATCACACACATAGACGATCGAGCGCAGAGAGTGTCAGCGCCAGCGTCGCATCGCTGGACGCGCGTGTCGAGCGAGCGTTAGAGACTCAACACGCGCCGCGGCGTACGTGGAACGTGATCTCGAGCAAGAGGCTGTTGATGAGGTCGAACGTGACTTGCGTCCGCAGTGGCGCGCCAAACGCGTTCCACTGGATGCCGTAGCCTGCTCGCCACGTCGGAAAGCGATCGCGCCAGCGCGTGTGCTGCTCGCGCCAGACGATCTTCACGATCTTCGTCTCGGCTTTGAAGTTTGCACTGCGCGACTCGACAACCTTGCGCGTCTCGATGAAGCACTCGAGCGCCGCGACGTTCACGCGCGTGCAGAGCGCAAACGTCGCGGTGTGGACCTTGGTGAGCCGGTTGATGATGAACGCGATGCTAAAGCGCAAGGTTCCGGCAATGAGGAGCATCCACGCAACGTCGACGACGAACCAGAGGCCAGGGACGTCGACGATGTGCGCGACGAGCAAGTCGTTTGCCCACTGGAGCGACTTGATCGTCTTGCCGTCAATGCCGAGGAGGTGACCGTCGGTGATGCGGTCAATGATCTCGAACGCGAGCAAGCCCGTGAAGATCACGAGCACGAGGTCAAACGACGACGCCATCGAGCGCTCGGTCGAGCGCGTGCCGTCTGCGAGCACGCCGAGGTTGCGCTCGACGCTATGGACGATCGTCTCGAGCTGCGTCTTGGCCATGTTGCCGTTCTGACTCTGCACTTGCTTGAGCTTGGCGCGGAAGCCGCGCAGGAGCTTCGCGAGGTCTTTGCTTCGGATCTCCAAGTCCGTGTGCGTCTGCTCCAAGCGTGTGTAGGTGCGTGTGATGGAGAAAGAAGGAGGCGATGTTAGTGACCATGGGCATTCTACATCGCCTTGCCACGGCTCCAAGGCAGACGCTGTACCTTGCGGAGCTGGAGCTGCTCGAACAGGAGCTTCCCACTCGCATCTGTCGGGCACTTGGGCAACGTCATTGCGCGCATCGACTCGCGCAAGAGTCCGAGGATCTCTTCGAGGATCACGAGGTCGTGCGAGCACTGATCGACCTTGGCGCGCATGCCACCGAGCGCCTCGGGGTTCATCTCAAAGCTCTTCATGTACGTCCGCGCGCGATTGAGCATGTCGTCGAGGATGAACGTGCGCTTGAAGAAGAACCGAATGAAGAGCTCGCGCGAGAGGAGCGCGAGGAACGCGACAATGAGCGGCTCGTGCTGGTTCGCGTTCGGGCCGACGAGGAGCATGCCGTCGCGTCCAACGAGGATCTTGTCGTCGTCGCTCAGATCATAGACTGCGTGGATCTCACCAAGGACTTGCTTGAGCTCGTTCTCTCTCTCGCCGCGGTCGAGGTACGCGCGCACCGGGAGCTTTGGGAGGATCTCGCGAGCGGTGATGAGGTTGAACTTGCTCCGCGACGTTGCGTCTTTCATGAAGAGCATGTCCATGAGCCCGCGCTGGTGCGGCGAGAGGAGGTCGTCAATGATCTTGGACGAGTCCAAGTCGACGTCGACGAGCAAGCGCGCGAGGTGGTCGACGCAGATCGAGTCCCCCGACTGGTCCATGATCGCGTCAATGTACATGCCGTAGACGATCGTGCCGTCGCCGTTCAGGTGCATGCCAAAGCTCTCGATCTGGACAATGCCGGCGTCGTTCGGCGCGTGGATGTCGGCCTCAAAGTTCGTGAACCGCTCGAACTCAAAGTCGACGATCGCGATCTTTGTGAGACCCGGGTCCAAGTGCAAGCTCGTGCTCGTTGGCGCAACGTCGAGCTCGGACGTGAACAGCCCGCCTTGACAGCGCTCGAGCGACCCAAGTCGGTCGTTGAGCATCACGATCTGGTTCGGACCGAATGGGATCCACTCACCGACCATCACGCGCACGTGCGAGAGCACGATCGCAAACGACAAGCTGTCGTGGATGCCGTTCGCGCCTTGGCGACACTGTGCGGCTTTGTGCGCGTTCGATGAGAATGTCGCTTCGTTGCGCATGAGGCAGCTCGGCAAGTACGGACTCGAGACGTACGAGACCTCTTCGACGTCCGTGACGCGCGAGACAAAGACCGAGCCGTCGTTGCGTTCGAGACGGAACTTGCCGTCACTCACGTCGAACGTGATCACGACGAGGTTGCTGTCAAAGAGGATCATGCCCGAGTTGGCGGGCCGGAGCGTCGGTGAGTCGGTGCTGTGGGTCAAGAAGATGTCGATGCGGCGCTTCTCGTCGGTCGAGAGCGCCTTGAGCACCGACATGGCGAGCGGCGTCACCTGTACGTATGAGTGTGTGCGTCAGAACGAGTCCTACAGGTCAGTATGCTACGTCAGACGCGACGTACTTGAAAGGCCGTCGAGGGCTGAAAGTCCTCGCTGCAGGTCTTGAGCGCTTTGACGAGACTGTGCTCGCGCAAGTCGTCGATCGCCGCCTTTGCGTCCTGGCTGATGTTCATCCAGATGCGGCGGGACTGGCCGTTCTTAACAATGTTCGTGCACACGGGCGAGTAGTCGTAGTCGAGGATGCCGCATACGATCGCTTCGTACACGAGCACAAGGAGCGGGAGGTTCCGGAGCCAGCTCTCTTCGTCGTCTGACAGTGTTGGGTACATGGCGAACTTGAGAGCAAGTAGAGCAGGCGCAAGTGGTTTGCGCTCCACGTCTTCGCGTCGCTCGGCGCGTGGCGGTCGACAAAGAGCATCTCGCGCGCATCTGCGAGCGACTCGGCCGTCATCGGCAGCGTCTGCTGCTGCATCGTGGTCATCTTGCGCCTGTGTGTCGGTTCATGCTCCAGATGTTGAATTGAATGCAGAGAATTCTTATACGTAATACAAATAAAAAGAGATTCGTAGGAATCTGCTGCGAAAGAGATATTGTATGCAATGAAGCAGTATCTTGCATGCAATTATCGAGTATTCCTCACTCACACAAACATACCGACACGAACCTGTCGAGACAGCAGGAAGCACTTCAAGCGCTCGCACGCGCTCGCTCTCTCGCTTCATCATGACGCTCCCCGCGCCGTGGCTCGCGTACAAGACACAGGACGGCAAGGTGCGCCTTCTCGCATCTGTCTGTATGCGCGCAGCGTTTGAGCGCTTGCCTCTGTCTCGTCAGCGGCTGATACGAGCTCAACGCACTCACACAATGCCATGCGCATGCACATCGCATCACGTCTGTGTATATGAACTGCAGGAGTACTACTACAACCCGCAGACGAAAGTGACGACATGGGACCGTCCAGGCGGCGGTGCGACCAAGACGCCGCCAAAGCACCACCACCACACGAACAGCAACGGCAGCAGCAGCAGCAGTAGCAAGAGCAGCGCGTCGTCGGCTGCACCTGCCGCATCGATGCCCGCTGCAGCAGCAGCTGGACGCGGCGGGCTCTTGGCGCAGATCCAACAGGGCAAGAAGCTCAACAAAGTCACGACGCGCGAGGCGTCGCCACTCGCTGCAGCTACGTACGTCCACGCGACAGACAGACAGAGTGACTGGCTGAGTGAGTGGGTTGATCCTGCGCTCTCTTAGCGCTCAGATGAGACTGACGGACGGAAGGATCGCGTTGACAGTGGTTCGAGCAGCAGCGTAAGCGCTGGCGGCGACGCTGGCAGCAGCAGTGGCGGCGGCGGTGGCGGCGGCATGAGCGCCATGATGGCGGCGATCAAGTCGGGCGGGAACCTCAAGCGCACGCCGAGCACGCCGATCCGGTGCGTCACTATTCATCGCTCTCACTCTCATAGCAACAGCTCACTAGCTCACGCACTCGTTTGCTCTCCATGACTCTGTCACTGCAGTCGCGAGAGTCCTGCGCCAGCGCCAATGTCGTCACCAGCGAGCAGCAGTGGCGGTGGTGGCGGTGGCTTTGCGGAGATCATGCGCAAGAACCGCGAAGCTGCAGCGCGCAAAGGCGGTCAAGCAGGCGGCGCATCGAGCAGCAGCAGCAGCAACGGCCCGAGCACGTTCCAGCCGGCAATGCGAAGCAATGCGACTGCGTCTGCGCACGCGTACTCGGCGCCAACGACGCCGCGCACTGCGTTCACTGGCACCAACAGCAGCAGCAGCAACGACTCGACCCAAGCGGCGCTTGACGAGCGCCTCGCGTCGATCGAAGCCAAGCTCGACAAGATCCTCGCGCACCTCGGACTCAGCTAGACGACGCATCAGTCACGACACATTCACGAGCGTTGCATTCGTCTAACTCTTGGTTGTCTCTAGCGCTGTCGGCTACGCAAACTTCATCGCCATCTCGCCGAGCGTCATGCTCTTCTTCTTCTGCTTCTTCTTGCCGTTCACCTTCGTCTCGGACGCACCTGCGGCGCCCGTGCGGTTCGGCGCAATCGACTGGAACTGGTCGTCCCACGTCGCGCGCGTCACGGCTTGGACGCCAATGGGACGTCCAGCCGATGGCAGACCGGGGAACTCGTCGCGGCTCTTGATCGTCGGCGGCTGCGACTTGGGTCCCTGTGTGAGCGACGCGCTCGCGTACGACGACGTTGCCGGCGCAGGCGATGCGCTCACTGCAAGGCTCGCAAACGACTCGACCGGTGCAGTCTGGATCTTGGTCGTCGATGGCGTCAAGCCACTGCTCGCTGGCGCAGCAGGTGTCGACACCGGCGCTTGCCACGTCTGCGACGAGCGCCACGTCGTCTTTGGCAGGTCGTCGCGGCCGAGGATCTCGCGCGTGTTTGTGTTGTGGATCACGACTGCTGGGCCCTTGCGGTTCACAGCGCGCGCCGCTGCGCCAGTCTCACGCAATGCGTTCGCCCAACCAGCAGTAGACGCTTGCGACGGCTGCTGCTGTCGACGGCTTGGAGGCGACGCACCTGGGACCGGCTGCTTTGTCTGCTTCTGTTGCTTTGCTTGTTGCTGCTGCTGCTTCTTCGACGGTGCGTCTCGAAAGCCGTCTGCGGCGTTCTGGTGGCGATTCACTTGTCGGTGGTGCGCAAAGAACTTGTCAACCTGCTCCTTGTCGGGGAAGAGCCGCATGAGGCGCAGGAAGAGCTTCTCAAAGTCCGACGGCGAGAACTGGTCCTTCATCTTGGCGTAGAACACCGGGATGTCGACCTCTGCGAGCCGGAACGCCTTGCACTCTTCGCGGAAGACCTCGTACTTGGCGTCGCTCCCGAGCACTTGACGGAGCTTGAGCACAATCGCGCTCTTTGACTGCTCCGGCCCTGCTTTCTCTTCGTCGTCGCCGTCGTCAACATCGTTGTCTGCGTCGTCGAGCGCCGTATCAACTGATGGCGCAGCAGGCTTCTCTTCGAGCTCGGCTCTAGCAGCATTGTTGCTACTGCCACCGCCGCCCTTCTTCCCCCGCTTGGTCTTCATCTTGCTCGGCTTGACGAACCGCATGAGCGGATTGTTTGCGCCAAGCGCAGCAGCAGCGCTCGCGAGCTCTGGGTACTCCCACTGGTCGCCGCCGTTCATGTGCGCAAGCATCGCAGGCGTCGGTGGCGGCGCAAGTGCATTCCGGAACGACGACGCAGCACCGTTGCGGCCAGCGTTGCCGCCGCGACTACCGCCGCCGAGCTCTGGGAAGTCCTCCATGCGCGGTCGCGTCGTTGCTTGGCTCTCCCAGAAGCTCGACGACTCGGCTGCGCTCGCGTCGCCCGAGAGCGACGGAAAGTCGGCGACGTTGATGATGTTGCGGTCCGACGACGCACTCGATTGGAACTGCGACGGGTCGTAGTCGTCCAAGCCATCGGCGTTTGCGTCGTCGTGCGTCGCGCGGCGGATCGTAAAGTGCACGTCGATCTTCCGACTCGTCTTGATGTGCGGGTGCTCCTTTGTCAAGTGCGCTTGCAAGTCCAAGTGCGACTTGAAAACCACAAACTTCTTCATCAAGCACACTGGCTCTTCGCACAAGTAGTGGTCCGCGCGAAAGTGGTTCTCCAGATCCGGGTAGTTCTTGTAGTACCGATTCTGGATGTGGAGCGAGTGGAGACAGATGTCGCACTCAAAGTGGTTTTTGTGCAAGTGGTCGTACAGCTCAGCCGTGGAGTAGTGCCGCGAGAAGCAAAAGTCGCAGCGCGGGTGGCCGCTAAAGCCCTCTTTCGGCGCGCCCTTGGTGTTGTGGCGCTTGAGCTGCTCTTTGCTAAAGAGCGCTTGCTCTTGGAGAAAGACTTTTTTGTGCTCGAGACAGATCGCGCAGTACTGGAGCTGATGCACGTCGAGCAAGTGCGTCTTGAGCGCTGCGAGCGACGCAAAGTTCTTGTTGCACTTTGTACACACTGGGTCGCGGAGCTTGTGCAAGTTGGCAAAGTCGCGCTTGAGAAAGAACATGCCGGATGCGTCGTCAAAGACATGGGACGGTCCGATGTTGTCGCCCCAGTCCTGGAACGAGTCAAAGCGCTCGCTCTCGTGCTCGATGCAAATGACGCGCGGCAAGTCTGCTTTGCAGATCGCGCAGCTCGTGGTGCCGAGGAGCTGGCGCATGCGCAGCGCACAGCGGCTGCAGCAGCCCGTGTGGCCGCACACGCCGACCGTGTCAAAGCGCGTGACGTTGTCGATCTCGTGGCAGCACAGAATGCACGTCGCAATCGACTGTTTGCGGTTCGAGGCGCTCATGATGGTCGTCGTCGTCGTTGAAGAGGAGGAAGAGGTGGTGGTCGTGTATGTGGGTGGCGTGATCGAGCGAGGCACAGAGAGCGAGCGAGCGAGCGAGCAGCAGCACGAGGGATGCAGCAGCACGAGGGATGCAGCAGCAGCAGCGACGAGGAAGCTCTTGGTGTGCGAATGGCGTTGTGCCGTTGAGTTGCTTTGTGTGTGGAGGCCAAAATGCCGGTGTACAGCATTCAACGGATCAAATTATTATTGTGTCACAAACGCTACAAGCGGTTCGAATCTGCGCTGAAAAATCCACGTGGCAAGTCCACACATACACAAGAGATGATCTGGTATGACTTCTTGCACTCCTCCTCCTGCTCGTCTTCGAGGCGAGCTCTGTGCATCAAGGACTCTCTCAAGTGCTTCGTGATGTGATAGCAACGCACGTACACGCTCGCAGTACTCGTTTACATGTCCAAGTGTGAGTGCAAGATGGCTACATTTATAGTGCTGATCTCATCAGGAACGAACGCATGGAGCAACTACAAGAGCAACCTCGTGGCTCAGTATCCGTCATGCGTTCGTTTGACTGGCACGTGTGTCGCTCACGAGCGCAGCTTGAGGAACATGCGCTTGAGCACGCGCGCCTGCAGTCGTCAACACCAACCAACCACATGATTCCAAGTCAGCGCAGTCTCAACCCACCTCACACCGTCACCACCACGCGATTGTTCATGCGGCTGACGCACCTCGTAGCTGATCGTGTGCGTGATCTCCGTCGCGTTGTTGCTCGCGTGCGCATCTGGCGCAGCAGTCGTGTAGATGTCTTTGCCGTGCTGGTCTGCGCAGTCGAGGAACTCGAGGATGTCGTCCATGGTCGAGTCCCGGATCGTCGTCATGTGCTTCGCGAGCGTGACTGCGAGGCCGAGGAAGCACCGCTTTGCGTAGTACCACGTGTCGGGTCCGAGCTTGCGGTGGTACGGCTCCATGCTCTTCATGACGCGGCAGATGCCAAAGTCGTAGTTGTTCTTTGAGCAGTACAGCGTCCCGATCACGAGGTTCACGATGCAGAGGTGAAAGAGCCGCTTGTCTGGGTCGCGACTCGACTCTTCCTCTTCTTCGCGCTCGATCGAGCGCAAGAGCTCTTCGGCCTTTTCGTTGTCCGTGTTCATGACGTAGCACACGCAGAGGTTCGCGAGGATGATCGCTTGGACGTCGAGCAAGTTGTCCTGGTGCTTCTTCACGAACGGCTCGTAGTACTGGATCGCTTGCTCGTACTTGTTCCCTTGGAGGAAGAACACGTGCGCGACGTTGAGCTTCCAGGCCTCGTGCTCAGAGCAGAACTCGGCGGTCTGGCGGAAGATCTTCTCGACTTGCGTGTAGTTCCCGCGCTCCCAGTAGATGTTGGCCTGTGCCATGAGCACTGGCATGAAGTCCTCGAGCGCGTCGTCGTACGCTTTCAGTGCGTTCTTGATCTCGTCGTTCGACTGCGCAATGCGCGCGTCTTGGATCTTCTTCGTGAGCTTCCGGAGCCCTTCGACGTGCTTTGTCGCGAGCTCGTCGTACTTGCGGTACGCGTCTTCGGGCGACGTCTGGAGCGTCACGGTCGCGTCCATAAAGTCGTAGAAGTCTTTCGTCAAGAGCTGGAACGTCAAGTGCGCATTCTCAGCCAAGACGTCGGCCATGAGGTCGTGGAAGCCGTGCTTCGTGTACAGAATGAGCACGTTCGAGAACGTCTCGACTGGGAACGGTGGGTTCTGGAGCAAGAAGTTGAGCTTCTTGAAGCCGCCGTTCGGGTCGACGTCCATGTTCATGAGCCCAAAGTTGTGGAGCGAGACTGGGTCGAGCTCTTCCTCTTGCCGCGGCGGCATGTCGAGCAGTGCGTCGCGCGCGCCTTTGTAGTTCTTCATCTCGTACTCGATCGCAGCTTTGAGGTTGAACGCCTCAACGAGCGCTGTTTCGCGCAAGACCGTCGAGTTCCGAACGCTCTTGACGTCCGTGTTTGCGTCGCTCTTGCTCCCGACGCTCAGCTCTGGGTGGTCACGCACTCCTTTCTCAATGATCTCGGCGATCTGCCGCATCGCATTGCCGTACTGCTTGAGCTTGAAGTAGCAAAGTGCGATGTTGTACGACAGGTCTGGTTGATACCCGAGGATGTTCAACGCGTCGCTGAACTTCTTGCGCGCGCTCTCAAAGTTGCCCTCTTTGTACTCGATCGCACCGTCAAAGACGATCGTCGTTGGGTCGTCTGGCATGCACTGCTCGAGGATCGACCGCGTCGCTTTGATGTCGTTCTGCTCGTAGTACGACGCCGCGCGCAAGAGGTGCACGCGCTGGGCGTACTGCTCGCTCTCGAGCTGACTCGCTTTGCGCGACGCCGCGTCGTACTGCCCCGCTTTGTAAAGCGACTGCGCGAGGTACAAGTGGTACTCGTCGACGTCTGGGTAGCTCTTGCAGAGCTGCTCGTACATGGACACTGCGAGGCCGTAGTTCTGCATGTGGTAGTAGCAGTAGCCTGGTGCAGCATGTGATGCATTGCAGTGCGATGTGAGCGAGCGAGAACGAACGACTTCAACTCGAGCGCACACATGTACGCACCTAGTAGCGACAGCGCTGCGCGGCTGTGCGCATGGTTCTCGAGCTCGATCTGGAGAATGCGCACGGCTTCCTCGTACTTTTGGTCGCGAATGAAGCCGTAGATCGTCGACGTGTAGCTCCCGCTGCTTGCTTCCTGCGCTTGAAACATCTCGACGCAATCCGTGTGCGCTCTCTTGTGTGCTTCGTGCTTCGTGCGCGTGTGTGTGCTTGCTTGCTTGACCGCGTGCGTTGCTTGTTTAGCCTTGAAGTCGTTGCTTGAGGTGCTCGAGGTGCTCGAGGTGCTCGAGGTGCTCGAGGTCGTTGCTTGATCTTCCGATCCTGAGCAGTCGTTATACGTTGTGTATACGTTGATATAACGTATAACTCTAACGTATAACGATGACGCAAATAATTGTGGAGTACGTTTCGTGTACAATAGTGACAAAAGCGAGCACTCAAGTTGTAAAAATACACTTGTACCCTGGTTACAATATGTACACCGCGCAATGTTCTTGTTAGCCAATGCAAATTGTCCAAGACAAAAACTTTTGCGAAAATAGAACGTCTTCCTGTTGGACAAAAAGGAATGAAGCTCTACAATAGGGCACATACTCACTATTACCACTACAATGACGTAGCTCTTCGAAAGGCACAATACAAATCCTAAATCTGTTTGCTCATTCTCGCTGATGTAATCACTTTGTTTGTAAGTTTTGGACTTTATTGATGATATTGCGCTCCGGTTTAACCCACCATTCCCAAGGCTTATATTTACCCCGTCCCAGAACAACATAAGTACAACATGTAATTTATATATGATGTACTTACAACCTGAATGTTTACTTGATTAAAGTATTTCCATAAAATATTACGTATAATCGAAATGATTTTGTCACATAAAAATGCGACGATATTTTAGTTCCAATTTCCTGGATATTTGGAATAAAGTTTCTTCCACATGTTGGACGTATAACATGAGGATGGATGTCATTTTATTACATGTTGTACAGTACCACATATACGGAATGGTGGGTTTAAGTATTATGCAAAAGTATATTGTGAACAATAAATTGTTTCCACAAAAAAGCAGTTGTTTCAATAAAGCTGGTATAACTACTGGCAAATGATCATTAGCCTTCCACCTTATCTAAAAATGAATATGTATTATGCACAGAGGCACTTACAGATGGGCGCTACGTCCTTGCATAGTATATCAGTTTTATATCGTAATTATCAAATGATATTGCTGGTGTGTCGACCTTATAGATGAGGGCAAACTGACCAACTCACCAGCAACCTCGGTTTTAGACACACTGTCGTTGTGACATTGCTATCTAAACATATATTCCTAGCTAAACACGTATGCATCCGATTATACTAGTACACATACACTCTCTCTCTAAGACACTCCACGAATTGCATATTTTGAATGACTACATATATTTGCTGTGCGCAACATGATCGCATTGGTATACAATTACTATGAATACCAAAATTTAGCGAGATCTGTTCTTTTGATATGCATACCCTTTTAAATTTGTTATACACAATGAGTGTCTTTGAGAGACCTTTGTGTACTGCTGCCATTGATCAGGTGGTTTGACTACTGAGATTTGATGATCGAGGCTACCTGACTCCAGCGCTGGTGCGCTAGGAGCTTATGTCTCATGGACATGTTCAAGCCGCCTTGAAGCAGCATTAGCCTTAGACATGCTAGCGTTGTGACGGGTGTTGGTTCGTGTTTGCTATCACGGCCGACTCCACCGCCTTGTGGTCTCTGTCTTTCCCAGCTTGCTCTGCTGTTGCTTGTGTGCGTCGTCCAGTGTAGCCATGTTGACGACCAGCTCCACCGAACCACTTGCACCGCACCGGTGGCAGCTTGAACTGGGGTTGTACGATTCATATCAGCGAATCGATGTCTCCAAGTCCTTCGACACACGACCACCAAGCGCACGAGCCATCAAGGCGCTAATTGCCATCAGGTCTGGCTGTCGCTTTCGTGCAGCGAGGACCTGAGGTGCCCACCTCACAGATCAACATGACAGCTTGAAGCGCATCAAACGATCCTATCTCGTCCTCATCCTCGCTGCACTACGCCATTTACGTAAAGCGAAGGATCTTCGAGACGCGCATGATCGTAGTGTTCACACTCACAAGGCTAGAGCAAGCGAGCGAGCGATGCTGGCGCTCGTGATCGAAGCAGCGAGGTCGTTTACGATGCGACATGTCCATCGTGTCAGTGCACCTTCACAGCGCAGCAGCTCCAAGTCGCTTGCAAGTCGCTCATGGTCGACTCTCGACTCGACTCTCGACTCGACTTGCGCGTCCAAGACAACGAAAGGCGAGCGAGCCAACACGCAAGAGCTAATGCACGAGGGCAAGAGCCGAACGTGAGACACACTCTCGCATTCGCTCGTCGAGGAAGGAGATGATGTCGAACGCAGCTACGTTGGACACTGCGGCGCAAGCTCGCAATCTCGCTCGCGTCGCCCATTGCGCTGTGTCGCGACACAGACACAGAGCGAGCGCCAGCGCATTCGTCGATTCACCGTGTCGAGATCGCGCCTCGTCAAGCGCGTGTGTTACATTCGGCAGCAGCAAGACGACACAGTACCAGCATGTCGATGACCAGCGCGTCCGAAGACTGCGCGAGCAACGAGCTCCGCGCGCTGCAACCTATCGCAACGTCGCCATCGTTGCCGCCGCCCAAGATGAACATCTGCATCCTCGTCGTCGGCACGCGCGGTGACGTCGAGCCGTTCATTGCGATCGCAAAGCGCTTGCAAGCCGACGGTCATCGTGTTCGCCTCGCGACGCACGCAGTGTACCGCGTGCTCGTGACGACACATCACAACGTCGAGTTCTACCCGCTCGGCGGTGATCCAAAGATCTTGTCGTCCTACATGGTCAAGACTGGCGGACAGCTCGCGCCAATGAACCCGAAGATCTTGCTCCAGGACGTGCCGGAGAACATGAAGATCGTCTACGAGATCTGCTGCTCGACGTGGTCAGCAGTGACAGCAGCAGACCCCGATGGCGGCGGTCCCGGCGTACCAGGCGAGCCCTTTCGCGCGCATGCGATCATCTCGAACCCGTTCTCGTACGGCCACATCCACGTCGCGGAGAAGCTCAGCATCCCGCTCCACATCATGTTCCCGCAGCCGTCGGCGCCGACAATGGCGTTCCCACACCCGCTCTCGCCACTCACACACAGTCGCAACCGCAAGCTCCTGACGCCGTCGAAGCGCAATCGCTGGTCCTACAACGCCGTCTACGCGCTCGTGTGGCTCGGCTCTGAGACCAACGTCAATCGCTTGCGCACAGACGTCCTTGGACTCCGGAAGCTCCGTCTCGGCGACGGCGGCGCGAGTCTGCTGCTTGATCCGCGCATCCCGCACTCGTACCTCTGGAGCCCGTCGCTCGTTCCAAAGCCGGCGGACTGGACCGATCTCTACGACGTCGTCGGGACTGCGACGCTCCCAGCGACAGCGACGTCGTCAACGCCGTTCACGCCGTCGCCAGACCTCGCGGCGTTCTTGCGTACTGACAACGATGGCAACGGCGACGGTCCAATCTTTGTCGGCTTTGGCTCAATGGTGTTCCAGAACGCCGCCAAGACGACGCAGCTGATCCTCGACGCCGCCGAGCGCGCCAATGTCCGCGTCCTTATCCAGTCGAACTGGAGCGACATGACCGGCGCCACCGGATCGACGCCGCGCGTCCGCGACTCGGTCTTCTTTCTCAACGACTGCCCGCACGACTGGCTCCTGCCGCGCGTCTCGGCGGTTGTGCACCACGGCGGTGCTGGCACGACCGCCGCAGGACTCTTGGCCGGTAAGCCGACGTTCATCGTGCCGTTCTTCAGCGATCAGCACTTCTGGGGCCGCGCAGTCGTCGCTGCTGGCGTTGGGCTCGAGCCATATCCGATCCGTAAGATGACAGTCGCGCGCCTTGCGCAGGCGTTCGAGGCACTGCAGGACCCGGCGCTCAAGGCGCGCGCACGTGCGTTGGCGGCGCAGATGGCGAAAGAAGACGGCGCTGGTGCGGCCGTTGAGCGGTTCTACCGGCACCTTCCAGTCGCACGGATGCGCTGCGAAGCACAGACAGACAGCGCGTGCCCACACGCAGCAACGATGTGGCGTCTCAGTCGATGTCAGCGACTCTGCGACGCCTGTGCGCGCTCCGCAGCGACCGAGAACGAAGCCGACGTCGTACCGCTCTGCGTCGTCGACTACGCAGCTCGCGGCCCCGACTCGGCAATTCGCGGCGCGTGCGCTGGCACTGGCGCACTCCTCCACGAAGTCGCTGGTGGCGTCAAGGACGTGCTCGTGAAGCCGTTCCGCGGCTTTCGCGACCGTGGCGCTGCTGGCGCTGTCTCGGGTCTTGGGAGCGCTGCTGTTGGGCTCGTGGTTCGGCCCGTGCGCGGCGTCGTGCTGCTCGCAGACCACGTTGCAGCAGGCCACTACAACGCGCATCGTGCGCCGCACGAGCGCAAGCGGGACTCGGTCTTCCTCGACGCCGTCGAGCGGAAGCTCTGCTGTCTGCGTTGATCCAGCACGCGACAGCTGGCAGCACTCACATCCGCAGAGAGAGAGAGCGCGCGTGTTATCACAGCGACCAGATGCGCATCGCAATCCCCAGCTGCCGTCATCAGCGTGTCCCGCATGCGCTCGCAATCACAAGCAGCACACACTCACAGCAGCACGAGCACGAGCATGGACGCAGCAGCGACTCCTGCTCATGATGACCAGCAGCATCCACATCGAGACGAGCTGCAAGTCATATCGCGACATTTCGAGCAACCTTGTCGAGCGCATTAGACAGGGCATTGTATTCTACAGGTTCGCTGCAATAGGAACTGTACCAACTCAGGATTTTGACACGCATCGATTTTCCGCGACTTTTTCACGACAGAAGAACGCCACGCAGCAAGAGCTCATTTCGGCACTTGCGCACAACGACAGACACCGCCACACGACGACAACGATGCAGAGCGACAACGACGCTGCAGTCTCGAGCAACCGGGTACGCTATCTCGCTCTTTTTGCACATACTCTTGTGTGTGTCTGGCGCCTGTAGCAAGTGCCAAGCGCTCGCACTGTATCAATGACTGACGTCGTCGCGTGTGTCTCTCATGACACTCGGCAGCTCAAGTTTGCGCGTGCGATCGAGACGATTCGCGACGAGACGCGCAAGGCGCGGTCCAAGACGCTCGATTCGTTCGCTGACGTCGTCCAGGCCGTCGCGGCGTTCGACAAGGACGGGCACATCAAGCTCCAGTTTGACGAAGACGACGAGCAGTATGACATTGAAGCGATGCAGCACGACGCCGATGCGCGGCAGCAGTACGCCGACAAGCTCCTGCACTCGAGCGGGAGCGAGCGCATCGTGCACGACGTCCCAGTCATGAACGTCTGCATCATGATCGTCGGCACACGCGGCGACGTGCAGCCGTTCATTGGCATTGCAAAGCGCTTGCAAGAGGACGGCCATCGTGTGCGCCTCGCGACGCACGCAGTGTATCGCGAGTTCGTGATGGAGCACGGCGTCGAGTTCTACCCGCTTGGTGGCGACCCGAAAGAGCTCGCGGCGTACATGGTCAAGACCGGCGGCCACTTGATCCCGCTCAAGCTCGAGACGATCCAGAAAGACGTGCCGCGGAACATGCAGATGATCGAAGAGATCCTCCACACGACGTGGCCGGCAGTGTCGGCCGCTGACCCAGACGGTGGCGGCCCGGGCGTCTCTGGCGCGCCGTTCACGGCCCACGCGATCATCTCGAACCCCGTGACGTACGGCCACATCCACGTCGCGGAGCGCCTCGGCGTGCCGCTGCACATCATGTTCCCGCAGCCGTGGGTCCCAACGACGGCGTTCCCGCACCCGCTCTCGAACTTGCCGTACGACAACAAGGCGTCGAAGAAGAACTACTTGTCGTACAAGCTCGTGGACTTGCTCATGTGGCAAGGCACGGAGAGCATGGTGAACGAGTTCCGGACGCAGGTCCTCGGGCTCCGGAAGATCCGCAAAGGCGACGGCGGCCGCGACATTCTCTTGGACTTGGCCATCCCACACGCGTTCATGTGGAGCAGCGCACTCGTGCCAAAGCCCGCGGACTGGGGCAAGATCTACGACGTCATTGGGACGGTGACGCTCAAAGAAGCGGGCTCCAACTACACGCCGACGCCGGAGCTCGAGGCGTTCTTGGGCACCGACGGCGGTCCGATCTTCGTTGGCTTTGGCTCGATGGTCATCGACGACCCGAAGAAGACGACGACGATGATCATCGAAGCTGCGCAGCAAGCAAACGCCCGTGTGCTCATTCAGTCGAGCTGGAGCGACATGGCAGCGGGGCTCGACGTCCCAGACAACATCTTCTTCCTCGGCAACTGTCCGCACGATTGGCTCATGCCGCGCGTCTCGGCGGTTGTGCACCACGGCGGCGCCGGCACGACCGCCGCGGGGCTCATGGCAGGCAAGCCGACGTTCATCGTGCCGTTCTTTGGCGACCAGCCGTTCTGGGGTCGCGCAGTCGTGACCGCCGGCGTCGGTGTCGAGCCGTGTCCGATCAGCGAGCTCACGACTGAGAAGCTCCGCGTCGCGTTCGAAGGTCTGCAGCGTCCTGAGCTCCGCGCGAATGCGCTCAAGCTCCGCGACGTGATGCTCCGCGAAGACGGCGTTGGCGCTGCGGTCGACTGCTTCTACCGCAACTTGCCGCTCAAGAACATGCGGTGCGACCTCGGATGCAAGCGCATTGCAGTCAAGTGGAGTCAGAAGGACCGCATGAAGCTCTGCGAGCAGTGCGAGTTCGTGATCTCGTCGCGTCCAGAGAACTCGAGCGACGACATTGTCGAGTACGACCCAGTCGACTACACGGCGCGCGGTCCTGACTCGGCGCTCGAAGGCGTCGCCGCCGGCGCTGGTGCGTTCATGCACGAGCTCGGGAGCGGCGTCAAGGACATCTTCATCAAGCCGACGCAGGGGTACCGCGACGAAGGCGCAAAAGGCGCAGTCATCGGCTTGATGAAAGGCATCGGCGGCATCTTCATCCGTCCGGTGCAAGGCGCAGCGCTGTTTGCAGACCACATCGCAACGGGGCACTACAACGAGAGCCGCGCGTCGGACGAGCGCAAGAAAGGCACGGTCCTGCTCGAGAACAAGAAGTTCCTGAGCGTCTTGGGGCACAACGTCGCGCCAGACACGCACACGGCAGCGATGGACCCGCACGAGCAGCTCGCAGTCGACAAGAAAACGGGCGACAAGCAGCAGATTGCGATCCACTTGTCCTCGGACGAGCGCGCGGCGATGGAAGCCAAGTTCCACGAGCTCATGCGCGTGCGCAGCGTCGAGACAGCGAGCGACTTTGTCGTCGTCCGCGGTGGCAAAGACACGACGACGACGAGCAGTGGCGCTGCGCCAACAGCGCACCTTGTCGTGAGTTCGACCGAGTACAGCGCGCAGGGCGGTGGCGGCATTGACATTCGCTTTCGGAACAACAGCACAGCCGGTCAGGCACTCGACGGCGCGGCGCTCCAGGGCCTCGCGGCCTCGGCGCAAGCGGAGCAGATCGTGCAGGACCACTTGTTCTCGCGCCTCGAGCGCACGCGCGTGCCGCGCATGAACATTTGCATGATGACGACTGGGAGCTGGGACGAGAGCGTCCAGCAGTACGTCGCAATCGGCTTGAAGCTCCAGGCCGACGGCCACCGCGTGCGCATTGCGACGAGCAGCAGCTTTCGCGACCGCGTGCTCGCCGCGGGGCTCGAGTTCTTTCCGCTCGGCGGCCGCGCGACGACGACCGGCAAGTTCCTGCAGTACCTCCACGAGAAGAGCAAGGACGAGCAGCAGAGCAAGAGCAAGAGCCGCGGACTCTTTGGCTTCACCAAGCACCTGCGGTCGCGCGAGGCGTTCCCTGAGGTCGACGACCTCAAAGACCTCATGTACTCGCTCTGGCCCGCGTGCGTCGACGTCGATCCGCTCGCGCCTGGCCGGGCGTTCCGCGCCGACGCGATCATTGCGCACCCGTTCCTGTTTGGCCAGACGGTCGTCGCCGAGCGCCTCGGCGTGCCGCTCCACTGCATGAGCTACAACCCGCTCTCGCGCACGCAGGCGTTCCCGCACCTCATGAGCGCGTCGCTGAGCGTGAGCGCGCCGTACCGGTACACGCCGACGAACATCGTGTCGTACGACGTGATCAGCCAGACGATGTGGAGCGGCATGCGCGAGCTCCTCGACGGCTTCCGCGCGTCGCTCGGACTCACGGGCAAGAGTGTCGGGACGAACTTGCTCGCGGAATGGCGCGTGCCGCACTCGTACTTGTGGGACCCGGCGCTCTTGCCAAAGCCCATGGACTGGGGCCGCGAGATCAACATCGCCGGGTACGTCCAGCTCGAGGAGCCGAGCGCTGGCGACCGAGACGACCGCGTCGTCGCAATCACAAACACAGTCGACGCGTTCCTCGCTGCGAGTCCAACGACGCCGCTCGTGTACTTTGGCTTCTCGGCGGGCGACTGGGAGCCGCGTCACGTGAAAGATCTGCTCGCCAAGATCGACGCTGCGGCGCGCCACGCAAACGTCCGCGTCGCGTTCCAGACGCTCGAGCCAAGCGACGGCTTGCTGCCGTTTGCGACCGACGCGGTGCTCGAAGTGAGCGACTTTGTCCCGACGAGCGACTTGCTCGCGCACGCGCACGCAGCGGTGCACTGGGGCGACCTCTCGATCACGTCGCGCGTGCTCGCTGCTGGTTTGCCAGCGTGCGTCGTAGCGCGGAACGTGACGCAGCGGCTCTGGGGCCAAGCACTCCGGAACGCCAGCGTCGGCGTCGAGCATTTGGAGATCGACATGCTCACGCCCGAGAACCTCGCGCACGTCTTCCAGGCGCTGCTCGCACCGGCGCTCGTTGCGAACGCAAAGGCGTTTGCGGCAGCAGCGACACCGTCCGCACAGGCGGTCGAGAAGGCTGTGCACGCGTTCTACGCCAACTTGCCGCTCGCAGCGATGACGTGCGACTTGGACCCGACGCGCATCGCGCGTATCTACGACCCGGTGCACCAGCTCAAGCTCTCGTACGAAGCGCACGTGGTCGTGAAGCAGCTCACGGGGAGCGACGGCGCGAGCGACATCAAGTACAAGCCGCTCAAGTACTCGCTCCACCACTTGCCGCGCCTCTCGCTCCGCGGCATCACGGACGACGTCGCGGTCGCGCGCGGCCTTGCGCGTGGTCCGAGCGGCAGCAGCAAGTCACAGCAGCTCCCTGTGTACACGTACGACGTATTGGGCGACGGCGACGATAGTGGCAGCAGCACAAGTGCGTCGGTCAAGCAGGCGCTCAAGACCGGGAAGCTCCGGAGCAAGCAGCTCCAGCGGTACCAGAGCATGGCGGCGAACGTGATCGAGACGCCGATGTTCTGGACGTCCGAGAGCGACGAAGAGCGCGAGACGAAGAAGATCAACGACGCGTACGAGCAGCTCTTGCTCGCACGCGAGGCGCTGTAGACAAAGAGAGAGCAGTAAGAAGGGATGAAGTTGTTGCCAAAAGACGACAATATATTGCTATGGCCTTGACGCACCCAATACTATGGGATGTTATGACATATTGTCTAATTTGAAACAGTATCAAATGTTTTGAACCAAACAAATACGATGGTTTCTTTCGTACATTTCAAGAGCAATTTTGTAAATAATACTCCACATATTGTCCAATATTTTTCCAATATTTCTATGACATAGTAATTTTATGACATGGCGACAGGATTTGACCTTCCGAAATAGATACTGTTTATCAAATTGTTGTAGATATTTTCTAATCCGATTTCGATGATTTATTGGTTTAGAGATCTGATGCCAAACTACTCGGTTTATCTTGGAAAAATTGGAGATCAATTGTTTTGTCAACATATATTTGATCAGGCGAATCACTGTTTCTCGAATATTTTATGTTTGAGTTTTTTCAAAACATGCAAACGATTAATCGATACATATATTGACTGATTCAGTATGGACGATTTATTGGCTTTGAGATCTGATATAGCCAAAGATACCGAACCTCTTGTATTGAACTTGGATACATTAGATATCGATTGTTTTATCAACATAAAATGGATCAGTTTCTTGTGTATTACATGTTATGGTCATTGTTAAAGTATGCAAATGATTCATCATTTATATCATTCGAATGATATATCTTATTATCAATTGACTGCCTTCACATCACTAAGAGTTATATATGTCTATTGTACATACGTTGTACAGCGGATATCTACACCTCGTAAAAAGTCCTGAAGACCTCGATTGAGAGTGGCTATATCTGGCAAAATAGTTTCGTAGCGTGAGATACACGGAACTAATACGATATAATCGATAATTTTATATCTTTGCTTGATAACATATCGTGAGTGACGTTAAATATCCCTTATACGTATCAGTAAATGCACGATGGCCATCTTTGTGTGCTACGATATTTTTCGTCAACAGCCATTTAATTTTTACTTAGGTTACAAAATCTCCAATACAGTTCTGACTTTGCTTTGATAATTAATTATTGAAGTGGCCGGCAGTATCTTGAATGATTTATCACTATTGTGGTTTCAAGATATTGCTTTTGTATAGATTTGATGTCTGTTTCGCTGGTGCAATAACTTTCCAAACTATGCACGTGAAAATTTGTCTGTTTGTAAGCATTAACATCAATAACGTCTATCAGTCGATGCCCTCTCTTTTATCACTACTGGACGACCTCTAACACGTACAAAGCTCACGATGAGCACGATGAGCAGCTCCTCGACCGTCAAGCGCGAGCTCGTGGGCGACGGCAACAACGACGACAGCAGCACTAACGCAACAGGACTTCCGCGCAAGCTCCAGCGCGTGTTGCGTGACAGCACCGATGCGATCCCAGTGTCGCCTACAGCTACAGCTGCAGCTGCCAACCCTGTACAAGCGCTCGAAGCGATTCGCTTGCGCCTCGCGCACTCGAGCGACCCGCACTTGCAAGCGAAGCTCCTGCTCGAGTTCAGCCACGTCGCGATCGCACCTGGCGCACCAACGAACGCTGCGATTGACTTTCTCTTTTCGTTCCTGCAAGCGAGTCAGCAGCCGCAAGCGCCACCGAGTGCGTCGCCTCCGCACGACGCATCGGCTTCGTCTCCGAGCGTCATTAGCCGCGGCGGCGGCGGTCCGATCGTCGTCGGTGCGATCGTGCGCGGACTGCGCAAGCTCTTGGCGGTCAAAGCGTCGGTCGTCGAGCCGATGATCCAAGTCGACGCCATGGGCGAGCAGCTCATGCAGTGCGTGAGCGTCGCCGAGGACTTTACGCTCCGGCACGACATGCTCGCGATCGTCGTCGACTGTCTCGTGAGCACGCGCGCGTTCGAGCAGGTCGAGACGCTCCTCGCCACGTGCGTGCGCGACCACGACGCAGCGATGCAAGCGCTCTGTCTCGCGGCGTTCGTGCGTCTGAGCGACGCTGGTCACGCAGTCGCGAGCCGCACGCGCGCGCAGCTCTTGGACCGCGCAGCGGCGCTGCTGCTCGACGAGAGCGACGCAGAAGAGGTCAAGACATGGGCAGTGCGGCTCCTTGCAGTGCTCTGCACAGTGTCGCCGCGCGATAGTGACAGTGAGTGTTGGTCATCATCAACAGCTGCACCAAGCATGGCGTTCTTATTGCGTCCACAGAGTGCAGCAGACGACAGCGACACCGACGCGCAGACCGTCGCGCTGCCGCTGCACGACGCCGTGTTCTACGTCCTGTGCCTCGCAGCGAGCGACGCGTCACCACGCGTGCGCGCTGAAGTCGCGCAGAGTCTCCGGCTCCTGACTGCTGCGTCGCCGCTTGTCGTCGAGCACGCGCTGCAGAAAGCGCCGATCAGCGAAGAGCTCGACGACGACGCGCGTGCGATGCGCATGCAGTCCGTCCGCATGCTCTCGAGCGGCGCGCTCTTGGATCTCTTGGAAGACGCAAGCGACGACGTACAGTGCCGTTCTTGTTGTTGCTGATTATTGGGCAGTGAGTGATGGTCTCTAACTTCGTTTCTGAATGCTACATGAACAGGTCGCAGCAGAAGCGTCGACGACTGTGCGGCGCTTGGTCGCGACGGGTCGCTTGAGCGAGTTGATCGTCGACCGCGCGATCGCAGCGCACGTCGACTTGCTCCCGTCCGCAGCAGCCGCAGGCGGCGCGACGCGGCGCTTCCACGCGCTCGTCGAGACGCTCGAGCACTTGCTCGTGCAGCGCAAGCAGCAGTTCGACGCGGCATTCTCGCTCACGAGCGAAGAGGTGCGTACGGTTGAGTGGCCATCGTATGTATATGGGACGGTGAATGATGGTCTCGTGGCATTCCTTGAATCCTACTCTCTCTAGGTGAGCTACGTCTTGCGTGAAGGCGACGTGCGCGCACCACTGGCACCATCACTCGCAGTCCTCTCGGCGCTCGCGCACTGCGACTTGTCGAGCGTCTGGATCGTCCAGCGCATTGTCACGCGCGCATTGCGTCTCGCAGACGCAGTTGACGCAACGCGCGACACCGACGACGCTGCGCAGTGGACGCAGCAGCTCCTTGTGCTAGCGCGTCGCGTCGCACGCGAGTGCAGCAGTGTGCTCCGTCTCGACAACGCGCTCGTCGATGCGCTCGAGACGGCAGCAGCGGCTCGTGCGACGAGCGTGAAAGCGCAAGTCGCAGTGCTGCTACTTAACAAGCAGCCACGTCAATCGAGTGTGGACCGTGAGTGTCGGTCTGTCCAGACGCTCTTCCAGCTTGCCAGCTCGCCACAACTGCCAGCAGCAGCAGCAGCTCCTACGAACAAGGAGGCAACACCAAGTCGCAGCAACTGGCGCTCGCTCCTGGACGCAGCGTCAACGAGTCTCCACGACGTGCGGACTGCACACAAAGCGGTATGTCTTGTTGTGCTGGATATATTATATGGACAACGAGTGATGGTCTGACAAAATGCCTTGTTCTGTCGACAGCTGCTCGAGCGTCTCGACTCGACTACGACGACCAGCAGCTGCACAGACGCACTGCGGCTCGTTGCGCACATGCTCGCGCTCAAGCAGCAGCTCAGTGACGTCGAGACGCGCACTCACGGGCTTGCGCTGCCAGCTGCGCTCGTACCAATCTGCAGCGACATGATTACACTCGCAACCAGTCTGTACGTGCGCGAACGCGCTTGGAGCGCAGCATCTCGCGCTGATCTCTTGCAGGTGCGACTATCTTCGTGACTGTCGGTATATTTGACAACGAGTGTTGGTCTTTGATTCAAACTGACAGAGTTGTGTTGCTCTCGCTAGCTCGTGCTCCTTGCGCGCGTTGGGCTCGCACTCGGTCGCCTCCACGCGCCTGGAGCGACTGACAGCGACGCGCCACGCACGCTCGAGTGGCTCGCGACGCAAGCGCAGCAGCTCGCGTTCCTGTCGCACGAGCATCCGAGTGGCAGCAGCAGCGCACTCTGGCTCAGCGACGCGCTCGTCACTGGTAGTGCGATGCGCACACTCGAGGACCTCACGCGCGCGTTCATCGCCTCAGTCCAGCGCGCGTGGCCACAGGCGCTCGTGCAGGCGCTCGCCGACATTGAGTGTCGGTCGTCGCAGACTGCGTCTGCAGTGATTGTCGAGCCAGAGAGCAGCAGCAGCAGCCGCGAGCCGCGCGAGATCGTGGCGCAGTGGCCGTTCCAAGTGCGCGTGCGCGCGTCTGTGGCGCACGTGCGCGACCTCACGCGGCTGGTTATCAAGGTTTGTTGTTGTTGTCTTAACTGTCTTGTGTCAGGGTCTGTGAATGATGGTCTCACACTTCACTTTGTACATGTGATCCACTTTAGAGCGTGCTTCCGAATGGCGAGACTGCGTACCACCACGTGCCACTGAGTGACGTCACACTGCGCACTGCGACGCGCAGCTCGCTCGACCACACGCTCTCGCTCACGATCCCGCCGTTCTCGGACCCAACGAGCTACGCGCTCGCAGTTTGTCTCGCACACCCCGCGCTGCCTGGCGCACTCGACGTACGTCTTCTGATGTGTTTAGGACGCCACGCGTCGTGTAGTGACGATGATGTGAATGGCGCCACTCACGCACGTTCGTGGATCTGTCCTCTCAGATGCCGCAGGCGTCGACACGAAGCGCCAGTGAAGCGCCAGTGCTGTACACGGACATCTCGGAGACTGTCTGCCCGTGTGTGTTTCATCGCACGAACTCGACGATCCGTCGTGGGTGACGCAGTGGCACGCGAGACTGTAGAGTGAGTGAGAAGGCGTGGGTTGTATCCACTCGACGATGAAAGAGAGAGAGAGAAGGAGAGAGGCTGTCTGTCTTGGATGATCGCACTGGCGCTGTGTCGTAATAGCGGACGATGTTGTCCTAGTGGTGCAGCAGCTCGTAGAGCAGCACAGCGGCTGCGACGCTCACGTTGAGCGAGTCGACGCGCGAGTCCTCGTCCGGCGCGTGGCCAGGGATCGTCACGATCTCGTCGCACGTCTGGCGAATGCTCTTGCGCATGCCGCGGTGCTCGTTGCCCTAGCGACCATCACCAGTTGTCCAGTTGCGTCAGTATTGAGTGTTGGCAGTAGAGCAGCAAGTCGAAACCGCAGTTCAAGACGCACCATGACGAGGATCGTCGGCGTGGCGCTCCCCAATGCAGTCGACGTGATCGAGTTGGGGCCGCTGCACGCGCCGACGACGCGCCACCCGAGGTCGCGACTCACTGCGAGCGCTTCGTGGAGGTTCCGCGCATTGAAGAGCTTGCGCTGCGAGTGTGTGTCCATCATACGAGAGAGTGCTGTGAGTCGAGACAATCACTCGTTGTCCGGATAATGGACACAAACGTACGTTTGCAACAAGCACTTCCAATGCACCAGCAGATGCACGCGACGCCTAGTGTAGTACAAAGAGACCGTGAGTGTGTGTCCGTACGTGCACTACACTCACAGACACAAACAAGAGCAGACGCACTGCAGGCGAGAGTGGCGCGCTGTTGCGCTCGCTCATGAGCACTGCTGAGCAGCCAAGAAAGTGCGCGGAGCGAAGGATTGCGCCGAGATTCTAACGTAGTAGGTCATGCGGCAGTGAGTGATGGTCGTTCTTGTTCACTCAACGTCGTACAGTATCATCAGGTGCACGCACCTGCGGATCGTGGAGCTCATCAAGCGCAAGGATCACTGGTGCTCGGTCACTCGTTGTCAACTCTGTAGCAAGTAGAGAGTACGACCATCACTCAGTGTCCTGATTCGACAATACTAACAGCATGTGCTCGAGCAACGCACCTGATGGATCTGCTGGTGCAAACTCTGGCAAGCGGATCGAGTCTGCGTCCAGCACGACGCCCTGTCGCATCATCATGATCATCACCAGACAGTGAGTGACTGCGTACGTCGTTAGCGAGAGCTGCACTGACGCACCTGATGTGGTTTGTCGCCTGTGATGTGATTCAGCATCCACTTGCTGGTGACATACGAGTGTCGGTGCGTCAGTGAGTGTGCGTCAATCGAGAGCGTTTGCACAGAGCAAGCACAAGACACTGGTACCTTGTCGTGACGACGTCGACGCCATTTGCTGCTGCGAGCGCTTTGATCTTCTCGAGCGCCTGCGTATCAGCTGCAGTCTTCTTCGCTGTCACGCCACTCGGGTCGCGCACGTACAGCGTGTGGATGCGTCGGTGCTCGCTCGTGAGCACTTGGAGCACGCTGTGGAGACCATAGACGCCTTCGCCGCGGACTTGCGGAATCGCCTCGCCGTCATTCGTCACGGCCTTTGCGCTCGCGCCAGTCGGCCGTCGACCGCCACCGCTGCTGTTGCTACTGCGTGATCGGTTGTCACGCGATGGCGACGATGCGCTGCGGCTGCTGTCGCGACGAGCGCTGCTCCTGCGATCGTCGCTCCAGTTGTTGTTGTTGCTGTTGCGGCGACTGCCGCCTCGCGACGACGATGCGTCTGCGCCGCCCCACGACGAGAAGCGCTGACCGAGCACCACTTGCGCTACAACAGGCGCACGTTGCAACGTTGCGTCGCTAGCTACAACTGCTGCGAGCCGCGCGCCACGCGACGAGATCCGCGCAAGCATGTCTGGTGCTTTGCTTGTCACGTTTTGACTGTTGGTGCACGGAGTCTCGGGAACCTCGCTTTCGTCACTATCAGCTCTTGGCTATTGCTGATGACTTGGACCAAGCACAAGTGAACCCGTCGTGCTGTGCTGTCCTCGTACTCACGCACGCAACAACTCGCAGTTGGAGGCTCGAGGAGCGAACCGACGGCACTAGAGACTCTTGACCCTTGAGAGCTGTGACTCTCGACTCTCGACTCTTGAGAGCTCTGACTTGCTGTGCGAGACTCTCTCAGGACCGCTGGTCCTCACACCAGGATCGACAACGCGCACACAGTGACAGCGGCAAGAGCTACTCCGGGCATGGGAGAATCATGTCCATCAGATGTGCACGTGCACCTAACGTCGCACTCGGCTTGATGACTCTTCCCTTATGCCTCGAGAATCAAGTCAACATGGTCGAGAGACCCTCACTGCATGGACCTGGAGCTTCGACTAATGCGTGCATGTCCAACGGGTAACTCAGGGTACGTGGCGACCGAGTAGTGTCGATGTACAAGCGCGTCGCACGTCCGGATCCTCTCGACAATGGTCACCATTCGGATCATCCCGACCATGTCCACAACAACAACCACAAGGTCTGCTACACTGCAACAGTGTAGTACGTAGACCAGTTGCGTGCACTAACCAAGGAAAGGACCCTCCGTTTCATTTCGCAGTTCCTCGATCAGCCCCACTGGACGAAGCGCGACTGCTGTCGTACTCACTCCTCTGCTCGCGTGCATGCGCGATGGCAAACACGAATGGCGCAGCTGTCTCGCCTGCGCAGAGCGGCGGCACGGACCACTCGCGCGCAATGGGGAGCAGCAAGTCGAAGCGACCGATCATCGCTGCGTCTTCGCGTCGTCCAAAGCACTCGGCGTCGACGGTTCGCCACACGCTGCACTTGGTCCACCGTGCAGGCATCCTCGCAGCAGCGATTGCGTACTTGATCATCTGCATCCAAGCTGGCGTCGCAACGCTCGAGCTCTTGCAGGACTACGACATTCCCGGTGAAGTTGGTGCGTACGACGTGCAGTACCTCATGGACTCGTACATTGGCAACACGACGATGCGCGAGAGTCCAATGGTTGCACACGCGCTCAAGGGTGACACGTCGCCGCGCAGCGACACGCTCTACCTCACAGCAACGGGACCGCAGTTCACGATCTGCGACGGCATCTCACCACTTGTCCACGACATCTACTCGAACGCGTTCCTGCGCTCAATGTACGCTGCTGTGGCGCGTGACACTGCGTACAACCTCACGTTCCTCGCCGCGACCGAGACCGAGCTCATGATGCCAGTCGTCGACTGCCTCTCGACGGCAGTCTTACTAGCGTACCAACCAGTTGGCAAGTACAACTTCCTCGTGCGCAAGACAGCCGACCCGACCGACGTCTACCTCGTCACGCTCCTGCTCTCGAACCAAGAGTACCGCATCGACGCACAGAGCGAGCGCGGATCCGCTGCTGTCGGCACGCTGTCGTTCATCGACGACCTCCGAGCGTCGAGTGTCGAGCACCACTACGTCATCTCGCTCGGCTACCCGTACGCCGAGTTCAACTTCCGCCCGTACACGTTCCTCGGCGTCACGTCCGACAACTGGTGGGAGCTCGAGAGCATCCCGAACGTCGGGAGCGGCGAGATCCCAAAGGTCCTCACGACAGCCTTCCGCTCCGGGTTCTTCCTCAAGTCGCCGACGGAGCAGCTGAACGTGCAGAACATTGTCAAAGTCATCTCAACGACACCGAGAGACGAGATCACGCGGTGGGCGAGCCACGCAAAGCCAGTGCTCCACGACTCGTGGGGCTGGGTCCACGGCGTCCAAGTGCTCCTCGCAATCGACCTGTTTCTCAACTTGGTCGTCTTGCTCCTCGTCGTGGTCCGGAACATCCAAGCTGGGAAGCTCTGGATCGGCGACGCGTTCGTCTCCGTCTCGACGACAATCCTACACCGTGGCGTACTTGTGTTTGCGTCCTGGTGGCTCAGCGGCTTCTGGTCGATCTACGAGTTCTGTCTCCGCGACGCCTATGCGTTCATCAAGCTCGACATGACAGTCTACGACGCGATCATTCGCGCCGACCTCCTCTGTCTCTACTTGAGCCTCTGCGGCGTTCTCGGCATGCTCTTTCGCGCGCGCGTCGACCCGCTCGTGGCCATGATCTCATTCAGCATTGGCTACGAGCTCCGCGATCACCTGGCGCACATGTTCCCAGACAACCTCATGGCGGTGATCATGTACGGCTACTACACCTACATCGCCGGCATTCCACCGCACCTCGACGGTCAAGAGACGATCTCGTCCATGACGTTCTGGAACGTGAGCATGCTCGCGAACAGGACCATCGCGTTCCCGTTCCGCGTGCTTGCGCCGGTCTTCTCGACGCTCGTGCTCGTCGTGGCGTACATTGTCTTTTGCAAGGTCTACCGGTACTTTGTCCCCGAGACGACGCACGTCCAGCACACAACAAACACGGGCGTCTCAGGCGGTGAAGACGTGGTGCTCACGCAGAAGCGCGTCCTGACGCTGTTCGAGGTCGCGACTGGCGCTGAGCTCGAGTCGCGCTTCGGCCTCCTCTCGGCCTACGAGAAGCACCTCGTGATCAAAGGCATGAAGTTCGCGTCCGCCGACGGCATCTACAGCAACGGCTTTGTGATCGCGAACAACAAGTTCCTCTTGGAGGCGAGCGACTACTGGCACATCGTCGCCATGAAGCTCACGCGCACGCGGTACAAGTCGGTCTTTGTGTACGAGATCACTGGGAGCACGGTGCAGCAGACCGCGAAGCTCGTGTACCCGCACACGTTCTCGTTCACAGACCTCGTGACGCTCAACATCAGCGTCTTGTCTTGAGGGTGAGAAGGTATGGGATGAGATGAGTTGAGGTGATAGCAGCGAAGAGCGAATGGAGAGCCTGAGCAGACCGAGAGAAGCAGCACGGTGGTGCTAGCTCTGTTGAGCGAGTTCGCTTCCATCGACAGAGTTCAGGATTGAAGGCATAACGAGCAACAATGGATTCATTATCAGTATACAACTATCAAGTACAACTGGAAAATATGAATGCACATCGAAGGACAACCATCACTCCGTGTCCACACACTCTCACTCACGCACACACTGCCTTGTGCCAGCCAGCCAGCTAGCGAACGCTTCATGCCTCCCAGAACGTCTGCGCGGCAATCGAGCGACGCAGTGCCCACACCGACGGGTTGCTGTTCGAGAACCCGCTGTGGTTCGGCACGTCGCTCGGGCGGTACGTGTGCGAGAGCGACCAGCCGCGCACTTGCTGGAGCGTCCGGAGCTTCGTCTTGAACGCCTCGGACATTGGCACGAAGCGGTCCGGGTGCGGGTGGAGGTTCCCGCGGTTGAACACCACTTGCTCGCTCTCGCCGACGACGAGGCGGCCGGTGATGAGCACCTGGAGCTTCGTCTCGTACTCGGACGGCGCGAGCGTCTCGCTCCCGACAGTCTTGAACGCCCGGAGCAAGAGCTTGTGCGCGAGACACGCAGACGACGGCATGGCCGAGACCTTGCGGATGAACTCGTCGAGCGGCGCCTTCATGGTCTGGACCGCGAGGTACCAGCGCTTCTCGGCCTCGGCGTCCTGTCGACGCGCACGGAGCTCGCGAATGAACGCGTCGTGCTTCTTGCGCAGGAGCTGCATTGCCAGGACAGCGAACGCGCGGTCTGCGAGCGGCTTCTGGAGCGCGTCGTTGCGCTCCCAGACCAGGAGCTGCTTGTCCGTCACGCCGTCGCAGTACTTGACAGCTTCGTACCGCGCTGTGCGCTTGTGCAGCAGCACGTACTTGGGCAAGTCGGTGGCAAACGTCGGCCAGACATCGTCGAGCGTCGGGATTGCCGCGCGCTTGGCTTCGCCGTCATCACCCGTATCGTCACTGCTCCCATCGCTGTCGCTACCACCACCGTACAACACCTCGAGGGCGTTCGCAGCACAGGCTTGGAACGCGTGGCTGAGCTTGCTCGCCCCGATGCGCGTGCGAGCGCGCGCGACGTTGAACTTCCACTCGTCGGCGTCGAGCGCGTGCGGATCAAAGACGTCTTCGACGACGCTCACGTGGCTGTCGTACCCGACCATGTGCTCGACGATGGTGAGGAACCGCGACGGGTTGTACTTGAGCACCTTTTGGATGCGCGCCGCGAGCATCTCTTGGAGGAACCACCGCGTCGCCGCGAACGGGTTGCGCGATGTTGGTGACGATGGCGGCGACGCCGTTGCCGTTCCCTGTGCTTGAGCGCCCTGGAAGCGCACGAGCTGGAACAGCAGCTTGGCCACCGGCGCCTCTGGGTCGACCTTCATCGCCTGCGACTTTGGACCCAAGAGCAACCGCATCGTGTGCACGAGCTTGTGCGCGATCGCCCACTGGTACGCGCTCAGTGGCGGTTCGTGCTGCGACACGAGCGCCATGAGTGTCGCCGCGAGCGTGCCGCGGAACATGTTGGGGCTGAACTGTCCCGCCGGCGCGCCAGCGAGGAGCGCCGTGATGATGTCGAGCACCTGCGTGCCGGACGCGATCTGAAGCAGCGCGCTGCCGACCTTGTCGCTCGGGTCCGCGAACATCTGCGCGTAGTTGTACTCGCTCGCGCGGATGCTTAGTCCTGCAGTGGCCTCGTCGCGTCCGATCATCGCGAGGAAGTCCGAGGCGCTCGTGACGTCGTTCGAGACCTTGTGGATCACAGCGGACCACGCGTCCATGAAGTCGACGGCGCCGTTCTTCTCTGGGAGCTCGAGCACCGCGAGGTGGCTCAGGAACAAACTCCCGGCAGTCTGGATGAGCGCCTTTGGGTCGAATGCAGCCGCCTCGTCCGCGTCGCCGTCACCGCCGAGCGACGTCTTGGCCGTCTCCTCTGGCCCCATGAGCGTGATCGCACTCACTGCAGTCTCGAGTTCCGCAGTCGCAGACGTGAGGTCCTGACTCAAGAGCCGCGGCAAGTCGCTCGCCTGGATCTTGATGTGGCCCTGGTTCTCCTCTGGCACGAGCGCGCGGATCGTCTCGAGCAAGCTCGTTGCGCGGTCGAGCGCCGTGTTGAACGCCATGGTCTTTGTGAGGCACTTGGCGATCACGAGCAAGAGCTCGACCTGCTCCTGCAAACCCGCGGCTTCGATCGCGCGCTTGCCAAACTTGCTCCCGACGATCACGGTCGCGCGCTCAATGAGCTCGAACAGCGCTTGCTGCGTCGACCCGACGACTGGCAAGTTGTTGTTCAGGACGTCGGCTTCGCACGACACGACGGCAAATTCCTGGACGTCGTAGAACTGGAAGCCCTGGAGCGCCGAGACGCTCGCGTGGTCGTCCGCTATTGAGCTCGAACCGGCCACAGCGCCGCCCGAGAAGCTCTCGAACATGCGTGTGAGGATGACCATCAAACCCGCTGCGAGCTTCTCGGCGCGACGCTCGGTTGGTGTGATGAGCACGCCGCCAAACTGCTTGGCGATCGCGCCGTACAGTCGGTGGTCGCTGTTTTTCGTGTACTTGAGGACGTTCAGGATGAGGTTCCCGTCAAAGTGCGCCTGCACGAGCGCCAGGATGTGGAACATGTCGGTGTTCACGATGTTGTGCGTGCGCTTGAGGTACGCGACCTCTTGACCCGCCTCGGGCGTGAGGCGATCTGCCACGAGGTGCGGCCCGGCGTCCGAGATCAAGAACGCGATCGTCGGCATCGTGCCGTCGAGACGCAAGAGTTCAGCGATTGCGGCCTTGTGGTTCTCGTCGCCGTCGCCGCCATTTGCGTGCACGCCAGAGCTCCCTGGCGGCACACATAGACGCACAGACGACACGAACGCGCTCGCTTCGGCGCCGTCTTCAAAGCTGTGGCTCGTGACGTAGCACCCCTTCGAGTCCTCGGTGAACGTGATGATCGTGACCATGACTGCGTACGCGTCGTTCTCCGAGACGGTCTTGACGAGAGCACTCACTGTGCGCTTCACACCTGAGAGCTCGCTCTCCATTGAGCCCGTGATGTCGAGCAGGAACACGAGGTTGATCATAGTCGCAAGCGTGGGGGTCTTGAGTGGTGCGGGGCTTGAGTGTCTTGCGTGTCGTGAGAGCGAGAGGTAGGCAGGTTGTAGAGGATCACAGACGCTGACAGCGACCTTGAAAGAGGACGGAAGAGGGCGGAAGAGGAGGAGGCGCTGGATGTGCTCGAGCGCGCAAATTGCAGAATGCCTGAGATTGGAGCTCGCGTCATTCACTCACGCGTTGGAAGTGCAAACCAACCGATGACATTGCAAAGGTGCTCAACAAGACACATGCTCTTGTGTTCACGTGCTTTGCATGCGCCTATCGAGAGAGAGAGAGAGAGAGCGCGCGCGCTTGATCAAGCAAGTGACAAGACTAAGCGTCCTGTGGGTTCAGTTTGCCATGGAAGGTACTAGAACTGTAAATATTGTATTTGTGCATTTGGCTGAGTGATGGTGCATTCGAACAAGTGATGGTCTATTTGACACCATACAATGCGCAAGTCATAGCGACACTTGTCCAAGACGCTTGCTCGCACGAACTCGATCGTCTGCCTCCAGGACAAGCGAGCGCTTGAGTTCGACTGGTGGTCGTTGTCGCTCATCTCAAACAGCAACAACAACAGCATGATCACAAGAGAGCTCCTTTTGTCGCTTGCCTCGCGCTCATTCGCTCGCTCTAGCAAATGTCTGCTTGTTCTTGTGGCGCTCGCTCGTCTCCTCCGTTTGGAGCAGCCTCGGGTTGAAAGCAACCTCTGTGGGTTGTGACTGCACCACACAGGATCTCTCTCTCACTCTCTTACTCGCTTGTCGTGAACAGAGCTAGACAACCACTAACACCACCAACAGAGACGACATGCGCTCAAGACCTACGAAACAACAGAGCAACGACGCACTCGATCAATCGATCGATAGTAAAGCAAAACTTGGTCATTCAGTTATCCACTCGAGCCACTTGGACGTCAGACTCGCCTACGACACGCAAAGTGCGATCTCGCTCTCCCTCGCTCTCTCTCCAACCTACGTTCCTACTTCCTCCAACGCACGCTCTGTCTCTGTCTGTCAGTGCTTGTCGGTCGACTCGACGTAAAAGAACGTCGAGTCGCGCGGTCGGATGAAGCTGTCGGCCACAGACGCTTGGCTCATGCTCGGGAGGCTCGCGAGGCTACTGCGGCGCTCCGAGACAACGGACGAGACAGCACTCATGACACGACGGAACTCGATCGCGTCGCCTGCGCGCCAGATCTGGTCGTTCAAGTCGCCGTTGAGCGGGTCGTAGATGCCCAAGAGACACGAGAAGAACCGGTCGTGGTGCACGTGCTGGAGCATAAGGCAGCACGTCGCGAACGGCACTTTGCCGAGTCCGTTCTTGTCCATGTACCGAAAGATGATCCCCGAGCACGGCAAGAGCTCGCTCGGGTGCTTGCAGATCCACTCGGCCAAGAACGGAATGAGCTCGTTCTCAGCCAAGTGGCCGTCGCCTTCGACGTCGTACTTGTCAAAGAGCTCGCGGAGCTTCTGGACGTAGATGAACTGCGCCGAGTGCGCTGGGCGCGAGCTCGTGAGCTCGTGGATCTGCTTGAGGCGCTGGTAGCCAGAGTTCCGGATCGACGACGGCGTCTTCTCGACTTGCATCACGAGGTACCGGAGGCAAAAGCCAATGTGCTCGAGCACGACAAAGACAATGATCTGGAGCATCTTCCAGTGCGACGACGTGTACTTGTCGAGCTCGTCCTTGCACGTCTTGACTGTGCTGAACGGCACCATGTAGCCGAGCGAGAACGTCGAGTTGCACGACATCATGAAGTACCCCCAGTGGTACGCCACGATGAAGCCCATGACGACTGTCACGCCAATGATGTTGGCGTACGACAGCACCGTGACCCACTCGCCGATCGACGTGTCGCGCCGCGGCATTGGCCGGCGGTTTGCAAACAGCAGACGGAACGCGTCGCCGCGGACTTCGAGGAGGTTATTCACAAACGCTGGGAGCGGTAGGAGCGGCCACACGACGGTGAACATCACGACGTACGAGAACTGGATGCACGCGTCCAAGTAGTCGAGCATCGGGTCAAAGATCGGGAGCTTGAGCTCGGCGATGATCTCGTACGCAGTGTACTGGTTGCAGTCGTCGGACGCCAGGAGCACAGGCACAGCAAACTGCGTCTTCTGCTTCACGAGCGACGCAAGGCGCTTCGCCGTCAAGTTCTTGGACGCTTCGGGGTCTGGACGCTCTGGCGTCCGGAACATGCGGCGGATGCGGCGACCGCACCAGGCAAACGGCGACGACTTGCGGCACACGACTGGTCGACCGCGGAGCTTCCGGAGCAAGTACGGCACGAACGTCTCAAGGATCATGTTGAGGAACTGCGTGACGACGAGCGGCGTGACAAAGAGCGTGTCGAGCGTCAAGAGCTCGGGGTTCCAGTCGTACGGTGCGAGCCAGTGGATCTGGAGGTCCCGGAGCGTCTGGACAAAGACGCCACCGAACGGCAAGTAGACGAACGCGAGGAAGAGGAACCAGAAGAACCAGTTGCTCCAGACAAAGACGAAGCGGCGGTGGATCAGACGGTTCTCGTAGTCCGACTTCTTTGCGTAGTTCTCCCACCGGACAAACTTCTCCGAGACCCAGTTGAAGACCTCAAAGAAGATGATGTCGATCAAGAGACCGAGCGCAATGCCTTGGATGAGGATGTAGAGCCACCGGTCGGTCCCGAGCGACGAGTCTTCAGACCGAAAGCACGTGATGTACCACACGCACGTGTACGACTTGTCGTTCACGTTGCACTCTTGACATAGCGGCGCGTTCTTGGCGTAGACGTACCACTGGATGAACGGCATGAGGCAGACGCACTGGAGGATCGCACTCAAGACGACGTAGAAGAGCATCGTGAGCTGGATCCAGTGGTTCTTCCGCTGCTTCGGGACCTTCTCCATCTCTTTCGTGAGCTCGTTCTTGACCCAGAGGTACTGGAAGTTGGGGTTGTAGTCGTTCCGCTCGTACACAGTCTTCTTGTACTTGCTCAAGTTCCACTTCTCCACGAGAATGCGCGTCTCGCGCTCCCAGCACACGAGGAACGACGGACCCCAGAAGCACGCGACGCCAAAGCCGAGCATCGACAAGCCCTGCAAGTACTCGCGCCAGACTTCGCCGTCCGAGAACCGGAACGCGAGGTAGTAGATCAAGCCGATGACCATGATCGGCATCAAGTGCTTCGTGTAGATGTGCATGAACGCAAAGAGGAACGCCACGCGCTCGCCAAAGTGCAGCCGGAGCTCTTCAACGGCCCAGCGATTGCTGTTGCCAGACGCAGCCTTGCGTGGGTTCATCTCGAACGTCCGCTTGCGGTACTCGGCAAAGAACTTCTTGTTGAACGCGCGGTCGTGGAGCGGGAAGCACTCGAGTACGACGTCGTTCACAGTCAGCTCCTTGTTCACGTCAATGACCCACTCCTCTTTGTCGTAGTCCCGCAGCGCGTTCTGGATGATGTTGTGCGTGAGCTGGAGCTCGAGCGCCGGTGAGAAGCACATCTCTTTGATCGCATCCAACGACTCTTCACCGATGCGGCCGATCGAGTCGCCCTGGCGAATCGACAGCTCGTCCATCTCGCGCTTGAACTCGTGCAGGAGCAAGTCCTTGTCTTTCTTCGGGTCGATCATCACGCAGATGTTCTTGCACGCCTCTTCTTCGTCCTGGTCGTCTGCGTGGCCGTCGTAGACGTCGTTCTCGAGGATCGCGACGCCCAAGCCCGCTTGAATCAGCCGCCGGACGCACTTTTGCTGGAGCTGGCTCACTTGGTATGGCAAGTCGCGGCGAATCGACGCTGCCGAGCGACTTGGGAACCGATGGCGAAGGAGCCGATAGACTTGCTCCGTGTGCTTGAGCACGATCGCAAACGTGTACTTTTGCGTCTCTTCGATCGTCACGTGCGGCTGCTCGACGACGCGCTCGAGCGGGTCGTGCTTGCTGTTGCCGCCCAAGACCGCGTCTTTGTTCGTGAAGAGCGGGAGCGCGAACGGATCGACGCCGGCGCCGACTTCGGTCAAGACGGTCGTCTTGGGCTCAGATCGACCCGATCGCGCACGCGAGCGCTCGACTGCGCTGGCTGTTGTGTCATATACAGAGAGAGAGTGATTGTCAGCTATTGGGCTTCTACAGTCTTGACCTGTCATTTAGCGACACGACCATCACTCTTTATCAATGGGACGTACATGACTTGGTCGACGACATCGCGGGCGAGCCTGGGCCAAAGTACATGTGCTCGTCCTGCGCGTAGTTGTTTGTTGCCGTGCGCTGGGAGTAGACGCTCGACTCGGCCGAGCCTCGACGCGCAGTCGGGTCACGCCGCGTCGACGATGCCGGCTGCGAAGCTTTACCAGCGCTGAGACGCGGGTCGAGCGCTGGGAGACTTCGACGATGGTCTTGCTCGTCGACGTACGGCGTCTTGGTCTTCTTCTTCTTCTTGCCGTTGCTGCTGTTTGGATGCTTAAAGTCCGGCGTCGACGCTTCCATGTACGCCGACGACGCTCCTGACGACGCAGACGTGAGCGCAGTCTTTTTGAGCGACGCAGTCGTCGACGAGTTCGACGACAGGAGCGGAAAGTGGCTGCTCACGTTGCTCGCAGTGCTGTTGTTGCTGTACGGGTACTGAAAGTGGTGGTTGCTGCTCGCGTTGCTTGCGTAGCTCGATCGGTAGACGTCGATTTCGAGGTCGTCCGCTTCCTGCGACGGTTTGCGCCGTGACGACACGAGCTGCACGCGCGAGCGCTCCATGGCCTCGTCGTCTGGCGTCACGTCGCCGTAGTCGCTGCCGCCGTCGTGGACGCTCCGGTGCGACGTCGAGCCCGGCCCGGCGCCGAAGAAGCGCATGCCGCTGCCGCTGTGGAACTCCATCGCGCGCAAGTGCGCGTGCGATCTCTCGATCAAGGACGGCACACGCTCAATGCGCTTGATGCGAGGCGCTCAATGCACAGATGCTCTGCTGCGCTTGCGCTTGCGGTCGTGCTGCTTGTGCTTGCTTGCGAGTGAGGTGAGTTTGGCCGACAGGATGAGATGTGATCACATCAAGTCCTTTCATTACCGATCGAGTGACAACTAGCCCCTTGCAAAACAAGTACAATCAAGTATCACAAGTGGCGTAAATAATGATCAAATTTTCGCTTTATAAATAATACCCTGCAAATACGATCCCAACACTGGGATCAATATTAACTTCGTTTCCTGGAAATGCACACACTCAACAGACGTTTGCACTGGATAGATCCTTGCTTTTCGCACTATCGCGTCCGGCTAATGTATTGCGGTCAATACAAACGAGAAGGTAACCGGACGGCGTAATCCACAAGTTCAGTGCGAATATTGTGCCGCGACTAGTAACTTGCTGTTTATATGTCTTTGTCCTTGCCACCCAATGGCGTGAGGGATTGCTTCTGCATCCACAAGCGACCATGGTGGCAACACTCGTTCATTGCTCCTTGCTCTGTTCATGTGCTCCGAGCAAGTCTCGCGTCACTCAAGGACGCACCATGTACTCGCGAGAGCACGGGGTGCCATGGAGCAGAGCGTCCGCTTGCAGCGGTGGTCGAACGAAAGAGCCAGCAGCAGCCAAGTGCTCTACCAGCCACGCTGCTACACGCCTGACTCGGTGCACTGGTGGTGCTGCTGCATGACGAGCCGCAATCACATCTCTGTTGATGGTCGAGTCGCTTGAAGCGGTGTTGATGATCATGCACAGCGTGTTGTTGCTCTACTGCACAGCTCGAGTCCTAACGCGAGCATCGAGCTTCGACACGCTGAATAGTCGATGCGAGAACAGCAATGCACTGTAGCGGAGCTGTCCTTACATCTCGAGACAAGTCTCAATGGACAGTCAATGCGAGGCCGCGCCGTCCTTGACGAGAGAACGTACCTCTTGATGCACCACGCGCTGGAGAATGCACACACACACACACTCAATGTGAGAGACAATCAACGAACGAGCTCAATCACATCGACGGCCGAGACCCGAGACATGAAGTGCGGTGCCGCCAGCACCTCTCGACGCGAAAGCTTCTCACAGACATGTACACCAAATGCAGTGAAGCGACACAATGCTTGTGCCTACTGGTGCTCCAGTTGCTGGCGATCAGCTCGAAGGACAGCTGCAAATGCGCAAAGCGACTCACACACACGTCCATCGCGATGCGTTCTCCCGCATGCGCTCGTAAGCACGTGTGCTTATGACCATGTGCTGTTGCTGCAGACGCATTCAGCTGCACGGCACTCGTGTCGCAGCAAGAGCTCAAGCTAGAGCAAGAGCTCTCAATGGAGAGAGAGAGAGAGAGGCACTAAGACAGCGTCCTTCTAATCGGAGCGTACAGGCTTTAATCGCCAGAGAGATGGGTACGTTGAAGCGCATCCTCTCGCGTATGTGTTCTTGGTGTGGCGCGCGTTCTCTGTTGATGTTGTCGCTTCATTTCGCAACGAGCGCGGTAGCAGCAACAACAACAGCAACAACAGCAACAACAGCAACAACAGCAACAACAGCAACAACAGCAACAAGAAAGAACTCGACGACGACAAACAGCGACAACAACGACGATGGCGAAGACCGCGCTCTCGATCGCGAGTGTGCGACCAATGTCCTCGCCACAGCTAGTGCTACGGCTGACGTACCGCGACAGCGTCGTCGACCCAGACGTGTGCAAGTCGAGTGTCATGTCCAGTGTCGACAACCCGCTCGAGAGCTCCGAGCGCAAGAACGACAGGGAATGCACTCGAAAGCGACGCTTCAGTTTCCCGCGACGCAGTCGAAGCAGCAGTCGCGACAATGGAGACAACACCAACGACAACAACAAAGACAACAACTATACGCTACCACCTGAAGCTGAGCAGCTCAAGCAGCAAATCCTAGGCAAGCACCCAGCACCGCTCTGGCGCTTCCGTCTCCACCGCATGCGGCACACAGTCGAAGTGCCAGTCGTACCGGTGCCGCCTGACCTTGCACAAGTGCGCGCACGATCTGCTCTCGTCTCTGGCATCAAGATCCCGCTCACGCGCATGATGTTTGAGCGTCAGAAGCGCACGCTCGTCACGCGCTTGCCGTACACGATCGACGAGTACGTCAAGTACTGACAGCGAACGAATGAGTAGCGTCCTGCGTGCGAGAGTGTGTATAGTATGTGTAGATCATCAGTCACACAAGCGAGTGTACTGTACGACAGAAGCAATGAACAAGCTGTGCATGCTCTAAGTGCACGTCTGCAACAACCACGTCGTCGAGCGAGCGTGGGGAAGAGCTGCATAGTGGTGAGCTTCAAGAGACGTCACAAGAGCAGTTGCACCTTGTTTTCGTCACTATCACTACACCTGATCTGGACAGTTTCATAGTCAAATGCACTGTCGATGTCACTCTTTCTGTTGAACACGCAAACTGTGACGTCAGTGATAGCGATAAAAACGAGGTTCGTGCTGAACCGTTCACTTGGTTTTGTCACTATACACACTTGCGCCAGTCGCAGCCAAAAGGGTTGCATGCTGGCGCACACGAGGAACGAACGAGCATCATCGGTCTGTGCATCTCGCTGCGTGTGTGTCTGTGCGTGTGCCTCTGCACGACCTCGAGTGCCGCGACAAGCTCTATCGATAGCGCGGCACCGCGTCTGCACCTCACGACTTGAGTTGTGCGCTCGCCCACTGTCTCAATCAAGCACGACGTCGTGAGTCATGTCGACTGCCTCGCCACCTCACGGAGCTCCTCGCGACAGCGAAGGCGACACAGAACAACTCGCAGTGTCTGGCAGCATGAGCTACGACAGTCGCTCAATCGTAGACTCCCAACCCGCGCTGCTCGCACGCGACACACAGCGTCATGCACATCGCGACACGTCGATCACTGCGTCGCCTCCGCAGCTCATACCCACAGACTCTGCGCAGCTCGCACGCGCGCTCGTGCAAAAGAGCATGCTCGCGTGCTTTGCAACAGACGCCTCAGTCGACGCGCGCGTGCAGCTGCTGCGCGACATCGGACAGCTCACGCGCGGGTTTGCGCGGCGACTGCTGTCGGATCCGGACCCACGAGACACTGCCTCGCATTCGACGGCTGACGAGACCAACGACGCGAGCCATAGCGACGACCCGTACATGCTCCCGCGCACGTCAGTCTCACCGCCGCGCGCGTACTTTGCGCTGCGCGAGAGCGGCCGCATGTTCCTCCCGCTGATCGACTGGAGCGCGTTCCGCGGCTACTCGGTTGCGCTCTGGCTCAACGTCGACGTCCTCCTGGCACATACGAGCGCAGACGAGAGCGACGCGCAGGCGACGTTCAGTCTCTTCCGGTTCGCCAACAGCTCGAGCACATTGGGTGTCGAGGCGACGCTCACGATCGACTGCGCGAGTCCAAAGCGCATGGTCCTGACCGTCAGCAGTTGCCACCCGAGCGACTCGAACAAGCGCGGGAGCAGCAGCGCCGCGGCAATCCGGAGCGCCGCAGCCAATGGCGCAGCCGAGTGGAAGCGCATTGCGCATCCCGTGGCGCTCGTGCCGGGGCAGTGGCACTTGCTCGTGCTCGCGCACTCGCTCCACTACGTTAAGAAGAGCCGCGTGACGTGCTACGTCGATACGACCGAGCAGTTCCACGATGAGCTCGTGTACCCGTCCGGGCTCGTCACTGCGTCCAAGTGCACACTCGGCGGTGGCCGTGGCACAGCAGTGAAGCTCGCAAGCGCAACGATGTACCAGGACGAGCTCGCGAGCGACATGGTCGCGCTCCTGTTCGCGCAAGGCCCGATGATCTCGTCGTTCAATCGGTACGCGACGCCGCCGCCAAACGCCGCAGCGAACTACGTCTTTGGCGACTTGCACGGCGTCGCCGTGGCGTCGTCGCCGCTCGCTGTGCCGTACACCGACCTCTTTGCCGCGTACTGCAAGCTCCACGTCGTGTTCTGCTACACGGCGCACGACCTCGCGCACGAAGACTACGCCGACTTGGGCGTCGAGTGGCTGAGCGAAGGCGCAGTCTCGGACGCCACCGCGCGGTGGGTCACGATGGAAAGCACGGCGGGCGTCTCGGCCGAGATCCAGCAGCGCAACGCGCGCCTTGGCAAGAGCGTGAGCAAAGTCGTCTTCCCAGACAGCCACGCAGCGTGGCACCGCGTGATTGGCGTCACCGCCGTGCCAGCGCTGCTGCACTACGTCCTCACAGGCTACGACCGCGTCTGTCGCGCGTCTGAAAGCGCAGGCGATGACGTCGCGACGGTGCTCGAGCACATTGTCGTCGACATGATGTGGATCGCCAAGGGTCTGTTGCTCAACAGCGTGCGCGACCAGCAAGAGGTGCTGCAGCACTACGTCCTGCACGTCCTCGCGCACGTTCTTGTGAAGCACCGCGCGCGCTTGCGGGCAGTCTGGACGCCGCAGAGCCTCGTCGTGTGCGTCGAGCTCGTCCAGAGTCTCCACGCGATGCTCCCGCTACGTCGAGCGGACGCTACGAGCTCAAACCATCCGCTCCACGCGTCGGTCTGGACGACAAACCCGCTCTTTGCCTCTGGCATCCGCGCGCTCTTGCTCGACTACCGCGTCTGGACCGCAACGGATGTCAAGACGCAGTCGATCTACAACCACCAGCTCTATCGCCTCGTGTGCGAGCACCCGCGCGTGTTCAACGACATGGACGCCGTCGCCAAGGTCTTGGACATCCTCCGCTCGTTCTACGCCAGTAGCAATAGCAACAGCAACACGTCGCCAACTCTGTCGAGCGCCTCGAGCGAGCGCAAGAAAGCCGACGAGTGGACGCAGCAGTGCGTCCAGACGCTCGTCGAAGTCCTCGACGTGTGCCTCACGCACCAGAGCGTCTTTGTCCACGACGTGCGTGACGACGAAGTCGCTGAGACGACGTTTGCGCGCCCGACGACTGCGAGCAGCACGGGCGCGAGCGCAAACGTCGGCAGCAGTAGCAGCGGCAATGGCGCAGCACCGAGCACTGCTGGGAGTGCGTACGCGACGTTTGCGCTGCCGCGGCGCCAGGGCGGCGTCTTCAGCATCAACCTCGAGAACATTGTCTGGAGCGACCAGCCAGACGGCGCAGCGCCTCCTAGCGACGAGAGCGAGAACATGGGTGCATATGCTTCCGCTGCTGCTGCTGCATCTGCGCCAGCGCCGAGCACAATCCACGTCCGGTTCGCGCTCGTGCGCAACGTCCGCGCGATCGTGCGGTTCCTGCTCACGAGCGACGACGCCGTCGTGTCGCGCGCGCTCTTGCTGCTGCTCCGGCGCCTCGCAGTTTCGTTCTTGGACGTGCGCTTTGCGCTCTTGAGCTCCAACATTGTCGACTGTCTGCTCTTCTTGATGCGCCGACCGCACACGAGCAGTAGCGACGACGCGTCCACGCAAGCAGCGTGTGCGAACGTCGCAGTTGCGTGCGTGCCGCTCTTGATCTACTTTGTCGACTGGCTCGAGTCGATCGAAGGTCGAACGGTCTGGTGCGGATTGGAGGAACACTTGCGCTTGATCCTGAACGGCGACGGGAGCTTCTCGCTCGGCTTCCTCGAGCTCATGATGGAGTTCTACTTCCACCCGCCGTCGCTCCTCGGCGCGCAGCAGAGCGTGCTCATGAACGACGCGTCGAAGAAAGACTCGGTGCTCTTCCCGATCTCAGCGACCGCCAAGTCGGTCGTGGCGTCGATTCACGAGAGCGGCATCCTCGTGTCGGACGACGCGCTCAGTGGCACGTCCGCAGGCAATAGCTCGGACATGAGCGGCACGATCAACGGTCTGCACGAGTGGATCCAGCGCGCGAGTCAGTTTGGCGGCAAGCGCCTCGCGCTCTCGTGGGAGAAGCGCATCGCGGTCGTGAAGCTCGCAGCGCAGCGCAACCTCGCGCTCTCGATAGCGCTGCCACGCGACGTGATTGCATCAGACAGCTCTGGCACGAGCGATAGCAGCATCAGTACGACACCAGACAGCGCAGTCGCGGCGATGTTTGACGACGGCGTGAGCAGCATCCTCGCGCTGCCACTGCGCGGCGTTCTGCCGTTCTTGCCGGCGCTCTTGAGTCGCAGCAGTGCGAGCTACCGCGACAAAGTGCTCATGGACCTGAACGTGAAGCTCAAGACCGATGACGCAGCGCAGCAGCAGCTCCTGTTGATGAAGCGCGAGTGGGCCGAAGCGCTCCTGGAGCTCTCGATCGCCTGTTCGAGTCCCAGTAGTAGTGACGACAGCGCCACAGACGCACCAGCGCTCGATGAGACAGAAAGCGCTGGTCGGACGCGCGATGTTGGCCGCGCCTACAGCTTTGACGCGAGCAAAACGGGCGAAGACCTCGTGCTCGACACGATCGTCTCGCTCCTGTGCGTCGCGATGCACACACCGCGCGGCTGGCGGTCGTTCACTGACGTGATCCTCGCGCTCAAGGCGATTCGCATCAAGTACGATCGCCAGACGCAAGCGAGTGCCAGCAGCACAAGCGAGACAAGCAGCAGCAGCAGCTCGATGCCAGTCGTGTCGGCGCCCGAGCGGGTGTTACAAACAGAGCTCTATGCGTCGAGCCTCGACTGGCTCTCGCGCGTCGCTGGCATCGTGCTCCAGCGCATGGCGCGGAGCCGCACGATGCTCTCGCGGACGCTCGGCGAGAACCTCCAGAAGCTGCTCCACCTCGTGCACGAGACGCTCTTGGCGCTGCCACTACGGCCGTCCGGACCAGCGGCATCAGTCTTGTCCAGTGGCTTGGCTGGCTGGCACTGGTCCGACGCGCAGCTCTTCTTACTCAACGCTGTGCTCGACATGTGCGCGCGTCTGGTGCAGAGTCCGCACAAGCTCCATCGCGTCGGCCTCGTCCCGGGTCTTCAGATCCTCCAGCGCGCGCTGCCGTTCGTGCCTGGAAAAGACATGATGGCGCGCGTGATCGACGTGCTCGTGGCGTCGTTCCAGCAAGAGATGGGCCTCGTATCGGCGCTCCGGGTCTACGATCACGTTTCGACGCGCGACGTCTTTCTCCGCGCGCTCGTGTGTCTCCGGCGCGCGCTGCTCATTCAAGAGACGGACGACGTCTTGGACCTCTTAAGGTCGCTCGTGCTCCGGATCACGACGTCTGGGTCGTTCATTGACGAGCTCCAGGCCGCTGGCGTGACCGTCCAGGCGCTGAGCGTCATGACCGAAGCGAACGCTGCGATCGTGTCGCTCGACGCACTTGCGCTCGCGATCAACGAGACCGAGATGCACGAGCGCGAAGAAGAGGCCGACTTGGTGCCGCACTTCCCAGTCGCAAAGGACCTCTTTGCACTCCAGCGCCTCGCAACAACAGCGACAGTGACGACCGATGGACTGCGCGGGCGATCGCCAAGCGACTCGTACGCAGCGACGCTGTCGTTCGTTGACGATGCTGAGCAAGTGCTCTGGGCTGCGCTCGAAGTCGAGGAGAACCGGATGATGGAGGCACTAAAGGACGTCGCAGAGCGCGATCGCCTGCACGTGCAGCGCGCAGCCGATGCGTACGCTGCGCGGCGACACGAGTGGACCGACAAGCTCTGGGTCAAGCACGAGTACGCGTTCCGGTCGCAGCACCAGCACGTGGCGCTCAAGACTGCGGCGCCAGCAGCACTCGAGGCGCTCGAGCGCGCACGCGTGTTCCGCATCGGACTCTACGAGACGCCGCATCCTGGCCGCATGCGCCGGACGCTCGACGTCGACTTGGCGTCTCCACCAGTGGGAGGAGAAGGTGGCGATCACGAAGACGAGAGCAGTAGCACCAAGCAAGCGAGTGGCTCTCGTGACGGTGTCGTCGTAGTGCAAGACACCAGCAGCGTGATAACGGCGACGCCGGGCGCGCTACCGGTGACCGAGGAAGCGCCAGCGCTGCGTCGGCGGCAGTTCTCGCTCCCGCTCGACGCGATGCACGGCTTGGACTTTGAAGTCGCGCACCAGAGTCCGCTCAACTCGCCGAACGCGCGCGTGAGTGGTTCGCTCCTCGAACGCGTTGGTCGTGTCGTCGCCGAGCAGCGCGGTGGCGAGATCCGCGACATCACGTCGGACGCCAAATGTCTCGACGTCGACGACGACGGGCAAGTACGCGAACGCGCAGTCTCGACTGGCGACGACGACGCACGAGCGAGCGAGACGCTCGAGTCTGCGGCCGTGACGAGTCTCCAGCTCGCGTACGACGCGAACGACGACGACGAAGACAAGACGCCCGTGGCGTCGCACGAGAGCAGTCCCGTGCACTTGCTGAGCGCGTCGAGTGCGCTCAAGCCACTCGCGTCGCCTCGCGACATCGAGCGGCAATGCGAGAGCGGTCTCGATCCTGGCGAAGGCGTCGCGCTGACAGTCGACGACCAGCTCGTTGCGCGCGCCGTGTGTCGCCGCGTGATCCCTGAAGGCATCGTGAGCGGCACGCTCTTTCTGTGCAACGAGCACCTCGCGTTCGAACCTGAAGCGCCTACGCTCCCACCGATTGCCAACGCAACACCGTTGTCGTCTACGGATGCAGCAGCGACCGATGAAGCAGCGCCAGGGCTCCATCGGTGCTGGCGCTGGCGCTACGACGACATCGTTGCCGTGTACTTGCGCCGCTATCGTCTCCGCGACTCGGCGCTCGAGGTCTTTCTCCGCAACGGGAGCAACCACTTTCTCGACTTTCCACTCGCGGCGCGGCACCAGCGCAACGAACTCGTGCGCCTCTTGTACTCGTTCTTGCCTCGGAGCGTCCCAAAGCAGTGGCCAGGACGCGGTCTCCCGAGCCTAAGCGCCACGACGAAAGCGTGGCAGACGCGGCAGATCTCCAACTTTGAGTACTTGATGGCGCTCAACACGTTTGCTGGCCGGAGCTTCAACGACTTGACGCAGTACCCAGTCTTCCCGTGGGTCCTGAGCAACTACACGAGCGCGACGCTCGACTTGAGCGACCCACGGAACTTCCGGGACCTGTCCAAGCCCATGGGTGCGCTCAACCCCGCGCGCCTCGCCGAGTACTGGGAGCGCTACAACTCGTTCGACGACCCAGTCATCCCCAAGTTTCTCTACGGCTCGCACTACTCGACGTGCGCTGGTGTCGTGCTCTTCTTCCTCTTTCGCCTGCAGCCGTTCGCAGAGCTCCAGCGCCGCATGCAGGGCGGGACGTTCGACTTACCCGATCGCCTCTTCTACTCGATCCACGAGACGTGGGAGATGTGCAACTCGCAGATGTCCGAGGTGAAGGAGCTCACGCCCGAGTTCTTTAGCGACGCGAGCTTCTTACGCAACGTCAATGCGTTTGCGCTCGGACGGCGCCACGACCAGCACGTTGTGAATGACGTGCAGCTCCCGCCGTGGGCTGCGACGCCCGAGGACTTTGTCCGGATCAATCGGGCGGCGCTCGAGAGCGAGCTCGTGTCGCAGCACCTCCATGAGTGGATCGACCTCATCTTTGGCTACAAGCAGCGCGGCAAAGCAGCGCTCCGTGCGAACAACGTCTTCTACTACTTGACGTACTACGGCGTCGTTGACCTCGATCGCATCGACGACCCGTACTTGCGCGAGTCGATGGAGCTCCAGATCGCGCACTTTGGGCAGTGCCCAATGCAGCTCTTTGGGACGCTCCACCCGAAGCGCAACACGGTTGCGTTTGCGCGACGGAGTCCTGCAGCTGCAAGCGCGTCGGCAGCGCCAGCGAGCGCAGTGCCAGTCGCTAGCGCCAGTGGCAGTGGCCATGGCGTCGGACCTTTGACGCCAGGCGCTGGTGTCACGAGTCCAGGCGCTAGTAGCAGTGGACCAGGAACGGCGCGCGTCGCAAGCAGCGCGACAACGACTGCTGCGAACATTGCGCGGCCGCTGTCGCTGTCGTTCCAGGACGCGACACCGAGTGCGCAGGAGAAGCGACGGCTCTGGAGCCCGAGCGTCGACGTGAAGCCGCTCGTGCAGTGCGCGATTCGGCTCATCAAGATCCTTCCGGACCGCATCGTAACGGTGAACGACCTCGGCGTGATCGATCTGTACAACTGGAAGCTCGTGCCAAAGCCGCAGCCGCCGCGGTCACAGACGAGCGGCATCGAGAGCGTGCTCGACTCGGCGCTCGGTCTCCCAGACGCCACCACCACCACTGTCTTGACGGACCGCGCGGCTGTGGTCGACGACACATTTGCAATCGGTAGTGGCGCCGCGACGCCGTTTGTGACATCGCCAGTGCCTCTGAGCGGCCACGTGACGCCAGTCGGGACGCCACTCGACTCCGCGTCTTCGCTGACAGACGAGAACACGGCGGCGGGAAAGCCTCCAGCGCCGCAGTGTCCGTGGCTCGTCGAAGTTGCGCGCGATGACTCGCCGTTTGACTTTATCCCGCGCATGCCGTTCCACGAAGACCACGTCCGCACGAGCAGCAGCAGCGCCAGCAGTGCGTCCGGTCCGTCGTTCCCAGTTGCGATCTCAATGAACGGCCGCGTGCTGCTCTCTGGCGGCGGTCGCGGCGGTGCTTTGCACTTGCGCCTCTTGGACCTCGACACGGGGCAGATCATCGGGAAAGCGAGCGTGACGGGCCACGACGGCGCGATCACGTGCCTCAGTCTCGATCGCCTCACGCACAACGCCGCGGTGAACCAGCAAGACGAAGAAGAGCTCGTGGTCTCAGGCTCGAAAGACGGGACGCTCGCGCTCTGGCGTCTCTCGCGCGTCAAGCCTGACCTGCTCTTTCGCCTCCCACGCATCTCGTCGTGTCCGATCCTGACGTTGCGCGGCCACTGCGACGCTGTGCGCGACTGCTGCGTGAGCACGTTCCTCGGTCTCGTCGTCTCGTGCTCGGAGCGCATGGGCGTTGTCCACTACCTCCACAGCGACGGCCAAGTCGCGTTTGTGCTCGAGCCGCCGCTGCTCGGACGCCTGCCAATGGGTCACTCGACTGTGTTTGCACACGTCCGACTGTCAATGAAAGGCTTCATCGTCACAGTCTCGCGCGAGTTGGGGCCAGCGTCGCGCGTTCGGAGCGCAACGCGCGATGCTCTCGACGTCGAGTCGACTTCCAAGACCCACGACGCAAGCGACGAAGACGAGACGACAGCGGCGCACAGAGTCGTTGGGGTCGTGTTTCAAGTCTTCACGCTCTCGGGCGTGCTCCTCCAGACGCACCAGTTCCCGCACGAAGACGTCGACGACGTGGCGCTCTCAGCAGAAGGCGACTTGGTCATCCTCACGATGCGACCGAGTACGATCCGGATCTGCCGTCTTGACGAGTACGTCTGTGAGTGTAGGTCTTGCTTCTTCACTGTGGCGTTCTACTCACTGCTACTGCTGCTTCTCTCTCTGTGTATCGCTAGCTTCACAGTTGTACAAGAGTACGCGTCGCCAGCACACGTTGCAGCGCCGACGTCTGCGACGTGCGTTGGACCGAGCGAAGCCGTCGTGCTCTTAGCATCAGGGCACTCGGACGGGACGCTTGTGCTCCAGCTCTTGCCAGACGCTGACGGCTCCGTGTCGTTCCTCGCGAGTCTCCGCAAGATGCTCGGCGTGAGCTCGAAGCTCAAGATCGTGAAAGGCACCGTGCAGCAGGCGCAGAACCTCGCGCTCACGACGCTCGGGAACGCCAAAGCCGTGACCAACACGGCGCGCGACATCGCCGGCGAAGCGCTCGGTGAAGCCAAGTCGATCGTCCGCGGCTTCTTCACGTACCTCCAGCGCCAGAGCCAGGGCTAGCGACCAGCCATCACGCGTCTCGACAGCACTGTCATGTCCTTGTGTGCATTTGCTATAGTCAGTTTAGACCGCGCCGTTCGCTTCGCTACGCTCGTTACTACAGCGTCCTATCGCTAGGAGCTGCTCGCTAGCCCTGCGTCCGCGTGACGCGCGGCGTCGAGCCTTGCGCTGGGCGGAGCTTGTTCAAGAGCCGACGCGCAGCACGCGGCAGCGCTGGCGAGAAGCCCGAGACAACGTCGCGGTCGCTCGGCGGCGGGACGTGGTACTCAAACGTCTGCGACACGATCGCGAACGCGACCATGTTGACGAGCACGAGCAGCGCCATGACGTAGAAGATCGCTTCGAGGCGTCCGTCGTTCAAGTCGCTCGTGATCCAGAACGAGAAGATGCTGTTGAGCGCGCCGGCGACGATGTACCCGAGCGTCGTCGTGAGCAAGTTGAGCGCCTGGCAGACGCTGCGCATCGACTCGGGCACTTCCGAGTAGAACAAGTCGTACGCTACAGAGTAAAAGAGAGAGACCGTGAGTGATGGTCGTACAACCACATACGGTACAAAATAGACAAGAGTCGGCAAGACGTACAGGAGATGCTCGTGAGGATCTCGCTGATGCCAATGAGCACGTACTGCGGCGTTTGCCACCACACGCTCAGCGCCGACATCGGGAGCTGCTCGTCTGCAGTTCCGCAGTTCGACACGACGCCGTCGACAAACCCGCGCGTCTTGCGCTGCGTCTCGACGTACCCAGACACGATCATCGCAAGGAACGAGAAGAAAAGCCCCGCGCCGATCTTGCGCAAGAGCGTTGGCTCGATCCCGATCGCACGCATCGCAGGGTACACGACGCGGTCAAAGACTGGAATGAAGAGCAGGATCACAGCCGAGTCGAGGATACTGAGCATCGCAGACGAGATGAGCGTCGTGCTGCCGCTCACGCGCAGGTCCATCTGACAGCCCTGGAGCACAAAGTTGGACGACTGCTGCGCGTACACGGCCCAGAACGTGATGATGATGCTCAAGTACGGCGACAGTCGGAGCACTTGCATCACGTGCTGCACGTCCGTCGCAGCGTACGACCCGCCCTTTTGACGCGATGCGAGGCGGATCCAGTCCGTGGAGCTCCCGGAGACAATGAGCACTGCAGTGCCGTAGAGCGTTGCAATGCCGCCGCTGAGTGCGAGTGCCATGTGCCACGGCGACGCGTCGTCGACAAAGTACGAGATCGTCGTGAGCACGATGCCTGGGACGAACGCCAAGCCGCCACTGAGCACGAGCTTGCCGCGCCACGACCGCGTCCCTGCTTGTGCGAGCACTGCGAAGAACGTGTTGAGCGCACTGCCTTTCGGCGGCACGCGGTGGTAGCGACTCCGGCCGCAGTAGAACACACCAAACGCGATGACAAAGACGCTCGATGGAATGAAGAACGACGCAAAGAAGCCGTACGACTCGGAGATGTACGGCGGCAAGCCGTTCACTGCGAGGTTCGTGAGCACGCCGTAGCTGAACGTCGCGCCGATGTTGATCGACCAGTAGAATGCGTTGAAGAAGCTGTCTTTCTCGACGCGCTGCGCTGGGACGCTCACGTCGAACTGGTCTGCGCCAAGCACGACGACATTCGGCTTGATGCCGCCAGCGCCGAACGCGACACCGCCAAAGAGCCCGAGCATGAAGAGCGGGAGCGACGAGACGCTCGGGATTGATGCAACGACGCACAGCGCCAAGCCTGCGAGGTACAGCAGCGAGAACCAGACGATGCTAGTCGCGCGTAGCAAACGTAACCGGTTAGCCCATCCATCTAGCCACGCAGCACTGTAGACGAATGGCTACGGATGGACGATACTGTAGAGAGCGTGACGTACGTGGAGAAGCGGCCGAGGTACTTGTCCGCGACGTAGGCGCCAATGAGCGGCGTGAGGTACGAGAGCGACGTGAACGCGTTGTTGAGCTCAGCTGAGAGGTTGTTCGAGAGCCCGAGCGTCTTGTGGAAGAAGATCGGGAGCGAGCCCGTGAGCCCGTAGTACGCCAGGCGCTCGCAGAGCTCGGTCACGAGGATGAACGAGCACACGTTCAAGATGATCGACTTGTGCTGCTGCACGCCAGCGGCAGCGCCTGCAACCGGCAAGAGACTCTGCTGCTCGCCTCGTGCTTTGCTCGTCATGGTAGGCAGTGGACGACCACGGCGCTCGTGCTGCTGCGCTTGCTGCTCCTTCTTGTTGCTTGGAGCTCTTGCTCGCGAACCGCCAAAGTCGAAGTGAGGGCAAGTGGCTTGGGCTCAGATCTTTTGTGGGAGAGAGCGCCATGGATTCGAATCTTCACTAGCATCTGTATCGTGACTGTCGAAACCAGCTGGTAGTATGAGCTAACAGCGATAGTGACAAAATGCAGGCAACGTGTTGAACTTGACTCGGTCTGCTGAACCGCACCTAGACGACCTCGCTCTGTGGCGCAAATGCTCCATGCGCAATGCTCACGACTCGATCGTGTCTGGAGCTACTCGAGTCTCTGCTCGGTCGGTTCCTTGGGCTAAATGCCGCTTGATGTCTTGCTTGCACGCGAAACTCGCTCATACAAAGTCCTCTTTGGTGAGTCTTGGTCGTGGATCGAGACTTCTCGTGGTTGGTGGATGCGTCAGATGACGTTGGTCAGAACGACGCGCGCTCGTCGATCGTCTCGGGCATCCGAGCGAGGAACGTGCGCTTCTGGCGCTCAAACATCATGCGCGTGACCGGGATGTTGATCCCAGACACCCGTGCAGCCCACGCGCGAGCGTGTGCGAGCTCCGAGGGCACTGGTACGACTGGCAACGATACACTGCGCCGCATGCTGCGGAGCCGAAAGCGAAAGAGTGGAGCTGGCCACTTGCGCTGGATGTGCTGCTTGAGCGCCTGCGCTTCGAGCGGTAGTGCTCTATCGTTGCTGCTGCTGCTGAGTGAGCGACTGAATCGCCGCTTTCGACTCCGTAGACTGTCATCGTTGTTGCTGTCGCTGTTCGCTGTCGTCGCCAATGTGCCCGTCTCGTAGTCAAACACGCTGTCGCTGCTCGCTCGCAACAAGCGCACATGACCTGCCGACACTGGTCGAGGCGTCATCGGTCGCACGGCTGCGGCTGTGTGCGCTGTCTTCGCCATCGTCAGCGCTCGTTCACGATCTCTCGCGCCCCGTGTCTGCTCGTGTCCGCTCGTTCTGAAATGGCAGTACGAGCAGCTGGTAGCAGACACCACTCGCCAAGAGATTCGCGATGAGAACCTCGTGGCAGAGACACCAACGCGAGTCATTGAGTGAGAAGCCGCGTCCGCCCGCAGCGTATCATCAGTGCTTGCGCAGCGCTTGAGCAGCGCTGCTCACGAGGGATGCCAATCAATCTTTAGCGGAAGAGAGAGAGCTCATGAAGGTGGCAATCAATGGCCTTCAGTACTACCCGCCGTTCGCAATCGCCACGCTGATGTTGAGCGTCACGAGGTCTGTGAACGAGAACGTGTGCGGGTACACGAGCTTCGCGGTCTGCTGCACCGTGCTCCCAGTGATCTCGTACACAAAGACCGACTTGTACCGCGTGCGCGTGAGCTTCATGGCGACGATGTGCCAGTAGTCGCTCGCCTCCAAGAGGAACTTGTTGTTCGCGATCACAAAGCCGTTGCTGTAGATGCCGTCGGCGGACGCGAACTTCATGCCTTTGATCACGAGGTGCTTCTCGTAGGCCGAGAGGAGGCCGAAGCGCGACTCGAGCTCAGCGCCAGTCGCGACCTCGAACAACGTCAGTACTCGCACTATCGAGCATCGCCCGTGCACCTCGACGATCTCGCTCGGCTACATGGTGCCGTTCAGCACGGTCAAGACGTGCAAGGACGAGCTCGACAAGTACACGTCGTCGCACTGGAAGATGCTCCAGATCATTGTCTTTGTCGTGCTCGAGCACATTGGCTTTTGCCTCCGGTACCTCGTGATGCAAGTCGAGAAGACGCCGTCGTCGATCCGGAACTCTGGCTACCAGCGCCTCAAGCAGATCCACGAGCTCACGAGCTCGCGCCCAGCGCACTCGGCGCAGTTCATCTACGTCCAGAAGCTCCGCGAGCTCTTTGACAAGTACGACGTCGAAGGCGACGGCCACTTGGCTGAGAACGAGCTCATTCCGTTCTTGGCCGAGTGGATCTGCAAGCACCCGAGCGAGCTCTTGCCGTGCTCGGGGATCATCTTTCGGTACATGGACAAGAACGGACTCGGCAAAGTGTCGTTCGCGACGTGCTGCCTTATGCTCCAGCACGTGCACCACGACCGGTTCTTCTCGTGTCTCTTGGGCATCTACGACCCGCTCAACGGCGACTTGAACGACCAGATCTGGCGCGCAGGCGACGCGATCGAGTTCCGTCGTGTCATGAGTGCTGTCTCGTCCGTTGTCTCGGAGCGCCGCAGTAGCCTCGCGAGCCTCCCGAGCATGAGCCAAGCGTCTGTGGCCGACAGCTTCATCCGACCGCGCGACTCGACGTTCTTTTACGTCGAGTCGACCGACAAGCACTGACAGACAGAGACAGAGCGTGCGTTGGAGGAAGTAGGAACGTAGGTTGGAGAGAGAGCGAGGGAGAGCGAGATCGCACTTTGCGTGTCGTAGGCGAGTCTGACGTCCAAGTGGCTCGAGTGGATAACTGAATGACCAAGTTTTGCTTTACTATCGATCGATTGATCGAGTGCGTCGTTGCTCTGTTGTTTCGTAGGTCTTGAGCGCATGTCGTCTCTGTTGGTGGTGTTAGTGGTTGTCTAGCTCTGTTCACGACAAGCGAGTAAGAGAGTGAGAGAGAGATCCTGTGTGGTGCAGTCACAACCCACAGAGGTTGCTTTCAACCCGAGGCTGCTCCAAACGGAGGAGACGAGCGAGCGCCACAAGAACAAGCAGACATTTGCTAGAGCGAGCGAATGAGCGCGAGGCAAGCGACAAAAGGAGCTCTCTTGTGATCATGCTGTTGTTGTTGCTGTTTGAGATGAGCGACAACGACCACCAGTCGAACTCAAGCGCTCGCTTGTCCTGGAGGCAGACGATCGAGTTCGTGCGAGCAAGCGTCTTGGACAAGTGTCGCTATGACTTGCGCATTGTATGGTGTCAAATAGACCATCACTTGTTCGAATGCACCATCACTCAGCCAAATGCACAAATACAATATTTACAGTTCTAGTACCTTCCATGGCAAACTGAACCCACAGGACGCTTAGTCTTGTCACTTGCTTGATCAAGCGCGCGCGCTCTCTCTCTCTCTCTCTCGATAGGCGCATGCAAAGCACGTGAACACAAGAGCATGTGTCTTGTTGAGCACCTTTGCAATGTCATCGGTTGGTTTGCACTTCCAACGCGTGAGTGAATGACGCGAGCTCCAATCTCAGGCATTCTGCAATTTGCGCGCTCGAGCACATCCAGCGCCTCCTCCTCTTCCGCCCTCTTCCGTCCTCTTTCAAGGTCGCTGTCAGCGTCTGTGATCCTCTACAACCTGCCTACCTCTCGCTCTCACGACACGCAAGACACTCAAGCCCCGCACCACTCAAGACCCCCACGCTTGCGACTATGATCAACCTCGTGTTCCTGCTCGACATCACGGGCTCAATGGAGAGCGAGCTCTCAGGTGTGAAGCGCACAGTGAGTGCTCTCGTCAAGACCGTCTCGGAGAACGACGCGTACGCAGTCATGGTCACGATCATCACGTTCACCGAGGACTCGAAGGGGTGCTACGTCACGAGCCACAGCTTTGAAGACGGCGCCGAAGCGAGCGCGTTCGTGTCGTCTGTGCGTCTATGTGTGCCGCCAGGGAGCTCTGGCGTGCACGCAAATGGCGGCGACGGCGACGAGAACCACAAGGCCGCAATCGCTGAACTCTTGCGTCTCGACGGCACGATGCCGACGATCGCGTTCTTGATCTCGGACGCCGGGCCGCACCTCGTGGCAGATCGCCTCACGCCCGAGGCGGGTCAAGAGGTCGCGTACCTCAAGCGCACGCACAACATCGTGAACACCGACATGTTCCACATCCTGGCGCTCGTGCAGGCGCACTTTGACGGGAACCTCATCCTGAACGTCCTCAAGTACACGAAAAACAGCGACCACCGACTGTACGGCGCGATCGCCAAGCAGTTTGGCGGCGTGCTCATCACACCAACCGAGCGTCGCGCCGAGAAGCTCGCAGCGGGTTTGATGGTCATCCTCACACGCATGTTCGAGAGCTTCTCGGGCGGCGCTGTGGCCGGTTCGAGCTCAATAGCGGACGACCACGCGAGCGTCTCGGCGCTCCAGGGCTTCCAGTTCTACGACGTCCAGGAATTTGCCGTCGTGTCGTGCGAAGCCGACGTCCTGAACAACAACTTGCCAGTCGTCGGGTCGACGCAGCAAGCGCTGTTCGAGCTCATTGAGCGCGCGACCGTGATCGTCGGGAGCAAGTTTGGCAAGCGCGCGATCGAAGCCGCGGGTTTGCAGGAGCAGGTCGAGCTCTTGCTCGTGATCGCCAAGTGCCTCACAAAGACCATGGCGTTCAACACGGCGCTCGACCGCGCAACGAGCTTGCTCGAGACGATCCGCGCGCTCGTGCCAGAGGAGAACCAGGGCCACATCAAGATCCAGGCGAGCGACTTGCCGCGGCTCTTGAGTCAGGACCTCACGTCTGCGACTGCGGAACTCGAGACTGCAGTGAGTGCGATCACGCTCATGGGGCCAGAGGAGACGGCCAAGACGTCGCTCGGCGGTGACGGCGACGCGGACGAGGCGGCTGCATTCGACCCAAAGGCGCTCATCCAGACTGCCGGGAGTTTGTTCCTGAGCCACCTCGCGGTGCTCGAGCTCCCAGAGAAGAACGGCGCCGTCGACTTCATGGACGCGTGGTCCGCTGTGATCCACAAGGTCTCGAACGACGTCACGAGCGCCTCGGACTTCCTCGCGATGATCGGACGCGACGAGGCCACTGCAGGACTAAGCATCCGCGCGAGCGAGTACAACTACGCGCAGATGTTCGCGGACCCGAGCGACAAGGTCGGCAGCGCGCTGCTTCAGATCGCGTCCGGCACGCAGGTGCTCGACATCATCACGGCGCTCCTCGCTGGCGCGCCGGCGGGACAGTTCAGCCCCAACATGTTCCGCGGCACGCTCGCGGCGACACTCATGGCGCTCGTGTCGCAGCACGAACCGCCACTGAGCGCGTACCAGTGGGCGATCGCGCACAAGCTCGTGCACACGATGCGGTTGCTCTTGGGTCCAAAGTCGCAGGCGATGAAGGTCGACCCAGAGGCGCCGGTGGCCAAGCTGCTGTTCCAGCTCGTGCGCTTCCAGGGCGCTCAAGCACAGGGAACGGCAACGGCGTCGCCGCCATCGTCACCAACATCGCGCAACCCGTTCGCGGCGACGCGGTGGTTCCTCCAAGAGATGCTCGCGGCGCGCATCCAAAAGGTGCTCAAGTACAACCCGTCGCGGTTCCTCACCATCGTCGAGCACATGGTCGGGTACGACAGCCACGTGAGCGTCGTCGAAGACGTCTTTGATCCGCACGCGCTCGACGCCGACGAGTGGAAGTTCAACGTCGCGCGCGCTCGCACGCGCATCGGGGCGAGCAAGCTCAGCCACGCGTTCCAAGCCTGTGCTGCGAACGCCCTCGAGGTGTTGTACGGTGGTGGTAGCGACAGCGATGGGAGCAGTGACGATACGGGTGATGACGGCGAAGCCAAGCGCGCGGCAATCCCGACGCTCGACGATGTCTGGCCGACGTTTGCCACCGACTTGCCCAAGTACGTGCTGCTGCACAAGCGCACAGCGCGGTACGAAGCTGTCAAGTACTGCGACGGCGTGACGGACAAGCAGCTCCTGGTCTGGGAGCGCAACGACGCGCTCCAGAAGCCGCTCGCAGACCGCGCGTTCGCTGTCCTGGCAATGCAGCTCCTGCGCAAGAAGCACGACGCGTTCATTCGCGAGCTCCGTGCGCGTCGACAGGACGCCGAGGCCGAGAAGCGCTGGTACCTCGCGGTCCAGACCATGAAGGCGCCGCTCGACGAGTTCATCCGCAAGGTCTCGGCCATGCCGTCGTCTGCGTGTCTCGCGCACAAGCTCTTGCTCCGGGCGTTCAAGACTGTCGGGAGCGAGACGCTCGCGCCGTCCGAGTACGAGACGAAGCTCCAGGTGCTCATCACCGGCCGCCTCGTCGTCGGCGAGAGCGAGCAAGTGGTGTTCAACCGCGGGAACCTCCACCCGCACCCGGACCGCTTCGTGCCAATGTCCGAGGCGTTCAAGACGAAGCTCCGGACGCTCCAGCAAGTGCGCGGCTGGTCGCTCTCGCACACGTACCGCCCGAGCGACGTGCCGAACCACAGCGGGTTCTCGAACAGCAACCCGTCGGTGTGGGCACTGCGTCGCTCGATTGCCGCGCAGACGTTCTGGGAGGCATGAAGCGTTCGCTAGCTGGCTGGCTGGCACAAGGCAGTGTGTGCGTGAGTGAGAGTGTGTGGACACGGAGTGATGGTTGTCCTTCGATGTGCATTCATATTTTCCAGTTGTACTTGATAGTTGTATACTGATAATGAATCCATTGTTGCTCGTTATGCCTTCAATCCTGAACTCTGTCGATGGAAGCGAACTCGCTCAACAGAGCTAGCACCACCGTGCTGCTTCTCTCGGTCTGCTCAGGCTCTCCATTCGCTCTTCGCTGCTATCACCTCAACTCATCTCATCCCATACCTTCTCACCCTCAAGACAAGACGCTGATGTTGAGCGTCACGAGGTCTGTGAACGAGAACGTGTGCGGGTACACGAGCTTCGCGGTCTGCTGCACCGTGCTCCCAGTGATCTCGTACACAAAGACCGACTTGTACCGCGTGCGCGTGAGCTTCATGGCGACGATGTGCCAGTAGTCGCTCGCCTCCAAGAGGAACTTGTTGTTCGCGATCACAAAGCCGTTGCTGTAGATGCCGTCGGCGGACGCGAACTTCATGCCTTTGATCACGAGGTGCTTCTCGTAGGCCGAGAGGAGGCCGAAGCGCGACTCGAGCTCAGCGCCAGTCGCGACCTCGAACAGCGTCAGGACGCGCTTCTGCGTGAGCACCACGTCTTCACCGCCTGAGACGCCCGTGTTTGTTGTGTGCTGGACGTGCGTCGTCTCGGGGACAAAGTACCGGTAGACCTTGCAAAAGACAATGTACGCCACGACGAGCACGAGCGTCGAGAAGACCGGCGCAAGCACGCGGAACGGGAACGCGATGGTCCTGTTCGCGAGCATGCTCACGTTCCAGAACGTCATGGACGAGATCGTCTCTTGACCGTCGAGGTGCGGTGGAATGCCGGCGATGTAGGTGTAGTAGCCGTACATGATCACCGCCATGAGGTTGTCTGGGAACATGTGCGCCAGGTGATCGCGGAGCTCGTAGCCAATGCTGAATGAGATCATGGCCACGAGCGGGTCGACGCGCGCGCGAAAGAGCATGCCGAGAACGCCGCAGAGGCTCAAGTAGAGACAGAGGAGGTCGGCGCGAATGATCGCGTCGTAGACTGTCATGTCGAGCTTGATGAACGCATAGGCGTCGCGGAGACAGAACTCGTAGATCGACCAGAAGCCGCTGAGCCACCAGGACGCAAACACAAGTACGCCACGGTGTAGGATTGTCGTCGAGACGGAGACGAACGCGTCGCCGATCCAGAGCTTCCCAGCTTGGATGTTCCGGACCACGACGAGGAGCAAGACGACCAAGTTGAGAAACAGGTCGATTGCGAGGAGCACTTGGACGCCGTGGACCCAGCCCCACGAGTCGTGGAGCACTGGCTTTGCGTGGCTCGCCCACCGCGTGATCTCGTCTCTCGGTGTCGTTGAGATGACTTTGACAATGTTCTGCACGTTCAGCTGCTCCGTCGGCGACTTGAGGAAGAACCCGGAGCGGAAGGCTGTCGTGAGGACCTTTGGGATCTCGCCGCTCCCGACGTTCGGGATGCTCTCGAGCTCCCACCAGTTGTCGGACGTGACGCCGAGGAACGTGTACGGGCGGAAGTTGAACTCGGCGTACGGGTAGCCGAGCGAGATGACGTAGTGGTGCTCGACACTCGACGCTCGGAGGTCGTCGATGAACGACAGCGTGCCGACAGCAGCGGATCCGCGCTCGCTCTGTGCGTCGATGCGGTACTCTTGGTTCGAGAGCAGGAGCGTGACGAGGTAGACGTCGGTCGGGTCGGCTGTCTTGCGCACGAGGTAGTTGTACTTGCCAACAGACGGCCACCCCCGACCACTGATGGCGAGAGGCAGTCAACGACTGGCATCACGAGCTCCGTCTCGGTCGCGGCGAGGAACGTGAGGTTGTACGCCGCGTTGCGCGCGACGGTTGTGTATAGCGAGCGCAAGAACGCGTCCGAGTAGAGTGTGCTTGCAAGCGGCGAGATACCACTGCAGATTCTGAACTGCGGCCCAGTCGCTGTGAGGTAGAGCGTGTCGTTGCGCGGCGACGTGTCACCCTTGAGCGCGTGTACGACCATCGGACTCTCGCGCATCGTCGTGTTGCCAATGTACGAGTCCATGAGGTGCTGCACGTCCTGCAAACTGACTTGACCGGGAATGTCGTGGTTTTGCAAGAGCGTGGTCATGTCGACGCCAGCTCGAATGCAGATGATCAAGTACGCAATCGCCGCCACGAGGATGCCTGCGCGGTGGAGCAAGTGGAAGACTTGGCGGACGCTTAGACGCCCGCGCTTGACAGGCTGCATGGCCTTGTTGCTCCCGATCGCGCGCGAGTTCACTCGCGAGTGATCAGTGCCACCGCTCCGATGCTGCTGCGAAGGCGAGACCGCGGCACCATTGACGTTCGTCATCGCGCGATCGTTGGTAAGCACTCCAAGCTGAACAACGTCTTCACGTCGTCGTCTCTCTGGAAGAGGAGCTGAGCGAGCCCTCCGCGCTCTCCTTCGTCGTTGAACGTGTCGGTCAGTGGAGCTGGATGGACACTGCACTGCAAGTCGAAGTGCGCTCGTACAAAGTGGCGTGTTCGTTGCACTCGAGAGGTCGTTAAAGGCAACCAACGACTCTTGAACTTCAGCTCCATCTTCGCAGCACAACTCAGCAGGTACGTACCGATACGGTACAGGTGACACCCAAACGCGTCGCGGAGCACGACGTAGAGTGGAAGCTGAATGTGCGACGCAGACTCTGTGCGGTCGCGCAGCGGGATGTCCAGGACTTTCGAGACCGCTTGGATCGACTCGAGTGTGCCGAGCTCGTGCGGTGCGACGTGGACACTGTCGCTCGCATGCGATCCGTTCGGAAACATCGAACCGATGAGCTCGAGCGTGCCAGCTGTGCGCAGTCCGAGGTTCGTCAGCGTCACGCGGACCGACGCGGTCGACGCTTGCACGTAACCTTGTGTCACGTTACTGAGTTACTGAGGTGTGCCCTAACAACCAGGCCGCTGAGCGCAGCCGTGAGAGCCTAAGCTGAACATAGTGTGGATGCAATATTGATTAGTTGTTTGATGGAGTTAATGGGTTGGTTTGGCCTTGACCGTGAGATGCGCGGTCGGCGTTCACTCGGACGACGTCCAACGAGTCCACGTCGCGGCTCGCAGCCACTGTCGCCTCGACGCCCGCACTCGCCACAGCGATCCAGCTCGCCGACAAAGAGATCAGCCGCGCGCACTGACACGGTTGTCGTGGTGTGATACCGTCAACCACATTCGTAGGACGTAGGACGTCCCTGAAGTCCAACGTGCGAGGTGCATCTCTGGTCTTTGTCACGCCAGCCACCATCAAGTTGAACATATCTGTCATTAACCGTATGAGCACACGCGAAGAGGTTGTGTTGCAGTTGCGTGCGCCGTGGTTCTTCTCGCAGTCGTCGCTCGACGGCAGAGATGGAGCGGCAGAGCCGTGACAACAGAGTCGAGTCGCGGGAGCGAGCAGTGAGTCGTGGCAGAGCGAACACGAGTCGCGGCAGAGCAAGCAGTGAGTCGCGGCAGAGCGAGCACAAGTAGCAAGAGTGACAGAAGTAGCAGAAGTAGCAGTCAGAAGAGTAGTAGCAGCAGTGCAAGTAGTAGGAGCAGTAGGATCAGCAGTAGGAGTAGCAGTAGGCGCAGTAGTAGGAGCAGCAGGAGCATGTGAGTAGCTTTGTCTGTCACTCACTTTCCAATTCAACAAGAACAAGCAACAACAACTTCATCAGGTTATGAGCTCAAGCGCCATGTCCAAGACCCCAGATGACCTCCTCGGTGCTACCAATTGGTACCACTGGGAGTTCAACATGCGCATGACCTTGGCGCGCAAAGGGCTGCTCGAGCACATCGTCGTGGACAAGGCCGACGGCGACGATGCGTGGAAGGTCAAGGACGTGAAGGCTTTCGCGATCATCGCGCAAGGGGTCCAACTCGAGCACCAGACCAAGATCCGGCGCGCCGCAACTGCAAAGCAAGCGTGAGCGATGTTGTCGGAGTTTTACAACCGTGCGAACCTCCAACATCGCGTCGCAGTGACACGCCGCCTCCACGAGTTCAAGATGGAGCTCGGCTCCTCGATGGCGTCGCACCTGGATCGCTTCGACGAACTTATCGTTGCCATGGAGGCGGTCGGCGAGCAGATGGACGAGGCGCGCCAGCTCGTCATCCTGCTCGGCAGTTTACCCACCGAATACGACACGCTCGTGTCGATCATCGAGAACACTGCAAGTCCTGAGCTTCTTGACGTCAAAGAGAAGTTGCTCAAGGCAGAAGAGAAAGCGAAGGCAAAGGACGATCACGAGGTGGCGTTCAAGGCTCGCGCATCGTGGACGAGCAAGCGTACGGGACAACCAGCGCAGCGTGTGAACAGCCGCTGGGCCAAGGACGGCGCGAGGAAGCAGAAGACGAAGGGCTCTGGCTTCTCGGGCAAGTGCTTCAATTGTGGACTTGTGGGGCACAAGGCGGCAGCATGCTCCAGCCGCAGCAACCACGACGAGATCACGTTCATGGCGAGCGATGGGTCTCTGGACGGATGGCTGATCGACAGTGGTGCATCGTCGCACATGTCGCCCGAGTACAGCGACTTCACTGAGGTGCGACCACTGGGATCGGCTGTCACAGTCACTGTCGCGAACGGAGCGTCGCTGATTGCGACGGGCGTCGGTGACGTCAAGATCGTGCTTCGAGATAGTGCCGTGGCGCGGATCAAGGATGTGCTGCTCATTCCGGGTCTTGGCCGGCGCCTCTTGTCTGTTCCGAAAATGGCAGCGCACGGCATGGTCGTGCAGTTCGGCAAGACTGTGTGCACGGTCACGAAGGACGGATTGATCGTAATGGAAGCGCACAAGACCGGCAACGTGTACAAGATCGACACTGCACCGAGCACGGCAATGGTGGTCGAGCACAGCGCGCGACAGGGCGCGCAACAGCTTTGGCACGCTCGCCTCGGGCATCCGAGCAACGAACGAGCTGAGCAAACGGGCTCGGTGACGATCGGATTGCCAGACGTAATCGCGAGTGATCAAGGTGTCTGTGGTGGCTGCGCGCGAGGCAAGATGGAGGTCGCGTCGTTCCCGAGATCGCGCGGTTTGATCAAGAGCACGCATCTACTCGAACTCGTGCACAGCGATGTGATGGGGCCGATCTCGCCTGTCAGTCAAGGCGGTGCGCGCTACGTGCTTGTGTTCGTCGATGACTTCTCCCGACACGTCGCTGTGTACTTCCTGAAGTCGAAGGCGGAGGTGCCGCAGCGCTTTGCAGAGTACAAGACGCTGATGGAGACGCAGACCGGCGCGCGCATGAAGAAGGTCCGCACCGACAACGGAACGGAGTTTGCAAATAAGGCGTTCAACAACGTGTGCGCCAAGTCAGGAGTCATCCACCAGCTCACCGCCCCGTACAGCCCTCAACAGAACGGTCTTGTGGAGCGGATGAACCGGACAGTGGTGGAGAAGGCGCGCGCAATGATGCACTACAAGGGCGTCGAGCGGCAGTGGTGGGCGGAGGCGATGAACACTGCTGTGTACATCATCAACCGATCACCGAACGCAGTTCGAGCCGACAAGACGCCGCACGAGCTTGTGTTTGACGAAGTGCCTCGACTGGACCATCTGCGCGTTTTCGGTTCACTTGGGTACGCGCACGTCGAGGCTGCGCGGTGGGCCAAGCTGGACGCGAAGGCGTTTAAGTGCATGATGGTCGCCTATGCGGACGCGTCAAAGGCGTATCGAGTCGTCGATCTCCGCAGCAAGAAAATCAAGGTCAGCCGATCGATCATAGTAGACGAGCGGGAGGTCGACGGGATCTACGATGGTGTCGACGTTGGCGGCGAGGACCTCGGGCGGCAGTGGCCACGCGAGTTTGATGACGATGAGGCGCTCCACGATGACCAAGTGGCTGTCGACAGCAACGTCGAGATGGTTGACGTCGGTGAACAGCAAGTCGACGACTCGCCGAGTTTGCAGCTGAGCGTCCCGGAGCCCCGGACGCAGGACGGGCCGATGCCGACACCATCAGATGAAGAACCAAGCACTGAGAGTCGCGAGTTGGTTGTGCAGAGCGACGCAATGGTGTTCCACCCCACTGCAAACGCACGACTCGCACCAACTCGGCGCACTGCACCAAGCATCGTCTTGCCAGAAGTACCCTCGCCTGCGAGACTCGCCCTCGTTGAGTACGAGCGGCCGACCACGGACATCGTCGTTCGACCGCAGAAACGTACACGTCCAGACGATGAAGAGTACTGCTTCGCTGCTGACGTCGGGTACGAGCGCAACTTGCCGCGCACTTTGGGCGAGGCTCTCCAGAGCACGGACAGCGAGCAATGGCGAGCGGCAGTGGAAGCGGAACGTGACGTTCACGCTCGCAACGGCACATGGCAAGCTGTGCCGCGAACTGGAAACATACGCACGATCGGGACGAATTGGGTCTTCGCTCTGAAGCGCATCGAGCAAGGCGAGATCGTCCGACACAAAGCAAGACTCGTGGCACTCGGATACCGCCAAGAGTTCGGCATCAACTTCTTCGAGACGTATGCCCCGGTCGCGAACATGAACGAGATTCGGCTCTTTGTCGCGGTCTGCGCCTCCCTTGGCTTTGTGATCATGCAGTTCGACGTAGACACGGCTTTCCTCTACGCGCCTTTGAAAGAAGCAGTGTACATCGCAGTTCCGGATGGCGTGAAGGCACCAGCATCGACGGTCCTAAAGCTGCGCAAGTCGCTCTACGGGTTGCGTCAAGCGTCTCGCGAGTGGAACGTCACGATCGATAACGCGCTCAAACAGATTGGCTTTGAGCCGACATCGGCGGACGCCTGCGTCTACGTGCGGTAAGACCACCGCGGGATCGTCTACCTTTGCTTGTACGTCGACGACCTCCTCGTCGGTGCCGGCACACGCGCGGAGATCGACGATGTACGCGGGAGTCTGATGGAGCAGTTCCGTCTGAAGGACCTAGGTGTCGCTCGCTTTATGCTCGGGGTCGAAGTCACGCAGTCGCAGCTCTTGCGATCAACGCTGATGAAGCAGTCGCGGTACATCGGAGACGTGGCTGAGCGATTTGGCCAGACGACCTCTCGTGCTACGCTCAACCCGTGTCCAAGTGGCGATCGACCTGGTGTCGCTCAGGCGCCATCGACTGATCAAGAACGACGGGCGATGCAGCAGATGCCGTACCGCTCACTCATCGGGTGTTTGCTCTACATCGCAACTTGTACCAGGCCCGACGTGTCATTCGCGGTCAGCAACCTCAGTCGCTACGTCGAGAACCCAGGCCGGGCGCACTGGAGTGCAGCCATTCATGTGCTTCGCTACCTTTGGCACACACGAGACCACGCTCTTCAGTTCAAGCCAACCGGCGATCGAGTCGAACTGCACGCGTACAGCGACTCAGATTGGGCCTCATGTCGCGACGATCGGCGCTCTGTCTCGGGTGTGGTGGTCTTTGCTGCTGGTGGGCCGGCCGTCTACAAGTCACGGTCGCAGAGCACAGTCGCGCTGAGCTCTAGCGAGGCGGATATGGTCGCCGCAAGTTTGGCTGCTCAAGAGATCAAGTGGGCGAGACGTCTGCTGAAGGACATGAAGATCGATCTAGATGGACCCACGATACTCCAGTGCGATAACCAAGGAGCCATCGCAATGGCTAGCCACAGTGGCCCGTCACAGCGTGCCAAGCACATGGACATCAAGGCGCGGTTCGTTCAAGAGGCTGTACGACACAACGAAGTCGAGGTCAAGTAAGTCGCGTCGGAAGACAACGTCGCCGACCTCTTGACGAAGGCGCTGCCGCCAAACCGTGTCGCAGTGCTCCGCGCAAAGATTGGCATCACGAACAGCATCTAAAAGGCTCAAGTGTGAACAAGAAGCGAGAAGCGAGAAGCGGCACAGCGAGCGGGAGTGTTGCAGTTGCGTGCGCCGTGGTTCTTCTCGCAGTCGTCGCTCGACGGCAGAGATGGAGCGGCAGAGCCGTGACAACAGAGTCGAGTCGCGGGAGCGAGCAGTGAGTCGTGGCAGAGCGAACACGAGTCGCGGCAGAGCAAGCAGTGAGTCGCGGCAGAGCGAGCACAAGTAGCAAGAGTGACAGAAGTAGCAGAAGTAGCAGTCAGAAGAGTAGTAGCAGCAGTGCAAGTAGTAGGAGCAGTAGGATCAGCAGTAGGAGTAGCAGTAGGCGCAGTAGTAGGAGCAGCAGGAGCATGTGAGTAGCTTTGTCTGTCACTCACTTTCCAATTCAACAAGAACAAGCAACAACAACTTCATCAGGTTGGTGTTGCAGTGCTGGATTGGGTTTGGCAAGGTCTACTCACTCGTTTGTCCGTCGAGGTGTATACTCTAGTTCACTGGTTCGTTGATATTGGGTGGTTGGTTGGTAGTAAGTAGCCCTGCATGACGTAGCTGATCTGATGATGGCTGGTTTGACACTGTTGACCAGTTCGTTGGTTGGCTGGTTGGTTAGTAGTTGGTTAGTAGTTGGTTAGTAGTTGGTGTAGTAGTTGGTTGGTATGTTGCTAGGGTAGTTGGCTCGACAACGAAGTTGGTGCAACAGTGTTGCTTGACAGTGCAATGTGTAGTTGAAGCCCTCGTTCGAGTGACTCGTTCGATTCGTTTGGTTTGAATGTTTGATTCGTTCGATCTGTTTGATCTGTATGAATGTTTGGTTTGTTTGGCTAGCTCGAGAGTCGCTTCGTAAATGTGAATGGAAGAATTGAGTGTCGAGTGCTACGAAATGATCATTTTGACAACCGAGACTTCCGTGTTGAGAATAGTAAGTTAGCAAGTCGAGTAAGGGAGCTTGATACTGTACTAGTAGTTCGAAGGGGCTGGCTGGCTGACGGTGGTATTCGCGGTCGCTTGACTTGTTTGGCGTGGTTTCGATCTCTATCAACCACTCAGCCTCACAGCACAAGATATACACGCATCGTATCTTGCACGCTCACAAACAACACAGACAGCACACTGAGGATGGCAAAGATGGCGAGTATAACGAGTATGGCGAATGACCAAAGATCGGACAAACGCATCAACGAGCCAACTAGGTGGGCAGTTCATCGACAAAGGAGGGATCAACGGACCAGTGGACCAGTGGACCAGTGGACCAGTGGATCAACGGATCACTATACAAAGTTCAGTTGATCTGCTGGAGAAAGAGATCACTCGATCATCGGTTCACTCGATCACTGGATCACTGGATCACTGGATCACTGGATCACTGGATCACTGGATCACTCGATCACTCGATCACTCGATCAACAAAGGGACAGGTCAGTGGGTCACAGGATCATCGGTCCACTGGATCACTGGTTAGCTCACTAGACGGATGGATACATGAACAGACGAGTAGATGGAGGAATGAATACTTCGTAGTACTGAATACTCATGACACTCTGCATTCGGCACACTGCGTCCTGCATCGTACTGTACGACCGACAAACTGGTCTACTGCTATCGCTGCTGCTGCTTCTACACTAGCGTTGCTCGCGTTGTTGTTGGCGCATGCACGCGCTGCTGCAGGCAAGCGTTGTCGGATCTAAAGTAAGTTACTTGTACTCGGTCTCGAGCCCGGACGTCTGTTTCGCACCGAGCCTCGACCCAGACGTTGGTTGCGCTTCTGATCGCGCTCACGCCTTGGTATCCCATCCACTTGCAAGTGCAACTGCAAATGCGCAAGTGCATGCGTCTGGATGTGGATGATATGGTGTGCCGCCTTAAGCAGCCTGGATCGGCGACACCGCCTCAACGTACTTGGGCGACGTGCCCGCGGCGTGCTTCTTGTAGTCGCCCTTGTGGAAGAGCGCCTCGATGTCCTCGAGCAGCAGCCCCTTGGTCTCCGGACACAAGAAGTACACAAACACGCCCGAGACGATGCACGTGCCGCAGAAGAGGAAGAAGACGCCGTTGATGTTGAGCGACGGGAAGAGCTTGACGACCCACGTCATGCACGTGCCCATGATCCAGTTCGACATGGTCGAGAGCGACACGGCCTTGGCGCGCACGTTGAGCGGGAAGATCTCGGCCGGGTAGATCCAGCACACCGGACCCCACGAAATGGCAAAGTTGAAGATGAAGAACGCCGTGCCGACGATGATGATGTAGCCTGCACCCTTGGAGCAGCCCGAGTCGTCCGTGTTGCCGTCGCAGCCGGCCGTGAACGTGATACCCGAGAGCACGTGGCCGAGCACCATGCCGACGGCGCCGATGAGCAGGAGCTGGCGACGGCCGAACGTGTCCACCCAGCGCATGGCCGGGATCGTGCTCACGAAGTTCACGATCGAGAGAATGAGCACCGAGAGGATGCCGTCGCCCACGACGTCCTTGAAGATGAGACCGCCGTACGAGAACATCGGGTTGATGCCCGTGGCTTGCTGCAGCACCTGCATCGCCATGGCGATGAGCACGCGCTTGAGGATCGACGGCTGCAGGAGCTCGCTCCAGCCCGCCGGCTCGCCCTCCTCGGCGATCTGGTCGCCAATCGCGTTCAGCTCGCGGCCGACGTTCTCAGTCTGACGGAGCTTCTTGAGCACGGCCTCGGCCGCGTCCTTGCCCTTGTGCAGGTACGTCCAGCGCGGCGACTCTGGCACGAAGAAGATGCCGAGCATGACGATGATCGGCGCCGCCATGGCCACGCCGTTCGTGATGCGCCAGCCGCGCGCGTGGTCCTCGACAATCAAGTTGACGATGTTCGCGAGGAGGAGACCCGTGACGATCGTCATCTGCATGAAGCCCGAGAGGAAGCCGCGGAGCTCCTTCGGTGCCATCTCCGCGCCGAAGATCGGGAGCGAGAACGACGAGTTGCCGACGCCCATGCCCTGGATCACACGCGCCACGAGCAGCGAACCGTGCGCACCCGCCGGCGCGAAGCACACCCACGACGTGCCGATGCAGAAGAGCAGACCGGCGTTGAAGATCGTCACGCGGCGACCGAACTTGTCGGCGACCCAGCCGCCGATGAGCGCGCCAAAGATGCAGCCGATGTTGTACGTCATGTTGTACCAGAGCGTGTAGTCGATCCAGCGGTCCGGGAGCGACGTCGACTTGGCCACGCACTCGTCGTACGTCTGGCCGTGCCAACCGACGCACCAGTCGTTGATGAACGAGTCCATGACGAGGACACCGCCCGTCACGCCTTGGTCGTAGCCGAAGAAGAGACCGCCGAGCGACGCGAAGATGCACACGATGATCGCGTACGTGCGCGTGCCCTCCGTTGGTGCATCGTCAAAGTCGCGTCCGCTCGGGACGTTGATTGCCACGCCGCCTGCCATGTTTGTTGTCGTGTGTTGTTTGTTGGTTGTTGGTTGTTGTTTGTTGGTGCGTTGGTGCGTTGGTCGGTCTGTTGATCGGCGCGCGCGCGTGTGTGTGTGTGTGTGTGTGTGTGTTGTGTGTTGTCCTTGGTCACTTGCTCGCTGCCGAGAAGATACAAGAATGAGACTGCAAAGACACCGGCGCGTGAATTGACCGAGAGCAGGACGCAGCACACACAATCGGATCGCGTCGCTTGGACTGCCTGACGTCGAGTGCTCGCGCTCTCTCTCTCTCAATCTTGGAGCGGACAGGTGCGGTAGGCGGACCCATGCGCGAGACCGAACGGCTGTTGGTAAATCAATCAAGTTGGCGCTCCAGGTGCAACTTGGACGCAGAAGACGAGTGCGCGACAAACAACAAACAACAAACAGACAAACATACAAACATACAAATGAGAGACAGAGCAAAGGACCAAAAGACCGCGCAAGCGCGTTCTTGAGAACTGTTGCGAGTTCAAAAGACCACAACAAAAGAGCGTTGAAGACCAAAGAAGCTCTCCAAGACACGACGGAAAAAGAGACCAGCCAACCCTGTCAAATCTGCTGCAACTGAAGCAAGCGAGCGAGTGAGCGAGAGACAGGGCGGGTCCTTGCATAGGTCGGTCGTTCTCTTTCTCTCTCTCTTGGCCTTTGGACTCGGACTCGGGTCGTTGGTCGTTGGTCTTCTCGCGCGATGATGATCTAGATGGTGGTGGTGGTCACCTGGCTGACTGGCAATGGCGATTCGGAGCATGGTCCGTCTAGCGCACTGAAGCAGGCGCACAGGCGAGCGGCCGAGTCACAGTAAGCGAGCGCGCAGGCGGTTCATCGCTTGATTGATTTCCGCCTCGAGTCGCAAAGTTCAACCTCACCTCTCTTGTTCTTGTTCCTCCTATTCATGTTATCCATTCACTGATGGCCGTCTTGGCGCGGTGGCCGCGCTTGTTCTCGGCAGCAATGCTCTCATGCTTTCATGCTCCAATGCTCCGATGCTCTTGTGCTCTGATCCTATCGAGCGAGGTCTCAAAGTCCCAAGTCGTTAGACCTCATCATGCTCGTAGGCTCGGTGCGCGTGTGCGTACGTGTGTGTTGCTTCTTTCACCGAGCTTGATGAAGCGTAATAACCGCTTCGGGAGACCTCTTGATCGCGGCGCTGTCGCTCGACTCGTACTAGTATCCGCGAAGCGAGCCGAGAGTCTTGACAGCCCACCCAAGTCCGCGTCGCTCGAGTCCGCATGATGTGCCAAAGACAGTGGACGGAGTGAACGCACACGCACACACAACTTTAGATCCAAACCGACCAGACTAGACAAGTTCTTTGCCCATGCGTCCACGAGCCCGCGCTTCCATGGGTCCTCGCATCATCGCTCCTGCGTGTCGTCGCTTAGTTGCTCTTCCCCCGACAACGAAGAAAGTATCTAGTCGTCAAGGGATGCAAACGTTGCGAGCGTTGCGAGGGGTGGCCAACCGTCCAATCCATCCAACTCATGATTCCAGCCGCAAGTGAGCAAGTAAGCTTATGAGCTAGCGAAAGCGAAGACACGTATCCACCGCGGTCCGCTCCGCTGCTTCGTTCATTCGTTCATTCGTCCACTCGTTCGTTTGCTCGCTCGCAGTCGTCTCCGCAAAGATGATATGGCTCGCCTCGTCGAGGAACGCGTCGGAGTCTAACAGCATATTGCATTGAGTGACCGTGCAGGGCGAGTGCATCACTGTTCTGCGCTCGTCTTGAAAGGTGCGCGACGCTCCTTGCTGCCGGCAACTCATCCTCCTCTTGATCATCCTCTTGTTCGCCCTTTGGGCCGCCATGGCCTCAAAACTTCAGCAACGAGAGTCGATAGTTCGACACTTTGCTTCGAGACTGCTAGCCAATCAGTCAAACAGTCAGTCAGACAGTACCAGTCATCTCAACTCGCAACTCGCTGCCGCAACAATGCTCGTAGCAACAGTGATCGTCCGCACTTCAGTAGCATCGTTACCGACTACTAGTACATGTCATCGTTGTCTTTGTCGAGGCTTCTACGCTTGCCTGAGCTTACCTGCGCTTGCCTGCGCTTCTGAGCTCGCCTAGGCTTGCTTCTCTTTGGTTGGACTTGTGCGTTTGCCTCGCGTCGACAGCGTGTGGCACCGCTGGTCGACCAAGCATCTCGAGCCGGACTGCAGCGCACAACACACACACACACAACGACAGCACACTGCACGACATCAAGCGCGCAAAGTGCGTTTGTGCGTTTGTGTTGTGTGCGCGCGCAGCAGCACCACACAAGCAAACGAGTGCGGTGTGTGTGCGAGGCGCGTCACGACGCGGCGTGCTGATGTTAATCGCCCTCAAGCTCACACTGTACTTGTACATTGCGCATTTTGCACTTGCACATTGCACATTGCACACGCCATCGCTTTACCACACACAACACACACGCGCACAACACAGAGCAACGCATTTCGAGCTTGCTTCAGCACGACTGCATTGTGCACGCTGTCTGTGCTCGAAAGCACACTCGTGAAGAACGGTTGTCACGTCCCGAGCGACTTGTCTGTGTCTCGAATGCTGTGAGTGAGCGAGTGCGAGCGAGTACGAGCGCGTGTGCAACGCGGTAGGGTTGCACTGGTGGAATCAAAATCAATCAAGTGAGCCAGGACAGATTGCAGATCGCTCGCGACGTTTGGAGCCCAGTGTTTGGAGCTTGGCGCTAGGAGCTTAGTGTTTGGAACACAGAGGCTTTCGTGAGCTGCAGAGTTGCAGAGCGCGTGAGCGAGCGAGAGACCAAGAACCGCTCGTTGCATCAGCTTCGCCAAGAGGTCTGTCTGTTGCCTCAGCGGTACATGTGGTAGCAGCAGAAGCAGTGGGTGCTTCACACTCTTCGCAAAAGAACAGTAGCTCGACTCACCAGAGCAAGAACAAAGCAAGTGAACAACCAAGAATGCGAGGACGAAAAGAAAAGAACGAGCAAAAAGACCACTATTGGCGTCGCGCATCGAAAGAAGCGAAGCGAGTGTGCAGCGGGCTTTTGCCACAACACCAGGACAGCGAGCGTACCGCAATGTGCCAGCAATAGACGCCATTTTTGACTCAAAAGAACGCACCAAACTTGATTGTTCAAGTCGCTCGACGTCAATGCTGCTCCATCTCCCCAACACCAACACCAACACCAACACCGAACCCAAACCCAAACCAACCAACCTATCCGTCAATCTAATCCGTCAATCCACCGCAAGCCGGACCGACACGCAACAGACGCAACAGACAACACACATAGGCAAGCAGGCAGCGTTCCGACAGGTGCTTCGCAACACCTGACAGTCACGCTCACACGCACCACACGCTCCCGCTGTTTCCTGCTCTCAATCGCTCGTCTATCACGCTGCGATCGCTCAATCCGCGCGCTGGTGTCTTTGCAGTCTCATTCTTGTATCTTCTCGGCAGCGAGCAAGTGACCAAGGACAACACACAACACACACACACACACACGCGCGCGCGCCGATCAACAGACCGACCAACGCACCAACGCACCAACAAACAACAAACAACAAACAACAAACAACAAACAACACACGACAACAAACATGGCAGGCGGCGTGGCAATCAACGTCCCGAGCGGACGCGACTTTGACGATGCACCAACGGAGGGCACGCGCACGTACGCGATCATCGTGTGCATCTTCGCGTCGCTCGGCGGTCTCTTCTTCGGCTACGACCAAGGCGTGACGGGCGGTGTCCTCGTCATGGACTCGTTCATCAACGACTGGTGCGTCGGTTGGCACGGCCAGACGTACGACGAGTGCGTGGCCAAGTCGACGTCGCTCCCGGACCGCTGGATCGACTACACGCTCTGGTACAACATGACGTACAACATCGGCTGCATCTTTGGCGCGCTCATCGGCGGCTGGGTCGCCGACAAGTTCGGTCGCCGCGTGACGATCTTCAACGCCGGTCTGCTCTTCTGCATCGGCACGTCGTGGGTGTGCTTCGCGCCGGCGGGTGCGCACGGTTCGCTGCTCGTGGCGCGTGTGATCCAGGGCATGGGCGTCGGCAACTCGTCGTTCTCGCTCCCGATCTTCGGCGCGGAGATGGCACCGAAGGAGCTCCGCGGCTTCCTCTCGGGCTTCATGCAGATGACGATCGTCACGGGTCTCCTCCTCGCGAACATCGTCAACTTGATTGTCGAGGACCACGCGCGCGGCTGGCGCATCACGAACGGCGTGGCCATGGCGGCGCCGATCATCGTCATGCTCGGCATCTTCTTCGTGCCAGAGTCGCCGCGCTGGACGTACCTGCACAAGGGCAAGGACGCGGCCGAGGCCGTGCTCAAGAAGCTCCGTCAGACTGAGAACGTCGGCCGCGAGCTGAACGCGATTGGCGACCAGATCGCCGAGGAGGGCGAGCCGGCGGGCTGGAGCGAGCTCCTGCAGCCGTCGATCCTCAAGCGCGTGCTCATCGCCATGGCGATGCAGGTGCTGCAGCAAGCCACGGGCATCAACCCGATGTTCTCGTACGGCGGTCTCATCTTCAAGGACGTCGTGGGCGACGGCATCCTCTCGGTGCTCATTCTCTCGATCGTGAACTTCGTGAGCACGATCCCGGCCATGCGCTGGGTGGACACGTTCGGCCGTCGCCAGCTCCTGCTCATCGGCGCCGTCGGCATGGTGCTCGGCCACGTGCTCTCGGGTATCACGTTCACGGCCGGCTGCGACGGCAACACGGACGACTCGGGCTGCTCCAAGGGTGCAGGCTACATCATCATCGTCGGCACGGCGTTCTTCATCTTCAACTTTGCCATTTCGTGGGGTCCGGTGTGCTGGATCTACCCGGCCGAGATCTTCCCGCTCAACGTGCGCGCCAAGGCCGTGTCGCTCTCGACCATGTCGAACTGGATCATGGGCACGTGCATGACGTGGGTCGTCAAGCTCTTCCCGTCGCTCAACATCAACGGCGTCTTCTTCCTCTTCTGCGGCACGTGCATCGTCTCGGGCGTGTTTGTGTACTTCTTGTGTCCGGAGACCAAGGGGCTGCTGCTCGAGGACATCGAGGCGCTCTTCCACAAGGGCGACTACAAGAAGCACGCCGCGGGCACGTCGCCCAAGTACGTTGAGGCGGTGTCGCCGATCCAGGCTGCTTAAGGCGGCACACCATATCATCCACATCCAGACGCATGCACTTGCGCATTTGCAGTTGCACTTGCAAGTGGATGGGATACCAAGGCGTGAGCGCGATCAGAAGCGCAACCAACGTCTGGGTCGAGGCTCGGTGCGAAACAGACGTCCGGGCTCGAGACCGAGTACAAGTAACTTACTTTAGATCCGACAACGCTTGCCTGCAGCAGCGCGTGCATGCGCCAACAACAACGCGAGCAACGCTAGTGTAGAAGCAGCAGCAGCGATAGCAGTAGACCAGTTTGTCGGTCGTACAGTACGATGCAGGACGCAGTGTGCCGAATGCAGAGTGTCATGAGTATTCAGTACTACGAAGTATTCATTCCTCCATCTACTCGTCTGTTCATGTATCCATCCGTCTAGTGAGCTAACCAGTGATCCAGTGGACCGATGATCCTGTGACCCACTGACCTGTCCCTTTGTTGATCGAGTGATCGAGTGATCGAGTGATCCAGTGATCCAGTGATCCAGTGATCCAGTGATCCAGTGATCCAGTGATCGAGTGAACCGATGATCGAGTGATCTCTTTCTCCAGCAGATCAACTGAACTTTGTATAGTGATCCGTTGATCCACTGGTCCACTGGTCCACTGGTCCACTGGTCCGTTGATCCCTCCTTTGTCGATGAACTGCCCACCTAGTTGGCTCGTTGATGCGTTTGTCCGATCTTTGGTCATTCGCCATACTCGTTATACTCGCCATCTTTGCCATCCTCAGTGTGCTGTCTGTGTTGTTTGTGAGCGTGCAAGATACGATGCGTGTATATCTTGTGCTGTGAGGCTGAGTGGTTGATAGAGATCGAAACCACGCCAAACAAGTCAAGCGACCGCGAATACCACCGTCAGCCAGCCAGCCCCTTCGAACTACTAGTACAGTATCAAGCTCCCTTACTCGACTTGCTAACTTACTATTCTCAACACGGAAGTCTCGGTTGTCAAAATGATCATTTCGTAGCACTCGACACTCAATTCTTCCATTCACATTTACGAAGCGACTCTCGAGCTAGCCAAACAAACCAAACATTCATACAGATCAAACAGATCGAACGAATCAAACATTCAAACCAAACGAATCGAACGAGTCACTCGAACGAGGGCTTCAACTACACATTGCACTGTCAAGCAACACTGTTGCACCAACTTCGTTGTCGAGCCAACTACCCTAGCAACATACCAACCAACTACTACACCAACTACTAACCAACTACTAACCAACTACTAACCAACCAGCCAACCAACGAACTGGTCAACAGTGTCAAACCAGCCAGCAGTTCATGTTCGACGTGGAGTTCGAGTACCACCCATCCAATCCGAACAAAACAGTGAACTGGAACACATCTTAACGACAATCGCAGCATCTTGACGTGTGATTCGACAGCAACATTGTCAAATACGAGTATAGTAGCAACATGATCATCTTGTGGCGCCAGTCATGGCCGTCAGCATGTGGTGGTCGTAGGTGCTCTTCAAGAAGCATATCAAAGTTCGTTAGGTCGAATTGACTGTATTTAGGATGCTGCTACCCGGGCGAGACCGCGGCGTCCATGTTGTTCGCCATGACGCTGATGTTGAGCGGTGCTACAGTGCACCTCCTTGGTGTCCACTTCGTCGCGACGTCGCTATTATGAAAACTGGACGAAGACACACCTTTGGATATGGCGCTGTTTCACAGAGGCTTGATAGAAAGGTTTTGTGCCTTGATTGAGTATAGGCATCCACTGTAAGCTACCTTTCACTCTTGCGATCATTATGTCGTAAGCCAGTCGCTCTCGCACTCAGATCCGCCGGATCTGCGGATCCATCATGTAGTGCAGTACAGCGTTGCCAAGCAGAAACACAAGCAGCTCGAGTGTGTTGCGCAAATGAGTTTGCTTTTTTGATAGCTCCAATACCAAGAACTGAGTGCTGCTTGCCAAGCCCTATGTTAACATTGTGTACTGAGTGCTAGATGCGCTGTTGAACTCGCTGTTCTCAACATCTCGGCGCTACGTGCATCACACGCTGACTGACCGCATCCATACTACACATTGCCTGTCTACTCCATGCTCTGCGCTAACGAAAGCAGCAACAACGTGTCCTGCACAGCCTCACGTGTCTTGCGAGCTAGCACGTCCAGAATGTCGTGGTCGACCCCGAGCGCGTGCGAGCCCAGCTGGACGGGTTGCTGTTCGAGAAGCCCGAGCGGTTCGGCACGTCGCTCGGGCGGTATGTGTGCGAGAGCGTCCACTGACGTGTCTGTTGCAGCACGCGCAGCCGCTTCTGAAAAGCGTCCGACATTGGCACGAACGCGTCCGGACACGGGTGCAAGTTGCCGCGGTTGAACACGATCGCGTCGGACGTCGCGTCAACGAGGCGACCAGTGACCACGACCTGGACCTTCGCCTCGTAGTCGTCCGGATCGAGCTCTGCGCCGTGGCGCTTAAATGCCTGGAGCAGCAGCTTGTGCTCGCGAGTCGCAGACGAGTAGACTGCGGTCGGGAGCGCCGCGACAAAGTCCGCGAACGGCGAGCGCATGAGCTTGAGTGCGCACAGCCAGCGCAGCTCGGCCGCAGCGTCTTCTCGCCGCGCTCGGAGGCCGCGTACGAACGCATCGTGCTTCTTGCGGAGCAAGAGCATTGCGAGCGACTGGAAGAGCTCGTCGTTGAGGCTGCGGCTAAGCTTGTCGTTGCGCGTCCACTCGATCGTCGTTGCCTTTGCTGTCGTTGTAATCGACGTGACGTTGCTGCTGCTACTGTTGTTGTTGCTGTTGTTGTTGTTCGGAGCGCTGGTGTCGGCGCTGATGCTGTAGCGCGCCGTGCGCTTGCCCAAGAGGATGCACTTTGGCAAGTCTGCGCGCCAGGTCGGCCAGACGTCGTCCAGCGACGGGGTCGATCCTGCTGCTGCTACTGCTGCATCATTGGCTGACGCTGTGCGACGCTTGTCCTCGCTCCCAAAGACGGTCTCGAGGACGTTCGCGGCGCACACGCGGAACGACTGGCTCAACTCGCTCGCGGCTGCAAACGCGACCGCGTGATCTGCGTCGAACGCCCACACGTCCTGGTCGAGCGCGTGCGGCTCTGAGACGTCTTCGACTTCGGCCGTGTGGGTGTACGCGACCATGCCTTCAACGAGCGCCAGGTACGCTGTCTCTCGGAACTTGGCCATGCCCTGCACGAGACCAGCGAGCACTTCTTCGAGGAACCCGCGCGCTGCAACACGGAGAGCAGCGTCGGAGCTCGAAGCGCCGTCGCTGTCGGTCTCGAGACGCAAGAGCTGGAAGAGCAGCTTTGCGAGCGCTGACTCGGGCTCGAGCGTCACCGTGCGCGGGCGCGGACCCATGAGCAGTCGGATCGAGTGCACGAGCTTGCGCACAATGTCCCACTGGTACGACGTCAGCGGCGCTGGCTCGTGGTGCACGACGAGCGTCTTCAGACACGCTGCGATCGTGCCGCGAAACATGTTTGGCGCAAACTTGGTCGGCGGCGCACCTGCGAGGAGACCCGTGAGGATGTCGAGCACCTGCGTGCCGGACGCGATTCGGAGTAGCGCGCTGCCGACGCCGTCGCTCGGGTCCGCGAACATCTGCGCGTAGTTGTACTCGGCGCTGCGGATGCTGAGACCACCGGTCGCCGTGGCGCTGCCGATCATCGTGAGGAAGTCTGCGGCAGTCATAACGTCGTTCGAGACTTTGTGGATCACAGCGGACCACGCGTCCATGAAGTCGACGGCGCCGTTCTTCTCTGGGAGCTGGAGCACCGCGAGGTGGCCGAGAAAGAGACTGCCCGCGGTCTGGAGCAGCACGGCTGGCTCAGCGACAGGCTTCTCGTCCGCGTCGTCTACATCATCTACACCGTCTGCGCCTTCGCCGAGCGCCGCCTTCACGGTCTCTTCTGTGCTCATGAGCGTGATCGCACTCACCGCTGCTTCGAGCGCCGAGGTTGTCTCAATGACCGTGTCTAGACCGAGCAGCAGCGGGAGGTCGCTCGCCTGGATCTTGATGTGGCCCTGGTTCTCTGTCGGCACGAGCTCGCGGATCTTCGCGAGCAAGCTCGTGGCGCGATCGAGCGCCGTGTTGAGTGGCATGGTCTTTGTGAGGCACTTGGCCGCAACGAGCAAGAGCTCGACCTGCTCCTGCAGCCCCGTCGCCTTGATCGCGCGCTTGGCGAACTTCTTGCCGACGATCACGCACGCGCGGTCGATGAGCTGGTACAGCACTTCTTTCGTCGAGCCTGCGACTGGCGTTGCGAGCTGCAGCACGTCGCCCTCGCACGTTGGCAACGCCTCGATCGCATCGAGGTTGAAGAACGCAAACGCCTCGAGCGTGGCTTCGCTCTCGCCTTCGAGTTCCGAGACCGTGCCGGTGAAGCTCTCGAAGAGCTTCGTGAGGATCCCCATCAAGCCCGCCGCGAGCTGCTCTGCAACGTTCACGCGTGGCGTGATGAGCACGCCGCCAAACTGCTTCGCGATCGCGCCGTACAGTCGGTGGTCGCCGTAGCTCGACGGCGTCTTGACGTACTTGACGACGTTCAAGATGAGGTTTTGTCCAAAGTGCTCCTTGACGCGCGCGAGGACGTGGAAGGTGTCGTAGTCAATGATGCCGTGCTTCGTCTTGAGGTACTCGGCTTCGACGCCGGCTTCGCTCACTGGACGCGCGCTCGCGACGAGGTGCGGACCGTCGTCTGTGATGTGGAACGCGATCGTCGGGACGGTGTTGTCGAGCGTAAGGAGCTCGGCGAACGCGGCTTTCTGGTTCTCTGTGCCGTCGTTCCCGCCGTAGATGTTGGTCACGCCTCGACCTGATGGCGCACAGAGCTTGATCGACGACACGAACGCGACGGCCTCGCTGCCGTCCTCGAAGCTGTGCTTCGTGACGTAGCACGCGTGGCCCATTTCAGTGAACGTGATCACTGTGATCGTCGTCGCTTCGTACGCGTCGGTCTCGAAGACGGACTGGACGAGCCGCGCGATCGTTTGCTTGACGCCGCTGAGCTGGTTCGCCATTGAGCCCGAGATGTCGAGTAGGAACGCAATGTTGATCATCGTTGCGCAGCTTGTTGTATCTTGGGTTGGGTGCGTGGAGCGGAAGTGGCGGAGCGTGAGTCTACAGTGGATGGAGCGCTGATTCACCGAGTTGGTTGGTCGTTGGCTGTTGGCTGTTGGCTGTTGGTTGTTGGTTGCGTTGTGTGCGTGCGGCGCGCGCGTGCGCGTGTGTGTCGAGCGCTGCAAGTTGAGAAGTGAGCGACTCGGTAGATGATGGCGCGAGGCCGCGTCCCGCGGGCCACGGACCCTGTGGTTGTACTCATACAGCGCACTTGATCACAGTCGGCGCGTTGACGTCGCGCACACACATGCACCAGTACACTCGTGCAAGCCTCGCACCCAGAACTCATCTGCTCTGCTCTTGGTCATGCTTGAGCGCATGTGAACCCAACGTTGCCCGAGCTCTGCGCTGCTGTTGATGTGTGCTTTATGGTTGCATCAGCGGCGCGGTGCGTGAAGACTGGATGTGCTTGAGGACAAAGGAGGTGTCGCTAGTGTCTCTTTCTTGTCTTGTACGTCGTGCCGCGAGAGCTGAAGCTAGAGTAAGCTGGAGCTGAGCTGGATGTAGGATGTAGGCTGGAGTGGCACAGCGCAATTCGTGAGCGCCTCTTGGCACGAGCCCAAGCCGCTTTGACTTGTTTTCAGTAGGAAAAACGCGTAGTTGGTGAGTGAGTGTGGTCGTTTTCGTGAGTGCAGGTTCGTTCGGCTCGCTTGAGTGGCTCGTTGAGCACACAACAACACACATAGGCCAACGCAACAGAGAGTTCGCTCTGTATGAATGAAGCCGTTGGCACTGCTTGAGGGCGGTTGCCCGTGCGTAGTATGTGTGTGGGTGTGTGTGCGTTGCTTTCCACGCGCACGCTTGCACGAATGACGTGGCCAGCAGCAGCGCTTACCAGAGCGCAAGCACTGCTCATGCATTCATGAGCACAGCGCGTCTCCATGCCTCTCTGCGTTCGCGTGTGCTTCACGAGCTTGTTCTTGCGGTGCACACACGTGTACTACCTTGCTGTGCTTTACGAGGCTCGCTACGAACGTGAGTGATATCGTGGGTCGGTCGATCTTGAATTCAAAGCAAGCGAGCGAGCTCAATAAATCGATGGTCTGTGGTTTTCTCTCAAGAATCTCGTGATTGATCCTCGTTGCTAAAGCTGAAACGAGCTAAACACGAGTTTGTTGAACAACTCATCATTATCATAACTCTTTCAAGTCGTCATCATCATCGTTTTGTATGATCTGGCTGCCGAATATCCTATCGCTGGCTAAAAACGAATGTTACAAAACAATCACGACGATATAGCAAAACTACACCCACACCAAAAAAGCGCTATAAAGCAAAATATAAAACGAAGTCGTGAAAGCTGCGGTTTCAAACGGATCAGTGCCAACGTTCGCTCTGACTCACGCGAACAGCTCCAACGGGAGGAGGCCCGACCACGAGTGAAGCCGGTTGGGTGTCATGCAGACTGGCTGGTCGCCAGGCAGCCATTGCCCAACAAGTGTCGGAGACATGGATGAATATCGTGATCTTGCCGACACACACAATTTTGACTTGTGTTCAGTATTGACAAATACGGACTTAAGAGGGTGGTGTCGCCATTTTACCCAATGGAATGCAGTTCCCTAGGACTTCTGGCCAATGACATGCGTTAACGTTAGGTCAACGCGCTTAAGATCCCTGCCTACACACTGCCGACATGTCATGTCGGCAGCGGATCCGAGATATTCTCAGGGCCATTCAAGTTCTAAGTCATTCGCGCATTTCCCGGATATCTCGCACCCAGCCGACACCCAACTGACGTTCACTATGAGCCTCCACGACCTGACACCTGCCAACACCCAGCGCGCGCACGAGACGGCATTGAACGTCTTCAAGCGCTTTCTAGCCGCGGAAAATACGAACATCGAGTATATCCGTGCGGCTCTCGTCCGTGACGCAAAGGGCGTCGTGTTCGTGAAGCTCATGGATCGATTTGCCATGCATCTCGCATTCTCGAACGGACGCGGAGGGCTGCCACTCGCTCGCAGCACGATCATGGGCTACTACCGCAGCGTGAAGAACTGGTTGCTCGACGACCAACCCCAGCACCGTCAAGCCATCGAGAAGCAGTTGCTCAAGATGGGGCGAACGCTCGAGCGCTACTGCCTTAAGCGCAACCAAAGTGGCATGATGAACAAGGCGCCCGCGTGTACCAAGGACGATCTTCGGATGTTAGTCGAGGGCGCGTACTACACAGCCACGACGACGAAGGACTACCAAGACGCCGCTCTTCTCACGACCATGTGGTACGCGTTCGGAAGATCGTCCGACCTTGCATTCGTGCAGAAGTGCAACCTGTCGGTTGCATCCGACAACGTCTTGTTCCTCCGGCTAATTCGAACCAAGGCGTCAGAGAAGCAAGGGCTCTCGCTCTACTCAGACCAACACAGCTTTGTCACGTGCCCGCTCCATGCGATCGGTGTGGCTTTGGCTACACAAGCCTACCAAGTACCTTGCTGCTTCAGCTTCCAGTTCTTGCCGACAGTGAGTTTCAAGCGCTTCATCCAGCGAACGACGTCGGGCTTGTCGAAGCGCTGACACTTTGCGAAGAAGACGACGCCCCACCTTCGAAAGTGTCGACGACAACTCCAGCTCGGCTTCAAGCATCAGCACCTCTGAAGATGCAAGGCTACGTAAACTCAAAGCAGCGTCAGAGCGTCAAGCGCGAGCGAACCCCACAACAGGCTTGTCATCGCACTCGTTTCGGCGTGGAGGCGCGCAGTACGCAAACCGTGACGCAACGTTGAGTGCCCAGTGGATCTTTGATCGGGGCAGCTGGAACATGAGCGCCACGAACAAGGCGTTCGCGTACGTCGTCAACACGACAAGCGAAGACATGAAGGTTTCAAAGGTGCTCAGCGACTGGAGATCCGACGACAACCCAGCAATCGCTTCGTTCAGCTCTTTTGACTCCGCATCCCGCACGAAGATCGACCACGTCATGCGGTCGCTGTTCTCGTCAAGTCTGGTCTTTGTCGACAACACGTTGAACGTCGACCGCCGAGTCGCCATCTTGCTCTTCGCGACTTATATTCGGCACTTTCCAGAGTTCAATGCTAGACACGCAGCATCACCTTACGCCACTCGCGTTCGAGAGTGTCTGGCCGCGAGCAACATTCCCATGAGCGAGATGCTAGAATGGAGCACCCACCTCGGCCGCCAACATCGTGTGCAGATCACTGAGAACGCGGACGACAGCGTGAAGTTTACAAGAGAAGAGAAGCTGATCAACAACCAGAACACGATCATCAGCGAGTTACTCAACAGCAACCGAGAGTTGCACGCTCGCATTGCAGCACTAGAGCACGCGCGAGCGTCTACGCAGGCGACGACACAAGGGCATGATCATCTGCCGACGCCATCGACTCCAGGCGGCGATGAAGGGAGGAAGGGGCGCGCACTTCCAATGCCAGCGTCCTCGGTGTGGTTCGAGTGGTAAACGAAGACTCCGCGTTTGTGGGAGCACTGCGACAACCGGCAGTACAAGTCAACCGCCAAGCAGCTCGTCGCCTACTTGAAGTTGTTCCTGCCTCAAGGTTTCCAGCTCGATCCGACTTCCGTCACGTACAGCGACGTCGTCCTGAAGACAGGCAAACTTGCCGAGACCAACATGCTCGACTTCCTCTCAAGACGTGGCATCACTCGTAAGTACGGTTCCGGGCTGCTCAAGCAGCTACGCGATCTCCATCGCCAGGGTGAGCTTGATCCTAAGATCTCGAAGTATTGGGCAAGAACTGCGATTGGAGGAACTGTCGATCCTGCGCCAAAGGAGCAAGAGATGTTCTAAACATCAAGTATGAGCACTATATATACAATTATTGTAGTTATAGTCTATCCACTGAGAGGTAGTGCCCAGCAACATCTTCGGCGACATCGTGCACCCACTGAGACGCATCGCACAACAACATTTGCTACGATGGCACCGATGGCACCGTGCATGAGCGGACTGGCATTTGGCAAGGCAGGCTGTGCGCTGATCACAGCGCATCACATCGATATTTAGTCGAACGACGAAGCGATGCGCTATCTTCGCAACGACATCGTGCGGCAAGTCGACAACGCCGACGACGTCGATGACGTGGTGCTGCTCGCTCTGACAATGCTGTGCGAGCGTGGCGTCCGGTTGGCGCGTCACGAGCACCTTGCCGAATTTCTCGGCGTCGGCCTGCCGGACCACGAGCATCATGAGGCGCGCAGTGACTCGTGCGACGTTGTGCCAGCTCATGGCGACAGCGACGGCGAGACAGAGTGGCAGCCGACTGGAAGTCTCAGATGCGAGCGGCATTGGGACGTACGTCGCGTCCTGAGCACATACAAGCAAGACGGTCAGACATACTACATCGTCGACTGGCAGCCAACGCACGAGCCGGCGGCGCACGTACCACACGCTGTCATTGCTCGATTCCATCGTCAGCGGCGTGCACTGGTCCGACGCGCATTCATAGAAAGCGAGGCAGTTGTTAGTCGTTAAGCTTCACAAGCTCAGATTGCACTCAATACACAGAGGTTTCATTCACACTCGCACGCGCACGCTGCCCAACAAGGTTCCGTCGATGTTCGACACACCGAGTCTTCGCAGTGTTTGTGAGTGCAAGGCACAGCAAGGTTTCCTCGCGCACGAGACACCAAGCTTCCACCTGCAGACACACACGTCGCACTCTCGCTATGTCCGCAATCTTCTCTTTGCTCACGCGCACGTACCGCTCGCTGACCGCCAGAAAAATTCCTTACTGCGCTCGACCGGCTCGCTTGTATGCGTCTAGTGCTTGCTCGTTCGGTTGTAGATCATGCTCTGCCGCTCCTGTCCGCCCTCGCTCTCGTGTATGCGCTCGCTCTCGGGTGCACGGTCGTTTGTGTGTGCGCGCTCTGTCGTGTATGCGCGCTCGGTCGTGGGTGCGCGCTCGGTCGTGTCCGTGCACGCTCGTTCGTGTGCGTGCACGCTCGTTCGTGTGTGCGCGCTCCTTTGTGTGCGTGCACGCTCGTGTGTGCTCATGTGCGCGCGCTCACTTGTTCTCTTGTGCTGTGCTCTCGCTTGCTTGTGTGTCATGATCTCGCTCGGCAGCTTGTTCACTTGCTGCAAGCCGAATCTCAAATACGTACGCACTCACACTCATATATATCCGCACACGCAGCAGCTCAAGCACGACCACGGTCACACGCCTTCCCGAAAACCCGCAGGCACGAACTCACACACGCACATGCACACGCAATCGCAATCGCAATCGCAGTCACAAGGGCAGTCGCAGTCGCTTCCCGACACTGCCGATTGTAGTTGCAGCCGTGGTTGCAATCGTGGTCGCTGTCGCGGTCGCTGGCGCTTTCGTGGTCGCAGTCACGGTCGTGGCCCCACTCACAGTCGCGGAAGCGCTCGGCCGCAGTCGCACTGAGTCGTTCGGTAGTAGACGTGGTCGCAGCCGTAGTCACAGGTCGTATATCGCTTGGTTGCTTGGTTGTTTGCTGGTTACTGTTGGCTGGGTTGCTTCATACACAATGCAAGACACACATATGCACATGCAGGTGGCTGCCAACTCACCGCGCTTCGCAAGGCGCAGATCACAGTCGAGCAAGGCATACATGCACAACTCTCGTACACTTTGCTTGCTATTGTCGCTCTCGATTCGTTTCTGTCTGTGGCCGGTTTGGTTCCCTTCCTTCTCTCCCTCGCCTTTGGCGCCACCCAATAATATTCTGAATATAGACGTAGCAGGAATAATTTATTGCGTTTTTGACCTGGTCGGCTGGTGTGTGCCGCGTCGGCCGATTTACGACATGGCTCGTTGTCGCCGCGTCGGGAACGAGACCTTTTGGCGCAGTGGAAGCGCTGTTGTGTTGCTGCTGGTGCGATGTGTGATGTATCCGTGGATGTATGGGCTTGAAAAGGCGGTGCGATAAGGCTATGCCCTTTCGAGCTCATGACACTTTTCGTGTACTATTTGCTACTTCGTTGCTATACATATATGGTTCACTAGCGACTTAATTATCGGTTCGTTGTACGTTCAGCCGTAGACGCGAACTACTGTTCATCCGTCGACCCTAGCGATCGTAATTGACTTAGCAGCCGTTTCAGGGTGCTTGTAACACCGACGTTTTGACGCGAGCGAGTAACAACGCTCAGATTAGTTTGGTCGCACGCAAGATTACAGAGACTAAGAACGGCGTACACGAAGTATTGACTCTAACAGCTGGGTAGTTTCGAGTAATCTGGACACTTCGCGCCTCGTAAAATCTGTATTGCCACGCTCTAATTCAACGAGGCTGCCGCAAGCGTCTTGTTAGGTTAAATCTTCGGCAGGCACATCACAGGAGTTATGCGCAATCCAAGCCGACCGCTGTAGAGGGCTTTGGCCAATGCCTGCCTTACCATTTTCAGACTTGACAACCTTGGTCTGAAAGCGAGTAAGATGGAGTTTGGGCTCGTAAACATACCGCATTGAGTCGCCTGAAACAGTTGACTCGCAACAAGTTGATTTGTCGGCGGTGGGGTAGTTGTTCCCATGCACCTTTACTGGCGGGTAGTCACTAGTGGGCATGACGTGGTAGTTGGCTATGGTCGTTGCGTAATTCTGCGACTTCGCACTAGATGATTTGTGCGGTTACTTGCACTGGTCCTAGCGGCAGTTTTTAAGGCTATACAGACGAAGTTGCCATAGTCCGGGACCGCGACCGCTCTTGCGGTTCGTGCGGTTAGCACAGCCACATCAGATTCGAGTGATGTGACAGTGATTGCTAGGGATTCAAGCGTGAGCAGAAGTTATATTGCCACTATGGGTCAAGCGATTTGGAGGTGGGAGAGGGTGATACGACGGTAATGCTAGACAGGCTCGTGACACCGTCGGCGAGCTGCTAGATGGAGCTGCACTTGTTGGTGGTGTGGCGAGGTGTTATATTCGTCCTCGTTCTATACGTCTAGTGAGACGGGGTCACACAGCACAACGAGCGGAGGAAGCGTATACATATGCGCGCTGCTACACTTGTTGCTGGGAACCTGCCCCTCTGGCCTGGACGTAGTTCGAACAACGGAGCAGATTCTAAACTAGTGAATTAAGTGGTTATCATCCAGTAACATTCATGCCTAAGTATCCTATACTAAGAGCAAGATGTCCACTGAATACCGTGAGGTACATGCGAATCAATAGACAATGAGTCGCTGTTGTGCGTCCGATGCAACAACGACCACTGTTTGGTGTGTCTCACTCCACAACAGACCATGTCCAGGATTGGACATCCCGGATTTGTGTACGTATACAATAATCCATGTAACGTCTTTGGCCCCGTTACATCTAGTATCAAAAGTTCGTCTACATGTCACAAACAAATAATAGGAAAGATGAGTACCTACGCAAGGCATTCGCATCGCCTTTTCAAGCCCATACATCCACGGATACATCACACATCGCACCAGCAGCAACACAACAGCGCTTCCACTGCGCCAAAAGGTCTCGTTCCCGACGCGGCGACAACGAGCCATGTCGTAAATCGGCCGACGCGGCACACACCAGCCGACCAGGTCAAAAACGCAATAAATTATTCCTGCTACGTCTATATTCAGAATATTATTGGGTGGCGCCAAAGGCGAGGGAGAGAAGGAAGGGAACCAAACCGGCCACAGACAGAAACGAATCGAGAGCGACAATAGCAAGCAAAGTGTACGAGAGTTGTGCATGTATGCCTTGCTCGACTGTGATCTGCGCCTTGCGAAGCGCGGTGAGTTGGCAGCCACCTGCATGTGCATATGTGTGTCTTGCATTGTGTATGAAGCAACCCAGCCAACAGTAACCAGCAAACAACCAAGCAACCAAGCGATATACGACCTGTGACTACGGCTGCGACCACGTCTACTACCGAACGACTCAGTGCGACTGCGGCCGAGCGCTTCCGCGACTGTGAGTGGGGCCACGACCGTGACTGCGACCACGAAAGCGCCAGCGACCGCGACAGCGACCACGATTGCAACCACGGCTGCAACTACAATCGGCAGTGTCGGGAAGCGACTGCGACTGCCCTTGTGACTGCGATTGCGATTGCGATTGCGTGTGCATGTGCGTGTGTGAGTTCGTGCCTGCGGGTTTTCGGGAAGGCGTGTGACCGTGGTCGTGCTTGAGCTGCTGCGTGTGCGGATATATATGAGTGTGAGTGCGTACGTATTTGAGATTCGGCTTGCAGCAAGTGAACAAGCTGCCGAGCGAGATCATGACACACAAGCAAGCGAGAGCACAGCACAAGAGAACAAGTGAGCGCGCGCACATGAGCACACACGAGCGTGCACGCACACAAAGGAGCGCGCACACACGAACGAGCGTGCACGCACACGAACGAGCGTGCACGGACACGACCGAGCGCGCACCCACGACCGAGCGCGCATACACGACAGAGCGCGCACACACAAACGACCGTGCACCCGAGAGCGAGCGCATACACGAGAGCGAGGGCGGACAGGAGCGGCAGAGCATGATCTACAACCGAACGAGCAAGCACTAGACGCATACAAGCGAGCCGGTCGAGCGCAGTAAGGAATTTTTCTGGCGGTCAGCGAGCGGTACGTGCGCGTGAGCAAAGAGAAGATTGCGGACATAGCGAGAGTGCGACGTGTGTGTCTGCAGGTGGAAGCTTGGTGTCTCGTGCGCGAGGAAACCTTGCTGTGCCTTGCACTCACAAACACTGCGAAGACTCGGTGTGTCGAACATCGACGGAACCTTGTTGGGCAGCGTGCGCGTGCGAGTGTGAATGAAACCTCTGTGTATTGAGTGCAATCTGAGCTTGTGAAGCTTAACGACTAACAACTGCCTCGCTTTCTATGAATGCGCGTCGGACCAGTGCACGCCGCTGACGATGGAATCGAGCAATGACAGCGTGTGGTACGTGCGCCGCCGGCTCGTGCGTTGGCTGCCAGTCGACGATGTAGTATGTCTGACCGTCTTGCTTGTATGTGCTCAGGACGCGACGTACGTCCCAATGCCGCTCGCATCTGAGACTTCCAGTCGGCTGCCACTCTGTCTCGCCGTCGCTGTCGCCATGAGCTGGCACAACGTCGCACGAGTCACTGCGCGCCTCATGATGCTCGTGGTCCGGCAGGCCGACGCCGAGAAATTCGGCAAGGTGCTCGTGACGCGCCAACCGGACGCCACGCTCGCACAGCATTGTCAGAGCGAGCAGCACCACGTCATCGACGTCGTCGGCGTTGTCGACTTGCCGCACGATGTCGTTGCGAAGATAGCGCATCGCTTCGTCGTTCGACTAAATATCGATGTGATGCGCTGTGATCAGCGCACAGCCTGCCTTGCCAAATGCCAGTCCGCTCATGCACGGTGCCATCGGTGCCATCGTAGCAAATGTTGTTGTGCGATGCGTCTCAGTGGGTGCACGATGTCGCCGAAGATGTTGCTGGGCACTACCTCTCAGTGGATAGACTATAACTACAATAATTGTATATATAGTGCTCATACTTGATGTTTAGAACATCTCTTGCTCCTTTGGCGCAGGATCGACAGTTCCTCCAATCGCAGTTCTTGCCCAATACTTCGAGATCTTAGGATCAAGCTCACCCTGGCGATGGAGATCGCGTAGCTGCTTGAGCAGCCCGGAACCGTACTTACGAGTGATGCCACGTCTTGAGAGGAAGTCGAGCATGTTGGTCTCGGCAAGTTTGCCTGTCTTCAGGACGACGTCGCTGTACGTGACGGAAGTCGGATCGAGCTGGAAACCTTGAGGCAGGAACAACTTCAAGTAGGCGACGAGCTGCTTGGCGGTTGACTTGTACTGCCGGTTGTCGCAGTGCTCCCACAAACGCGGAGTCTTCGTTTACCACTCGAACCACACCGAGGACGCTGGCATTGGAAGTGCGCGCCCCTTCCTCCCTTCATCGCCGCCTGGAGTCGATGGCGTCGGCAGATGATCATGCCCTTGTGTCGTCGCCTGCGTAGACGCTCGCGCGTGCTCTAGTGCTGCAATGCGAGCGTGCAACTCTCGGTTGCTGTTGAGTAACTCGCTGATGATCGTGTTCTGGTTGTTGATCAGCTTCTCTTCTCTTGTAAACTTCACGCTGTCGTCCGCGTTCTCAGTGATCTGCACACGATGTTGGCGGCCGAGGTGGGTGCTCCATTCTAGCATCTCGCTCATGGGAATGTTGCTCGCGGCCAGACACTCTCGAACGCGAGTGGCGTAAGGTGATGCTGCGTGTCTAGCATTGAACTCTGGAAAGTGCCGAATATAAGTCGCGAAGAGCAAGATGGCGACTCGGCGGTCGACGTTCAACGTGTTGTCGACAAAGACCAGACTTGACGAGAACAGCGACCGCATGACGTGGTCGATCTTCGTGCGGGATGCGGAGTCAAAAGAGCTGAACGAAGCGATTGCTGGGTTGTCGTCGGATCTCCAGTCGCTGAGCACCTTTGAAACCTTCATGTCTTCGCTTGTCGTGTTGACGACGTACGCGAACGCCTTGTTCGTGGCGCTCATGTTCCAGCTGCCCCGATCAAAGATCCACTGGGCACTCAACGTTGCGTCACGGTTTGCGTACTGCGCGCCTCCACGCCGAAACGAGTGCGATGACAAGCCTGTTGTGGGGTTCGCTCGCGCTTGACGCTCTGACGCTGCTTTGAGTTTACGTAGCCTTGCATCTTCAGAGGTGCTGATGCTTGAAGCCGAGCTGGAGTTGTCGTCGACACTTTCGAAGGTGGGGCGTCGTCTTCTTCGCAAAGTGTCAGCGCTTCGACAAGCCCGACGTCGTTCGCTGGATGAAGCGCTTGAAACTCACTGTCGGCAAGAACTGGAAGCTGAAGCAGCAAGGTACTTGGTAGGCTTGTGTAGCCAAAGCCACACCGATCGCATGGAGCGGGCACGTGACAAAGCTGTGTTGGTCTGAGTAGAGCGAGAGCCCTTGCTTCTCTGACGCCTTGGTTCGAATTAGCCGGAGGAACAAGACGTTGTCGGATGCAACCGACAGGTTGCACTTCTGCACGAATGCAAGGTCGGACGATCTTCCGAACGCGTACCACATGGTCGTGAGAAGAGCGGCGTCTTGGTAGTCCTTCGTCGTCGTGGCTGTGTAGTACGCGCCCTCGACTAACATCCGAAGATCGTCCTTGGTACACGCGGGCGCCTTGTTCATCATGCCACTTTGGTTGCGCTTAAGGCAGTAGCGCTCGAGCGTTCGCCCCATCTTGAGCAACTGCTTCTCGATGGCTTGACGGTGCTGGGGTTGGTCGTCGAGCAACCAGTTCTTCACGCTGCGGTAGTAGCCCATGATCGTGCTGCGAGCGAGTGGCAGCCCTCCGCGTCCGTTCGAGAATGCGAGATGCATGGCAAATCGATCCATGAGCTTCACGAACACGACGCCCTTTGCGTCACGGACGAGAGCCGCACGGATATACTCGATGTTCGTATTTTCCGCGGCTAGAAAGCGCTTGAAGACGTTCAATGCCGTCTCGTGCGCGCGCTGGGTGTTGGCAGGTGTCAGGTCGTGGAGGCTCATAGTGAACGTCAGTTGGGTGTCGGCTGGGTGCGAGATATCCGGGAAATGCGCGAATGACTTAGAACTTGAATGGCCCTGAGAATATCTCGGATCCGCTGCCGACATGACATGTCGGCAGTGTGTAGGCAGGGATCTTAAGCGCGTTGACCTAACGTTAACGCATGTCATTGGCCAGAAGTCCTAGGGAACTGCATTCCATTGGGTAAAATGGCGACACCACCCTCTTAAGTCCGTATTTGTCAATACTGAACACAAGTCAAAATTGTGTGTGTCGGCAAGATCACGATATTCATCCATGTCTCCGACACTTGTTGGGCAATGGCTGCCTGGCGACCAGCCAGTCTGCATGACACCCAACCGGCTTCACTCGTGGTCGGGCCTCCTCCCGTTGGAGCTGTTCGCGTGAGTCAGAGCGAACGTTGGCACTGATCCGTTTGAAACCGCAGCTTTCACGACTTCGTTTTATATTTTGCTTTATAGCGCTTTTTTGGTGTGGGTGTAGTTTTGCTATATCGTCGTGATTGTTTTGTAACATTCGTTTTTAGCCAGCGATAGGATATTCGGCAGCCAGATCATACAAAACGATGATGATGACGACTTGAAAGAGTTATGATAATGATGAGTTGTTCAACAAACTCGTGTTTAGCTCGTTTCAGCTTTAGCAACGAGGATCAATCACGAGATTCTTGAGAGAAAACCACAGACCATCGATTTATTGAGCTCGCTCGCTTGCTTTGAATTCAAGATCGACCGACCCACGATATCACTCACGTTCGTAGCGAGCCTCGTAAAGCACAGCAAGGTAGTACACGTGTGTGCACCGCAAGAACAAGCTCGTGAAGCACACGCGAACGCAGAGAGGCATGGAGACGCGCTGTGCTCATGAATGCATGAGCAGTGCTTGCGCTCTGGTAAGCGCTGCTGCTGGCCACGTCATTCGTGCAAGCGTGCGCGTGGAAAGCAACGCACACACACCCACACACATACTACGCACGGGCAACCGCCCTCAAGCAGTGCCAACGGCTTCATTCATACAGAGCGAACTCTCTGTTGCGTTGGCCTATGTGTGTTGTTGTGTGCTCAACGAGCCACTCAAGCGAGCCGAACGAACCTGCACTCACGAAAACGACCACACTCACTCACCAACTACGCGTTTTTCCTACTGAAAACAAGTCAAAGCGGCTTGGGCTCGTGCCAAGAGGCGCTCACGAATTGCGCTGTGCCACTCCAGCCTACATCCTACATCCAGCTCAGCTCCAGCTTACTCTAGCTTCAGCTCTCGCGGCACGACGTACAAGACAAGAAAGAGACACTAGCGACACCTCCTTTGTCCTCAAGCACATCCAGTCTTCACGCACCGCGCCGCTGATGCAACCATAAAGCACACATCAACAGCAGCGCAGAGCTCGGGCAACGTTGGGTTCACATGCGCTCAAGCATGACCAAGAGCAGAGCAGATGAGTTCTGGGTGCGAGGCTTGCACGAGTGTACTGGTGCATGTGTGTGCGCGACGTCAACGCGCCGACTGTGATCAAGTGCGCTGTATGAGTACAACCACAGGGTCCGTGGCCCGCGGGACGCGGCCTCGCGCCATCATCTACCGAGTCGCTCACTTCTCAACTTGCAGCGCTCGACACACACGCGCACGCGCGCGCCGCACGCACACAACGCAACCAACAACCAACAGCCAACAGCCAACAGCCAACGACCAACCAACTCGGTGAATCAGCGCTCCATCCACTGTAGACTCACGCTCCGCCACTTCCGCTCCACGCACCCAACCCAAGATACAACAAGCTGCGCAACGATGATCAACATTGCGTTCCTACTCGACATCTCGGGCTCAATGGCGAACCAGCTCAGCGGCGTCAAGCAAACGATCGCGCGGCTCGTCCAGTCCGTCTTCGAGACCGACGCGTACGAAGCGACGACGATCACAGTGATCACGTTCACTGAAATGGGCCACGCGTGCTACGTCACGAAGCACAGCTTCGAGGACGGCAGCGAGGCCGTCGCGTTCGTGTCGTCGATCAAGCTCTGTGCGCCATCAGGTCGAGGCGTGACCAACATCTACGGCGGGAACGACGGCACAGAGAACCAGAAAGCCGCGTTCGCCGAGCTCCTTACGCTCGACAACACCGTCCCGACGATCGCGTTCCACATCACAGACGACGGTCCGCACCTCGTCGCGAGCGCGCGTCCAGTGAGCGAAGCCGGCGTCGAAGCCGAGTACCTCAAGACGAAGCACGGCATCATTGACTACGACACCTTCCACGTCCTCGCGTGCGTCAAGGAGCACTTTGGACAAAACCTCATCTTGAACGTCGTCAAGTACGTCAAGACGCCGTCGAGCTACGGCGACCACCGACTGTACGGCGCGATCGCGAAGCAGTTTGGCGGCGTGCTCATCACGCCACGCGTGAACGTTGCAGAGCAGCTCGCGGCGGGCTTGATGGGGATCCTCACGAAGCTCTTCGAGAGCTTCACCGGCACGGTCTCGGAACTCGAAGGCGAGAGCGAAGCCACGCTCGAGGCGTTTGCGTTCTTCAACCTCGATGCGATCGAGGCGTTGCCAACGTGCGAGGGCGACGTGCTGCAGCTCGCAACGCCAGTCGCAGGCTCGACGAAAGAAGTGCTGTACCAGCTCATCGACCGCGCGTGCGTGATCGTCGGCAAGAAGTTCGCCAAGCGCGCGATCAAGGCGACGGGGCTGCAGGAGCAGGTCGAGCTCTTGCTCGTTGCGGCCAAGTGCCTCACAAAGACCACGCCACTCAACACGGCGCTCGATCGCGCCACGAGCTTGCTCGCGAAGATCCGCGAGCTCGTGCCGACAGAGAACCAGGGCCACATCAAGATCCAGGCGAGCGACCTCCCGCTGCTGCTCGGTCTAGACACGGTCATTGAGACAACCTCGGCGCTCGAAGCAGCGGTGAGTGCGATCACGCTCATGAGCACAGAAGAGACCGTGAAGGCGGCGCTCGGCGAAGGCGCAGACGGTGTAGATGATGTAGACGACGCGGACGAGAAGCCTGTCGCTGAGCCAGCCGTGCTGCTCCAGACCGCGGGCAGTCTCTTTCTCGGCCACCTCGCGGTGCTCCAGCTCCCAGAGAAGAACGGCGCCGTCGACTTCATGGACGCGTGGTCCGCTGTGATCCACAAAGTCTCGAACGACGTTATGACTGCCGCAGACTTCCTCACGATGATCGGCAGCGCCACGGCGACCGGTGGTCTCAGCATCCGCAGCGCCGAGTACAACTACGCGCAGATGTTCGCGGACCCGAGCGACGGCGTCGGCAGCGCGCTACTCCGAATCGCGTCCGGCACGCAGGTGCTCGACATCCTCACGGGTCTCCTCGCAGGTGCGCCGCCGACCAAGTTTGCGCCAAACATGTTTCGCGGCACGATCGCAGCGTGTCTGAAGACGCTCGTCGTGCACCACGAGCCAGCGCCGCTGACGTCGTACCAGTGGGACATTGTGCGCAAGCTCGTGCACTCGATCCGACTGCTCATGGGTCCGCGCCCGCGCACGGTGACGCTCGAGCCCGAGTCAGCGCTCGCAAAGCTGCTCTTCCAGCTCTTGCGTCTCGAGACCGACAGCGACGGCGCTTCGAGCTCCGACGCTGCTCTCCGTGTTGCAGCGCGCGGGTTCCTCGAAGAAGTGCTCGCTGGTCTCGTGCAGGGCATGGCCAAGTTCCGAGAGACAGCGTACCTGGCGCTCGTTGAAGGCATGGTCGCGTACACCCACACGGCCGAAGTCGAAGACGTCTCAGAGCCGCACGCGCTCGACCAGGACGTGTGGGCGTTCGACGCAGATCACGCGGTCGCGTTTGCAGCCGCGAGCGAGTTGAGCCAGTCGTTCCGCGTGTGCGCCGCGAACGTCCTCGAGACCGTCTTTGGGAGCGAGGACAAGCGTCGCACAGCGTCAGCCAATGATGCAGCAGTAGCAGCAGCAGGATCGACCCCGTCGCTGGACGACGTCTGGCCGACCTGGCGCGCAGACTTGCCAAAGTGCATCCTCTTGGGCAAGCGCACGGCGCGCTACAGCATCAGCGCCGACACCAGCGCTCCGAACAACAACAACAGCAACAACAACAGTAGCAGCAGCAACGTCACGTCGATTACAACGACAGCAAAGGCAACGACGATCGAGTGGACGCGCAACGACAAGCTTAGCCGCAGCCTCAACGACGAGCTCTTCCAGTCGCTCGCAATGCTCTTGCTCCGCAAGAAGCACGATGCGTTCGTACGCGGCCTCCGAGCGCGGCGAGAAGACGCTGCGGCCGAGCTGCGCTGGCTGTGCGCACTCAAGCTCATGCGCTCGCCGTTCGCGGACTTTGTCGCGGCGCTCCCGACCGCAGTCTACTCGTCTGCGACTCGCGAGCACAAGCTGCTGCTCCAGGCATTTAAGCGCCACGGCGCAGAGCTCGATCCGGACGACTACGAGGCGAAGGTCCAGGTCGTGGTCACTGGTCGCCTCGTTGACGCGACGTCCGACGCGATCGTGTTCAACCGCGGCAACTTGCACCCGTGTCCGGACGCGTTCGTGCCAATGTCGGACGCTTTTCAGAAGCGGCTGCGCGTGCTGCAACAGACACGTCAGTGGACGCTCTCGCACACATACCGCCCGAGCGACGTGCCGAACCGCTCGGGCTTCTCGAACAGCAACCCGTCCAGCTGGGCTCGCACGCGCTCGGGGTCGACCACGACATTCTGGACGTGCTAGCTCGCAAGACACGTGAGGCTGTGCAGGACACGTTGTTGCTGCTTTCGTTAGCGCAGAGCATGGAGTAGACAGGCAATGTGTAGTATGGATGCGGTCAGTCAGCGTGTGATGCACGTAGCGCCGAGATGTTGAGAACAGCGAGTTCAACAGCGCATCTAGCACTCAGTGCACAATGTTAACCCCACAAACCCAACGGTCTGTACCACACTGTTGATACTGTAGTCGTATTTGTAAGGTGTGCACTCCACTCGTTCGTTCGCTTTGAATCGAGCGGCTTGAGAACAAGCCGTTCGCTTCAAAGAAGTGACGTCGTTTCGTAAGTAAAACACGTACTCCGTAGTATAACACTTGGTGGACGTGGTGTCGGTCATGTCGACTGTCTCTTGCGGGGCCACGAGCCAGGAGCAAACGAGCGAGCTGGACTAACCCAATGGCTCCGAACACTTGCGGACATCAATCACATGCACGACGATGATGCACATGCAAGCGCCCACGCAAAGCTCAAGCACGCACCTCACACCGACCTACTGTGAGTGAGCGAATGACTCGGCGCTGTGTCCATCCGAGACGATCAACCTCAGCCAACAGTCTACACGCTCGCATCGGGGCACCCGGGTTCGAGACCAAGTACAAGTAACTTACTTTAGATCCGACAACGCTTGCCTGCAGCAGCGCGTGCATGCGCCAACAACAACGCGAGCAACGCTAGTGTAGAAGCAGCAGCAGCGATAGCAGTAGACCAGTTTGTCGGTCGTACAGTACGATGCAGGACGCAGTGTGCCGAATGCAGAGTGTCATGAGTATTCAGTACTACGAAGTATTCATTCCTCCATCTACTCGTCTGTTCATGTATCCATCCGTCTAGTGAGCTAACCAGTGATCCAGTGGACCGATGATCCTGTGACCCACTGACCTGTCCCTTTGTTGATCGAGTGATCGAGTGATCCAGTGATCCAGTGATCCAGTGATCGAGTGATCCAGTGATCCAGTGATCGAGTGAACCGATGATCGAGTGATCTCTTTCTCCAGCAGATCAACTGAACTTTGTATAGTGATCCGTTGATCCACTGGTCCACTGGTCCACTGGTCCACTGGTCCGTTGATCCCTCCTTTGTCGATGAACTGCCCACCTAGTTGGCTCGTTGATGCGTTTGTCCGATCTTTGGTCATTCGCCATACTCGTTATACTCGCCATCTTTGCCATCCTCAGTGTGCTGTCTGTGTTGTTTGTGAGCGTGCAAGATGCGATGCGTGTATATCTTGTGCTGTGAGGCTGAGTGGTTGATAGAGATCGAAACCACGCCAAACAAGTCAAGCGACCGCGAATACCACCGTCAGCCAGCCAGCCCCTTCGAACTACTAGTACAGTATCAAGCTCCCTTACTCGACTTGCTAACTTACTATTCTCAACACGGAAGTCTCGGTTGTCAAAATGATCATTTCGTAGCACTCGACACTCAATTCTTCCATTCACATTTACGAAGCGACTCTCGAGCTAGCCAAACAAACCAAACATTCATACAGATCAAACAGATCGAACGAATCAAACATTCAAACCAAACGAATCGAACGAGTCACTCGAACGAGGGCTTCAACAACACATTGCACTGTCAAGCAACACTGTTGAACCAACTTCGTTGTCGAGCCAACTACCCTAGCAACATACCAACCAACTACTAACCAACTACTAACCAACTACTAACCAACTACTAACCAACCAGCCAACCAACGAACTGGTCAACACTGACAACCCAGCCATCATCAGATCATGTTCGGGGTGACGTTCTAGTACCGACCACCCATTCTAAGCGATGAAAAGCTGACAAACCTCGGAATGCGCACAGCTGGCACGCTCGAGCTCATCGGTTCGATGTTTCCGAACGGATCGCATGCGAGCGACAGTGTCCACGTCGCACCGCACGAGCTCGGCACACTTGAGTCGATCCAAGCGGTCTCGAAAGTCCTGGACATCCCGCTGCGCGACCGCACAGAGTCTGCGTCACAGATTCAGCTTCCACTCTACGTCGTGCTCCGCAACGCGTTTGGGTGTCACCTGTACTATATACCTGCATGCATCTTTCAAACGCGACAGACAACAACTTCTTGAAGAGTGATCCAACGTTGTCAAACGCGAGAAGTAGCAACCTGTTCGCACCTGTGGCCTGTGGATGCTTGACATGGCTGTCAGGTTTGGATGATCTTGGTTGCTATTGAAGTAGCGTATCAATGATGCTTGCGTCGATCAAATGATATCGACGGGTGGACTTCGGATCTAACTCGCGTGTATACATGCCCACGAGTACGTTGGCATCGGTAGCTTGGCAAACGTTGGAATTGGCTTTTCAAAGCTCAATAGTGATGAAAATCAATGTTTTTGCATCTGCAAATCTTTCGTTGAAGCATCATAGCGATCAAGAGGATCAAGAGTGACACGATGGCGATCGAGAGCGAGATGGAGGAGACGCTGCCGCGCGAGGTCCTGCAGGCGCTCGTGACGGACGTTCCGCATGCGCTGCTCGAAGAACTCGTGCATTGCGCAGCAGATGACCTCGTGCGTGAGCGTGTCGTCGCGAAGCGTGCGCACAGCGCAACCGCGACCGACAACATGCAGCTCGTTCGCGCATGGCAAGGTATGTACAAGCTGCGCGTCGCTCTCTTGTGCTTTGATCAATCGCTCCTCATTTCCACCGCGTGTCGAACGGTGTCACTAGCGTCAGGACACGACACGACAGTGTTGTACAAAGTGTACGGTGCCGTGTGCGCACTCCTCGTGCAGTTTGCGCGAGAGAATCCACAAAGCCCAGCAGCTCAGCGGTGCGCTCTCTTACGAGTCTCCTCTGTCGCCCCTTTGCCTCGCTCATACGTTTAGCTGTATGTCTGTCTGCTGTGCTTCTTGCCAAGTAGACAAGTGCTCTTGGAGCTCGGTGTCGACGACCCTGCGTTCGCTGGAGTGTTCCTCCCGCTCCTGGTCGCCGCAACGCCGCCGATCCGAGCCATTCTCGAGCACACGAGTGCGTCGTCTGCGCGCTTTGCTGAGTCGATACAGCAGACACACAAGAGACTGACAGCCGTGATCCTTTCTCGCTCACACACTATCTCGCAGGTTTTGACTTTGCAAACGTCGTCGACGTGTCGTGGCGACTCGACTACGTGCTCCAGTCGAGCTCAGCTGGGAGCGTCCACGAGCCACTCTACTTTGTCGAGCTCCAGGTCCAGACGCCGTCCGGTGTGATCGAGCCGCTCGCGTTCACGTGCTCCGTCGAAGACCTGCGCGACCTCGTGTATCGCCTCCAAGAAGCGACGAACGAGGTCGAGAAGCTCGTGAGTGGCGCAACAAGTTTGTCGCTTGCTGCTGCCGACCTGTCGTCGCCAGTCGAGAGCTAGTGGATGCTCAAGCACAGGGATCGATCTTGCGGTACCTTCCTCCATCATCATCGTTATCATCATCTACTGTCTGGCTAGCTAGCTATGCGTGGGGGTATGCACTCGCGTCTCGACTGCACACATCGTCCTACCGAGTGCGTCGTCGTCACTCGTCGGTACGTACGCAGTCGCTGTCGTCAAACAAGACGTTCCACGCGAGGCCCCACGTCGCGAGGACGTCCTCTTGCTTGTCGTTCTGAAAGTGCTGCATCTTGGAACGCAAGTACAGACGGATCTCACGCCGCAATGCGTCGCATGGCACGAGCATCTCGACCGTCAACGGCTCGCGCGTGAACGGATCCACGGGCTGCGATGAGAGCAAGTGGCGCTCAATCACTGCGCGATCGACGACTTGGCCAGACGGCAAGCGCACGGGGTCGGTCATGATCGTGCTCAAGAGCGGGTCGAGGTACTCGTCTGGGACTTCACCGAGGAACGCGTCCATCGATGCGTGGAGCTGGATCATCTCGCGACACTGTTTCATGGCGTCAAAGTACTGCAGGACCCACGACGCATCGACGTAATCGTACTCGCGCACATCCGATGACGACGCACTTGAGCGGCGCCGCAAGAGCTCGAGCGCATTCACAAACCGCATGTAGTCAAAGCGTCCGTCCTTTGCGAGCGACGAGACAAAGCGGCGACCGAGGTGGCGCGCGATAGACTGCGCTTGGCGCTGTCGGCGCGACGTCGCAGCTCGACCATTGCCATTGCTGCTCGAGCGCGTTGCAGCAACGACTGCATCAGCTGCTTGCTTCTCCAAGAGCGCAAGCGCTGCGTCTTCGTCCATGTCGTCGTCATCGTCGCGACTTGCGTCGTCATTGTCTTCGCTCGTGTCATCGAGCGGCACGCGCGCGTCGTCGTCTTGACTGCTCGTGTCGTCGCCGTCGGTGCTCGCGTTGTCGACGGTCTCGCACAGAAACGTCGCTGACTCGAGTCGCGTCGCAGCTGCGTGGAGTCCCCACCGCGCGCGTGTGTCCAAGTCGCCGATCGTGTTCACCATTGCGAGGCCGCTCTCTTGCATCAGCGTCCAGCTCGACGACGACGGACACGCGTCGCTCAAGCCTGCGCACCGGACGACCAAGAGCACGAGGTTTGCAAGCACGAGCTTGCTGTCGCGCGCGAGCTGCGCTGAGAACGTCCAGGTCTGCGCTTCGTGCGCTGCGCCGATCGTTGCGATGAGGAAGCTCACGATCCTCGCGCATTGGTCCGAGAGCTCAGGCTTGAGCATCACTTTCTTGAACGGACCGCTCGCGCCCATCCACGAGAGGAGCTCAAGCGCTTCGATGAGCATGCGGAACGTCAAGCGGAGCTGCTTCGCGTGGAGCGCAATGTAGCCGTCCATCATCGCAGGGCGGAACGGGATCGCGACCAAGCTCCCGTCGACTGCCGAGGCTTGGATCTCGCGGAGCTGCAGCAGCGTCTCGATCTTGCTCAGACCTTCGTCCAAGAGCTTCGCGACGTCGCTCCAGAGACCGCTCACGAGCACGCTCATGTGACTCGACACTGTCGACGCAGGCGACGGCGCGAGTGGTCCGAGCTGGAACACTGTGGCAATCGCTTTGCGCTGGCTCGGGACTTGCCACAAGTACCGAAGCAAGAGCGTGACCGACACGCGCGTGGGGAGGAAGCCCCAGAGCAAGTGGTCGCCGCTGCTGACGTTGCTGTTGAAGCCGAGACCGTTGTTCCGGACGTGGTACTTCTCCATCTCGTCGTGGAACGTGAGGACGCTCGAGACCATCGCCGATCGGAGCAGCGGGCTCTCGTCAAACACCGTGCGCACGACGTCGTTGTGCTTGCTCTTGGAGAAGAACGCGAGCAGCGCAATGAGCGCTTTCAGCGCTTGGACGCGCACGTGCGGGTTCCGCGTGAGTGCGCGCGATGCCAGCAGTTGTGTGAGCAGCACTGCGATCGGTCCAACAACGTCGGCAGCAACGACGACCGTGTCGCCACTGGAAAAAGCTGCGACAACGTCGTGGAACTCGAACCGCTCGAGCCCGAGGACGTACACAAAGTCGCACACGTCCGTGACGAAGTGCTCTGGGAACTGCAGCAACGCGTCCGAGACGTCAGTCAAGACAACAGCATGCGCGTCTTGTGTCGGTGACGCCATACGCAGGAGCCAGCGACTGGTCTTGGCGTAGAACGCGAGCCACTCGGCGACAGTCGAGACGTCGAGCACGTGGAGCTCTGTGAGTGCGATCTTGGCGTCGAGGTCGCTAATGCGCGCTTTGCTCGCGCTGTAGTGCGACGAGAGCTTGAGCGTCCGGCGCGTGCTCCGGCGCTGCTGCTTGGTCTCGTACTTGAGCCGCTCTTCTTCGCAATAGCAGAACGCGTGGAGGTCCTGTCGCTCTTTCAAGACGCTCAGGAGCTTAGAGAGCGTCAGCAGCGGTCCGTAGTGCAGCGACTTGATCGCCATAAACAGCAGCTCAGTCTCTTGATTGCTCGCGATGCGCGGAAGCAGCGCCGACGGGTGCGAGAGACTACGGTAGCGCAGCGCCGGTGTCGTCGGTGCGTACGTGAACCGCCACGACGACGTGATCGCAAAGTACAAGTGCCCAGGCACGTGCATCCGGTGCGGGTCGCGCCAGTACTCCTCTCGCTCGACGCACGCAGTGCAGACAAAGCGCGCGTCCAAGCAGTTCGAGCACTTGAACGCGACGTCAGCGTCTTCGATCGAGCAGCGACAGTCTGCGCACTGCAGCGGCGGCGTGTCCGTAGAACCCGTAGCCGGCGCCTCAGGGACGCGGAACGCGTCTTTGTCAAACTTGATCATCTCAAAGTGCCGCGTCTCGTAGAGCGGCACCGGCGTCCCGACACGAATGAACACGTGGTCGAGCATGTGCACTTGTGGACGCTCGAGGCCTGTGGCGAGGACGCTGTCGATGCGGCCGCGCGCAGACGCCGACTGGCGCGCAAAGAGCGCAAAGCACGTCGCGCAGATGTCCATGTCGTCGCAGAACGCGCAGTTGTACCGCACGCTCTGGAAGTTCTGCTGGTAGCAGTGGTTGCACGCCACGCCGTAGTGCGCATCGCGGCTCGGGTAGTAGTCGAGCTGCTCGGTCGCAGCATTTGCAGCTGAGCCAGTACACCGTCGACTCTGGTACTGCGCGATTGTGCGGCGATCGCGCTGTCGCTGAGCTTCGTCTTCCGCTGCGAGCTTGTCGAGGACGTATTGCTCGCCGCGGACGCTTGTCAGGTCCTGGAGCGGCGCTTCACGGACCGTCTTGTCGCCAAACGCGCGCATCGAGACTGCGTGCGTGTGATACGTCGCGTCCAAGAGCCCAGAACGCTGCGCGTCAGCATCGAGCGCTGGGAGCGACAGCGCGACGAGGATCGAGCTGACATTGATCAAGAAGCCGTCGAGCATGTCGTTTGTCTCGCGGCTCATGCGCCGGCGCTTGGTAGTCGAGAGAACGGTGCAGCCGAGCCACGCGAGCGTCGCGCGTGCGACGCGCGGATGCTGCGACGATGCGAGCAGCGCGCGCACGATCGCGACGTACGTTGTCTTGAGCGCTCGGTAGCTGTCGCGCCACTCAGGGCCGAGCACGGAGCCAGGATGCGTGGTGCTGCCAGTGCGGAGCTCGTCTGTGAGACTCGAGCCGCGCACGAACGGACCGAGGAACGAGAGCGCGCCCATCATCCACGTGTTCATGTACACGGGGAACCAGTCGTTGTCGCTATATTCGACGATCGCAAGCGCCACGGACGGACTCGCGAGCATGTCGACGAGGAGCGCGCCGGTCGCTGCGAGCTCGCGCACGCGGTACGCTGGGAGCTCTTTCACGCGCTGCCGGAGCGCAAACGCCAAGCGGCCAGTCACACTTTGGAAGGTCGCGCGCGTCGCAAGCGCACTGAGGGCGAGCTTGAAGAACCGCGCGACCTGGAGCTTTCGAACGGGCATGACGACTGGTGCGTACATGCTGCTACTGCTGTCGCTCGCGCTCCTTGTTTGCCACGACACGTCGTTTGGTATCCGCGTGAAGCACTCGCGGCAGAGATTGAAGTCGCAGGCGGCGCAGCGGTACACGAGCAGCGGTGCAGCAGGGCCTTTGACAGTCGAGACCCGACGGCAGACAGTGCATCGCCAGCTCGGCGCGCGGCCAAAGACGCGTCGGACTGACGACGCAATGAGCGCGTGGGCGTGGAATGCGTGGAGTGAGCCAATGTCGCAGCACTGGAGCACCATGTTGACGACTGCGACAGCAGCGCTGTGTGGCGTTCCAGAGCCGCTTGGTGAGAGCGTGTCGTCGGTGCTCGCAGCGTCCCAGCTCTCAAGCAGCTCGCTCGCTGCAAATGCAACTGCGTCGTCTGCGCTTGCGGCAATGCTGTCGACGCTCATGCGGTCGAGAGCGTCTGTGCCGTGTGCGTGGAGCTGGTTGAGCCGGTCGAGGCTCTCGAGCAGCAGCAAGAGCGTGTCTGCGTACACTTCGTGGAGCACGTGCGCGTCGCGATCGATTGTCGTCATGAGGTCTTTCATCATGAGCTTTGCAGTCGCGACCGTGTCGGTCGTGCTTGGAGTCGTCGATGCAGGTCGCCGGCGCTTCTGGCTTGCGAGGATGCTCTGCTGCTGCACTTCGCGCCACCACGCGCGTGCGTTCACGCGAATCGGAGCGTGCGGGTGATACTCGAGCGCACTCGAGAGCGCATGGACGCCGAGGAGCTCGGTCGCGAGCTGCTGCATCTCTCGCAGCGCAGCCATGTACGCAGTGTCGAGCGCTGTCGGCAAGTCCGTCGAGCGACTGCTGGTGAGCCATGGCAGCCTCACAAGCTGCGCACTCGCCGGTGCTGTTGATGGCGATGGTGAACTGCGCGCGTCTGAGCTGCTACTGGCGCTGTTGTCTGCAGGAACAGACACATCGGTCGCTGGCTGCGGTGCAGGCGCTCGGTCGCTTCGCTTGCACGCAAACATCGGTCGTCTTCTTCTTCGTTGTCGTCGTGAATGCGCTCGCTCGTGTTCGTTGTGCTCAATCGCTCGGTCGCTCGCACGGTGTCGTGTGCTAGCAGATACGCAGCGCTCGTTCGTGTCGTCCACAGGCGACGCAAGCTCGTCGTCTGCCTCGCTTCGTCTCCTCCTCTGATGCTGGGAGGTGCTCTGATGCTGTGCTGGTGTGCAGCGCTTCTCCGGTGCAAATCGTCTTGGATTCACTATGAAGGCATCTGGCATGCCATTGAGATAGTGATAAAAATGAGGGTCCGTTTGTCTGAGATTCTACTCGATATTTCGACAACCTAACCATTTACATAAGCTGTATTCTATTCGATACAATAAAGGTCTAAACATATTCAAAATAGTTAGAGTATCATGTACACCACACGACAAGTGAGCATGAAAAGCCGCGTAACGACCTGTGAGCACAAGTGCTTAAGTAAGTGCACAAGGAAGTGCACGTCTTCGTGTCGCACGTAGCACGCACGAAGAGCTTGACGCACCTTCTTGCTCGCTGCTGCTGCTGCTGCTGCTTGAGCTGGATCACGATTAAGAGCGAGCGCGGAAGGCTAGCATGCAGCGCGAAGAGAGTATCTACAACCTGATCCCGAAAGTCGTGATGCAGCCTGTCAAGCCCGAGCGCTATCGCTCCAAGCACGACCCAAAAGTCGAGCCGACCGGCAGCTCTTTTGGCGTTCATGGCACAACGAAACTCGTTGGCTCGAGCCTCGGTCAAGTCGGCCGCATGGAGAAGCCAGGGAGCGCAAAGGGCTTCGGGCGGCTGCCAGCAAAGCCCGATCCGAAAGAGTTCACGCGCAAGGGCGAGCGCTGCTCGACCACAGTCGATTCGAGCAAGAAGCGTACGTCCTGTTGTGGTTGCTTGCAATGGACTCGCTAGCTCCTGGTCGAGAGCGCTGCGGCACTGAGTCAATTGTTGTGCGTACGTGCTGCTAACAACAACAACCACAGCGAGCAAGTTCACGTACGGCGGGTCATCAAAGGTGCTCGTTGTGAAGCGCGACGAGAAGCCGATCATGGGTCTCAAGTCGGCCAAGAACTTTGTGACTGCGAACGCAGTCGAGACGATCCTCGCAGTGCCTGGCAGTCGCGCGCGCGCCAAGCACGAGCCGCCGCAGTACATCAAGAAAGAGGACTACGGCAAAGTGCCCAAGTACCTCGACCAGGTCAAAGACGAGATCGAGCGCGAGAACACGATGATCGAGGAGTTTGTGCGGCAGAACAAGAGCTTCATGGAGGAAGAGACCGGTCGCGTTGAGCCCATGGACGAGCGCGAACGCGTCGAACTCGTGAACGCGCTCAAGAGCAAGTGGGACCACGTGAACGCCAAGTACCAGAAGCTCTGCCACAACGTCGTGTTCGACACGCTCGGCAAGGTGCGGCGAAAAGAGACGTTCGAGAAGGAGCTCACGCAGCTCGAGAAGGACATCCAGCTCCTTGAGAAAGGCCACGTCGTCGTCGCGCAGAGCAACAACGATCGGTTCTAGCACGCTTTCGCGAGTAGCACGCGTGTAGTAGGACCGTTCGCGACGCCCGCGCGCTTGCGACTCGATTGCTCAGACACACACACACACACACGACAGCGCTTGCACATACCCACCACCATCAACAACACGTAGCTCCACTTTCTTTCTTCTGATCGATCCGTGCTGAACGCGGTTGCTCGCATCACAAAGACCACCAGTGACATGGTAGCACTGGGCGGCGCGCCATGCGACTTCTCAAGTCTCAAACAGACCCGAGAAGTCGCTGTGGCGCTGCGCAATGGACCAAAGTCGACGCGCGTACGTCGTCGTACGTGTCATGCACTCCTGCCGAGTAGCTGCTGGTCGCTTGGACTGACGCAAGCAGTTGTATGTGCGCAGTGGGCGGCGCTGCTCGCTGTGCCATCAGCGATATGGCTCTGGCTTTCGAGACAACGTCGCTGCGTCGGTGCGTGCGCTGGGCTCTTGCGCATGATCGTGTGAGGTTGCGCGCTGATCGCATTCGCATCACACTGTCACCTTACTGTGATGTATGCGGTGTCTAGGACGTCTTGCGAGCGCGTCGAATGCTTCTTGAGCGCGCGTCGCCGTCGTCAGAAGCAGAGATCCGGCAGGGACTCGAGCTCTTCTTGAACGAACTCACACAGCAGCGCGGACTTGAAGGCAATCCGCACCTGCCGCTGGACGTCTGTGCGTTCTGTGCTCAGGTGAGTCGACGTAGACCCAGACGATGATCGCTTGCTCGTACTGCGAACCAACACGCGCACACACAATCCTCGCATCGTCTGCTTGCTTGCAATGACTTCAGTTCCTCCCGACTGCCTATCAAGAAGACAAGCTCATCGACGACTTCCGGTCGCAAGCCTTGGTTGGGTCAGCTCACAGCGTGTCGCGTCATGCACACTCGAGTCGGAATCAGCACTCGGCCGGCGCGGCTCCAAAGCGCAGTTATGGATCGAGTCTCGTCATCCAGCACCAGTTCGCCAAGCCAAAGACGACTGTCTATCCAACACCACCGTCGCGACCTCGCGGATCTGCTCGTGCAGTGCCATCCATGGCACTTGTCGCTCCTATGACGCAAGCACCAGAGCTGTGTTCAGCACCAAAGCCGTCGTATCGGCTCCTCACGAACGACATCACGCGCGTACTCCGCATCGAGTCGCCTCAAGGCGCTCTCTCTGTCGGACCCGAAGGCGCAAAGCTGGTCGCGAGTGACGTGATGCAAAACCTGAGAACGCAGGAGCAGGAGCAGACCGTGTCGTTCTTGAGAGCGACGCGAGCGAAACAAGACACAAAGCTGCGCCTTCAGCGCCACTCGATGGAGCTTCAGGCCGAAGCCATCGCGAGTCGCAGAGCCGAGAACATTGTCCACGCGATCCGCGCGCCGGGTGCAGCCAACTCGCTGTACACTGGCGTCGTCGTCAGTAGAACTGGCGCAAGTCGAAAACAGAGCACCAAGCCAGCGCCGCCAGTCGGCGCAGTCAAGACGCAGAAGACAGGGCGGCACTTCAAGACCGAGCTCTTCTTCCCACAGTTATGACAACAAGGCTCAAGCTCGTCGGTCATCTTGGATCGCACACACACTTGACTCCCGCGCAGGACACAAGTGCGCCTCGCTTACGCATGATACCGGCTGTGCTGTTGCTTAGCGTGCCACGAGCGCTCAGAGCCTTGACCTCGTCTCGCCGTCGAGTGCAAATAGCTCGACATCCCGAGCGCCTCTGACGACGGCCATTGTGCTCCCATGACGACCGCTGATTGACCGAGCGCTCCATCACCCGCTGGCGCTGCGTTGCGGCGCATACCGCGTGCTGAGACTCTGCAGCGCCATTTTGAGTTCGCCATGTTCGTTAGGCTCGCCTCGCTCTCGCGGTCGCATTCGCCACCGAGCGCGGCACCAAGCAAGCAAGCACACACAAGTGACAGTGTGCAAGAGCAATGTCCATGACGCAAAGTGGTGCTGCTCGATCGCATCCGTGCTAGCTAAATGGAGGCTGTTCCGCGTTGTCGTCGGGCACACATTTGACACTTGACACGCATGCGCGCGTGCATGCACGCAGGCCATCTCGCTGCGTCTTAGTGCACGCCCTCAGTGACGACGGCTATTGTTCCTTGTGCACGGATCGCAGGCTGGTGCGCTCGCTGCGCTGCGGCAGGTCCAGCAAGAGCAGTAGAACAGCAGTATCGCACGGTAGTGTCCAGCTCCTCGATCGCACTCGCTTCGACTTGTCCGCGAGCGAGGCTGTCTGAGACCAAGAGACATCGTGGGACGCTCAAGCCATGGCGGCGGTGGTGCCTGCGACCGCCACTTGCGTTGCTATCAGTCTCTAATCTACCGCCCGCGTCACACGCGCTTCCTCTTTGCCTCCTGCTTGAGTACGTCCGACGTCCACGACTGTGAGCGTGCTGCCAACAACACTACGACAATGGTCTACAACGTCAGCACGAACACAATCTTCCAGCACCGAGACACTGCTCGTGATCAGCAGCAGCAGGTCGAACCGAGCTCTCCAGCGTCTGTGCGACGCCAGATCACAACTGTGCGGAAGACTCGGAGCGCCTTGACAACATCTCTGGCTGCTACTATTGCTACCAATGCAGTCGACTGGCAGTCGGGGTCGACACGCTGTCGGTACAAGACTGGTCGATGCATGAACGCCCGGGTCGTGAAGCCAAACGGGTCGCTCCTGCTCCTCTGCGAGTTCCACCGCAGTCAGCAGAACCGCACGAAGAAGCGCAGCGACATGAAGTACCGACAGGACCACGCTCAGAAGCGCTTGGCAGAGCGACAACAGGTCGAAGCATCAGCAGGTCGTCACGCCAAGGTTCTTGCCAACGCGACCACGAGCAACTGCGGCAAGACACGGGAGCTCTCTCGAGCGCGTCCGAGTCCAATGCTGGAGCGCCAGAACAGCTACGAGAGACCAATCCATGGCTTGACCACGGGCGTCGCTGCAGCATCGCCGCCAGTTCGTCCGGATCGACTTTGCGCGCTTGCACACATGTTTGATCGATCAGAGTGTGCGAGCGAGCGTTCGCGCAGACTGCAATCGCCTCGCGACGCGATCGTCGTCGTCAAGCGGACCGATTCTTGTAGTCGATCGAGCGGCGTCCTTCAGCTCGAGCTCGGAGACGCAGAGATCGCCTTTGGTTCGCCGCGCACGGTAACAGCATCGACAGACTCAGCGTGCAGCAGCGTGGTCAACGTCACGTCGAGCGTGCTTCCGGGCTACGCGAGTCCGCTCCAGACTGCGCACAAGTGTAGCGAGAGCTTCTGGCAGCCAGACGACGTGCGGCTGCTCGAGTACTTTATCCTGTGATGACGATCTATCCGCACCATCACTACAGCTCATTGTAAACAACATCAACAGCGGCAGCCGCAAAGAGGAAGAGTACATGCACAGACACAAGTGTGAGCAGCTAGTCTTCGTCTTCAAGCGAGTTGCGTTGAGCTCGTTCGTCCGCCACGACTTATCTCAAATGAATTGATATCCATGACAACTGACTCGGTTAGCTGACCCGCATGCCTCAAGTGCCGACGTCGAGCCGATCGATCTCGTGCTCTTGCTCGCGAGTGAAGCAGATGAAGAGCGCTACTGACGACGCGAGCTTGTGATGCCTATCACAGTCTAGATTCAACTTTGAAAACATAATACCCTTAGTTTTATCACTATACGAATCAATTACAAAATCAAAAGCAACAATTTGCGCGGGAAAAGCCAAATTTATACCCGAGCATACAATAGAGACAAAATCGAGGGAGTCGAGTTGAGAAAGCCTGACAACAAACAAGACCAACGATAACGAAGAGTGGTGGCGCTGCTGCTCGTGAGGTGGTGCGTAGCAGACGCAGACGCAGTAGCGATGGCAGCGACCGAGCGCACGCGACCACGCGCTGCGAGTAGCGCGCGCAGACGTCGTGGGTCAGACGACGAAAGTGCAGAAACCAGTAGCAACAGTCAGAGCCGTCGAACGCGCGCGACGCCGCGTGACGACTCTGTCGCTGACAACGACGATGATGACGATGCGACTGTGACTGACGAGGATGACGACGAAGAAGAGGATAACGACGCACACCGCAGCGACAACGACGACGACTACCGCGGCGGCGGCAGCGCGAATGCAGCACGTAGCAAGAGCAAGCGCAAGAAAGCGAGCAGCAGTAGCAGCTCGCAGCACAACACATCGAGCAAACGGCGTCGGACTGACAGTGCAACGGCCTCGACTGCAAACAGCCAAGCGACAGATGCGCCGTCGTCTGCAGCAGCGCACGATGCGAACGCAAAGGAGAGCGAGATGGGCATCATCGAAGAGATCTACTGCGAGAACTTCATGTGCCACCGGCGCATGCGCGTGGCGCTGTCGCCGCACATCAACTTCATCACAGGCGAGAACGGCAGTGGCAAGAGCGCGATCATTGCTGCAATCCAGGTGCGTCTGCATCGCGTCATTGCGAGTCTAACGGCTGACAAACTAACTGCGCGTGCTGGTAGATCTGCTTGGGCGCGAGTGCGCGCAGTACGCACCGCGGCAAGAGCATCAAGAACCTCATTCGCCACGGCCACGACGGCAACGCGCTCGTGCGCATTACGCTCCGGAACGCTGGCGGTGCGTCCTCTGAGCGCTCTCTCTATCGTGTATGAGTGCAACTGCTAGAGAGAGAGAGACTGACAGCGTCCGAGCTGTGGGCGACTGCGACGCATCACAAGCAAAGGGCAGCGACGCGTTCCGACCCGACGACTTTGGAAAGAAGATCGTCGTTGAGCGACTCATTCGGAGGTGCGCGCTCTCTCTCTCTCTCTCTCTCATAGACGCTTGAGGCCATGGGACCAACGGCCGCATCTTGCGCTTTTGTCTGTCTGTGCCTGATAGAGATGGCTCGGCCGAGTACCGACTCAAGAACGAGCACCACGCCATGGTGTCGAAGCAAAAGGCGGACTTGGAAGCCATGCTCGACCACTTGAACATCCAAGTACGTCCTTTGTCTTCCTGTCTATCGCCTGCCTGAGTCTCACACACACACGACACTCATGTGTGTCTACAGACTGAGAACCCGTGCGCGATCCTGGACCAAGAGAACGCCAAGCTCTTCTTGAAAGGCAATCCGAGCGACAAGTACAAGTTCTTCCTCCAGTCCACGGACTTGTACAAGATGCGCACGACGTACTCAAAGATCGACGAAGAGACGCGCGCGATCTCAGACTCGACGCTCAAGCGTGAAAAGACCAAGATCGCGACGCTCCAAGAGCTCATGGAAGAGGCTGAGCAGCGCTGGGAAGAAGCGCAGAGCGTACGTCGTCTACACTTGATCGTCTCATGAACTGCTACTAAGACGCTCGTACGCGCTCTTGTGTGTAGATTGGGAAGCTCGAAGCCGAGTTCGCGCAGCTCAAGAAGGAGCTCGCGTGGTCGTTCGTGCGCGAGAAGGAGCTCGAGGCCGCAAAAGTCGAGAAGAAGATGCGCATCAAGCAGCGCGACGAAGCTGCGATCCGCGATAAGTTCACAGAAGTCGCTGCGACTGTGCGGAGCCTCGAGCTGAAGCAGACGCACAAGAACGACGCGCTCGAGGCGCTGAACGAGCGCGCGCGTGCAAACCAAAAGCAAAAGGAAGTGGCGAAGAACCGGATCCGCGAAGCGCGTCGACCGCTCCACGCGTACAAAGCCGAGCTGAAGCAACTGAGTGGCCAGAAAGACCGCGGACAGCAGCGCATTCAGCGCCTGCAGCGCGACATGGAGCAGAAGCGGCGGAACCACGAAGCGATGATCCGCACGCGCATGGAGCGGAACGACGACATGCGCGCGCGCGTCGAGCACAAGCAACGCGAGCTCGCGCAGCTGAGCGACGAACTCGCATCTGCGAAAGAGCAGCATAGCCACAGCAGCGGCCACGCAAGTGCGCTCGATGACTTGGAGGCGCGCTACGACAACTGCGTGCGGCAGCTCCGCGATGCTGAGAGCGAAGTCACGCGCGTGCAAGGCCGCATCAGCAGCCTTCGTGGCCAGAAGCGCGACTCGCTCGCAGTCTTTGGACACAAGATCCCGCAGCTCCAGCAGCTCATTCAAGACAACCTCCATCGTTTCGCAGCACCGCCGATTGGACCGCTTGGGATGCACGTGAAGCTCCCAGAGAAGTTCATGCACTTGGCCGTTGCGATCGAAGTCGCGCTGAAAGGCACGCTCCAGAGCTACCTCGTCGTTGACGGCCGCGACAAAGCGCTGCTCGACGACCTCAAGCGCCGGATCAAGTGTCCGCCAAACCAAGCGACGATCATCATTGCAAAGCGCAGTGGGCGTCGGTACAGCAACTTGCGCCTCGCCGACAGTCCGCTCGACGCCCATGCGATCTGCAACATCCTCGAAGTCTCGAACGACGAAGTCTTCAACGCGCTCATTGACGTGTGCAGCACCGAGAGCAAGCTGCTGTTCAACGACCGCGAGAGCGCCGAGTCGAACGTCCTGCGCGGCTCAAGCGGGAGCTTCCGCATGGCACGTTTCGTGTCCGAAGTCTTCGTCCCGAGCGGCGACAAGTTTGTCGTTCGCGGTGGCAACTTGGCGTACATTGCGAACAAAGGGAGTCGCCGGAGCTCGATCATTTGCCAGGACGTCGACGGCGAGATCCGCGAGCTCGAGCAAAAGCTCGAGTACGTCCGTGGCTCAGTCGACGTCTTGCGCCGCGACGAGTCGAGCTTGCGCCACGAGCGTGAAGACATCAAGCGCGCGATCGCGCAGCGCAACGATCTTGTGAACCGCTTGACGCACAAAGTGAACCAGTGCCGCGTGCAGCTCCGGAACCTCGAAGAAGAGCTCTCAGATGACGCGCAGACGCACACGCTCGATACGTCTGTGCTCGAAGACGAAGTCGCAGACGTCGAGCGCGAGCTCGAGAGCTACCGCGCGCGCGAGCACGAACTGAACGAGCTCCTGTCCAAGTTCAATCCCGACTTGGAGGGTATGCTCCAGGAGCTCGAGGACCTGAGCAACGAAGAGGGCGTGATCGCACAGGAGCTCGCCGACTTGCAAGCAGACGTCGATGGTCTGTACAAGCACTTGAGCGAAATGAAAGTCCAGGAGCTCCGGTACGAGCGCGAAGCTGCGGCTGTGAGCGACTTTGTCGCGCAGTGGGCGAACGAGCTCGCTGCGATCCGCGACGAGTGCGAAGAGTTGAGCGAAAAGGCGAAGCGGCTCTGCGGCAGCGACGAGCGCATTGACGTGACCGAGTCGCGCGACTACTATGGCAAGCGCTTGACGGACATCAAGCGCAAGATTGAGAAGGAGCGGTCGCGGTTCGAGGGCATGGACTTGGACGAGCTCGAGATGGACAAGGAGGAGAAGCGGCTCAAGTACGAGGCGAAGCGCGCGACGTTTGACAAGTTTGCCGAGAACCTCACGCGCATTCGGTCGATGCTCGAGGAGCGCAAGGCCGTGTGGCAGATCCTGCGCAAGGAGATTGCGCACCGGACGTCGGTCGAGTTCAATCAGTTCATGAACCTCAACAACTTTGCTGGGAAGCTCAAGTTCCGTCACGACGACCAGCGTCTGGAGATCGCAGTGCTCCAGAACGAGCAAGGCCGCTCGCGCGCGTCGCAAGTGACTGACATGAAAGAGCTCTCGGGCGGCGAGCGGTCGTACACGCAAGTGTCGCTCTTGCTCGCACTTGGCGAGAGCATCGAGTGCCCGTTCCGCGTCATGGACGAGTTTGACGTGTTCATGGACTCGGTGAACCGCGACATGACGATCCAGCTCCTCGTTGACGCGGCGAAGAAGGACGGGAAGAAGCAGTTCATCTTTGTCACGCCGAACGACCTCAGGTGCGTCCTCTTGTGTGAGCTACGAGCTGTTTGGATGAGCACGAAGATGCTCACAACGTTGTGCTTTGTGATCTGTAGTGCGCTCCGGAAAGACCCGGACGTGAAGATCCAGAAGATGAATCCGCCGCGCGACCACTTCACGGCAGTGAACAGCGCTGACGCATAGTCGTAAGGGAGTGAGAGCGATCGCACGAGTGCGTACGTACGTGTAGGAGTGAGTAGTCGCAGGTCCTCACGAGGCGAGCACAATAGCAAACTCAACGCTTCTCACTTGTTCAAAGGACTTGCACTTGGGTCTTCTCTCTTCTGTACCACTTGGAGGACTACGACTGCTACTACGAACTGACACTGGGACCGAACGACTACGTACTTCATGGTAGTGACAATGATCACGGGCGTAGAGCTGTCTATCGACCATACACGGACGTACGAGGTGATTGGAAGGAGAGACAAAGGTGGTGCATTTGCCTCATTGGAGCAACAGCAAGCGCTGCGCTCAGTCTACTTTCATGGATCTAGGACAACAGCAGCAGCCGCAGTCGTGGTGCTCCCACGCGCGCGCGTCGCTGCTGTCGCTCATACTCACACACACGCTCTGGTTCTGTCTATGGCTCGGCCTCGCGCAGTGCCTGCTTGAGAATGTCCGTGCACTCGTCCATCTGCGCCTCGGTCATGCAGAGTGGCGGCGCGAGACGGATGATGTTGCCGTGCGTCGGCTTCGCGAGCAGCCCCTTGTCGCGCAGGTTCAAGCAGATCTCCCATGCGTTCGGCTGGTTCGGGCGCTCAGCGATCACGACGGCGTTCAAGAGACCGCGGCCGCGCACGCTCTGGAGCACGCTCGACTCGGCCTCCATCTTCTTCATCTCGGCGCGGAAGCGATTCCCGAGCGTAAACGCGTTCTCAGCCATCTTCTCGTCCACGAGCACGCTCAGCGCCGCCATCGCGACCTTGCAGCCGAGCGGGTTGCCGCCGTACGTCGAGCCGTGCTGACCTGGCTTGATCGTGAGCATGACTTCGTCGCTCGAGAGCACGGCCGAGACCGGGTACATGCCGCCCGAGAGCGCCTTGCCGAGGATCAAGATGTCCGGCTTCACGCCCTCGTAGTCGACTGCGAGCATCTTGCCCGTGCGCGCAAGACCAGTCTGCACTTCGTCGGCGATCCAGAGCACGTTGTACTTGTCACAGAGCTCGCGCACGCGCTTGAGGTAGCCGTCGTCCGGGACAACAACACCGGCCTCGCCCTGGATCGGCTCGACCATGAACGCAGCAATGTGCTTCGCGTCGCGCTCAAACACGGCCTCGAGCGCCGCGGCGTCGTTGAACGGCACGCTCTCAAAGCCCGGCATGAACGGACCAAAGCCGCCGAACGCGTCCTTGTCGTTCGACGACGAGATCGCGCTCATCGTGCGGCCCCAGAAGTTGTTCTTCGCAAAGATCACGCGCGCCTTGTTCTCTGGAACGCCCTTGACGTCGTACGCCCAGCGACGCGCGAGCTTGATCGCCGTCTCACCGCCTTCGACGCCCGTGTTCATCGGCAGCACGCGGTCGTAGCCAAAGAACTTGGTCACAAACTCCTCGTACTCGCCGAGGACGTTGTTGTAGAACGCGCGCGACGTGAGCGCGAGCGTCGACGCCTGCGACACGAGCGCGTCGAGGATCTTTGGGTGGCAGTGGCCCTGGTTCACGGCCGAGTACGCACTCAGAAAGTCGTAGTACTCTTTGCCCTCGACGTCCCAGACCTTGCAGCCCTTGGCCTCTTTGAGCACGACTGGCAGCGGGTGGTAGTTGTGCGCGCCGAACTTGTCTTCGCGGTCCATGAACTGCGTCGTGACGAGACGGTGGATCATCCAAGCAGCAGTCGCAGCAGAGACAGTCGACGTACAGGCGTCAGTCCATCACGACTTCGACAGCAGGCAACGCAGGCTGGCACGATGCGCATGTGTGTAGGCATGACATCCACAAGCAGCAGCACGCAAGGCACTGTGACTGCAATGCGCAAGCGCTCACACAAACATACGGATACACTCGCACACGAGGTCGTACCTGCTGGGACGTCGTGCCGACAGCGCGCTGCTGGAGCGCAGCGACTGAGCGCTTGGCGGCGCGCGGCGCGCGGCGCAGAGCAGCAGTAGCGACAGAGCTCATGCTTGCAGAGAGTGGAGTAGGAGTTGGTGTTGGTGTTGGAGCTGGAGTGTGCGCGTCGCGGCGAGTTCACAAGTGCGAGCGGCAATGGCGCGGCGACGCTCGCTCGCGGCGACGACGAGCGTGTGGAGGAGGCGAGTGACGAGTTCGAGGACGCGCGCCGCAGGTCTTTAGCGCAGTGACGTTTGATTTTTAGTTCAACTTGGTCGAGGATCGATTATTCTAGAGAGGATTTATGCGAGCTGTTGTATACAAAGCGAGGACAATGGAGCAGCAGTATATCACGTGAGCGAGTAAAAGGTCTCTCATACGAAAAACAGCTGCAAAAAGTCTCTCAGACACAAAAACGAGCCAGCCACTAACATGACAACTTGGTTCATGAGGCTTGCTAAAGCAAAGCAAGTGTCTGTTGCTTGCTTGCTCGCTCGCGCTCTCATGCGTGTGCGAGTAGTGCATGCCGGTGCTTGCTGTTTGCTGTTGCTCCAGTTCATGCGAACGACGCCCGCAAACTCTCTCTCTCTCTCTCTCTCTCTCTCTTCGTACGCACACTTGTGCTGTTTGCCAGTGACGACGACGACACTAAGTTTTATCGGAGCGCATTTGAGCAAGTGCGAACAACACTTGTTGTTGTCGGTCATGTATGTCGTCTGTCTCTTGCGGGGTCGCGAGCCTGGAGCGAGAGCAAACAAACAAACAAGCGAGCAAGTGAGGGAGCCGGCCCAGCAGCAACTACAGCCACACCGATGGCTCCGAACACTTGCGGCCACCCATCACATGCACAGTGCACATGCAGCCAGCCAAGCCGCCCCAAGCAAAGCCCAAGGAACAAACGCTCACCCGACCTCGACCTCGAGTGAGCGAGCGATCAACTCGACACTGTGTCCATCCGAGACGCTCGACCTCAACCAGCAACGCACACACTTGCATCGGGAACGAGACTCCAGCAGCGAGCCGTCGTCACTGTTCACACTGTCTCGCGTACTCAAACATGGTTGGGGACATCCAAGCAAGCAAGAAGCAACAACGCCACTCTCACTCTCCGTATTGCTTCGACGGTGGCACAGTGAGAGAGAAGAAGGAGAGGTAGAGAGGCACCCTCACATCCACTCGCACCGTGAAGTAAACACACTGGTAGGATGAGCGCGCATGGCGCTGACGAGCTTGTTCGAAGGGACATGCAGCAGCACAAGCACCGGTATATACGATCTCTCTTGTGGTCGAATCAAGAGTCTCGTGATTCGAGGTCGTGCGCACGGACGTCACGTCTTATGACGGCCAGCGCGACGCTAGCACACACAAGCCACACTACAACACGCTTCTGTGCGGCGCGTCTTCAGCGCCAACAGAGAGACGAAGAAATGACCCGATGTGATCGCACGCGCACGCAGCAGAGGTGCGTTGATCTATCGGATCTGCTGTTAGACTTTGCATCTGGACAAGCACATCGTGTCGTGTAGTGCCGCGTCGCCAAGCTTTGAGCATTGTGTCGCACCGGAGACTCGAGACTCGAGTGTGTTGAGTGAATGCTTTCGTTCTGACGGCTCCTAGGATGAGAGTTGAATGCTGCTTGCTAAGTGCTGCGTACTGAGTGCTGAGTGCTAGATGCGCTGTCGAGTTCGCTGCTCTCAACATCTCGACGCCACGTACATCCGCGCGCTGGCTGACCACATCCATATTGCACATTGCCCGCCTGCTCCATGCTCTGCGCTGACGACAGTAGCAGCAACGTGTCCTTCACAGCCTGCACTTGCCTTGCGAGCTAGCGCGTCCAGAATATCGTGGTCGACCTCGAGCGGCGCGTGCGAGTCCAACTGGATGGGTTGCTGTTCGAGAAGCCCGAGTGGTTCGGCACGTCGCTCACTTCTCTTCATCTCTTGTGTTCAAGACAAGACGCTGATGTTGAGCGTCACGAGGTCCGTGAACGAGAACGTGTGCGGGCACGCGAGCTTCGCGGTCTGCTGCACCGTGCTCCCAGTGATCTCGTACACAAAGACCGACTTGTACCGCGTGCACGTGAGCTTCATGGCGACGATGTGCCAGTAGTCGCTCGCCTCCAAGAGGAACTTATTGTTCGCGATCACAAAGCCGTTGCTGTAGATGCCGTCGGCGGACGCGAACTTCATGCCTTTGATCACGAGGTGCTTCTCGTAGGCCGAGAGGAGGCCGAAGCGCGACTCGAGCTCAGCGCCAGTCGCGACCTCGAACAGCGTCAGGACGCGCTTCTGCGTGAGCACCACGTCTTCACCGTCTGAGACGCCCGTGTTCGTTGTGCGCTGGACGTGTGTCGTCTCGGGGACAAAGTACCGGTAGACTTTGCAAAAGACAATGTACGCCACAACGAGCACGAGCGTTGAGAGAACTGGTGCGAGTACGCGGAACGGGAACGCTATCGTCGCGTTTGCGAGCAAGTGAACGTTGAAGAACGCCATGGACGAGATCGCCTCTTGGCCTTCCTGGTACGGTGGGATCCCGCCACTGGAGACTTCGATTGCGTGCTGAATCACGGCACGGACGTTGTCTGGGAACATATGCGCCAGGCGCTCGCGGAGTTCGTGGCCAATGCCGAACGAGATCATGGCCACGAGCGGGTCGACGCGTTCGCGAAGAGCACACCAAGCGCGCCGCAGAGACTCAAGATGAGGCAGAGGATATCAGCACGTGTGATCGCGTCATAGACTGTCATCTCAAAGTTGAAGAGCGCGTAGGCGTCGCGGACGCAGAACTCGTAGATCGACCAAAAGCCGCTGAGCCACCAGGACGCAAACACGAGAACACTTCGCGTCAGGATCGTTGTCGAGACGGAGACGAACGCGTCGCCAATCCAGAGCTTCCCAGCTTGGATGTTCCGGATCACCACGATGAGCAAGACGACCAAGTTGAGGAATAAATCGATTGCGAGGAGCACTTGGACGCCGTGGACCCAGCCCCACGAGTCGTGGAGTACCGACTTGGTGAGGTTCGCCCATCTTGTGATCTCGTCCCTGGGCGTCGTTGAGATGACTTTGACAATGTTCTGCACGTTCAGCTGCTCCGTCGGCGACTTCATGTAGAACCCAATGCGGAACGCTGTCGTGAGGATCTTTGGGATCTCGCCGCTCCCGACGTTCGGGATGCTCTCGAGCTCCCACCAGTTGTCGGACGTGACGCCGAGGAACATGTACGGGCGGAAGTTGAAGTCGGCGTACGGGTAGCCGAGCGAGATGACGTAGTGGTGCTCGACACTCGACGCTCGGAGGTCGTTGATGAACGACAGCGAGCCAATGGCTGCCGACCCGCGCTCGCTCTGTGTGTCAATGCGGTACTCTTGGTTCGAAAGTAGGAACGTGACGAGGTAGACGTCGGTCGAGTCGGCTGTCTTGCGCACGAGGTAGTTGTACTTGCCGACAGAGGCGTACCCCACGACGACGGATGACGAGAGGCAGTCAACGACTGGCATCACGAGCTCCGTCTCGGTCGCGGCAAGGAACGTGAGGTTGTACGCCGCGTTGCGCGCGACGGTTGTGTATAGCGAGCGCAAGAACGCGTCCGAGTAGAGTGTGCTCGCAAGCGGCGAGATACCACTGCAGATTCTGAACTGCGGCCCAGTCGCTGTGAGGTAGAGCGTGTCGTTGCGCGGTGATGTGTTGCCCTGAAGCGCGCGTGTGATCATCGGACTATCGTACAGCGTCGTATTGCCGATGTACGAGTCCATGAGGTGCTGCACGTCCTGCAGACTGACTTCACCGGAAATGTCGCGGTCTTGCAAGAGCGCAGTTGTTTCGACGCCAGCTTGGATACAGATGATCAAGTACGCAATCGCGGCAGCGAGGATGCCTGCGCGATGGAGCAGTGGAACACTTGTCGGACGTTTAGAGGTGCACGTTTCGTGCGGTGCGCAGCCGCAGTGGTAGACTTCATCGACTTGCCGCCTCCAACCGCGCGCGCGTGGTCGGGACCGCCACTTTGATGCTGCTGCTGCGCAGGCGACACCGTGGCGCCCGTGTTGTTTGCCATGAAGCTAACGTTGACCTTTGCGAGGTGCTTCTGGAGCTTGACAAGCTTGATAGGCGCTGCGTTGCTCGAGCGTCGCAACCGACATCGCGCGAGACTTTTGGCGCGCGATGGCGTGATCGTCTCGCACCACGCTTGAGCAGCGAACTTTCGGTGAAGATCTGACTCTAAATATATCAAGGTAACATCTAAATATGATGTTGCCTTGGTATGTGTATAGCGAACTTCAAAACATCTAAAATGTCAACAACATCTACTTCACCAATGGAGAAAATAGTTGTTTTATGGATAAAAGCAAATCATCGCGTATTATGCAAATTGGTTTGTGAATCAAAATACTCAGATATATTTGATGTATATTGAGGTTTATCGAAATAACATAGTTGTTTCCCAATCATCTCAATCTCGCTGGTAAGTACTACTCCATTCCGAAACAAGTGAAGGTTCCACTGTTGTTTTTGGTCCAGATCAAGTGAAGCAAATTTGTCTTATTTTTACTATATCCATGTACAAATCACTAAAGAAATACATATGTTTTAAGAGACAGTTCGAAAATAAGCAGACCAAGCCAATCAAATGGCGTTAAAACGAGGAATACAGTTTTCCTGGCCAATAGATTCGATACACTGTCTTGAGCGACACTTGTAGATCTGAGCGCAGGATTTCATTTTTGGCCTAATCAAAACAGTTAAATATTGACTTAAATATTGTTGTAACGTGGTGTTACACAGTGTGGTCCACCTCAGGGTTTGTGGACCACATATATCAGGGTGCCACTAATTGGTACGTGGCACTTCAAGTAGGTGTGGTCCACTCCACACCAAATTTTCAAGCACAGCGACACGAAAGGTTGCTCTGACGCATGAGCATTAAGACCGCTCATTGGTTAGGAGGCGCTCAGCGTCTAGCCAATCAGAGTAGGAAGACTTAGGTTTTTAGGTTTTTCTTTGAAGTGCGAGCTGCTGGAAGCTCGCACACCAATCTCACACTTATTTTACCTACGATCGTAGCTTTTCCGTCTTCTTCCTCATCGGCGAGACATTCTCGCTGGCGCATACAAACCTCAAGACAAGCGTAGTCTTTGCGCCGCAAAGACTACGAGACGCTTCCTCGCGCAGTGCTGAGCCACGGGAGGGCCCGGGACACATTTACTCTAGCATGGACCGACACGTACAACTTACTATTATTGAATTACGCTCACTATTCTGTACAATCGTAACTAATACGCCATAAGATCAATTGTACGTTTCCTGTAACAATATACAGATTCTAGCTCAAGCTCTAGCTCTAGCTCTAGCTCTAGCTCTAGCTCTAGCTCTAGCTCTAGCTCTAGCTCTAGCTCTAGCGCATTATGCTATATTCGCATCCCCACTCGTGAAAACTACTTTTTACTAACGCGCGCGCTCGAACCGCTGTAAACTACCGCCTCATGTCGCATGAGCGTGAGCGAGATGGTGTCACTCATTTAATGGCTTGCTGTCACAAAACTGAGAAAACACTGTACTTCTGCGATCAAATCAAGTAAGTGAACCAAGCGACGCAATGAGTGCTCTCGGCCAACAGCTCGTGTGGGCGCATGTGAAGGCGCTAGAAGAGGTACTGCAAGAGCTCAATACTGTTGAAGGCGCTCTGGCAGCTGTGGCTGAAGCGCAGCAGAGAATGCAAGTGCGCGTGCAAGATGATCTCCTCTGCACCGCTCGACTTGCAGCGGATCTCGGCGAGCGCAAGCCAGAAACGACTGAGCCTACAAGTCATTATCAAGCGCGTCGTGATGCGGCTTCGCGGCGCCGGGTGAAAACGCACAAGTCACAATAAAGTTCCGCAACACAGGTCAGGCAACTACAGCTCAGCAGAACTACGTGTGTATAGCTGTCGCGCATGTGATCACAGGCGAGCTCTCACTCGAGGGCTCACTGGACATGCGTCGTTGACATGAACACAGCTATGCATTACACAGTGCTATTGCGAAGTTCTGCACCTATCTTAGCTACTCTTGCTCGCTTAAACTTGATCTCGTTGGCCGATCGCTCTTTCACTGCAGACAAACACACGAACTCGTACAGCATGCGAAGCCGCAGTGTGTCGAGTTCGTCTTTGGAGATGCTGATGCGATCGAACAGGTGCCGTGGCACCACTGCTCCGTGCTCGTTGATGCGAAGTTGCTGATGAATGAACGATGACGCTTGAGCGATACAAAGTACGCCGCAGCTGTGTCCATCGCATTGCCGTGGACTGGCGACACGAGTGCACACCGGACTTGGGAATGGTGCGCCAAGGCAATCACGCCGCCACCACCGCTGTAGCTATGTGCATGTGAACGTCTCCCAGATTGCCTGAAGCGCGTCGTAGTTGTCGTCGCGCACAAGTGGGTCGTACATGTGTGCCATGATCGAGCTCGAAGCTCATGACACTTCGACGATCTGGACAGTCCAGTGCACGTTGTCGATGTTCACTGGTATGATGCCGATCTCGACGCTCGTGAGTCGAGTCTCAGGCAGCGACCTGACGTTGCCTTGTACACTGACTGGATCGACGACAATGCACTTCGTTTTGGCGGCAATCGAGCGAAGAGTGAACGCGAGCGTCGCGTTCGACAGAAGTGTTTGGCCTGCCAGTCGCCCGGCGATGTTCGTAAACTACGCTTTAAAGCGATTGTCGGGTGTGGATGTGTGAGGAATCGTAAAGGTTCGAAAGAGCGACGATCTCTGGAACACCTTCTCGAGTTCCGTTGCCATGGTCGTGAAAGAGCATAACCATGCTTGTCGATGAGCGGTTCTTTCGTGCTCGCTGTAGCTAGCGCAGATCGTCTGTGTGCTGCTGTGCGATGTGCTTCAACTTGTAGAATCGCTGAACGTCTGCTATGTACCTACTGTCTCCATCATCGCGTACACAGCGTCAGTCACGATGAAAGCAAGGAATCTCGACCACGACATGGTCACGTACGTTGTGAAAGGCACGACGCACTTCCCCAAGCTGACTTGAAACACCATGCCGTCGTCGCTTCCACGTCGACTGGGTTGTCGTGTGTCGTGCGCGCGCCCATCGCTTGCTTAACAGCGCTGGCGAGACGAGTCGCAAGCTTAGCAGGCACGACGTAGTTGCGTGTGTGTCGCATCGCTACGGATGCGTGTCAAGATCAGAGCACTGTTGTACCGTCGATCTTCGAAGTGCCCTGGATACGAGCTGAGCTGCTCGAGCACCTCTTCCACGTGCTCGTGGCGCTTTGTCCAGCACAGCAGTCGATCGATCGACACAACGCTCTGCGCTGCTGGAGTGCTTGATCGAACGTGAACGCGCTTGTCCCTTCTCTACAATCTGGTGTTGCCGCGCGTGACGGGTCTAGGCAGCGTCATCTGCTCAATCGCGCTAGTACGGTCCTCAACCTTGTTGTTCGCAGGAGGTACGTCGCTCGTATCTTCAAAGTCGAGACCAAGCCCAATCAAAGACACTTGCGACGGGTTGTCGACCGCTATGATCGAGAGCAGGATGTCTTCTGTGCTGCTGTGGTCTTCTACTTGGGCAACTTTATCTTCATCTTGGGCAACTTTATCTTTGACTACTTCATCATCGTCGTCGACACTGTCGCTCTTGCTCGTGCTTGCGCTGCGTGTTGACGCCGTTGGATCGATGACGTCTGGACGTGCTTCGTAGTCGCACGTCTGTAGATCCTTCTCGTCATCGTCACCGTCTTGAGCGTTGGATGCGACTGGCTGCAGACGCCACTGCTGCATCAGCGACTCCGCAATCGACTCGAGCTGCTCGACACGACTGTAGAACAGCTCAGACGACGTGTTCGTGAGTGTTGTCACTAGTCGCTCGACCTTGTGCTGCACAAGGTTGTACTTCTCACACGACGAGAGCACAGGCAGGTCACCCACCCGCACTCACTTGACGCTCACGAATTGCTCGTTCTTGCTCGGCTGGTTTGGACCACGAGGCGGCAGTACGCAACGGCGCGCATCGAGATCGCGGAGGCCTTCGACCGTTCTCGTGATTGCTGGCTGCACTGCGGCTGTCTCGTCCATGCTCCATCTCGGCGGCACCGTAATGTGAGGTAACGTCTTGAGTGATAGCTCGTCGCAAGCGACGCAGAAGATTTGTCGACAGGGCAGCCGGAACGAGAGCTGGTGCACGCAAGTGCAAGTCCACTTGGCTGTGCTCACTTCTTGGCTTGAGCGCGTCAGCACAGCGTAGCCATCTTGAGTCACCGACTTGATCTGATACGACGAGCCGCCGACGATGTACCAATCGTTCTCTTCGACCTTTGCCATTGCGAACTCGCTGAATGTGCTCTCGACCTCTGACAGGAACGCTGGATTGATGTGCGGCATCCGCATTCGCGATCGCGACAAAGCGATGGCTGTCTCTAGCGTGCTCAGAATGCGTGTGACGTGCGGGATGATCGCCGACACGCAGTTCTCGATGCTGGACCTTCGGCCGAGCACTTGCTTCAGTTGACTCCAGTTGGACTCGACGCGGGTGTTGTTGAATTGCCCTGTATAGTGTCGACCGCGCCGTGCTGTAGCCCAGATGTCGATGCATGACACCCAGTTCTTCGCGATGTACTGGTTCAAACGTGACGAGTCGGTGCGCGTGTAGGCGTCCAGCTCGTCCAGTCGGTCTTGCATGCCGAGCTCGGTCTTGGCGTACATCGCGTTATAGAAGCGGGACGTGACACCAGCTTGGATGTCGTGGTCGACTCGGTACGTGCCTGTCGAAACGACGTGCCGGATGTACTTTGCAGAGTGGAACTGGCAGAGAAGCACCTGTACAACAATCCATATCAGTCATCCATGCTTGCTCGTGCCATCGAAGTAGCAAGCGTAGCAACGCACCTTGCTGCTCGAGAACTGCTGAGTCAGGACTTGCCACTCCACGTAGTCTTTGTCTATATCAAACGTCTCCATGCTTGACCACCGCGGGTTCTGCTCCTTTAACAGCTCGATCACAGCAGTCATCATTGCCGCCTGCTGGTTGACGCAAAGGAAGTCCACGACCGGGATGCCGTGGCCTGTTGGTGCCGCCACGACAAGCGATCCTGATGTGCAGCATGCAGAGCACAGAGTTGCTAGTGAGTACAGTTGCTCGAGTAAAATTGCTTGAGTAAAGTTGCTAATACGTTACGTTGCGCGTACCCAGGTAGAAGCCCAAGTTGTTGGTATTGTGCGTGAAGTCGAACAAGACGCAGTCACCCCATGCGTTGAACACTGAGCGCTGCGCTTCCGTCTTCAGAACAATGGCGCAGGTTTGCTGCATGTTGTCTTGCACCAGCGCGTACGCGTGGTCGTCGGCTGCCACATACGCTTGAAGCAGATCTTGCAGTCTCTCTTCAATTTAGCGTTTGCCTAGTCTGTCAGCGATCAGGCTCTTGATCTGCTGCGTGGTCACATGTACGCCTGTGCGAAAACCTCGCGAGTCAGTTCGATGCATCGCGGAGACGCTCCGAGATTCAAGTGCAATTCACGCACCGAGCTCACATCCGACAGCGGTGGCTATCTTGCGTGTCGTCGCATCCGCCTTCACCATTGCGTCGACTTTGCCCAGCAGCACAGGATCATCAACAGCTGCTGTACGAAAGTACGTGGTCGCAACTTGCTGCGACAGCTCGTGGTTGTGCGTCTGGTACTGGTTCATTACGTGCACCTTCGACACTGTTCGGTCGCCGTCGCGAACCGGAACAACTCGAGCGGTCATTCTTGCGTCGCAGCCTGTGAAGCGCACGGCTGAGCACTTGCGCCTTCCAGACTGGATGCATTCGTGTGTGCATATGTACACACGTTCTGCATACTCAAACAGGTCCGGAACGCACGGTCGACCGCGACTATGCATACGGAGCAGACACACAACGCAGAGAGTGGGTCAATTAATGCAAAGTGCATACATCCATTGATACATGTTACTGAGACGTACGTTCGAAAGCGCGACTCGTCGTTCCACGCCACGGTACTTGTCGAGTGGCGAATACGGATGCACAGTTATTGCTTCGCGCAGTACGCCTCGAGCGCGCCTCGAGGTCTTCCCAAGTGTCATAGAAGATTGGCGTGAACAGCTCGCACGTGACAGTTTGCTCTGCTTTGCTCTTCATGACGTCACGAATTTGCCACTAGCCTCTTTTTCTCTTCTGTGGCTTCTTTCCTGTAGCATCCGGTTACAACACATACCTGTCAGCGACCACACAGCAAACTCAATCACTACGCAGCGAAGGGTTGCGCACCGACTTGATGCTGCGGATACGTCACGAGGATCTCGAACGGGATCGTCGATTCGTCTTTCATAGTTGCTTGACGCTTTCGAGCTTTGGAGTCGCTGTGCCGCGACGCGCGTACACACACACACGACATACACGTGCACAATCGACCTAATCAGCGGATCGTCCATATCGCAGCTTTCAACGCACACAGCGAGCACGTACGCCTCTGTTCTGGAATTGACAAAGTCGTCGCTAGCGCTTGATTCTCCTCTCTCGCTTGTGTGAGGCACCATTCGATCATCAAATGAGCACCTGTGGCAGCATACAAACGAGCATACGCATAAAAACACTGACGCAAATGTAGAAACAAACACAGACAGAACAGCACGAACAGCACAAGCACATCATTAGTACGTTCGCCCTCACATAGATAGATAGCAGTAGCCAGCAACAACAGCAAGGAAGCACGTGCACGGCATGCGCGCGAACGTACATTGGTGTCGCGTCGTGGGAGGAGGGGCGAATCTCGAAATGAACCGCAAATCATCATCCACTTAATCGTCGCACATACTTGCAAAAACGCAGTATACTTCTGCGCTTAAATTTCAAAGCGTATTGTACGCTCAAAAAATAGGTGCAGCAACCACTCGGCTAGATCTAGCTCTAGCTAGCTCTAGCTCTAGCTCTAGCTCTAGCTCTAGCTCTAGCTCTAGCTCTAGCTCTAGCTCTAGCTCTAGCTCTAGCTCTAGCTCTAGCTCTAGCTCTAGCTCTAGCTCTAGCTCTAGCTCTAGCTCTAGCTCTAGCTCTAGCTCTAGCTCTAGCTCTAGCTCTAGCTCTAGCTCTAGCTCTAGCTCTAGCTCTAGCTCTAGCTCTAGCTCTAGCTCTAGCTCTAGCTCTAGCTCTAGCTCTAGCTCTAGCTCTAGCTCTAGCTCTAGCTCTAGCTCTAGCTCTAGCTCTAGCTCTAGCTCTAGCTCTAGCTCTAGCTCTAGCTCTAGCTCTAGCTCTAGCTCTAGCTCTAGCTCTAGCTCTAGCTCTAGCTCTAGCTCTAGCTCTAGCTCTAGCTCTAGCTCTAGCTCTAGCTCTAGCTCTAGCTCTAGCTCTAGCTCTAGCTCTAGCTCTAGCTCTAGCTCTAGCTCTAGCTCTAGCTCTAGCTCTAGCTCTAGCTCTAGCTCTAGCTCTAGCTCTAGCTCTAGCTCTAGCTCTAGCTCTAGCTCTAGCTCTAGCTCTAGCTCTAGCTCTAGCTCTAGCTCTAGCTCTAGCTCTAGCTCTAGCTCTAGCTCTAGCTCTAGCTCTAGCTCTAGCTCTAGCTCTAGCTCTAGCTCTAGCTCTAGCTCTAGCTCTAGCTCTAGCTCTAGCTCTAGCTCTAGCTCTAGCTCTAGCTCTAGCTCTAGCTCTAGCTCTAGCTCTAGCTCTAGCTCTAGCTCTAGCTCTAGCTCTAGCTCTAGCTCTAGCTCTAGCTCTAGCTCTAGCTCTAGCTCTAGCTCTAGCTCTAGCTCTAGCTCTAGCTCTAGCCTTTGTACCATTACTGGCTAGCCTTAGCACTTAATTCGGTAGTCCCTGTATTTAGCACAATCTTGTGTAATGGTATTGGCTGTTAGAATTTCAATTGATATGCGAAACAGGTCACCTGAGACAAGATAATGAAACCAGTCGAACTTGCATGAGAGTCAGCGCATCGGTCCTGCTTAAGCATTCAATATACCACATGTGTTTGTGGTGTCTATTACAATACATTGTATTTATGCTTTTTGTATGTACCACACAACGGGCCCTGTTGTGGGAACGGGACTTGTTGTGGGAATTTGGCTCGATACGGGTCCCTTATGTACAAAGGTTCATCTCCGTTGTAACGAGAGTTGATTGTAGGGTTTAAACAGTGTTTCGATACTATTCGTCGTGCCTATCCCTTTCAAATATTTCCATTTCCCCAAACGCGGTTGAAGGAGTGAACAACGCAATGACTTGTAGCAGTGTAGCGATCAAGATCGTTCGTAAGCAACGGGCGATTTGACTACGCGCGAATACCGTACATGCGCGGCTGATTTCGGCTTCCCTGTTGCAATGTGCAAACAGCGTTCGGCATTGCTAAATTGTCTTCGTTTAAGACTTCTTTTTGTGTGTTGGTCTCTTGCAGTCTCGCATCGTACGCTTTTTCTTTGCGCTCATAATGCCACCGCCGTGAGCACTGGAGATTCCATCTCAAGCCCTTGTAATACCGTCATCTCGAGCGCTCAGGATGTCATCTCAGCACTCAAGACGCTATGTCCAGCGCTTTATGTCTCAGCGTTTTAGGTCTGTTTGTAGAACCTGGGTGTCGTAACATTAGACTCTCGAGAAAATAGTAATGTTTTCTGTGTTATTTGCCAAGAGCTTGCATATTTGCTTTGTACCTAGAACGTATGAGTTTCTATGACGGATGCATGTATTACTAAAAAGTAGACTCTTGAACGAAGAAAACAATCTTTTTGCAGTTATATGACATTTGTTAATTATATAAATTTTGCGACCTTCCACAGTGCTATTCAGTGTTTCATAGTGAGATTTATATTTCTCGATAAAATCGACTATTCTCAAAACGATCACCAAACTCATTTAAGACTTCACGATATCCAGTTTCGATGCCGTTACAAAATAATGGATATTAGTGATTATAGGTTTAGGTACATGTATATGTTTGGAGACGATACGCTACTGTTCCACAACCATGGATGATAAATCACTCACTGCCAGTACATACTATATCCGGAATACGTTACACGTCGATAAAAAACATCCCCTTTAAAACGATCAAAATACACTTCCTCCATTTTATCACTATAAGAAACGACGTCGTCGTGCAGGCCCAACTCAAGTGTTGTTGAAACGCTTGGTTAAAGTGTGTTGAGTAGAGGTATCGCCACGCTGTACAGCGGTAGATCGAGACTGCAACAGCACAACAACACCCACATTTGTGTGTTTTGAGTGATACGCATTGGCTCCTTCATGCATTCATTCAGTGAATTGTATGTGCTGCCTCCAATAATTTATTCCTGTATCATTTTTACTGAGTGCGAAAATTGATGCTAATGAGCTGAAAAATTATGTAACTTACAGGGGATAGCGTAAGTAGTTATATTTTCGATCGGGTTAGGTGCATCAATTGACATAGGTCGCACCAAGCTGAAAAAAGCTGCACTACTCCGTTCCGAAACCAGTGAAGTGAACTTGTTTTCGTACAATATTTAAGTCAATATTTAACTGTTTTGATTAGGCCAAAAATGAAATCCTGCGCTCAGATCTACAAGTGTCGCTCAAGACAGTGTATCGAATCTATTGGCCAGGAAAACTGTATTCCTCGTTTTAACGCCATTTGATTGGCTTGGTCTGCTTATTTTCGAACTGTCTCTTAAAACATATGTATTTCTTTAGTGATTTGTACATGGATATAGTAAAAATAAGACAAATTTGCTTCACTTGATCTGGAACAAAAACAACAGTGGAACCTTCACTTGTTTCGGAATGGAGTAGTACTTACCAGCGAGATTGAGATGATTGGGAAACAACTATGTTATTTCGATAAACCTCAATATACATCAAATATATCTGAGTATTTTGATTCACAAACCAATTTGCATAATACGCGATGATTTGCTTTTATCCATAAAACAACTATTTTCTCCATTGGTGAAGTAGATGTTGTTGACATTTTAGATGTTTTGAAGTTCGCTATACACATACCAAGGCAACATCATATTTAGATGTTACCTTGATATATTTAGAGTCAGATCTTCACCGAAAGTTCGCTGCTCAAGCGTGGTGCGAGACGATCACGCCATCGCGCGCCAAAAGTCTCGCGCGATGTCGGTTGCGACGCTCGAGCAACGCAGCGCCTATCAAGCTTGTCAAGCTCCAGAAGCACCTCGCAAAGGTCAACGTTAGCTTCATGGCAAACAACACGGGCGCCACGGTGTCGCCTGCGCAGCAGCAGCATCAAAGTGGCGGTCCCGACCACGCGCGCGCGGTTGGAGGCGGCAAGTCGATGAAGTCTACCACTGCGGCTGCGCACCGCACGAAACGTGCACCTCTAAACGTCCGACAAGTGTTCCACTGCTCCATCGCGCAGGCATCCTCGCTGCCGCGATTGCGTACTTGATCATCTGTATCCAAGCTGGCGTCGAAACAACTGCGCTCTTGCAAGACCGCGACATTTCCGGTGAAGTCAGTCTGCAGGACGTGCAGCACCTCATGGACTCGTACATCGGCAATACGACGCTGTACGATAGTCCGATGATCACACGCGCGCTTCAGGGCAACACATCACCGCGCAACGACACGCTCTACCTCACAGCGACTGGGCCGCAGTTCAGAATCTGCAGTGGTATCTCGCCGCTTGCGAGCACACTCTACTCGGACGCGTTCTTGCGCTCGCTATACACAACCGTCGCGCGCAACGCGGCGTACAACCTCACGTTCCTTGCCGCGACCGAGACGGAGCTCGTGATGCCAGTCGTTGACTGCCTCTCGTCATCCGTCGTCGTGGGGTACGCCTCTGTCGGCAAGTACAACTACCTCGTGCGCAAGACAGCCGACTCGACCGACGTCTACCTCGTCACGTTCCTACTTTCGAACCAAGAGTACCGCATTGACACACAGAGCGAGCGCGGGTCGGCAGCCATTGGCTCGCTGTCGTTCATCAACGACCTCCGAGCGTCGAGTGTCGAGCACCACTACGTCATCTCGCTCGGCTACCCGTACGCCGACTTCAACTTCCGCCCGTACATGTTCCTCGGCGTCACGTCCGACAACTGGTGGGAGCTCGAGAGCATCCCGAACGTCGGGAGCGGCGAGATCCCAAAGATCCTCACGACAGCGTTCCGCATTGGGTTCTACATGAAGTCGCCGACGGAGCAGCTGAACGTGCAGAACATTGTCAAAGTCATCTCAACGACGCCCAGGGACGAGATCACAAGATGGGCGAACCTCACCAAGTCGGTACTCCACGACTCGTGGGGCTGGGTCCACGGCGTCCAAGTGCTCCTCGCAATCGATTTATTCCTCAACTTGGTCGTCTTGCTCATCGTGGTGATCCGGAACATCCAAGCTGGGAAGCTCTGGATTGGCGACGCGTTCGTCTCCGTCTCGACAACGATCCTGACGCGAAGTGTTCTCGTGTTTGCGTCCTGGTGGCTCAGCGGCTTTTGGTCGATCTACGAGTTCTGCGTCCGCGACGCCTACGCGCTCTTCAACTTTGAGATGACAGTCTATGACGCGATCACACGTGCTGATATCCTCTGCCTCATCTTGAGTCTCTGCGGCGCGCTTGGTGTGCTCTTCGCGAACGCGTCGACCCGCTCGTGGCCATGATCTCGTTCGGCATTGGCCACGAACTCCGCGAGCGCCTGGCGCATATGTTCCCAGACAACGTCCGTGCCGTGATTCAGCACGCAATCGAAGTCTCCAGTGGCGGGATCCCACCGTACCAGGAAGGCCAAGAGGCGATCTCGTCCATGGCGTTCTTCAACGTTCACTTGCTCGCAAACGCGACGATAGCGTTCCCGTTCCGCGTACTCGCACCAGTTCTCTCAACGCTCGTGCTCGTTGTGGCGTACATTGTCTTTTGCAAAGTCTACCGGTACTTTGTCCCCGAGACGACACACGTCCAGCGCACAACGAACACGGGCGTCTCAGACGGTGAAGACGTGGTGCTCACGCAGAAGCGCGTCCTGACGCTGTTCGAGGTCGCGACTGGCGCTGAGCTCGAGTCGCGCTTCGGCCTCCTCTCGGCCTACGAGAAGCACCTCGTGATCAAAGGCATGAAGTTCGCGTCCGCCGACGGCATCTACAGCAACGGCTTTGTGATCGCGAACAATAAGTTCCTCTTGGAGGCGAGCGACTACTGGCACATCGTCGCCATGAAGCTCACGTGCACGCGGTACAAGTCGGTCTTTGTGTACGAGATCACTGGGAGCACGGTGCAGCAGACCGCGAAGCTCGCGTGCCCGCACACGTTCTCGTTCACGGACCTCGTGACGCTCAACATCAGCGTCTTGTCTTGAACACAAGAGATGAAGAGAAGTGAGCGACGTGCCGAACCACTCGGGCTTCTCGAACAGCAACCCATCCAGTTGGACTCGCACGCGCCGCTCGAGGTCGACCACGATATTCTGGACGCGCTAGCTCGCAAGGCAAGTGCAGGCTGTGAAGGACACGTTGCTGCTACTGTCGTCAGCGCAGAGCATGGAGCAGGCGGGCAATGTGCAATATGGATGTGGTCAGCCAGCGCGCGGATGTACGTGGCGTCGAGATGTTGAGAGCAGCGAACTCGACAGCGCATCTAGCACTCAGCACTCAGTACGCAGCACTTAGCAAGCAGCATTCAACTCTCATCCTAGGAGCCGTCAGAACGAAAGCATTCACTCAACACACTCGAGTCTCGAGTCTCCGGTGCGACACAATGCTCAAAGCTTGGCGACGCGGCACTACACGACACGATGTGCTTGTCCAGATGCAAAGTCTAACAGCAGATCCGATAGATCAACGCACCTCTGCTGCGTGCGCGTGCGATCACATCGGGTCATTTCTTCGTCTCTCTGTTGGCGCTGAAGACGCGCCGCACAGAAGCGTGTTGTAGTGTGGCTTGTGTGTGCTAGCGTCGCGCTGGCCGTCATAAGACGTGACGTCCGTGCGCACGACCTCGAATCACGAGACTCTTGATTCGACCACAAGAGAGATCGTATATACCGGTGCTTGTGCTGCTGCATGTCCCTTCGAACAAGCTCGTCAGCGCCATGCGCGCTCATCCTACCAGTGTGTTTACTTCACGGTGCGAGTGGATGTGAGGGTGCCTCTCTACCTCTCCTTCTTCTCTCTCACTGTGCCACCGTCGAAGCAATACGGAGAGTGAGAGTGGCGTTGTTGCTTCTTGCTTGCTTGGATGTCCCCAACCATGTTTGAGTACGCGAGACAGTGTGAACAGTGACGACGGCTCGCTGCTGGAGTCTCGTTCCCGATGCAAGTGTGTGCGTTGCTGGTTGAGGTCGAGCGTCTCGGATGGACACAGTGTCGAGTTGATCGCTCGCTCACTCGAGGTCGAGGTCGGGTGAGCGTTTGTTCCTTGGGCTTTGCTTGGGGCGGCTTGGCTGGCTGCATGTGCACTGTGCATGTGATGGGTGGCCGCAAGTGTTCGGAGCCATCGGTGTGGCTGTAGTTGCTGCTGGGCCGGCTCCCTCACTTGCTCGCTTGTTTGTTTGTTTGCTCTCGCTCCAGGCTCGCGACCCCGCAAGAGACAGACGACATACATGACCGACAACAACAAGTGTTGTTCGCACTTGCTCAAATGCGCTCCGATAAAACTTAGTGTCGTCGTCGTCACTGGCAAACAGCACAAGTGTGCGTACGAAGAGAGAGAGAGAGAGAGAGAGAGAGAGTTTGCGGGCGTCGTTCGCATGAACTGGAGCAACAGCAAACAGCAAGCACCGGCATGCACTACTCGCACACGCATGAGAGCGCGAGCGAGCAAGCAAGCAAGCAGAGAGAGAAAGAGCTCTTGTCCTAAACGCTTGCTTTGATTTTGTAGCGAGAGGTGACTCGATCGAGGAAGTAGGACAGGAGGACGTAAGAAGGCGGAAGAGGGAGCCGTGGCGGACGTGGCAAAAGGAGGAGTGAGCTGCTTCTCTCCTGTTGGTTGTAATTGAGTGGTTGTGAGAGCTTGGAGATATACTCCACACAACACGGTCCTATACTACAGTGCACGCCAAAAACTTAAGGACACCCCAGAAAAAACACAAAAATCAAATTTTCAAGTTCAAAACAGCGTTTGCGAGCGAGCTTTTTTGCACGCTAATAGAGCCAATTGCGCACGTTCTTGTGGTGAAATTTGGGTTCAGATTGACCAAGTGTAGCCACGCCACAAAAAGTTTTGATACTTAATTGATACCACGACAAAAGTACGCGGACAGAGGCAAAGCGAGCTGTTTGAGGGGCGTTCAGCGTGCGCAAACGATGTCTATTGATGTGCGTTGTTCTTGTATGACCTGCGTTGTGTTTGCCATTGCCTTTTTTGCTGTGGGGGCGTCACAGCGATGGCACAAGCACCAGGGATGACCGAGCTCCAACGCGGTCAAGTGTTGGCTTATGCGAGCGTGAAGATGTCGATACGAGCGATCGCAAAAGCCGTGGGGAGGTCCAAGAGCGTCGTGCAAGCGTTTCTGAAGAGCCCAGAGACGTACGGGACGAAGAAAAGCAGCGGAAGGCCGCGCAAGCTCAAGACCCATGACGTGACCAGGTTGAAGCGCTACGCTACTACTGGGCAGTTCTCGGCGAGCGAGCTTCGGAAGGAGCTCTCCATCGATGCCGGCACGCGCACGGTTCAGCGCGAGCTCCAGCGTTGCGAGCATCTCGCTTACGTCAAGGCGTACAAGACGCCTCGCTTGACAGGGCGGCACATGAAACAACGAGTGGAGTGGGTCGAGCGCAAGCTGCGCGAGCGTGTCGACTGGTCCCGGTACGTCTTCTCAGACGAGAAGAAGTTCAACCTCAACGGTCCAGACGGGTGCTAGTACTACTGGCACGACCTACGCAACGAGAAGAAGGTCGTGTGGAGCCGTCACTCCGGTGGCGGGTCGGTGATGGTCTGGGGCGGCATCTTGGCACTCGGGAAGGCCAGGCTTGCTGTGTTGAGCGGCAATCAAGACGCAGCCGCATACCAGCACATGCTGTCGACGCACTTGATGGAGTTCGTGAGCGCCACGCATGGCGGTAGCTATGTCTTTCAGCACGACAACGCCAGCATCCATCGCGCTTGCTCAACCACAGCGTTTCTGTCTGAGAGCAACGTGACGACGACTGACTGGCCGACTCTCTCGCCCGACCTTAACCCGATCGAAAACGTGTGGGGAGTCATGGCTAGGTCTGTGTACAAGATCGGACGGCAGTACGAGTCTGTAGACGAGCTCAAGACCGCTGTGCTGGCCGCATGGGATGAGGTTCCGGTCGCTCTCCTGACCAAGCTCTGTGAGTCGATGACTGACCGCTGTCTTGCCGTGGTGCGTGGTAAGGGTAGAAAGACCACGTACTAGCCCATTGTAGACGATATCGTCGCTCAATCACAGCCTCTGTGCACGCTGAACGCCCCTCAAACAGCTCGCTTTGCCTCTGTCCGCGTACTTTTGTCGTGGTATCAATTAAGTATCAAAACTTTTTGTGGCGTGGCTACACTTGGTCAATCTGAACCCAAATTTCACCACAAGAACGTGCGCAATTGGCTCTATTAGCGTGCAAAAAAGCTCGCTCGCAAACGCTGTTTTGAACTTGAAAATTTGATTTTTGTGTTTTTTCTGGGGTGTCCTTAAGTTTTTGGCGCGCACTGTAGAATCTACTTATGATACTGTTGCAAGCTAATATTTGTTACTTTCGGGTTAAATCACAATATATGACCAATGGCACCTATCAGGTTTGAGACTTGAAGTTGACTGGCTGATTCATCCCACCAACACTTGCTAGTACGACGTTGGCTCGACAACGAAGTTGGTTCAACAGTGTTGCTTGACAGTGCAATGTGTAGTTGAAGCCCTCGTTCGAGTGACTCGTTCGATTCGTTTGGTTTGAATGTTTGATTCGTTCGATCTGTTTGATCTGTATGAATGTTTGGTTTGTTTGGCTAGCTCGAGAGTCGCTTCGTAAATGTGAATGGAAGAATTGAGTGTCGAGTGCTACGAAATGATCATTTTGACAACCGAGACTTCCGTGTTGAGAATAGTAAGTTAGCAAGTCGAGTAAGGGAGCTTGATACTGTACTAGTAGTTCGAAGGGGCTGGCTGGCTGACGGTGGTATTCGCGGTCGCTTGACTTGTTTGGCGTGGTTTCGATCTCTATCAACCACTCAGCCTCACAGCACAAGATATACACGCATCGCATCTTGCACGCTCACAAACAACACAGACAGCACACTGAGGATGGCAAAGATGGCGAGTATAACGAGTATGGCGAATGACCAAAGATCGGACAAACGCATCAACGAGCCAACTAGGTGGGCAGTTCATCGACAAAGGAGGGATCAACGGACCAGTGGACCAGTGGACCAGTGGACCAGTGGATCAACGGATCACTATACAAAGTTCAGTTGATCTGCTGGAGAAAGAGATCACTCGATCATCGGTTCACTCGATCACTGGATCACTGGATCACTGGATCACTGGATCACTGGATCACTGGATCACTGGATCACTCGATCACTCGATCACTCGATCAACAAAGGGACAGGTCAGTGGGTCACAGGATCATCGGTCCACTGGATCACTGGTTAGCTCACTAGACGGATGGATACATGAACAGACGAGTAGATGGAGGAATGAATACTTCGTAGTACTGAATACTCATGACACTCTGCATTCGGCACACTGCGTCCTGCATCGTACTGTACGACCGACAAACTGGTCTACTGCTATCGCTGCTGCTGCTTCTACACTAGCGTTGCTCGCGTTGTTGTTGGCGCATGCACGCGCTGCTGCAGGCAAGCGTTGTCGGATCTAAAGTAAGTTACTTGTACTCGGTCTCGAGCCCGGACGTCTGTTTCGCACCGAGCCTCGACCCAGACATTGGTTGCGCTTCTGATCGCGCTCACGCCTTGGTATCCCATCCACTTGCAAGTGCAACTGCAAATGCGCAAGTGCATGCGTCTGGATGTGGATGATATGGTGTGCCGCCTTAAGCAGCCTGGATCGGCGACACCGCCTCAACGTACTTGGGCGACGTGCCCGCGGCATGCTTCTTGTAGTCGCCCTTGTGGAAGAGCGCCTCGATGTCCTCGAGCAGCAGCCCCTTGGTCTCCGGACACAAGAAGTACACAAACACGCCCGAGACGATGCACGTGCCGCAGAAGAGGAAGAAGACGCCGTTGATGTTGAGCGACGGGAAGAGCTTGACGACCCACGTCATGCACGTGCCCATGATCCAGTTCGACATGGTCGAGAGCGACACGGCCTTGGCGCGCACGTTGAGCGGGAAGATCTCGGCCGGGTAGATCCAGCACACCGGACCCCACGAAATGGCAAAGTTGAAGATGAAGAACGCCGTGCCGACGATGATGATGTAGCCTGCACCCTTGGAGCAGCCCGAGTCGTCCGTGTTGCCGTCGCAGCCGGCCGTGAACGTGATACCCGAGAGCACGTGGCCGAGCACCATGCCGACGGCGCCGATGAGCAGGAGCTGGCGACGGCCAAACGTGTCCACCCAGCGCATGGCCGGGATCGTGCTCACGAAGTTCACGATCGAGAGAATGAGCACCGAGAGGATGCCGTCGCCCACGACGTCCTTGAAGATGAGACCGCCGTACGAGAACATCGGGTTGATGCCCGTGGCTTGCTGCAGCACCTGCATCGCCATGGCGATGAGCACGCGCTTGAGGATCGACGGCTGCAGGAGCTCGCTCCAGCCCGCCGGCTCGCCCTCCTCGGCGATCTGGTCGCCAATCGCGTTCAGCTCGCGGCCGACGTTCTCAGTCTGACGGAGCTTCTTGAGCACGGCCTCGGCCGCGTCCTTGCCCTTGTGCAGGTACGTCCAGCGCGGCGACTCTGGCACGAAGAAGATGCCGAGCATGACGATGATCGGCGCCGCCATGGCCACGCCGTTCGTGATGCGCCAGCCGCGCGCGTGGTCCTCGACAATCAAGTTGACGATGTTCGCGAGGAGGAGACCCGTGACGATCGTCATCTGCATGAAGCCCGAGAGGAAGCCGCGGAGCTCCTTCGGTGCCATCTCCGCGCCGAAGATCGGGAGCGAGAACGACGAGTTGCCGACGCCCATGCCCTGGATCACACGCGCCACGAGCAGCGAACCGTGCGCACCCGCCGGCGCGAAGCACACCCACGACGTGCCGATGCAGAAGAGCAGACCGGCGTTGAAGATCGTCACGCGGCGACCGAACTTGTCGGCGACCCAGCCGCCGATGAGCGCGCCAAAGATGCAGCCGATGTTGTACGTCATGTTGTACCAGAGCGTGTAGTCGATCCAGCGGTCCGGGAGCGACGTCGACTTGGCCACGCACTCGTCGTACGTCTGGCCGTGCCAACCGACGCACCAGTCGTTGATGAACGAGTCCATGACGAGGACACCGCCCGTCACGCCTTGGTCGTAGCCGAAGAAGAGACCGCCGAGCGACGCGAAGATGCACACGATGATCGCGTACGTGCGCGTGCCCTCCGTTGGTGCATCGTCAAAGTCGCGTCCGCTCGGGACGTTGATTGCCACGCCGCCTGCCATGTTTGTTGTCGTGTGTTGTTTGTTGTTTGTTGTTTGTTGTTTGTTGGTGCGTTGGTGCGTTGGTCGGTCTGTTGATCGGCGCGCGCGCGTGTGTGTGTGTGTGTGTGTGTTGTGTGTTGTCCTTGGTCACTTGCTCGCTGCCGAGAAGATACAAGAATGAGACTGCAAAGACACCAGCGCGTGAATTGACCGAGAGCAGGACGCAGCACACACAATCGGATCGCGTCGCTTGGACTGCCTGACGTCGAGTGCTCGCGCTCTCTCTCTCTCAATCTTGGAGCGGACAGGTGCGGTAGGCGGACCCATGCGCGAGACCGAACGGCTGTTGGTAAATCAATCAAGTTGGCGCTCCAGGTGCAACTTGGACGCAGAAGACGAGTGCGCGACAAACAACAAACAACAAACAGACAAACATACAAACATACAAATGAGAGACAGAGCAAAGGACCAAAAGACCGCGCAAGCGCGTTCTTGAGAACTGTTGCGAGTTCAAAAGACCACAACAAAAGAGCGTTGAAGACCAAAGAAGCTCTCCAAGACACGACGGAAAAAGAGACCAGCCAACCCTGTCAAATCTGCTGCAACTGAAGCAAGCGAGCGAGTGAGCGAGAGACAGGGCGGGTCCTTGCATAGGTCGGTCGTTCTCTTTCTCTCTCTCTTGGCCTTTGGACTCGGACTCGGGTCGTTGGTCGTTGGTCTTCTCGCGCGATGATGATCTAGATGGTGGTGGTGGTCACCTGGCTGACTGGCAATGGCGATTCGGAGCATGGTCCGTCTAGCGCACTGAAGCAGGCGCACAGGCGAGCGGCCGAGTCACAGTAAGCGAGCGCGCAGGCGGTTCATCGCTTGATTGATTTCCGCCTCGAGTCGCAAAGTTCAACCTCACCTCTCTTGTTCTTGTTCCTCCTATTCATGTTATCCATTCACTGATGGCCGTCTTGGCGCGGTGGCCGCGCTTGTTCTCGGCAGCAATGCTCTCATGCTTTCATGCTCCAATGCTCCGATGCTCTTGTGCTCTGATCCTATCGAGCGAGGTCTCAAAGTCCCAAGTCGTTAGACCTCATCATGCTCGTAGGCTCGGTGCGCGTGTGCGTACGTGTGTGTTGCTTCTTTCACCGAGCTTGATGAAGCGTAATAACCGCTTCGGGAGACCTCTTGATCGCGGCGCTGTCGCTCGACTCGTACTAGTATCCGCGAAGCGAGCCGAGAGTCTTGACAGCCCACCCAAGTCCGCGTCGCTCGAGTCCGCATGATGTGCCAAAGACAGTGGACGGAGTGAACGCACACGCACACACAACTTTAGATCCAAACCGACCAGACTAGACAAGTTCTTTGCCCATGCGTCCACGAGCCCGCGCTTCCATGGGTCCTCGCATCATCGCTCCTGCGTGTCGTCGCTTAGTTGCTCTTCCCCCGACAACGAAGAAAGTATCTAGTCGTCAAGGGATGCAAACGTTGCGAGCGTTGCGAGGGGTGGCCAACCGTCCAATCCATCCAACTCATGATTCCAGCCGCAAGTGAGCAAGTAAGCTTATGAGCTAGCGAAAGCGAAGACACGTATCCACCGCGGTCCGCTCCGCTGCTTCGTTCATTCGTTCATTCGTCCACTCGTTCGTTTGCTCGCTCGCAGTCGTCTCCGCAAAGATGATATGGCTCGCCTCGTCGAGGAACGCGTCGGAGTCTAACAGCATATTGCATTGAGTGACCGTGCAGGGCGAGTGCATCACTGTTCTGCGCTCGTCTTGAAAGGTGCGCGACGCTCCTTGCTGCCGGCAACTCATCCTCCTCTTGATCATCCTCTTGTTCGCCCTTTGGGCCGCCATGGCCTCAAAACTTCAGCAACGAGAGTCGATAGTTCGACACTTTGCTTCGAGACTGCTAGCCAATCAGTCAAACAGTCAGTCAGACAGTACCAGTCATCTCAACTCGCAACTCGCTGCCGCAACAATGCTCGTAGCAACAGTGATCGTCCGCACTTCAGTAGCATCGTTACCGACTACTAGTACATGTCATCGTTGTCTTTGTCGAGGCTTCTACGCTTGCCTGAGCTTACCTGCGCTTGCCTGCGCTTCTGAGCTCGCCTAGGCTTGCTTCTCTTTGGTTGGACTTGTGCGTTTGCCTCGCGTCGACAGCGTGTGGCACCGCTGGTCGACCAAGCATCTCGAGCCGGACTGCAGCGCACAACACACACACACACAACGACAGCACACTGCACGACATCAAGCGCGCAAAGTGCGTTTGTGCGTTTGTGTTGTGTGCGCGCGCAGCAGCACCACACAAGCAAACGAGTGCGGTGTGTGTGCGAGGCGCGTCACGACGCGGCGTGCTGATGTTAATCGCCCTCAAGCTCACACTGTACTTGTACATTGCGCATTTTGCACTTGCACATTGCACATTGCACACGCCATCGCTTTACCACACACAACACACACGCGCACAACACAGAGCAACGCATTTCGAGCTTGCTTCAGCACGACTGCATTGTGCACGCTGTCTGTGCTCGAAAGCACACTCGTGAAGAACGGTTGTCACGTCCCGAGCGACTTGTCTGTGTCTCGAATGCTGTGA